>CAXIVR010000002.1:193093533-193786033 GCA_964035755.1 Teleogryllus oceanicus | reverse complement strand
TACAATCGAAATGCATATATATTCTTAGAAGGCTGTGAGTTGGTAAAATCACATTATCAAGCCTTTACTTTCATATTACAATAGAAGTTGCTCCATGAACACGTATAATGTGGAAATCTGTCTTAGTGTCCATAAAGCGTACATTCTACGGTATTATATTGTATAATCGGGTATATTGTATTGTGGAATCTCGTCTACTACGAAAAAAATATTGGTCACTGTAGATTCCGCATAGATCATTTTTTACTGTATTAAAATGCTTCAGCCGCATTTTCAGCCGCGTAGCTTCAACAGCGGTTTCAAAGAAAACCGAAAAATTTTGCCACCAAACAAGACGTTTCTTTCAAATTCCTAATGTTGTCCGTCTGACTGGAAACATTGTCCCGTAAAAAAACGATGTTGAAAAATAAAGAAAAATGCCGATAAGGATGAAATGGATAACAAAAAAAAGGAAGGAAAAAAAAGAAAGTGATAACTGTGACCATAATACCCAGCTGTTAAAGGAAACATAAAAGAATGACTCACAAGAGAGCGCTATTATCTTACAGAAAAGTGCCTCCCAGGGAACACAGGGAAAGATAGAACCTTCGAAAGTCCACGCAACTCACAGACGAATAAACTGAATTACAGGTTACCTTGCAAATATGATACTTCTTTCCAACAAATGCAGTGATTTAATTATGCGTTTATACACACATATAAGTTATTTGCGTATGAGAATTTTCCCGAATTTCTTATTATGCCATTGTCATTCCTGTCAAGGTGAAGGGAAGAATGTGTTTTTTTCAAGAAGTGCAGCAGTTTTTAGAGAGTCAAACAATCTAAAATATGTTGCTAAACCAAATTAAGGCTCTCTGTTTGACCTAATTGTACATCGTTCATGTTTTGAAACACACATAGTCACTCTCACACCTCATGCCTACGGCAAACGTCAAGTTCCCAAGAAAATCATTCTTTGAAATCTTATTGAGAATGAATAATTTTTACTCTACTCCCACTGCTGCTGCATTAAGCTATAATTTTCATTTTAAATCGTCAAATTGTGAACCTGATTGGTCCAGAACATTGACAGTCAAAGACGACTATTATCGATATGCACACTTCCTTTATATAATCAGACCTGGCACTGTTCCATTGCTCTGATATGAAATAAGGAAAACCCACATCAGATGACTTCACTTCGCCTTGAACTATGACTCACGTGAGTCATATTCCTCGCCTACTATATTGGTACTTGAGAGCATAGTAATTAAGAATATTTTCAATTCTTTATGTAAATACAATTACGCTGCACCTCTTAGTAAAAAAATCGTCATTGAACTTCGAGAACAAGCAAATACGACGTTTACCACATCGAGTCAATTTACTAATATGTGATACATACTATTATAAACATCTCAATTTTTCTGTCAAGGCAAAATTGTTACATAAACAATTGCCTATTGCAATGCAATCAGCAAAAAAATATTGTTACTTCATTTATCAATCGAAGATCATTGGTGATACCTGATTGTAGACTAATGTTGTAACAATGAAATACATATTTTGAGACACGCTTTTAAATATACGTTCAAGAGATAATACATTGTTCCCCTATCTCTGAATATCAATAAATTCACTCATAGAATTTCAATTCATGGAAACTGTCCGTTTTCACAATCCGCCATTATTATAAACCTGTGAGTGAAGAATCTGATTGATCCTCCCATGTAGTCCTCGAGCCTTACGTGTCCCAGCTGTTTCGCACCCCTTCTACCTCCATTTAACATCAACTTGGAAGAGCTTCCTACTTTCAAGCAATATGTGTCACTACTAGCAAGAATTCCCCTATAATATTATTTTTCTATGTGAAGTTAGAACACGTTATAATTCCTAGTATATACATAATTTCGAGATCTCAGAGTTGCTTTTATGTGAGTCTAAACCCTGCTGAGATACCTGGAGGGGGAATCCGATTTCAGCATCCAGCAGCAAGAAACACAGCTCCTCCCAGGTCATGATATGCACTCCAAGTACCACTCCATGTACCACGAGTAAAGAAACAGCTGTTGACGCGACCGGAAACACCGACTAATCAACAATCAATCAGAATATCACACCACTACACTCACTGATCATAAACGTAGCGGTTGACTGGAAACGCCAATCAATCAATCAATCAATCGGGATATCACATCACTACATTTCCGGGGCGACCGGAAACACCGGTCAATCAGTAATCAATCGGGATATCGCATCACTACACTTGCGAGTCATGACCTCAACAATATTAGCACCTCGATCCCATCGAATCAATCAATCAACCAACCTGTTCCGCGTCGGAACATGCACTCGTCCCTGAACCCACGTCCCTCGCAGCGTCCGCGCGCGTGGCGTGGCGCGGCGTGAGTGGCGTGGCGCGGCGTGGCGTGAGTGGCGGCTGGGGGCGTGGGTGGCGGGTGGGTGGCGTGGATGGGTGGCGTGGCGTGGCGTGGCGTGGCGTGGCGTGGCGTCGCGTGGCGTGGCGTCGCGTCGTGGCGTCGCGTCGCGTCGCGTCGCGTGGCGTGCGTGGCATGTGGCGCGTGGCGTGGCGGGCTGGGGCGCGTGGCGTGGCGTGCGTCGCGTCGCGTCGGTCGCGTCGCGTCGTGTCTCGCGTCGTGTCACTTCGTGTCGCTTCGCATCGCCCGTGGCGCGGCCGCAGGCGCCGGTGGGCGGACGCTCCCTTGGGCTCCTAATTGGCGGCGTCGGTCGCGCGCCCGCATGATAAATCGGCGCCGCGGCGGCGAGCGCGCGCGCGCGCGCAGGATAAATGGCGCTTCGACTGTTCGACGGGCGCGCGCCGCCGCCGCCGCCTTCAATTAGCCCCGCCGATCGACGCCCCGCCGGCCGGCCGGACAGCCAGCCGAGCGCGCGTGGGCGCCGGCGCCGCGACGCTCCGCGACGCCTTGGTAGGCCCTAGTGATGTGACGGAACATCGACGTTCAAAATCAAAACCGATGCTAATAGTATATCGAAAATCTATATTTTTAAATACGGAAGTTTTAAAGTTGTTTAGTAATCTCTAACATTAATTTTGTGCTCAACAATATTTAATTTGACAGTGTCCGCACACATTATTTTACAATTAAAATTTAAGAGAAAACACAGTTGCAAACTCCTCTCCATGTGCGAAATACGTTAAAACACGAAGAAAATGTCAGTGCATCAGGATCATGAGGAGCGACGAATAGTTGTCTACTCGGCGAAGGTATTACAAACCGTGTTCGTTTTGTTCGCATAAATAAACAGTGGTATCATCAGTTATTATTTCACATTTTAATTTATACAAAATGGTGATAATGGGCATCGTCTATCCTTGAACAAAACACTGAAAATGTAAAAAACATCCAAACCCAAAACATCAATGTTAAAAACATCGGTTTCAATACATCGATGTTTAAAACATCGATAGTTTTATTGAGACATGTATGTTTTCAAAACATCGACATTGATGTCACATCTCTAGTAGACACCGTCCGTGCTACCCACTGAAAAATAGAACTAGGAAAATATTTCTATACATAAAATTAATCTGTAGTTCTGAGACTGCTTAAACAGATGACAGAACTCTTCGTTCTGGGACAAAATCCTACCTCCACGAATTGTTCAAACCCTAGTGAGGGCCAAAAGCTTCCTTATGGATACAGATTCCATCACTTCAACTGCCAGGGGAGGCATGTCTTTCTTGCTTCGGAACATTTCAGTACACTGTAATTCGTTATTTCACCAACGTATTCTAGCAAAATTCAATCATAAAAAATATTTTTTAAACAGATTCTGTCACAGTGAACTCCAAACTTTTAATAATGTATCAGTTGCGCAATGCAACAAACAAATTGCTGTGATATTCAAGTTCTTAACTTCTAGATAACGACATTTAAGGATCACCAGTCGTTGGTGTTACTTGTCCGTTTGTCCCAGTTTGCCACTGCTCCCAAGGCGGAAGTCCACACCCGTCTTAGCACCAGCAATGGTTTCAGGTAAAAGTAAGTGAAATTTTGCAATATACATTTCTCACTTGGCGAGTTTTTTCTGGTGTTCGGTCGTTTTCTCACGATCGCTTCGATAAAATGCGCCGCTTTCTTAACAGTATCATCTTCATCATTGGAGTCAACAGTCGCTGCAAACTTTTCTTAATTACCTCTTTTAAGTTCATGCGATTCATTGATGGAAAATCCAAGAAAACAAGAACAATGGTTAGAGTATCAGTAATAAGTGTCATCAACGTCGGTTACGGTGAATGAAATGGAAAGATAATGGTACTGATGGGTTCTAATAGAGATTAAATTAGATGTCATGGAGGTCGCCTATGTACAAGTGAAGGGGTCGCGACAATTCGAAATCAATGTTGTGGTGGTAACCGACGCAAAAGTACTGACAGAATTTGGTGATAATCGAGGGGGAAAATATGAACATGAAAACATCATGTTCAGAAATATTAACAGCACTATAGCATTTTGCTTGTTAACACAAAAAAGATACGAGAATGTGTTCAAGAATATTACGAATTCCATATTATTTTATAAAGTTTAACGAAATTCAAAATATTTTTAGATACGTAACCTTTGTAATGTAATTATTGAATATATATCATCTGAATGTAACAACTTCAGATACTCGTGACTGAAAGATTTTTTTTGTAGAAACTCAAGACGAAACAAACTAATTACCACAGCGAATTTATAGCAAGCGATATGTTCCCGGTTGCAGCCCAGCTCTGCAACTGATTAATGACCGTGACTGATCTTCCTGGGGCAAAGATGCTCCTATCATAGAGTCGACAAGTCCTCTCTAGTGCAGAGGGTAATTGTAATATCTGACCTCGAGATCTTCTTGAGCATCGGTCGTGCCCTACTGCGCGGCAGCTAATGTGTTCTCCACACAATGCCTCTCCTTTCGAGTGAATGATTGATGTGCGCGTTAATGAATGTCCACTCAAATGAACCTATAAACTCAAATTTCTGTTAACAGGAATTGAAATTGAAAAAACAATAAAATACCAAATAGGAATACACTTATTACGATTACGCGTCTAATATAGCATGTGTTTAAAAAAAAAAAACAATCATTAAAACTAATATGTCTGTGTAGAGAAAACAAAATTCTCGACATTCTTACTATCATACTCAATTTAGCAAATTAGTAACTTGAAGACAATACAGTGATTTTAATTAATATATTTTACAGTATAACGTGCTTGAAAAAACCGACAGAAGGTAATTTCTTGGGCGTGAGAGAAGCCCACATATTACAAGTGTATGTTTTGACGTCTGGTGAGCTAACGCAAACACTACATGAGTCACATAACTCGAGCATGATTCACCCATCGGTCAAAGGCCAAAATGAGCGGTCTTCCCTCACAATTGCTGTAATTCGGCCACTCGTGTTCCGCACCTGGGCCTCGCCTGCACCCTGTCGCACCCTCAAGGTCAGCCCGTCCGGGGCTCGTGAGCAGCCAGTTGAGGAACAAAGCGCGCGACCTGGAATGCGAAGCCGTCGTGCCCGGACTTCAATAAGAGGAGGAAGTACTGAACAGATTTTTTTTTGTGATTTTCGTTGAGCCAATTCACATTAAACTTATTTGCAGTATGGAAATCGAAGTTGGCTTCATAAATCTAAAATCAACGAAAATGGGTCAGAAAAATATGCGATGAACTGTGACCAATGTGGGAAAATATGACATATGCAAGAGAAAACTTGGGTTGGCAAATACTATTTTTTGAATAGTAATTGAAATGTGAACTAGTTTCCCTACAATACTGACGGAACCTCCCTCCGTGCTTCACTGATTTTATAATACTAGATCCGATTCTGGTAATATATGTAAGAGATAATGTCACTAGTTAATAAAGACTTTAGTCCTTCAGAAAATACGCTGCATAGTGTATGGCCAAAATATATAAGTACGGAAAGATAATTTTAGTAAGTGTACATTAGTACAATTAGGTGGTTTTATGTACATATTTGAACATTTATCATAATGAATCAAGCATAATGTAAAATATATAATTATCTATTACGAAATAAATCTTACTAAAACAAACATAACAGTTAAGTTTCGTTGATTAAAACCCTCATTCTAAATCCCAGCTTTTACTTTCAAAACAATCTACAATATGTATGTGCATTCCGTGTGTGAGAGCCAGTCATCACAAAAATAATTTTCCTCTCATGTCATCGCAACGTGTCCCCCGCCAGATCCCGGTGAAGTACAGCCACGACAGTGCGGGCTGTCAGGGCCAGTGGGGCAGGTGGCAACACTGCTGTGGGAACGCGTTCCGCCGCCACAACCGCCGCCGCTGTCTCTTCCAGACTTTTAACGCTAATCCCCTGCCCGCGCCCTGGGAAGCATAAAGATTGGTGCGGGGCTCGTCAAGCCGACGGGGGCGCTCCATATCAAATTTCCTGAAAGTTGGGAGACAGACACTCGTAAAATACGGCGCGCGGCCCGTAAATTCCGGGACGCGACGGCGACGGGGCGGCGAGGCCTACCCCACGACGCGCGTCGCGACGCCGCCGCCGCCGCCGCCTCAGCGCGACCCGCGAGCCCTTCCAACGAAGCGCGACCCGCGAGCCCTTCCAAGGACTCCGTAAACATTTCCGATATTATGCCCGCGCCGCTATCCCGGGCGTTGTTAACATCGCCACTTAACGATGCGTTTTGCCTCGGAAATATAAACAGAAACGCAGGAGGCCGGCGAACGAAACAGCGCGTATATAAAAGCAGGTTACTTGTCTATCTGCGCATTAAAGTCTCCGGTCGCTATCTGGGCGTGTGATCGCGACGGAGGTCTCGGCCGCGCTCGGCTGGCGGTGGCGACGGCGGCGGCTGCAGTGAGGACGTTGACGACGACGACGACGACGACGCAAAAAACAACCACCAACGCTGGTGATGGGAGAGGCTAAGATAATAGCGGTATGCCAACAGCAGAAACGCTGGAAGCTGGCAACGATCGCGGCTTGCAACACGATGTGAAGACGGTGGAAGAAGCAATAGGTAAAACAATAAAAGGGAAGATGGAGGCGTCGGTGAAGAGACAATAGAAGTGTCGGAGTGGGTTGAGTGAAGGGTATCTATCGGTGGTAGTGAGAGCAATGGTAATTGCAGGCGGTGCGGCGACGTGGTTGAGGCAGTGGAATCGGACGTGGCTGCGAGCGCCCCCTCATGTCGTCCACAGGCTGCGGGATGCCTCCGCCACGCAGGACTGATGAAAGGAAGCGCGGCTAAGGAATCATACATTCAATGCAAAACGTGAATAAGTTGTAGGGTTCCGCACACGGGAAGCGGAAGACTGTTCTCAAAGCTGCCGACCGCCTCGAATACATTCCGGGCTGTCGCCTATAAAGCTCCGCCGCCACCGCCGCCGCCGCCCCCGCTGCTGCGCGGGCGCGCTATATCATACTAATTCATGAAGTAACCATGCGGAAAATGCTGGCGCGGCTTCCCGCCGCCCGGCACGGCACGGCACGGCGCGGCACTCGTCGCCGTTGCCGCATTATTTCGACGAAAGCAGCGCGTCTTTATGACCGTTGAAATCCCTGTCAATAAGGTACACGACGAGAGAGACGAGCAATGGAAAAGGAGTTTGACCATGAGACTCGCCGGGAATGGCTGCTTGGCGAACAGTCGACGCATAAACTCTTCTTAATGGGATCGTGCAGAGCAAATCGCGAAGAGGCACCTCCTCTTTATTACTCTTCGTGTCATGTTTAGAAAACATTGCTCTGTTGTTTTGACGTTAAGGCGTAGAGAGTTATGAGACACTACAAGTACGACGAATTGTGTTTGTCAAAAGAACAGAAATCAGAAACCCCGGCGTTACCTATTAATCGACATGTGTACATCACGATGCTTATAACACCAGACTCTGTTGGAGGATAAATAATTCTAGGGCATCCAGCGTTCGAAAACGTGAAGTAAATCTGTTGGAAATTCAGATCACGTTCTCAAATGACAGTTATAAACAAAGGTTCATGGAATGTAGGTAGTTATCTCTGCAGGCACAATAACGTAACGATGTACGAAACTGTCGACTGTGGGGTATGAAAAACTGCCTCCATCAAAAGTGGCCATTAAGATAACATATAAAGCTATGCGAACGGTCAAAGAACTTGTAACTCTCTAGGCTGCTCTACATTCTTGTTCGTAAATCGCGTATTTGTTGACGCATGCATAAGATTCGAATTGCAAAGAATGTTCCATAATGATTGACTAACAATAATATATTCTAATTTCTACTACGTCACGTCTTTTTTATGTTCAAATTTTCAGGCGTTTCAAGTGTTATAAAACGCGAAATCTTTTGGCATAACTTATCTTTCGTATTCAACTTTCAAGAAGTATGATACTTGAGGTAAAGTAAGTATGATACTTGAGGTATTTCACCAAAAATCGTTCGAACTTTGATCCGTCATAGCGCTAAGGTTTGAAAACCATATTCTATATGTGTCTTCCAGAAGTGAACGTTTCTTTATTGTCTTTGACTTGTATTATTTGCATGTTTAATAATAGATAACTTCCAAGAGATTAAATTAGAATATTGTGGCGAGTATATAGAAAACATTAAAATAACTTAACATGCACGTTTTTATATGAGTAATTGAATTCTTAACAAGACATTGAAGGAACAGAATGACATTTTGGAACATCAATAAATCTGTCAGTAAGAGAAAATATTTGCTGAACGAATTCATAAGGAACTTTAACTTTTAGAAAATATAATACAATAATAACATATCGATGTATTATTGCATACTTCGTAGACATGTAAAAATTATTTCATTAAGACAAATGATCAACAATGTTTCTGTTTAACACAAGTTTCAACTACAACACCTTAATCCAATTCGTTTAATGAAGATTTGTGAATTATATAAATGTTAACCCGCGCTTAAAAACGGTTGTTAGCAGTAACAACGGATATTGCCTGATGCCACTGCAGAGCCTCCGACCGGGAGGAACTATGTTCGAGCCCCAACGGTGACATAATTTTCACACAAGGTTTTCAACTAGGTCGAATTTAGCCGCTTTCTGGAGGAGAATTCTAGCGGCCGATTGATCTGATCGGTAGTTTTCTGTGTTTTTTTCGACCAACACCAGGTGCTTGGCAGTACCCTACCAAACGGGCCACTGACCGTGCGCTATCTTTCCTTCCCCTTACTTGTCCTATCCACATCCCTTACACACACCCACACACTTACATGCACTACAACCTCACATTCGGGAAGTTTAGCTCTTGTCCGAGCTGAGGCGGTGCCCCGCTGGTGGGAGATAGCTGCTTGGGAAAATCCTAGCTGACGTGAAGGTCGGCACCACATCTCACCATCGACAGGGTGAAGATTACTGCGACTTCGAAGGGAAAATCACGCACCACACTTACGGGAGAATCGAATTTAGCAGTGGACGCGCCAGGACACACGCACTAATCAATCTAAAGCGATTGTCTTGTGCGGGTTGGTGGAGCCTTGGGCTTTGGCGATGCCACCCGTGGGTGGCGTTGGGAGGAGCAGAGGGGCGGGGGGGGGGCGCCGCGGGATGCCGCGGGGCCGCCGCGCGGCGGGCCGGGGGGATGCGGCGGCGCGCGGGCCCGGGCGGGATTAATGCGCGCCCGGCCGCGGCCTGAGCCGCCCATCCATCGCCCGCCCCGCGCCCCGCGCCCCGCAAGCGGAGACGAAGGCGGTGGCAATGGACAGGCGTCAACAGTGGAGGGGCAGAGCGACGGCTGATCTGGTAGAAATGGAGTGCGAGGTCTTGGTTGTGGCTGTAGTAATGGACACTGTGTCAACAATGGGGATGGCTGAGGTGACGGCTGCGGAATGTGGCTGTGGAATGGAGGCGGTCTCAACAGTGGACGGTAGAGTGATGCTGCAGTAATGAAAGGCAACGACAAGGTCTTGATTGTGGCTGTGGCAATGGAGGCGGTCTCACTAGTGGACGGCAGAGGTGATGGCTGCAGCAATAGAAAGGCAACGAAAGGTCTTGATTGTGGCTCTGGCAATGGAGGGTAACGGCAGGTTCTGGCATCGGTTCTTCTGTGGCCGTGGATTGTCATCGGGTGGCGGTGGTATGTGCGCTGAATGTGGCGGTGGTGGCAGTTCGGCCGGTAGGGGCAGTGGAGGGGAAGTGCAGGCCAGCTACCGGTCGCTCAAGTGGACGAGTGGGTTTCGCGCCGGCCGCCCTCCATTTCCACACCACCTGTGCTTCTGGGCAACCCACGCGCGTGAGACTCCTTGCACTTGAGGTTCTATCCTTTATTAAAAATAAACAAATAAACGCATATGTAGCTCCTTCATAGAGAGTACAATACTCTGTGAGGCAGAAGTCTGGACACGAACAAACTAGTGATGCTAAAACAACACGTATTTTCTCCCCCATATTTTCACGCAAAATTACGCGAAATTACTCAAATTTTCGGAAAATTGTACGTTATTTATTTCAAAATTAACCTTAAGACACAGATTTTGTTAGGGAAAAATTCTCTATCGTAATATTTTAGTTGTAGAATTTTAAAAATCAGATTTTTAACAACATGGCACTCTCACGATCTCTTACACGTACTTCATATCCACCACATTTAAATTTAAAAAACGATGAGGTCATTTATTTGAAAAATTTTAATTTGATCCAGAGGCTTCATCCCTCCCCCAAATGAAATATCGGTTTTAAATTCAAAAGGCTGCGACATCAATCAGATCTATTGGGGAATATCACTTTTGGAGAAAATCGGCTGAACGGTTTAGCCACTCGCGTTGTGCACAGACGTATTCCTGTCATTTGATTTTTCGGTATCAAGGACCCACAAAAACGCTCACTATACCACTTAAGAGAAGATTTTCTTTTAAATTCAGCAACTCTTTATCCACTTTTTCGTTACCAAGCCCCTCTAATTAAAATTTTGTGCCGAAAATTTGCCGCTTCTTCGCTCAGAACTACGTAACTTTCCCTCTACCCCTAGGGTTTTTTCATTAATTTATTAATGGTTCCGAGCGCGCCAAATACTGAGGTCATTCGTCCCGTAAGTGTAGTGCATGTATTTTCATTGGGATGTGGCGGTGATCTTCCCCCACTGGATGACGACATCCGGTGCCGACCTCACTTCGACTAGCGGGGTTTTCCCTAACCAAGTATCTCCACCAGCGGGGCACCGCCCCAGCCGGGACAAGTTCAATTCCCCGACCGCTCTCCCGACATGTGTGGTAGTGTAGTACATGTTAGTGGGTTGTACGGGGTGAGGATAGGACAAGTTAGAGCCCTACACAGTGTTAACAAATTTATATTTGCTTTAAGATAAGTCCAATGTTTCACGGAATTGGTGGCAACACGTTTCACTGTTATCAAAGATGATGAGGATATTGTCCATGATAGTGTTAATTTAAGGTCTGTTAGTATCTAATATTTGCTTGGTATTAATCGGAAAAATCACGGTAAACTATCGATCAGAGCAGTCGGTGCTAAAATTCTATGGCTAATTCCGAAAATCAACCACCGTTGGGGTTCCAACTCTAGGACTTCCTGGCGAGACGTGCTACAAACACACATCCGCCAGCTATATTTTTTTACTACAATACTGACGAAACCTCCCTCCGTGCTTCACTGATTTTATAACTACTAGATCCGATTCTGATAATATATGTAAGAGATAATGTCACTAGCTAATAAAGACTTTAGTCCTTCAGAAAATACGCTCCATAGTGTATGGGCACAGTATATAAGTACCGAAAGATAATTTTAGTAAGTGTACATTAGTACAATTAGGTGGTTTTATGTACATATTTGAACATTTATCATAATGAATCAAGCATAATGTAAAATATATAATTATCTATTACGAAATAAATCTTACTAAAACAAACATAACAGTTAAGTTTCGTTGATTAAAACCCTCATTCTAAACCCCAGCTTTTACTTTCAAAACAATCTACAATATGTATGTGCATTCCGTGTGTGAGGGCCAGTCATCACAAAAATAATTTTCCTCTCATGTCATCGCAACGTGTATCGTTGGTCCCCCGCCAGATCTCGATGAAGTACAGCCACGACAGTACGGGCTGTCAGGGCCAGTGGGGCAGGTGGAAAAATCACGGTAAACTATCGATCAGAGCAGTCGGCTGCTAAAATTCTATGGCTATTCCAAAATCACCACCTTGGGTTCAACTCTAGGCTTCCTGGCGAACGCGCTGCAAACACACATCCGCTAGCTATATTTTTCATTCCATTAACTACATTTGAGACGTTACATTTATTGGACATGGAATTAAATCGGCGTAAGCTAAGATTTTGACCTTATAAAAGTGGTATCGTTTAATCATGTTGACCAATGTTTTAGAATGGAATATTCTGCAAGGTTTTCTCACACGTGTGTGGCCACACTAACGTAATAAACATAAAATACGTAGGGAAACATAAAATTTGTAAAATACACAGTCACGTGGCCGTAACATGCCTTATCGAAAATCAAAAGTATGTGAACGAAGTTTACGGAGCAATAAAATTCAAAAGAATTTTTGGTCGGGAAGGAATTGCATTCATTTCTCTCGCGTCACTGACAACTCCAAACGTCTATCATAGCTTTTTATTAATTTGAAGGTACTGATTTATAATTCTGCTGAGAAATGTATTAAACAACATGCAAATATTAAGAATGTGCGCATTAAATCAATGTTTACTAAATAATAAATGTTTTTGTACTGCCACAAACATCTTGTCTATTATTTTAATTGTTACCATTGTGTCACCTGTATTTAGAAAATGCTGGTATTTCGAAGAATCATTATAAATTTCAAAAGAATGTGATTTTGACAGCTGAGAAAGCCTAGTTTTCAATTCTTGCCAAGTAGTCATAAGCGTATGCCGGATGAACCCTAGTTGCACTCAGACTAAATGTCCAGATTTTCTCTTATAAAGTTACTACCTTACAATTAAACTCAGTAGTTAGCGAAGAGCGGCCTATGGCCTGAGCATTTGCCAAAGCATTATTTTATTAGTAATTATATTGTTATTCTGAATATGAGCCATCGGTTGAGCCTTGCAGGTTTATTTTCCGTACGTCCGCACATTTGCCGTTATCTGGAAAATAATAATAGTGACCGACTTAATCAGTAGTTTCTGTAGTTTCTCTGATCAGTAATACTGCAATGCCAGTACCAGTCAGCGGCAATTCGACCTAGCATATGAAGGAGGTAGAAAATTCCCCACAGGTGGAGCCCTGAGACCTTCGATCCTAATTCGGACAACTGCCTCACACTTTTACGAATCCAACTATTGTGAGATAATGATAACAGCAGGAGACGTGCCAGGGAATAATCAATCCATCTACTGTGATTTTCTAATAGTTATATGTTATTTAATTTTCCCAGTTTTATAATGATTTTCTTTGCCAGCAAGATCAGTTTGAAACTAAGGGTAAGAGAGAAAAACAAATACGATGAGAATATCGGCAACATGATTAATGAACAACATCAATCAATCAAACACAATAATTGTGTAGATAAGGCATCTTGAAAAAATATATTAATAATATATATGATTGTATTTAAAGGTAGCAATGTCCTTTAACTTATCAGTCGAGATCATTTATTTAAATTAATTTTGCTTACGCATTGGAATAAATATTTTCAAAATTGGGGTTTGTAATAAAATGTGACAAAGATGTGAAGACACCAAGCGTATCGTAGAGCAAGTTATTTTTCCCCACTTTTTATTGAAACAGCCCTGATTTACGAGATACTTATCGTTATAGATGTAAAATAGGAGAAGGAAGGCAGTTGTCTCAATATTTTTAACTTCATTAAATTTTCACAATTAGTTAAAACGCTTAAAAATGCATTAATATCAAATGCAAGAGATTTTTAAAACTTTTGTGACGTTATCGAAAAGTTACACAGAAGTAGAAAGTTGTGAATCCAGAATTGAAAGATGAACAATATTTTGACTTTCCTTTATATATCACGCAATTATCTTCCGTTCTCGAAACCCCCGCATCACTTGCCGTATTTTTGGTATAGGGGTAGCGCTGTTGTGTATGCAGCTTTCTGAGGTCACCATTTCCACCCACGGGCGTCGACAGCTACAGTTCGGCCCCAGTGATTGGGTTATTCAGTCAGGGATAAAGCACTCATCACATCCCACGCAATCAACTTCTTTTCGCCGCAGTGAATTTTCTGCTGAGGTTTGAATGGTGAGAATCGGTGTGTGTGTGTGTGTGGTGTGTGTGTGTGTGTGTGTGTGTGTGTGGTAGTGTGCTGTATGTGTGGATGTGGTGCGCGCGTGTGTAGAGTGTGTGCGTCTGCGAGTGCTTTTATTTATTTACTAGTCAAAACAGTCAAAACTGTATGTGACGTATGGGGAGAAAATCATCTGCCACGCTTTTGGTGTTCAGAATCCTTCAACAATTAAACTATTAATAGTCGAGACATTATTTTCTACTGAAAATATGGGTATAACCTTTAAGGACGTTCTTGATATTTTATTTTATTAATAAGCATCAAACAAAACAACGAACGGTCAATTTGTATAGATGATGTGAGAGACATTATTTTCTACTGAAAATATGGGTATAACTTTAAGGACGTTCATACGGTTATAATGTTCTATAAAAGTATTTTACTGATACAAAACAATAAAGGCATTTGAAATTGTTATGAAAAAATACCGACATTTTACCGGTATTTTCAATATTTTTTTGATCCCTGCTACAAAGCTGTTTATTTAAGCGTACTCTGGTGATACAAAGAAAATGTATGCATTCATATTTTAGGAGAGATATTAAAAATTCAGAGATAATTCTTCTTAGATAGATACGTTCGGAGTAGTATACACTTCTTCCAATTTTAGTCCATTCTAGAATGATCGCGTTGAAATCAATATACTTCACCGACAGTCAATGTTTTCTGCAGACGAGATGACCAATGAGCCGAGTGCTGCCTACTGATCTTGGCACACGTCCTCGTTACGGCAGGCATCGTAACAGGCCATAGAGCTGTCGCAGAGAGAGGTTTCTTTGCGAATGATGAATCGCAGAACCTCGCAACCAATAATTGAGGGCGTTATCAAGAGGATTTTGTTTATTTGTGTGTCTTCACAGAAGTTCTCGCAAGTACGGCGACCAAAGGTGCGGCAACAAACATATGTCTGGCAAACAACACCCAAGTGATACAACACTTGACAGGATACAGAATCTGGTGAGCAATCTTCCACGTAGAATGAGAGTAGAAAATAGTGTAAATAAACTTCGCATTAATTTTTAAAAAAGATGAAAATCAATCTGACAACGAAGTAAGCGTCGAGGAACGAAGTCATTTTGTGATAAAGGCAAACGAAAAACTGCACTTTATTTCGATCAATATTCTGATGTTTTCTTTGTTCATGGCTATTTCATGACAATTCATGTTTGCTCATTTCAAAAGAAAATTCTTGGCGTAGTTGAATAATTTAGCCAGTTTTCAAAAACGACTAAAGACATGAAATTCCTCGTTTACAGATAAGATTATGACGATGAAATTAATAACGCGACAAAAATAGGAAGGAGAAGGAACATGTTTTTGTTACAGGTTTATTTATAATGTCACGAGCAGTTTGATTTTTCGATATAATTTATTTAGTCAAAAACAGTAAAAACTGTATGTGACGTGTGGGGGAGATCATGTGCGCAAGTGTTTTTGAGTTCTTGATTTCCTTCCCAACATTTTAACTATAAATAGTTGAAAGATGAATAAAAGCTAAAAGAAAATAGCAACATTTGAAAAACTAGAAATTTACTTTCCCAAGTTATAGAAAACTTATTTGCATCGGTAAACGAACTGCACTTTTGGTTTTTCTGCATTGCTAACAAATAGTAACTCACCTAGAGCTCTACTCTACCACTTAAAACTAAGGAGAGTTCAACAAAGCAGATGCATAGTGAACCTACATTTACGTCCAGAAGCAAAACAAGGGGCCAACTCAGCATTTGCTCAATGGATCAGGGACACTGGACAAAACTTGATCGAGATGGGGTCATTAACTGAAGTACATTATTTCTTACAGGCATATTAAGTTTTTTAAATTATACAATATAAACGTAAACTAATGCAATATATACAATTGTTTTGTAAAAATAAACATTTTTTATGATAGGTACAGTCTGTAATTGTATAGAATTAGGAGAAAACACCATTTTAGAATGTTAATAACATTACAAATTGCATTACTGATCTGAACTACTTCAACAATTTGAGCGTGTAAAAAATGAGTACACAGTCGCAAGATATGGCGAAGAAGTCGCAAGATATGTTATGGCGAAGAAGCTGGGGAACTAATAAATCCTGTTGTTGCCTTGCCTTCACCCTCTAACACACTGCATTGCAGATGATCGCCAACAGATTAGAAATTTCAACAAATGCTTTAATCAATACTTTTTATTATTGTGCTCCATTTATTGTTCAACAGACGACAAGATCTCTCGACATCTACAAAAAAGCTTAAATGTTGGTTGAGATAAAAATGCAAGTTAATACATATTAATTAAGAGTAGTAAAAGAGATTTTAAATACTAAATTAAAACTGCTAGTGTTAAGTAAATTTTAAAAGAGAGCAAAATTTAAATAAATTAAAAATAAAAATAAACTAGATTCTAAAGAAAATTTCTCTCTGCTGACAACTTTGGATCATTAGCGCTCAGAGCACTGCAGCGAGGGAAATCGCCGCCGGGGACAGAGACAAGAGCAGGGAAGCCCTTTGACGGCGTGGGCGACGTGTGCGGCGTGGGAGGCGTGGGCGGCGTAGGCGACGTGGGCGGCGTGGGCGGCGTGGGCGGCGGGCGGCGAGCGGCGGGGGGGGCGGCGGGGCGGCGGGGCGGGCGGGGGCGGCGGGGGGCGGGCGGCGGGGCGACGTGGGCGGGGGCGGCGGGGGCGGCGGGGGCGGCGGGGGCGGCGGGGGCGGCGGGTTGAAAATTCTGGTTACACTACTCTTATCGGTCTTTTGAATTTTCTTTTTCAAATCAATTCCAAGTGAATACCAAAGAAGAACCTTAAACAACGGGACACAGACGCGCGCCATCCTATCTTCAGTGCAGACACTCCTAAGTTAATGTCGAGTTTCATTGTTAGAGAAAGATAAAAGTATTGTGTTTTCTTTAATATTAGTACAAATTGTAAAAAAGTTTCGTATTTCTCGATGTTCACGAAGTTTCGATTGATTGATTGATTTTTTCGTGTTTCCGGGCACGTCAACTGCTCTGATCATTAGCCCCGTTAGTGTAGTGCATGTTTTTTTTTCTCGGGAGATGGTGGTGATCTTCCCCCGCCGGATGGCGAGATCCGGCGCCGACCTACCGTCAGCTAGTGGGGTTTCCCCCTAACCAGGACTCTCCCACCAGCAGGGCAACGCCCAGCCGGGACAAGCTCTAAGCTCCCGACCGGCCTCCCGAAATATGTGGTAGTGTAGTGCACGTTAGTGTATGTGTGTGTGTGTGTTGATCGGAGAAACCACGGAAAACTACCGATCAGAGCAGCCGGCCGCTAGAATTCTCCTCCAGACCTAGCTGAAAAGCTAGCGTCGAAAATCCTGGCGCCGTCAGGACTCGAACCTTGGACCTCCCGGTCAGAGGCGCTGCAGTAACATGAGTTGATGCACTGAGTTTCCAGAATTTAAATTCTATCCTATCTTTTTTTGAAAAATCAAAATTCATCTGTTTTTTCATGCACTGACTTAGTGTTTTGCTGATAACTCAAATATTTTTTAAATTTTTACAAATTTCTTCTATTAATTTGTTGGCAATACTCACAGGTACAAAACCACTCTTTCATTTAGATATCTGGATAAATAATATTTTTAAATTGAATCCAAAATTAATATATTGATTATTAATAGATTTTTTCGGTTATATAATTTTTTATCACAAAAGCTATTGATCTAAGATGCATGATTTAGCATGTTTTTTGTAGATAATACTTAGTTAAATATATCCTAAAAATTTTATAGCTTTAAAATGGTTAGTTTTGAGTTATAAGGGAAACGGATCTTAAAAACGGTAATTCTGAAAAATAAGGAACGAAGTTAGTCATGAGATTTGCTTCCCTTTCTACTCTAATAGACGCATGATGCAGCAACATACCTTTTAAATCATAACTCGAAAGTATTGCAGATATCGAAATATTTTTTTCACCAAAATATTCCTGAATACTTAATACAAGGGGAAAATATTTTCAAAAAGCGAATTTTTTAAGGTTTTAAAGTGTATCTTCCCCATTAAAGGACTTTCGATGGCGACGATTGATTGATTGATTAATTATATTTTATGGGAGTGTCAACTGCTAAGACCAGGAGTCTCGTTCGAGTAATGCATTTTTTTTTACCGCGGGGGCTGGTGGTTATCTTCCCGTACTGAATGATGAGATTTGAAGCTGGCCTCCCGTCGTCTAGCGGGATTTTCCCCAACCAGGTGTCTCTCATCAGCGTGGTACTACCCCAGCCGGGATAAGCTCAAGCTCCCAACAAGTATTCCCGCATGTATGGGAGTGAAGTGCATGAAAGTGTGTGTAAGTAAAGGGTGAGGATATGACAAGGAAACGGAAGGAAAGATCTCGCGCGGTCCGTGGCCTGATTGTTAGGGTACAATTCTGACATTCCCCTGGTAAGGATTGGAGAAATCAGGGGAAACTTTGGATCAGAGCAGCCGGCCGCTAGCATTCTCCCTCAAACAGCAGCTGAATTCGACCTACCTCATAAGATAGTGACAAAAATTCTGCCCCCGTTGGGACTCGAACCCTAGGATTGCCCGATCCGAGGCACTGCGGTGACATCAATTGATGCCTTAAGCTACCTAATTCGGTCCGATGGCAATTAGTCCCGCAACTCTGCTATCCAATTCTCTGATGAGGTCGCCTCCAGCGTTCCCCACTTTTAAAATTGATGATAATGTATTTGTATAATCATCCATTAAGAAATGCGCCCCTAGAAGGGCACTTTCAGTATTCTATTTTGCGTCTTGGTAATCAACACACACTCAAAAAATTTTGCAAATTTTGATGGAGAATGTATGACAAATTTAAAAGTAAACGTAGATTAGCATAATCAATGAAGTTCACTCCATTTTACTTTGACTTCTAGATCCCCAATTATTTTGCCATCACTTTTTTTCAATTTACAGAAACAAAAGAACACCAAGGAAACCGGGAGAGTCCACCGCAAACTCCACGATCTTTACCTTTTACTCACGCTAGTAGTGTTGAAAGCATCTACCACTACCTGCTGCTCATCCATCTCCCACATCATTGTATTGCCACACCGCCGCCGTCCCTGTCTTCGGTGCCATTGCCTGAGAAGAAATACTCCTCGCTGGCCGTCCCGGCCGCCGGCCCCTCCGCCGCCGCCTCCGGCTGATAAGCGCGGCCGGCAACAAACGCGCGCCCTGACCGCCGCGCCGGAGCACCCATAAATCCCCGGCGGGCGCAGCGACGACGCCTCGCGACGCGACAGCGGGCACAACCGCCGCCCCTCCCCTCCTCATACGTTCCCTCCCTCCCCCTCCCCTCCCCCCCCCCATCCCCTTTCTTCCCTCTCCCCCTCCCCCCCTCCCCCCCCCACGTACCTTTCCTCCCCTTCTCCCCCCTTTTTCCCACGTACCTTTCCTCCCACTTCTCCCTCCGCCTTTCTTTCTCTTCCCCTCCCGCCAGGACCTCCCTTCCCACCTCCTCTCTTCCCTCACACTCTCCCTTCCCTCCCCCCACCTCCACTCTCCCTCTCCCAAACCTGCCCTCCATCTCCTTTTCTCCCCTCCCTTCCCCCATTTCCTTCCCTCCCTCCCCTCCCCGCTCCCTTCTCTCCCCCACCCACCTCTCCCCCTCACTCATCGCTTTTTCTCCACTCCCTCTTCCACCCATTTCCTTCCCCCTCCCTCCCCCTTCCCCCTCTTCCCTTCCCCTCCCCTCCTTTCCCATCCACCTTTCCTCCACTCTCCTCCCTTCCTCCTATCCAGCACCCATAAGGGTGGCGGACGGCAAGATGAACTCCTTACCCGGGTGCGCTGACGAGCTCCCCTACCTGCCATTTAATCTAGACGACGCGCGATTATATCGAGCGAGCGTCGTGTAAAAACAACATAATGTAACATTTCCGTCAAAGTTAGCATACAATGCGGCCGGTATTGGCCGCGCCGCAGGGAAAAGGTGCTGTGGCTGCATTTGGCTATCGGACGTGTGCGCGAGGTGTTTGAGATATGAATGGCGATTTGTTCTCAGAGGGAGCTAGCTGCCCGTTGGGCCAAAGCGGTGCCGATATCAGCAGCGAGAGTGCCTCTTGTGTGCGGTGCCGCAAGGGTATTCAGATTTACAGCAGCATCTCAGAATGTCAATAAAGATCGTTGGAATTTGTATTAAAATAAGCATGTATTTAAAATATTCAAGGTATGGATAAGAGACGATCGATTTTTTTCCAAACAATATATATATATATATATATATATATATATATATATATATATATATATATATATATATATATATATCCGTTCACAAACAATTACCCTTAAGATAGTAATGTTTTCAATCCCGTTACACTTTTTTTATTCAATAGTTTTTACTCTTTGCTTGCCAATATTTACAGTGACGGTAATTGAAAACTTTGTGGATGATGTTGTAAATATAATTTTACTTCGTAGAACTAGTAAATATATTGAATTTGAAATTTTAGGGTTGAATTAATCCGGCTTTTTACCAGCTGGCAGTCTTCCCAGTCCTGGGCTCTTGTTTTTATTTACTACCCACGCCTGGGGATCAGGGAGAGCATGACATACCCCCATCACCTTACCTAGCTTACTTGGTCTATCTGAGCTTTTTTCCTTCGTCGCACCTATAGAAACTCGGACGATTTATATTAGAAAGCTTCAGCTTCATTTTTATCCTAGTAGGGAAGCCAACCCGGAATCGCCTCTCAGGAAGCTATCACGCTGAGGCATGAGGCATTCGAGAGCTCTTATTTAAAAATAATATAACAAATAATTCATGTCCATTGCACTATGCACCTTCTGTTTAGTATCCTCCAAGAGCAAAAACTAAATAAAAAAAGTGTCTTTGTGTGAAGATGCAAACGTCAGTCATTTGCAGAGCAATGGACGTTACTATTAAAATGAACATTATATTTCCGCAGAAAGTCGCCAGTATTCTGTGGTCGATGAAAAGCCCTTATTTTCTTGTCATATCTCCATAAAATACATATTTTCAGGGATGGAAAGTACTTGCATTTTACCTGGTTGTTCAAAATAAAATTCATCCGCTTTCGAATACAGTTTGATGTGAAATATATTATAATTTTTCAACACAATATTTGTCAGAATAGTGAAGCAGCGTCTAACTAATATATAGAAACGTAAAACTACAAAACCAACGCAAAGAGAGATTCATCACTCTGATAATAAGCTCTTCAAATTTGCAAATCGAAAGGAACGTCTGTGAATAACCTACAATTGAGCGGAGTTGACCGTCGGAAAAAGGGATGCGTAATCGACATCGAAGTATGGATGTTTCTAGACATGAATGCTAATAAAATCTTCCAATGCTATCGCCGTTATTAAACTTCGATTCTCTTAAAACTGGATAAGTAATCTTGGAAGTTCACGAGTTTGTGGGAGGGAATTTAAAAGTGGATTCCTTTATTAATTTTTAAATGAGATGTATAGGGCAAAACAAAGTCAATAAATCATCAGGAACATTAATATACTAGAATAATCTGATTCAAAAAATTACATAGACATCTTTTTTTACGAAAACTCCATTTTTTTCAACGTAAGTGATTTTGTTCTGAAGAATATTCAGTTTATGGACAAATAAAAATTATTATAGAATTTTGTTATGTTGATGAGTTTTTTATTTTTATTTTAAACGAATCAACAGGGTAAAAACATCGAACATTCAACATCGATGTAAAAAAGATAATAGAAATGTAATCTTAAAAATATAACAATTTTTTATATTACCTATATCAATTTTTAAGTAAAAAACATTATATTAAATACATCGATCATTTAAAAAAAATATCGATGTTTCGAAAACGTAGGCATCGATGTCTCGTCCGTAGTATGAGAAGGCAGCGGTCTCCCTGGCGAAGCTGTGCGCGAGCTATGGTCTGGGAAACTGTGATTTATGATGGTACTTTTTTCATTCAAAATATATCAACCATGTAAAAACAACGCACACACAACATCGATTCTCAAAACATCGTCTCACAAATATCGATGTTAAATCCAACGATGATTTCATAAAAACATCGATGATTCGAAAACATCAACAACGTAAAAACAAGCACACACATCGATTCTGAAAACATCGTCCTAAAAACATTGATGTTAAATCTATCTTATAAAAACATCGATGATTCGAAAACATCAACCACGTAAAAACAAAGCACCACACCATCGATTCTGAAAACATCGTCTTAAAAATATCGATGTTCAATCCATCGACGATTTCATAAAAAACATCGACGTTTCGAAAACAGGCATCCATATCGCATCCCTAGTCGAAGAACGCAGTGGCGAAGCGACGCACGAGCTACGCGCCGGGATCCGCGAGCGGCTCATTGCGTCGGTCGCTCGGGGAGCGAGCGGCTACCGCACCGCGCGGGGGCGGGGGCGGCGGAGGCAGTTATGGATGCGCGACCCGCCGCCCGCGCAGCCGCGAGGTTAATGCCGGCGGCGCGCCGCAGCGGGCGGACAAGCCGGCGATGCCGTCCGGGATAAGTGGCGCGCGCGGCCGGCCTCTCCGTATGTAGATATGTTGGCGTCGCTAACTAGATTCCCGTACAGGCCTTTAAAATGATGTCCCGCTCCTAGATCGCTCCGATTCCCTTCTCTATTTTCTCCGCAAGGATGCGCGCCGGCTGCGGGCTGCCGCGCTGGGGCGGAGGTGCACACGGCGCTCTCCACTGCCCACAAAGGAGGCTCAGGGATAGAGCCGCAACTTTCAATGACGATGTCGGCTGTGATACGATCTGCGCTGGTGATGGCGACGGTAACAGAAACGTCGGCGGTTATGATGATAATGGGTCGCAGACAGAAGTGTAGGCGATAATAGGCAGTGACATTGTGAAGGCGGAGATGAGTGACGTGGCAGTGGTCAAGGTGATAGCAGATGTGTTGATTAGAATGACATAAATGTCGTAAAGAGGGTCTGCTCCACAATACGGGGGAGAACACAATGGAAAAGACGCAACTAAATAGTAATTTTAATTAAGTAGTAGGTGTTCGGTTATTCACATCTGAACAGTAAATTAGCCTTTCAAGTAGAACACTTCTTTTTAGAGTAAACCACACGAAATATTATGAAAGGTGAAACGTGTAGTGTCATTTTAAAAACGAGATACTTCTGTTTGTAGCTTCTGAATTTGATTATTGCCAATAGTATAACGTGTGAGAAGATGATAGCTACGGGCATCATGGGAGAGTTGCAAAAGAGAACAGTAGCATGCCCTGCAATACACTGGCGAACACGTGTAATCTTAAAGATTAACCATAATTGATTTGCTGCGATATGATTTCTGAGACTTTTACTTGATACAAAGACAAATACGTTGTCGTGCAAATATAAAGGGCAGACGTAAAGATTCCTTCTTTACATTCGATAAATATTATTTTAACATTTTATTTACATCCATGTTTTCAACATCGATGCTTTTATCGAATATATATTTATATTTATGCTTTTATCGAAGTTTTCATGGACATGAAAAACCGCGTGGTGATGCATCGAAATATCGATGTTTGGGTAAAACATGCCCTCACTACCCATATTCCAAGTTTTTTTGCTACCATCTTTACTATACTTGGGTTTTCGTAACGCGGCATCTGAGAGCATTATCTTCAAGATGTAATATGACTCGACGTTTTGCATCTTTCTCGGTTCTGCCGCCAGATGCTGCATGATCGCGACCGTATAAAGCAGTGCTGCAGATCAAGCGACTCTAGCGGCACGACCGAGAAAGACGCGAAAAGCCGTGCCATATTTCATCGTGAAGATAATACCCTCAGGCGCCACGTTACGAAAACCCAAGTAAAGGTCCCACAGACCGACGCGGCAGACCCGCAGCGGGTGCGGCGCGGAAAGATCAGAGCTAGACGCGGCCGCGGAATTCGCGGGACCGTTCACACCGGAGCGTCAAGCGTTTGGTGACGGTTGGCAAGGTCGGTCGACCTAGAGGGGAGCGAAGACTCCAGAACTCGGGTGGACTTCCACGAAACTCGAGCTGCAACGGTAGAAACGCGTCTGACAGCGTTATAAATTTCGCCGCCGATGAAACGCTGCCAATCCGTTGCCTTAAGTCCTTAAAGGTTCCCACAGACCGACGCGGATGATCCGCAGCCTACGCGGATTGGCCGCAGCGGAAGTTTCGCGTCACCTGTTGCCTAACGAGCACGTTCAGACCTGCACGGCAGGCGAGCGTCGTGGCAACGGATTGGCAGCGTTTAATCAGTGACTAAATTTGTAACACAGACGCGCTTCTTCCGCTGCAGGTGGAAGTCCGCCCGTGTTCGGGAGTCTTTGCTCCCCTCTGGGTCGAGCATCCTTGCCAATCGTCACCAAACGCTGACTTATAATTGACTCACCGGTGTGAACGGTCGCGCGAATTCCGGGACCGCGTCTAGCTCGGAACTTTCCGCGCCGCACCCGCTGCAGATCTTCCGCGCCGGTCTGTGGGAGCCTTACAGCTGCGGTGGCGGTGGCGGCGGCGGTGGCGCGGCGCGGCGGCACGCTGGTCGGGCGACGTGTTTGCCGGCGGTGACGTACGAGGGCCGGCGGAGACGCGGCCGCCGCGTCTCGCCGGCGTCGTTTGCGCCGAAGCGACGCCGCGCGACGCGCGGCCGCTTCATAAAGCACCGGGCGGCGCTGCGAGCTAGACGCAGTGCGTGATCGCTACTCGGAGATAGCCACTGCACGGGGGAACGAAGGAAGGCGATCGCCAGGACATGTACGAATCCTCTCCCCCCAAGAAATAACGGTGATCCAATACAGAGATAGATGCATACTACTTTCCATGAATAATTTTTAACTTAATTGTTTTCAACCCTATAAGTAAGTACACTTAAATCGTTATAATTAATAACTTTACTATATATATCGAAAATATTTCATCAACATTGATACCATCATGTACGATATTGAATAACATCATTTAAGATATCGAAATTCATTGAGACATCATGGAACCCAAGAGAGTCATATATTGTTTTGATTATTTCTTCATGTTTTTTTCCTGGCAGTACTGTCAATTTATATGAGTAAATATTCTAAAAATTATATCAAAATAGTAAGTTTCATAGCAGTTGTGGAAATCGCCTCGCACACGTGTTATTTACGCTGTTTTTAACATGATGTGTGCAAAAGATATTTCGCGCAAGCTTCATAATATTTCTCACACTATTAGTTAGAATGATTTTTTTAATTACATATTTGTTATACAACACGCAAAATACCATGGATAACCATAGATTTATTTTTGCAAACGAGCTGGTCTTACACTGACCTCATTTTGAGTTTCAGGCCACTTCAAAATTTGAGAATGTTAGTAGGATGTGGTAATGCAGATTGAACTTTGAACCTAAGCAACCCAACTTTCAGAGGGAATTACTCTTACAGAACCCTTTATTCTCATGCGCTGAAACATTGGAATTCAAAGGGACCACTACTCCGTCACTGACAAAAAAGTGCTGACACCATTGTGTCCACCTCACAGCGTGCAACGGTAGAAGAATGGTTGCCGTCTTTTCAATCTAATTTTCGACAAAACTTTCTGCTATATGTTCGTACATCATTCCGGCTCCATTCCACCAACAAGCGGAGTGATCTCGAAATGTTTGTGGATGGGTGCAGACTTATCTTGCGTATGATACATGTTTTGACCAATTAGACCAAATGTAATAAGGTAAACACTAACAAACACAGAAAATATTGAACGAACCATTTTAAGAACTTCTGGGTCGAAAGACTCGCAAGAGAAAATCGTCGCCGAAAATTTCTACCGGCCGAGTGCTCTGATTACTAATTTTACGTGGTTTCTCCAATCAACACCAGGCGAATGTAAAAGCAGAATACCAACAAATGTGGACACAGGCCTTGAGTAAAATTTCCATCTTCTTTCCTTGTCCTATCCGCACCCTTTACTTACATACATTTACGCTTACTTGCACTACACTACCATTATGCCACTACCCTTCACAAGTCGACAGGCCAGTCGGGAGCTTAGGGGCTGCCCCTGCAGGGGCAATACCCTACTGGTTGGGAGAATCCCTGCAACCCGACGGATAGGTCAGCGCCGGATCTCTCCATCCCGCGGAGGAAGTTTATCGCAACCTCTCACGATAAAAATCACACACTTCATTTATGGGACTAACGACCTTAGTGGAGTTGCGCCCAGAATCACTATTCAATCAATCAATCTATCGCCGAAGACGGTACCGGTAGCGGTAGCTCAGTGCATCAACTGATGTCACTGGAGCGCCTCTGACCGGGAGGTTCTAGGTTAAAGCTAGGTCAAATTCAGTCGCTGTCTGGAGGAGAATTCTAGCGGCCGGCTGCTCTGATTGGTAGTTTTCTGTGGTTTCAAACACCAGGCGAATGCCGGAGCAGTACCCTACCAAACGGGCCACGGACCGCGCGCGATGTGTCCTTCCCCTTCCTTGTCCTATCCTCTCCCCTTACACACACACTTACACTAACATGCACTACACTACCACATATTCCGGGAGAGCGGTCGGGAGGTTAGAGCTTGTCCCGGCTGGGGCGGTGCCCCGCTGGTGGGAGAGTCCTCGTTAGGGTGAAACCCCACTAGCCGATGGCGAGATCCGGTGCCGGATCTCGCCAGCCAGCGGGGGCAAATCACCGCCATCTCCCGAGGAAAAAACATGCACTACACTAACAGGACTAATGACCGAAGCAGTTGACGCGCCCGGAACCACGAAAAAATCAATCAATCAATCAACCGAAGACGGTGTAATAATAAAGATTTCTGCATCAAATACTGCGCGAAAAAGCGTGTTCCAAGGCGGCTGCGCCAGCCTATATAGCAATGTCATGAACGCACCCGTGTCCGTGTCCGCGCGAGGAGTCGACGCGTGATCTGCGTGCAGCGAGGCGGCCGGGTGATGAGCGGCCGTCGTGGGGAAGGGGGGGGCAAGGGATATATGGAAGACGGCGGGCTCTGGCGCTGTGCGCCGTCTGTCGCTCGCCGGCCACACAGACAGGGCGACACTGCAGAGCTGTCTCCCGCCGTACGCCTCGGCCGAGCCTCAATGAAGGGGACTTCTTCACGATGGGCACCGCTCGTTTAATACGGAAGACCACTTCTCCAACAAAGAAATAACAAATGGTATTTCCGATACGCGTATTTTCGGGAGTATTTTTCTGTGGTTAAATAAACAAAATGGGAATATTCCACGACAATAATCATAGAGCCAATTAGCCATTTACGCTAAAAGTACATCTAGATATCTCAAAAATATTGACTTCATTTAACACCAATTTCATACCTATAATATTTTTGTGTGTCATATGAGACGTCTCACACTTCATTCTGTACAAAGCTAATTTCATTACAATTTTTAAAAAGCTTCAAAGAATTATTTTTATTTTTAGCTGGTAGGTATTTTTGGTTGGTAGTTGGTTGGCTGTCCGGGAGACGCCGCGTCCTAAGCATACATGCCATATGCCTCGATATCTGTGCCTAGGACTCGACGTTTTCCCGACATTACATTACTTTACAAATACAAACAAATATTAATTACATTACAAATAAGCATACGAAAATTCGATTATAGTGAACCTCAACCTCGGCTATAGTGAACCTAGGAAATACAACGTCCTGAAAATAATTCCCTCCAGGAAAAGAATATAATAAAGAATATATCGAAGATGACCTCTTTTATTTCTTCTTATAAGAACGTCAACAACATCAAATTAGAATTCCCACAAAAAGAATATATCGCCTCAGTGCCACAAATTCCAACATTACACAGCTTGAATTCCAACAGTACAAGAGGCATTGAAGGGTGTCAAGACTGCATGACGATACTTAGACACAGAAGTAAATGTTGAATCAATTATGGAGAAAACACGAATTCTGGAGAAGAATCTAGAGTAATTACTAATGGAAAAGTACGAAGCAAACAATTGAAAAAAAATACATTTTTAAGGACAAATAAAGATATTGAAATTTTCAGTTTGTACTGTTAATGCGTTTTTCCTGTATCTCTATGTTCATAAAATTAATCATCTTTATGGACAGATTCTGTTTAATTTTGACACCATCGGATATAGTAAACCTCGGATATAGTGAACTAAAAATGTTAGTCCCCAAAGGTTCACTATAACCGGAGTCGACTGTACATACTGTCTCCGACCGCAAAAGCCTACTCTTTCAGCTATGCACGATGTTACTGTAGTGAATTTAAGTGTTTTCATTCAATGTCAATCACGGCGATAGCAATATATTATGAAATATTTTCGATTTTAAATGTATTTATAACGCACAAAAAAGTACAAAACCATTCTGCCCATATCATCAGAGTTCATTGTGCTCTTCTCTTACAAATATACAAGAATATTATATAGTAATTTCAGTTTTCAATGCATCCAACGGTGAAACGCTGTGGAAAAAACATTGGTGAAACACTGTGAATTAAAATAATCTATGGCGTTTACACGAATCTTTTCAACTAAATTCAATTGTTTAAGGATAATGAAATCTAATTTTGTAATTTAACAAAAAAATTAAATATTGTAAAGTATGGTTTCTCATATAACTTTGTAAGGCTCAAATGAACGAGCTGAAAACTGCAATTCATATAAAACGTATTTTTTATTACGAATTTGCAAACGAACAAAAACGGATCAAAATAACCATAACAATCGTGCATTGAAGTCTCCAATGGACGAGCAGGCTATGAATGTGTCTAAAATATTTCATAATATTTCACAAGCATTCGAGACACGTGACTTTCATGTACTAAATACCATCCATCATGTGCGAGTACAGGGAATAATTTTTCAAATTACTGCATATGCTATCTTGCTCACCAGGACAAGCCAACATTTGCAGGAAACATAATGATTAAAACTAAGATTAGATGAATATCATATGCCGCATGTGCGAAACGTTGTGAATGAAAAGAACGCATTGTAGTATGTGCGAAACGCGATGCATGGTACTACAAAGAAACATCGCACTCTGGCGAGCGCAGGGAAGAGAGGACTTCAAGTTTAAAGCTCTTGGCACTCCATCTTGGTCGGAGCTCTGTTTTCCATTGCACACAAAAATTATGGACCATATTTATCTTAACCAAACGATGCAAATTATCAGCTATAACAATATCAATGAAGACCCTAACGGCAATCGTCCTCTCATCTACCACATTCTCATATTCGGCATTCTTTCTCTAATAAATGAACGTCTTTTAAACTTAAATTGACTAACGTATTTAGTTTCTAAATTGAGTTATCTATTCTCCTCCTCTAAACGAAGCAGATTCTACCTATATCTCTATTTTCGAACCCCAACTACGAATGTAAAATGTAGAAAAAGTGTTCGAATTGTATGGTACACCTTAACTCATATGTGAAACACATGTAGGCCGCACCTCCATTACACTTCTTCTTCAAGCAATATAACTCAATTACATTCCCAAGCGAATGAATCGCAGGAATGTAACGCGTAGATTATACAATCAAAAGTAGGACAAGATGAGTTAAACATACTTCTTCATGAAGTTATCGTCAACTGTATTTTGGGGATTAAAAACACATCAACAATAATAACAGAAGGTCATTGGTCTAGGAGTCTTACATCTTGTGTTCTGAGTCGGGGAGCGCAGTAGAGAAGCCCAATAGAGGGTGCAATGTGACGCGCGGCGGGTCGCGGTCCCTGCTCACAGCAGCCCCGCGCGGCCTGCGTGCCACTGCTGTCCCCGCCTTCATCCCCGCCCCCCCCCCCCCGGCCGCCCACGCCCCCCCCCGTCACCGCCGCCACTTCCCCCGGCGCCCGCTCCCACCCGTCCCCCACCCTCCTCCGCCTTACCAACGCGTCCCGCACACGCGACGGCGCACGCGTGCACCCCGGCGACCGCGGCCGTCCCCGCACACCCCGCATCCCCACCCCGCTCCCATCACCGCCACCACTCCCACTGGAGCGCCGCCACCCACCCCCTCCGCCTTCACCCCCACCCCCGCGCCGCCCGCGGACCGGTCGCGGCCCCCACCGCGCCCCGAAAGCCCTCGCCCAGAAATGATTGATACGGCTATGGGAAGAATGCAAATACAACCGCTGGGCCCGGCGCGGGGCGCGGGGCGCGGGCGCTGGGCCGGGCGGCCGGGCCTGGTATGCGGGGGCTCGGGCAATGATATATGCTCGTTATCTGGCCAGAGAGGGGGGTCCCGTGTTCCCACTGTGCCGTCGGAGTCCCTTTTAAGTGATTCTCCCCACCGCGTTGCGCGCGGTACAATCGCTGTCAAATTGGATTGAACCCGCTCGCGGAGGTCAAGTGGGCGAAATGCCGCCGTCGCCGCTCCCCCGCTGGCCGCTTGGGCCGGGCGCGCCGCCGCCGGCTCTCGTCTTTATTTCGGGGAACTGCTCATCCCGGGAATTGTTTCACCTGTTGTCCTTCGTGATACAGTTCCCCATTTACCTTCTTCTCCAAAACACACGTATCCGATTGATATTTCTTCAAACGGGATGAAGTAGATCCTGTAATCGCGACACGCCCGAGATCGCGCGATGGACCCTACGGATTAAGCGCTCCACTTCACGTAGTCTCCGACCCTAAAAGCCGTGTAATTAATCTTGAAGTGGCTTAAACGCTGCTGCAGTCCGTCTTGAGTCGCAAACAAAGAGCCCGTCCGAATATTTACGGGACTCTTTCTTCATCTATTTATCATCTCCCGCCTTGCCTTCTCCTCTTACCTGCGGCCTTACGGAGCGGCGCGGCGCGGCGCGGCGCGGCACGGCGCGGGGCCATCTGTTCGCGCCCGCGCTCGCCCCGGCAGCGACGGCGCCGCACACGGCCAGCCTCCGCGCCACGACACTTCTGCCGTATTATAATTGAGCGGGTCGAATAAATAGGGTGAGAACCTATGTTTTACTTTCTCGCCTGCTGCTTACGAAGTAAAGAGAAAGTATTGTAATGCTGCAGGGAAAAAGGTGAATTTTCTGTAGAAAATTATTCTTTGCCGGGCTCTGGCGACGAAAATTTGGATAAATCTTGTTCCTATATGTAGCAACTAACAAGTGGTGTAGAAATGGAATTGAGGTGTTGTTTTGTCGGTTTTTATTATTTCATTAGAAAGCTTTTTCGGCCGCATTGCGGCCATCTTCAGTTCAAATAATAATAATAATAATAATAATAATAATAAAACATTAATATACTAAATTAATTTTTAGAAAAGGACTATTCTAAAGTGAAGACAAATAAATGAAATACAAATAATGCAGGAAAATAGATAAGTGAATAAATAAATTTAGATGAGTAAACTGACATACTGATTCTGAGGCGGCTAGGGGCGTCAGTCCAAACAAGACAACGAGGGTGAAGGGCTTGGCCCGCTACTTAAAACCAATGGTATACACGTAATTAACGTTTGGTGGATCCTTCCTACCAAAAAATCGATTGGCGGCATAACATCTGTCCGCCTGTCGGTGAACAACGCGCGACGGCTAAACCGTAAGCCAGATGTACACCAAAATTGATAAAATATTAAGATTAATCACAAAAGCACCTTGGTTCATCAGTAACAACCAACTACTTAATGATTTGAATATAAACTCAATAAGAAATCAAATAGCCTATCTTGCACACAACTTCTACACAAACCTTCCCCAAATACAAGCATCATCCTTCTATAAACTGGGAAAACCCCAATTTCAACAGAATTAAAACAGATATCCACTTCACTCATTCTACAAACTCTTCGCAAATCTGGAATAATTCTTATCTGATATGCTTCCTGCTTCCTCTCCCGCTATATATTTTTAAAATAATTGTAATGTGTATAATTTTAAGTTAAAGTTAGGATAAGATAGATTAAGTCCATCAAACATTTGCACAATTAATATGTAAACTGAACAATGTAATGTCAAACAATATAAAAATAAAAATAATTAAAAAAGACCAAAATTGATATTTCCCCAATCGATCTGACAAACATAGCAGCCCCTTGGAATTTGAAATGGATATTTTGATTTTGTGGGTACTTTACATTAAACCTCAACATTTTTACAATTTTTCAATGTTTATTTTTTAATTTCCTGAAAAAAAAAAAATTTTTTTTAAAAAAGACAAATGTCAGAAGTAGCCTGTTAGTTTGCACATAAGCTAGAATCTGTAAATAATGCTGTGCGAATGACAATGAACGGATCATTTCCGACCTCATCGTGTTAACGTTGGTATTATCACAATTTTTTAAACATTATACATATTTGTTGAAATGCAAGTTCAAAATTCGTATGTAATCTAAAACCCTTGAAAGATATAATTTTGTTTAATAAGGATAATAAAAACTACTAAAAACCTGCTACTTTGGTCCTGATAGCACCATCACACTACACACGCAATAATAATACTTTGATTTAAACTCAGTGGCACTGCATAGTCACGAGCTGGAAGAAGAGGGGAGCATTGTCATTGAATTGGGAGCTCAAATACCAAAACTTCAAGTCATAACGAAGCTCCCGACTAAATGATAGTATTCCTTCTCCGTCAAGCACGTGACCTTGAAATTTTACTGTGTTTAAATCGGAGTATACTGTATGTATAGTGTGATGGTCCTATTAGGACTAAACTAGCAGGATGATAAACCGCAGTAGCCGAAAGACACAAGTCTTTTCACCTTCCGAAATTTTGCTTTTTTTACGTATCAAAACATGAAACCCGAACGTTGTTAAATCATGCTCATATGGCTCCGGTACAGCGAGGCTACAATAGTTAGTATTGACATAAAAATGCGATGAGAAATTTGCGTTGCACCGACTCAGTAGATTTATTCTATAAAAGGCCGAAGGGGGAGCATTGCCAATAGCTCTCGGAAGTCCCTAACAAAGTGTCAACTGGCGGGCGCAAAGATGATGAGGTTAAGAAGTAGTATAATAGAAATTTATGACTGCTATGGTAGTTCTTGAAATCATGTTTCTCATCAGACTAAAATTCTCGCCACAAGTCTGATTCTTGTTTTTCACTTCATAGCTGATAGTCCTCCTCGTGGTTATTTGACCTCACCTGTTGGGAAAGGCGCACTTTAATCGGTAAACATGATGTTAAAGTGTTTCTACTTTGGACTTTATCGATCCATTTTGGATTTAGTAAAGCTGATAATTCGTGAATTAGCCAGATTCGAACATTAACCCTTCAATATACTTCCAGCTGTTTTCCTATCTTTTGGTAATCCCATGAACACGTTTGTACAGGGTTCGAACCAAATGTTTGTCTTTTTCAGGAAATTTTAAGTTTTCTTTTTCAATGCAAACAAAAGGTTCCCATTATTTTGTCTCCACATCTTTTGTCAATTGTCAATGAACAAAATTCAAAGCGAAGTTGGAATTAGACCTCTCGTTATTACAAGATTTTCGTAATAATATTCTTTTATATTATAAAAATGACTTTTTAATGTACTTCCGTACGCAAACACAATAACAAATTTGTGACGCACCTAACAGCGCGCTAATTTCTAAAATTTAATTGTAATCTTAATGTAAAATTTTCTCCTTTTTATGTTCTATTCTATAAAAATATGTACGTGTCAGATAAGGTTATTATGCGTATTCGGCACACTTCTCGGACGATATTTTTCTAAACTGAGTCAAAGCATAAGAGGTATCATTTTTTAGTAAAGTGGCTTTTTTATTGCAAAAATTGGCATAGTAATGATTATTTCAAGAAGTAGAACTTCAGAGAATGCGACTTCAGAGTCAACAAACACTTTTAGAGTTGACCAAGAGGGGGATGAAGGTTGAGCGAAGAAGTGGTGGTGAATAAAATACACAACAGACAGGACATACAATGATTAGATTACACTTAGTTCGAATACACCTTAAGGTTTGCAAAAAAGTATATATTTGGTTTACTATAAAACTCAACTAGTAGCAGTATAACTCTTCTTCTCACACCGTCATATAAACTTCCATGATCATTTTTGTTTCTAATTAACTATCTTTTCACATTACGTGAGTTAAATATCTTTAAACTTAAATTAATTATTTTAAACTAAATTTGTAAAATAAGCTCCTATTGCTGCTAAAATTTCTTCCATATTTTATGGGGACTTACGAAGCTGTTCGTTTTAGAAAGCTATCATGTGATGTTATTGATTGAAAAGATGTCAGCACATTCGTATGAGTAATCATTCCGTGTTTTTGAAAAATACATTTTGAGAAGTTGACAGATAAGAATAACTTGCCAAACAAGTTTACTCAGAATCGATCATGAGAAACTTGCATTTTCATAATTACAGTACAATTAAGTCACAGACATTATTATGCTAATATAGGTTTTCACAAATTTCGTCATTATTTACTTCTAGAAAAAATACATTACAGGTATGAAATAATATGCATACTTTGAAGTAATCAGAAACCCGTTAGAATATCAACGTCTAACAACTTAGTAGACGTGAAACCCAAATAATTCACCTCACGCTGGCTGTCATCTCTTTCCTAGGCTCACACAAACAGGTATATCATGCGCAAAAATAAATAATTGGCAAAAAGAACAAATAACATAATTGTCGTTTTCCTGTGCATGCATATGTTGCACTCGCAGCTTGCGAGACAAGTTCTTATCCGATGAGACTGAAAATGATTAAAACCCTTCTGGTATCAAGACATGAATGCTGATTCAACCACTTTCCAAACATGTTCAGAACATTAAAAACCATGAAGCAGACGCAACGGTCGAGAAAATAAAAAAAATCAGCCCGCAAGTGACTATTAAGGACTTAAGGTTGTGGATGCTTAGTGTATCGGACACCTGAATTCTTAATAGGCTGTCACAATAGCGCTATTGTGACAGACAAGGAAGTAGAATTTGTGTATGTGATTTAAGAAATTGTGAATGTGATATATGAGGCAAGCATTTATTAAAATGATAAAATAAAAAATATCAAAATAAATGTTCATAATAGTTAAATTAATTATTCAATGCCTATTTCTTTTTCAAACGTAATTCCACATGAAATGCAGAAATAAGAATGGTTAAATTTGGTATATTTTATGCATTATGTTCTTCACATGAAGGAATGAAGTAGCTATTAACAAGGAGTAAGATTGGAATTTGTAGGTGGTAATTGCAACTAAAAGTTTCCGTAAATCTGAATTTGAAGGTGCAGATTGACAACAAATTGTATCAGAAAGTTGGGATGTGTGCTCACATTCTCACTCACACTTTAAGGCTTTTCACGTGTAATCATGTGATCAGTAATCATGTGATATACATTTAAACCAAACCGAATCACGTAAAGTCAAACACAACATATCATTTACATAAACCCCAACCATTACATTTAATGCGCATGATACAGTGAACGTGCTTCTAATTACCTTTCCATATCTGGATTCCAATACGCCATGAGGAAAACAAATCGACACGATTGTACACGCCTTTAAAATATGCCGATAATCAGCCACAATCCCAAGGTTTTGAAACTCCAGCAGGGTGCAAAATACTGTGGTCCTCGTAGCCTAAATACATTGTAAGAATATGACTTTGTAGGAGATCTAATTGTCAATATTCATATTTACGAAGTCAGTTAGTCGCGTTAAATGGAGAATGGAATGTGTGGGAGAGAATGGAATTGTTGGCAGCGAGAGGCGGCGAAGAACGGCGGCAGGGAGCATTCGACGTAGTGAGAGGGAGTCGAAGGGGGGTAAAGTTAGTCGGCTGAGGTGGTTGAGTGGGCAGGGGAAGAGGTGTTGAGATGGTGGACGAAGTGGCCGAGAGGATGTGCGAGATAGTCGGGAGGTCTGGTGAGGTGGTTTGTTAGGTGGGCGGGAACGGGCAGGCGGGAGGTGGCGAAAGGGCGGTTGAGTGGCCGAGTGGATGTGGGAGATAGTCGAAAGGTCTGGTGAGGTGGTCGGTTGAGGTGGTTTGTTAGGTGGGCAGGGGAACGGGCAGGCGGGCGGGTGGGCAGGCGGAGAGGTGGCGAAAGGGCGGTTGAGTGGCCGAGTGGATGTGGGAGATAGTCGAAAGGTCTGGTGAGGTGGTCGGTTGAGGTGGTTTGTTAGGTGGGCAGGGGAACGGGCAGGCGGGAGAGGTGGCGAAAGGGCGGTTGAAGTGGCCGAGTGGATGTGGAGATAGTCAGGAGGTCTGGTGAGGTGGTCGGTTGAGGTGGTTTGTTAGGTGGGCGGGGGAGCGGGCAGGCGGGCGGGTGGGCAGGCGGGAGAGGTGGCGAGAGGGCGGTGGAAGTGGCCGAGTGGATGGGAGATAGTCGAAAGGTCTGGTGAGGTGGTCGGTTGAGGTGGTTTGCTAGGTGGGCAGGGAACGGGCAGGCGGGAGAGGTGGCGAAAGGGCGGTTGAAGTGGCCGAGTGGATGTGGGAGATAGTCGGGAGGTCTGGTGAGGTGGTCGGTTGAGGTGGTTTGTTAGGTGGGCGGGGGAGCGGGCAGGCGGGCGGGTGGGCAGGCGGAGAGGTGGCGAGAGGGCGGTTGAGTGGCCGAGTGGACGGTGAGATGGTCGGGAGGTCTGGTGGTGGTCGGTTGAGGTGGTTTGTTAGGTGGGCAGGGAACGGGCAGGCGGGCGGGTGGGCAGGCGGGAGGTGGCGAGAGGGCGGTCGAAGTGGCCGAGTGGACGTGTGAGATGGTCGGGAGGTCTGGTGAGGTGGTCGGTTGAGGTGGTTTGTTAGGTGGGCGGGGGAGCGGGCAGGCGGGCGGGTGGGCAGGCGGGAGAGGTGGCGAAAGGGCGGTTGAAGTGGCCGAGTGGATGTGTGAGATAGGCGGAGGTCTGGTGAGGTGGTCGGTTGAGGTGGTTTGTTAGGTGGGCAGGGAACGGGCAGGCGGGCGGGTGGGCAGGCGGGAGGTGGCGAGAGGGCGGTTGAAGTGGCCGAGTGGATGTGGAGAGATAGTCGAAAGGTCTGGTGAGGTGGTCGGTTGAGGTGGTTTGTTAGGTGGGCAGGGAACGGGCAGGCGGGAGAGGTGGCGAAGGGCGGTTGAAGTGGCCGAGAGGATGTGCGAGATAGTCGGGAGGTCTGGTGAGGTGGTCGGTTGAGGTGGTTTGTTAGGTGGGCGGGGAGCGGGCAGGCGGGCGGGTGGGCAGGCGGGAGGTGCGAGAGGGCGGTTGAAGTGGCCGAGTGGACGTGTGAGATAGTCGAAAGGTCTGGTGAGGTGGTCGGTTGAGGTGGTTTGTTAGGTGGGCAGGGAACGGGCAGGCGGGCGGGTGGGCAGGCAGGAGAGGTGGCGAGAGGGCGGTTGAGTGGCCGAGTGGATGTGGGAGATAGTCGAAAGGTCTGGTGAGGTGGTCGGTTGAGGTGGTTTGTTAGGTGGGCAGGGGAACGGGCAGGCGGGAGAGGTGGCGAAAGGGCGGTTGAAGTGGCCGAGTGGATGTGTGAGATAGTCGGAGGTCTGGTGAGGTGGTCGGTTGAGGTGGTTTGTTAGGTGGGCGGGGAGCGGGCAGGCGGGCGGTGGGCAGGCGGGAGGTGGCGAGAGGGCGGTTGAAGTGGCCGAGTGGACGTGTGAGATAGTCGAAAGGTCTGGTGAGGTGGTCGGTTGAGGTGGTTTGTTAGGTGGGCAGGGGAACGGGCAGGCGGGCGGGTGGGCAGGCGGGAGAGGTGGCGAGAGGGCGGTTGAAGTGGCCGAGTGGATGTGTGAGATGGTCGGGAGGTCTGGTGAGGTGGTCGGTTGAGGTGGTTGGTTGGGTGGGCGGGCGAGCAGGCGGGCGGGCGGACGAAGTGTTCAGAGGGTGGTCGAAGTGGCCGAGTGGATGCGCGGGATCGTCGGGAGAGGTAGTCGGGTGAGGTGGTCGGTTGAGGTGGGTGGGTGGGCAGGGGGAGGGACGATTAAGTGGCGCGCGGGTCCCGGGGCGACAGCGCCCGCGGCGCGGCCACAGCTCACTTAACCCCTGTCACTATGAGCGGCCGCTTCTGGAACGCCGGCGCCCACCGGAGCATCGATCTCAACTTCCTTACGACTGGTCTGGCCGGCAGCGCGGACTTCCATTGATTGCAGACACGCACGCAATAAGGATGAGAATAATAATAATAATAATAATAATAATAATAATAATAATAATAATAATAATAATAATAATAATAATAATAATAATAATAATAATAATAATAATAATAATAATGCCAGTCGGATAGCGAGACCGCTAAGAGCGTACTCCGTGACGAGATCTCAGGACGGAAGGATCGGTGAGGTTCGAGTCCTGCCTCAGGCATGGGTGTGTTTGTGTATGCCTGTTTGTGTGTGCGTTCATTCATCCTTAATTATTATCATCATTTCATCTTCCATCTCCCAGGACTAACAACCCTGGGGTACAAAATCGGATTCAGCCTAATGCTGATCCCCCTAATTAGTTACATGCTAGACTTACAACGTGATAAAATGATACTGAGCCCGTGTAAGTGCATGTCCGGCGTGGTTCAAGATGGTCTATTCGCGAGCAAATAATAATAATAATAATAATAATAATAATAATAATAATAATAATAATAATAATAATTCATTCACGGATGAACTTGGTAGTGGATCGGTTTAGTTGTTCTGTAGACTACAAGACGGACGAAACACATGTCAAAACCAAGATCAAAACACAGGTCGAATCACAGGTCAAAACACGTCGCAATAGGCCGAAACACTGGTGAAAACACAAATCGGAACACAGGTGGAAACACAGGTCGTCCTTAGCGGCGCAGAACTTGGGCCGATCGTTGTAATGAGGCGGCGCGCCAGCACACAGACGTCCCGCGCGCTCGTGGACAGGCGGCGTAGGGCCCACAAAGGCCATAGCACCCCATTAGACCGTAGGCGGCCGGCGGCCTGTGCGCTGGCTGCGCCGGAATAATTAGGGCGCAGTCTGGACGGCCTCTCGCCCCCGCCTCCAACAGCTCCGGCTCGCCACCCCCGTTCCCGCCTCGGCCACACGCGTGACCCGTTTGCCGAGCGTTGGCGTCAGCCGAGAGCATTCGCATGTCTTGCGAGTGGTCGGAGAATGCGAAGCCAAGTTGGGCTTATGGAAGAACCTGCAAAGAGTGTCACGTGGAAAAGAGGGATTGGCCAGGAATCAAACATAAAAATGTTTACTTCTACCGAAACACCGGATAAACTCAAAATTTAAGTGTAGTTTGCAGGCTATGCTCTAAAAGAGCGGGCAAATATTTCTTGACAGACAGAAGTGAATCAATTATAATCGATCGATATAATACTAAGCAGATCACGGCAAACATGGAAATCAATCTTTATTTTAGGGAGGAAAACGGAACGGGATGCAATTCAGCTATGCCTATTTGGTGAGGTAAGTAAATGGCTTAGAAAAAGTTGACTGCGGGATGCAGTCAGTATACGTTCGTATGTCTCGTGAGTGTTGCCGGGAGCGGTGGCTCATTGCATCAACTGATGTCACTGAAGTGCCTCTAACCGGGAGGTCCCGATGGCGGCAGGATTTTCGACACTAGCTTTTCAGCTCTCGAATTCAGTCGCTGTTTGAAGGCGAATCCTAGCGGACGGCTGCTCTGATCGGTAGTTTTCCGTGATTTCTTCTATCAACACGAATACCGGAGCAGTACCCTAACAAATGGGCCACGGACGGCGCGCGAACTTTCCTTCCTCTTCCTTATCCTATCCTCACTCTTACACTAACATGCACTACACTTCCAAACATGCCAGGAGACCGGTCGGGAGCTTAGAACTTCTCCCGGCTGGGTAGGTGCTCCATTGGTGAGGGATGCCTGGTTGGGGAAAACCCCGTTAGTCGATGGTAGGGTCGGCGCCAAATCTCCCCATCCAATGGGAAAAGATCACCGCCATCTCCCGATGAAAAACATGCACTACACTTACGGGACTGGTGACCAAAGCAGTTGACGCGCCCGGAATCACTAACAATCAATCAATCGTGAGTGGTCGGAGAATGCAATGCGAAGTTGGGCTTATGGAAAGGTCCTGTAAAGAGCCTCACATGGGAAAGGGAGATCTGGGGCGGGAGCAGAGGCCTCGCATGAGGGCTTTGTTGCGCCACCGCCGCCCCGCCGCCGCCGCCGCCACCGCCCCGCCCCGCCCCGCCGCTGAGCAAAGAGGCGGAGCGGGCGGCGCGGCGCGGCGCGGCGAGGCGCCCGGCGTCTGATTAGCGCCCGCGGCTCGAGACAACGATGCGGATTAATTGATTTCGGGGCGCAGACGGCGACGGCCCCGCCTCGTTAATGAAGCCGTGCGCGGCAACGGAGCCACTAGCGCAGGGGACTCCAACCTCTTCCCAAAGCAACTCCAGCGCTCAAGACGACAAACACTTACAAAGGGTGGAAACAAGTTGTTATGCACAGCGTTAAAACTTATTTGTTTCTGTGAAATCCCTTTTCTATTTTCCTAATTACACATTTTTTCAAATCTTCGTACGCCCATTTGTATTAGCCCAGATCGATGATCGTATTCCATGACAAGAAAGATATGTAATTGTTACGAATTAATTGACTGGCTACAATCTAAATAATAATAATAATAATAATAATAATAATAATAATAATAATAATAATAATAATAATAATAATAATGGTTACCTTCGTATTGAAAACAAGCCTTAACAGATGGTAGATGGTAATGATTATATTTGACATTCTATCCTTTCAACTTAGTTTGGAGATTCATTAAATGTAGAATAACGTTAACAATGACAAGAATTTTAAATAACTTGAATTTTATATTCTGTACAAATCTCTATTATTTTGAAAAATGTAGGGACGGGGAGGGGCGGGGCAATAGGACGAGCACGCCACCTAATTTTTCCGGCGCAAGGAGAAGCAGAGGGGCTTTATGGGGAATGTAGGCCGTGATGCCGCTCGAACGCCCCGCGTTCAGTGTTCCTCCCAGACTTAGCTCCGCTGTGTCTGAAACTGCATGTACGAAGGAGGATTATGTTCCATAATCAAAACTTTTCAACGTTTTTGCCCGCACATTTTTTATCAGGAAATATGTTAACGTTTCTGTCAGGACTTCACCGATCTCATTCATCAACGGCTCACTTTCATACTAAAACTCCTGATGCTATACCATGGCATAGAGCTACTATTTGTGACTGCTGGGGCAGGGCCGTCTCTGTAAGCAGCCCTGGGATATGGGAGCGGCGAGACGTGCGGGTGAGAGCGCATCGCGGGTGGGGAGTCGTAATGTGACGCGGGGGTGGGGGGAGGACGGCCGGGGGTGGATCGCAGGGAAGGGCGAGGGGTGCGGTGGGCGTGGACCGGGGCGGGGCGCGGGGTGGGCAGGGGTGTGGCGCACGGACACGGGACCATGCGCGTGGACTGATGGGGGTGAGAGGGCGTAGTCTGATGGCAGGGTGGAGCGCGGGTAGCGATGTGCAGGGCGGGATGCAGAGCATGGCACGGGGAGGGCGTGAAGCGGGGCGTGGAGAGCACCGCGGGGCTGAGCGCAGGGCGGCGGAGGCGGGGACATGGTACGGGCGGGACGCAGGCGTACGAGGCTGGTCGTGGGGCGGGAACGCATGGCGGGGCGCGGGGAAGTGGGGCACGGGGCGAACTGGGGGAGGGCTGAGGCGGGAGGGAGGCGTAGGGCGCGGGGCGCGAGGCGGGGCGCGAGGCGGGGCGCGAGGCGGGGCGCGAGGCGGGGCGACGCGACGGCCGACGCCGAGACGGCCCTCGCTCATTACCCGCCCTCTGCACGCGCGCAGCCCACGGGGTGCGGCGACCCACCCCCAGCCGCTCACGTAAACGTCATCGCCGCGGGCCCGTGATTTAGGTCCCGTGAAAAGGCCCGCCGCCGCGCCGCGCCGCGCCGTCCCCGCCTGGGCGGGAGGTCTGCGCGCGCGCTGAGTCGTTAACTGCGTGGAGCCGCTGTGTGCTCGGCCGGCAAGAAATGTTGCTCGGTTTTCGAGAAGCGAAGGAAAGTAACTCACCGCGCTGTACTTGAGGCCATTATCATAATAGGCGGGAAGGAAAGTCGAGATGTGCCTGGAGGGGCTTCCGGTGGTCCCATCATGGCGAGCCGGGCAGACGGAACGTTTTCTAATCATCGGCTCCGGGATGCTACACTCGTGTGTCGCAGTCATGTGGCAATGAAACTCTCTCTGTCTGCTCTGTTTCAGTGAAATACGATGGATACTGCAAATTGCTCAGGAACTGGTTAATATGAGTTTTGATGACAGAACTGAACTGTCCTTTGTGATGTTAGATGATTATAATTTTTTCTTTGTGTGCCTATTTTAGCTTCTGATGGCTATTTTTAATATTTTGTTTTATATCGATATTTTTCTTCATTTTCCGTGATTATTTTCCCTTTTTCTCGTGACACCAATCACGAACAGGCTAGAAATATACCTACAAGTCTGGCCAAGGCAAAAGCATCGTCGCGTTTTGTCATGCGCAGCAAGGGTAGGCACGATGTCAGGCAAGTAGTAATGATTATTTAATGTTTTCGGGTGCGTCAACTGCTAAGATCTTTAGTCCCTTTAGTGTGGTGCATAGTTTTCCTCGGAGAAGTGGTGGAAATCATCCTCTAGATGGTAAGATCCGGCGCAGTCCTATACGTCGCGCGCGGTCCGTGGCCCGTTTGATAGGGTACTATTCCGGCATTTGCCTGGTGTTGATTGGAGAAATTATGGAAAACTACCGACTAGAGCAGTCGACCGCTAGAATTTTCCTTAAGTAGCAGCTGAATTCAATCTAGCTATGAAACTAGAGTCGAAAATCTTGCCTATTGTCATCGTTATGCTTCAACCTTAGGACCTCCCCGTCACAGGATTTTAAGTGACATCAGTTGAAGCTTTGCAATTGTGCTCCTGGCCAAAAATTCTTAAAATAGCGAAAGCAACACGATTCTAGACAAGATTTTTGGATCCTTCGCTGATGCCGACAGACTGTTGATTCACGAGGAGTTCCGTCCTACTTTTGACTGTGGCCTCCGATTCTTTTCGAAGACAAAACTCCCTGTACATGACGACGACCGTTCTCAGTGCTCATAAGAAAAAATTAAAGTAGTTTTATTATGAATTTCTTGCAATAACTTTTTAAAATGCATAGGTTCTGTTTTTATTACTTAATTGCCTTTTTGCATTCCTATTTTAATCAAAATATATGCCTTTTGTATGCCTATCTTAGGTGAAATAAATACCTGGATTCCTGGGCTCCAGTCATGTTATATAAAAAAATGTTAAAGTATGAATTTTGATCAATTTACAAATGTGTATTTGGCTAGGGCAAAAAAATTAGAAACAATAGTTTTTGTCCAATGTGTTAGTTATTTTCAAGATAGCACATCAATCTAATACACATTCGCTATCACATACGTATGGCATGTGTTAGTGATAAAATCGATGTACTTAGTGCGTGTTTTCGAATCCAGCCAATTAAAAACAGTGCAAAGAGATGTGAGTTCAGACGATTCTCTCATGACGATATATACGGATTCTCCAAATTCTGAAAATACTGATTACGACACCTCCACGAAAGAGAATGTTTAACAAGTCTTGTGCCGTGTTTTCGATTGCAAGGTGTACTTACTATATCTCCATCCTTCATTTACTTGAGCAAGCAATTGAGTTATTTATTGCCTCAAGAAGTACGCGTAAAAAAGGGGTATCCAAACTTTTGATGCATTTCATCTAGTTAAAATGAGCTATAAAATTCGAGCACGTTCTCTTTCTATTGCGTTTAAGATTAGTAAGTATTAAAGGTTAGTAAAAGTACAATGGTATTTATGCTGAATCTGCAGGTACTTGGGCCCTACGCTTCGATGCCAACGTCGTGGAGACTTTGGCACATGAATTGACGTCATCCGTACGCACAGGCGTTGAAATTAAAGGAATAGATGCAGGATGTCATTGAATCGCAAATATTTCATTGAATGCAGAGACGTTCAGTGTAGAATGAGAATGTTACATAAGACCACTTCTTTGGGGTCTCCAGGCAGTAACATCTACTTTACGTTTTTTAGTGGAGATACTGAATCGTATATCCAAGGTTGTCTCATAAAATGCCCTTGCTGATCCCTTGACATACGAGTAAATTCGAAAAGTTTGCACGTGGTATAGGGAAATGTTTCTCCGTATAGATGTAAAAGAGTCGCATTGCCGCAGTCGTTTGTTTGAAAGAAAATATAGAATTCGAATTTCAGAAATCAGTTTATGAAGTCACTGTGATAATCACATCAAGAACGTCAAAGGAATGTCATGTGTTGACAAATAAATCCTGAAAATTGTTGAACTCTACATAGTTTTGATCTGATACGCAATCGATTTTATTATGATCAGTACTCTTTCCTATTCGTACACCATTAAAGTATTTCTGAAACATTGAACGCAATAAGGAAAACACTACTCTCAGGTGCGATAATTAGAAATGCACACGTTGTGCAAAATATAAACTTTGCTTTGGAAACGCACAACATCCAGTATCGCATTTTCTCTCCGAAGCATGCAGTAAGGTAGATGCTGGTCTAACGGTACGGCGCTCTTGCCTTCCCTAGCTTTGCCTTCCCGGGCGAACAAAGAGAGCAAAGTGAGATGTTCCACGGCAATTGCCCGTGCTCTGCCAGTCCGTCACTCATTCTTTTGCTTTGGTTCGCGGCCGGCCAGTGCAGCCTTCCTCACCTCCTGTCGGCCTATCCAGGAAGATGGGATGTACCGCTACACACAACTTTTTTTTTTCGAAAACCCTGTTAGTCATTTTAATGCTTTGTATTTTTTTTTTCAGTATTCTTCCTGACTTGTTAAAAATTTCATGTAGAAGGAGAAAAATATGTTTATAAGAATACGTTTATGTAACAAAATGTTTATTGAAAAATCTTTTTCACGCAACTTAAAACACGTTTTGATGAACAAGCCAAAAATTCTTTTAAAAAAATGCAAAAGTTCCTTTTGCTACATCAGTTATTCAGAGGAATTCTGAACAGTCGTTTTTACACAAATCATATAACTAAAGGTAAGTAATTTAAAAGATGACAGTTATGTTATTTTTAATATCAGGACAAATCCTTATAATCCTTTGCAATATTGCATTTTATAAAAGAATTTCCTTCTAAATGGTAAGCAAAAAGTAAGTTAACTCTCTAAAACTAACCATTCAATTTTCAAAAGTTTGGAATATTAGCAAACCCGAAAGTGTTCTGTCGTTAAGTAAAAGTTGAAAATATTTTCTTCGTGTTCGTAGGCAGCAGTCGCTGTTCAATTATGTGGTTGCATTATAACGGGAAGTGAAAGCGCCCTAGCGGAGATCGACGTGCCGGTCAACCGATCACATACATGTAAAAGGCTCCACTGAGTCAACGCTGCCGCCAAAGCGTCTCCAAACAGCTCTGACATGCTCCGAGTCAAGTAAACTACACTTCATGTGTAGAATAGTTTATCACTACATAGTGCATGAAAATCTTCTTCGGTGATAATAAAACAGATGCTTCCAAATATTTACCATTTTGTTCATAATTGATTTATATTCATAACGTTCAGGTGTTAAACTATATGCACTCTTACTGAAGAATTATACGGAGTTATCGAAAGTAAATTATGGATTCCTGCCTGTAAAGGAACCTGTAAACGATACTTTCTTCTGCTCTTTTGTAAAAACAGAATACAGAAAACGTGATCGGAGTAAAATTCTTTCAATCAATTACCCTATATGCAGTCTCTCCAACCCTTTCAACCATTAACTCTTCCACTAACTTTAAAGTGTGAGTCTCTCTTCCATTTCACCCGCTTCCCCCTCCCTCTTCAGGAAGCTTCCGCTAGCCGAGGTTGAGTGGCTGTGCTTAGCGCCATCTGGGTTTACGACCGGGGCCGCTGGCGCCCGCCCCGCCCCAGCTCCGCGCCGGAAGGAGTGGGGTAGGGAGGGCGCTCTCTGGCTTCCGCTCGTAAAGACCCCTTGCGCATCCTCTCCATTCTCACCTTTCAGCGAAAGCACTAAGCCTCTCTCACTCGATACCTGCCGCCGCGTCACTCCTCAACTCCTTGGCATTCTGTTTTTGTTTGTTTTTTACCAAAGAGGCACTTTCACATATTAAGGTATAATACCCGCTAGTAATACACTTACGGCAGGATCGAAGGTGGAATAGGAATAAAATGTTATTAATATGTTTTGAACTATTTGCAAATGAATTTTTTAGTCAGCTCAGATCCCATTAAGGTCAAGGGCCTTCTACCTTTTTCCAGGGCATACTGAGTGAAGTGACAGGGTGATGAGGGGTGGAAGAACGATCGCAAATACAACTTTGCCCGAGGCGGAACTCAATCCCGCGACCCTTCGGCCCGAGATGGCCACGACACTACTGCCTTAGCGATCTCGACCAGCCGAATCGGTAAAGGAAAATACGTATTAAGAAATATCAATAAGACGCTAAAGAACAGCTTAAGTACACTTCATGATAGGTAATTTAAAATCAGAGAATACAAAAACATATTTCAATGGAATAAAAGAAAGGATGAAAAAGGTATTCATAAAAGAAAAAAATACTAAAAATGTAGTCAGTATTTGAGAAATCAGTGTACCGGGTGGAAATTTTATGAAAAGACATCCTCCCAGGATTGAATGATTAAATTTTAATTGGTCTATTTCGTTGTTCTTTAAGCCACATTTTTTTCAGTAAATTTTACGCAGAAATTTAATTACGGGCTGTCTCTCTCTAGTATATCAGCATTGCTTTTGTATTGTTTCTATTCCTCTGCAATTGATGTCAGAACATCACAGAGGATCATAAAATGTCCATTCGAAGATGTCAATGGATAAGATATGGGGAATAGCAATCAACTTTACGCACTTGATGTCACGTTTTGTCTGTCTTTTCTTTCTCCCGATCGTACTGATAGATTTAAACATTTCACTGAATTAAATCGTTATACAAATCATTATAAGTGAATTAAGAGACGCAGTATCTTCAATTAAGAAAATCTTTCACACATTTCTAGTTTGAAATCTGAAATCTTTCAAATCCACTAATTCCCTTGGCGACCTCCAGGCCTGCGAGCTCTACTTGAAATCTCTATTTGAAGCACAAAGCGCATTAAATTCTCCGCGCGCTGCCCTCTGCACAGGCAGGCAGCGGCCGCTGCGGGATATTTATGCCCGGCGTCAGAGGATAAATCAAGATTCTAGCGGCAAATTGCTCCTTTATTTCTAGGAGTCCCGGAGCGTCGCGTGAGCCAGCGACAAACAGCGTGGCGGACGCGGCGCGCGCAGTGTGAGAGAGCGGGCGGGGGCCGGGAGCGGTCGCAAGGGAGAGAGGGTGGGTTCGGATGGGAGAGGGCGGGGGCGAAGACTTGGCGCGGGTACGAATGAGGGCAGGAACAGGGCTTAAAGCGAGAGCGGGGAGAAGAGGGGGTCGATTTCGAGGGCGGGGGGGGGTAAGAATGGAGGGTAGGGGCGGGGAGGTGAAGTGAATGGTGCCAGAGAGATGACAAATATGGAGGCAAAATGTCTCCGTCAGTGCAAAGAAGCTATTACTTTAAAAAGGTACAAGTTAATTGTGACTTGGGCACGCTTGGATTTACATAAAACTAGTGATACTTTAACAGAACATACTTTCTCACATTATTTGTAACTGCTCCTCAATTCCTGTATACACTAAATTACTTTCTCTGACACGTTGGGTAGATACATGTTATGTGGTTCCTGGATACCGAAACATCGATTGACAGCAAAACATGTGTCTGGCTGTCCGCCCGTCTGTTCGCCTATCTGTTCGTCCGTCTGTCCACCTGTGTGTTCGTCCGTCCGTCCGTCCGTCAGTCCGTCCGTCCGTTTGTTTACCTGCCGTCTGTCTGACAGAACAAAGACAGCTCTTTAAATATGGTGATGTATATTTTAAAAAAAACGAGTCGTTCACCTAATTTCTGCTTAAAATTAATCCAATTTATAAAAAGACACATAACAAGGTGCGTTTAAAAGAAAAGCGCAGGTGTAATTTTCGTTGCTTTCTCTTAATTTTCATAAATCGCACATTTAGAAATAATGTGAGAAAGTATGCGCTGTTGGAGCACCACTAGTTTATTTATCTCTATAATTTTTTCATTTTCCTGAAATTCACTTTATCTAGTGAGTAAAATTCGACATATCCAGTATTACTAGTTTTAAAGCGACAGTTTTTTCGTAACACATTAGCAACAAGTAAGCGACAATTGTTTGTAATATATTCAAGTCATTTCGACAAATTTGTTATTCTAACTTTACGGAGCTATTTATATTCGCAGATTCTGGGGACGAGGAGCTGTTCATTGTGAAGTTTGAGTTAAGTAATGTGAAATAGAAGAACTGAAGGCCATCGTTCTGTCTGATAAAATCTAAAATAATATTCAATCTTCCTACTGTTGTTTTATTAAAGAATATTTCTATATCATTTGCACTATGATTCTGTATGGTTGGGCAAAAATGTCAATTGAATATACGAGTATAGTGGAGTGGTTCTGATTGGTGAGAAACCTGTGATCGCCTTTTAATTTAAAAAAAAATCTTCTCAAAAATATTCTTGAAATGCATTAATAAATCAGAATAATTAATACCGTATTTTTTTTATTTTCTCGTTTAGTGCGTGCAACATGTTTGGAGTAATATGCGTAGTATAGAGAAAGTTATGACAAACCATTTCAAATAAAGGTTTAATTTTTTAAATTTCAGAAGGGGAGGCATCTTAAGACAAAAAATATTTTTACTGTGCCTTTAGTGATACGAAGACGGGTCTCGACGGGACGTGAAATCTGGTCAGGAAAGCAAATTAACACTTTTGACATTTCTATTTGTTTGTTGCTGATATTGCGACTTTCAGAAATGGCGGGAAACTTTTTGAGAATTTTTTTTTAACTGTAACTACTAAGAATATTCTAAAAGGTGTGCCCACCATGTCAATCGGTGGACAAACGAATCCACGTAAAAATATTAGTGTCAATTTTGGTGGCCAAGGTCATGCTTTTTAAGTTCAGAGGCATGTTTATCGACATTATTTGATAGAGAGAACGAGATAAATATAATCTACTGAGTGCTTAATGATGATTAAACTATGGAGAAACCAAAGCGCACATCAAAATTTATTATTTTTAATATCTCTTGCAAACTTTTGTACTTTCGTAAAAATGTTGCAGTTGGCCGCGAAAAAACAGTGTTTCACTCTAAATTACGCACAGAAGCTGGTAAAAAATTTCTAAAAGTTAAGATACTTGGATCAAACGATACGAAAACAAATCTTATGGAAAATTGGAAATTTTTCAATTTTTGGGGACCCAATTTCACTGAGGTTCCCTATGTATACTGACAGCAAATTACTCCCCTATCAAGCTAAACATTCTCACTAATCCAAAGCGTTCTCAACAGTAGCGTCCTCTTCCTTCATCGTCAGAGAGGGAGCGGCGTAGTGTCTTCAACTTAAAAGTTAAGAGTTCCGAGAACTACTTCAGATTTTGTTAGATGATAAATAGGTGTGAATCATACATGAACCAGCTGAACAATTTCAATTAACTGACAAAACAAATGTGGAGAGATATTCTCGTTAACAATGTTGCTTATGTAGCGATTTTGTTAGACACCTATTAAAATTTACGTGGCAGCGACCTCATATAAGGTACCCAAGCCAACGTTACAATTACCTGCACTTCACAACGCTATTCTTGAAAACAGTAGTTCGGTGGCACTCGTGACGGCATTTCGAATCAGTGTGAAATGAGTGTAACAGGAACAGACGAGGGCAGTGGTTGCGTCTGCCTCAGTCTAGTGGCCTACAAGGAATGTTTAGAGCGATGTTTTTGGGGGGACGACGCTTTTATCCAAGCAATAGCCGGTTACCCTTTATGCCCCGATGGGGTGCATATTCGACCATACACGAGACACCAACACACTTGTGAGCTCCTCTGGTCTGGGGTCTGCAGAACGTGAGGCTCTCCGCGACGAAACAAATGAGAGACAAGTGACAAACAACAATGTCTATGGCGGGACTCAACCCGCGAACCAAAGCGCTTACATCCATTCTTAAATTCTTTCAATAAAATTCAACTCAGACCTATTGCCCTTCACAATATTTATCCTACATGAAATTAAGAAAAGATTTGTCCGTTGTCACCTGATTTTTTAAATGTACTAATTATGCATTTCGTCTCATTAGCGCTGCCTCCTAATTCCCTTAACCTTTTCTCCTCACTCAAGGTCATTTTGCATTATTAATAATAATATATTTTGCCAACCATCTCAGTATGTTTTACACGATGACACTATGCTATCATCTCATTACTTACTCTCATTTCTTTCCGCACTTAACAGATTTTCATCGACTGTCACTTCTGTTGACAGCACCTACCATTCCATCGTTACAATGTGTATGTCTCTACGGTACGTTCGAGTACGTGAAGACAAACTCTGCAAGGACTTTCCAGACTGTTCTTTCCTTCCTCACCTCATTGCCACCCCATTCCCCTATCAGAAGTCGCCCGCAACGCTCGACTCGGAAGTTTCATCACTTCCGGCCTCTTCACAACCTTCATTGGGCGATCTCCCCGCCGCGCCGTCCCGCCCAGGCCGAGTGAGCGCGGGGGAGCGCGGGGGCGGGGGCGGGGCCGGCGGCCGCGACGGTGCACTTCATTCAGCAGGGACACTCCCAAACCGCCTCCGCCGGGATGCCGGACGGCCCGTACATCACGCCGCCCGGAGACAATGCACAATGCGCAATTGGAAGCACGGAGGAGGCGGAGGCGGAGGCCGCGAGTTCGACGCCTGCCTGGGAGCGGCCCCGAGGCCCGGGCGCCGTTAATTGCTCGAGTAAGCGCGGAGGCGGCGCGCCCCGGCCGCGGCCGGCGGGAACAATGCCCCGCTCGCGGCCGCCCTCCCACGCCCCGCGCCCGCTCCGCCCCGCCCCGCCCCGCACCCCTACCCCGCCCGCCCCGTGCCCGCTTTGCCCCGCCCCGCCCCGCACCCCTACCCCGCCCCGCCCGCCCGCCCCATGCCCGCTTTCCCCGCCCGCCCCCGCCGGCCCCGCCCCGGCTCGGAGAAAGCGGCTCAGTTCGCGCCCAACCCCGCCCGCGGAAGAAGACGGTGTCTCACTGGCCCCAGTGTGTGCGGGTGGCGCGACGCGGCCGGGTCTCCACATGCAGCGCACCCTGCGTGCTACCGTCACTCGGCGCGCCGCCTAGCGCTTCGTGAAATCACGCAGCTTGTAGCGTTTTCCATTCGTTGCACTGAAACTCACCCTAGTGCAGGGCAGAAACGTCATCGCTTCGCAACAGTGCTGCCCCACTCGCGTAAAGGGCAGCTACGAATGAAACGGATTCCGGAACTGAGTCAGGGCTTATGCGCTACGCAAAGAAATTATACACAGCTGTTTTTGGTCAGTCACACTGATGGAACTCGAAAAATAATAATCTTGAATTACGATCGTCGTTATAATTTTTATGAAGTCTTTTGGTAATTCTTTCTTCTTAATTCATAAATTATTAACGTGTGATTTCTTTATTTAAAACAACGAAAACTTCAAATGCGTATGAGTAATAATTTCATTTTTCAAGATTTGTCAGTGATCGATATAGTACACAAGATTTTGAACCAAAATGCTTCTGTAGAATTGTTTGATTACTGAAAACAAAAATATTAACATTAACATTTCCGCTGGTATATGCATGGGCGTGCGAGAAACATTTCTTGGCATATATATTTGAATGATTTTGTAAGGGTCACTGATTTTATTTTCACTTTATTAGCGTTTCGAAATTGAGTCGTACCTAAAACAAGTTTAGTTTCTAAATAACACTGGATTTGTTAATATGAATTTATTCAAGGTTAAATTTTCGGAGAACAATCTGATTTTCCAAACTTCGTGTATATCACAAACATTATTTTAAGACATGTCTTGCAAAACATAATATACTCCATCATTCGAAGTATCCCTGCGTGACAGAAGATCCTCAATTGCCTTCATAATTTCACTACGAATCTAAATCAGCATGGATAAATTCCGCACCTAACCTCACAATGGCCCGGTAACTGGACTGCACTGACGCGATCGTCAGTGCAGTTTAGGGCGCCCCGGGTCCGTGTCGATGTGCGAATGGAACACGCAGTTCTTTGCACTGGTGCGCCCTAGCGGTGGAATGGAACACGAAAGCTGCCCTGAGTGCGCACTAGTGCGACGAATGGAAAACGCTATTGGATTTCCTCGCCGCGCCCCACAACGCCCCAGCGAAGCGTCGACAATTCTGCAGGTCTTGACGTCCAACGCCTTGCACAGAAAATTGATTGATTGAATATTTCGTGTTTCCGGGCTCGTCACCTGTGAAGGTCACTAGTCCCATGAATGTAGGGTATGTTTATATCACGGGAGGTGGCCCAGGCCGATGGCGAGATCCGGCGCCGTCCTACACGTCGGACTGTGAGGTTTTCCCAAACCAGGTATCTTCCAGAAGCGGGGTACGGCCCCAGCCGAAACCAACTCTCAGCTCTCGACTGATCTCCCGACGTGTGAGGTAGTGTAGTGCATGTAAGTGAAATTGTGTTAGTAAAGAGTGAGGGTAGGACAAGGCTGTGAAAGGACAAATTGAGCTCGGTCTGTGGCTCTTTTGTTAGGGTACTGTTCCGACATTCGCCACGTTTTGATCGGAGAAACCTCCGATAACCTCCAATCAGACTAGCCGGCCTCTAGAATTCTCCTCCAGACATCGCCTTGATTGGATTTATCTTTGTAACTAGTCGATAATCTTGCCACTGTCGGGACTCGAACCTTAAGACTTCCCGTTCAGGAGCAATGGAGTGACATCTGTTGATGTACTAAGCCACTCTAGCCGGTTTGCAAAGAAAAAAATATTATCCATGCCCCACAGAAGTTTTATTATTGCGAATTTGTAACTTAACACCCTTTGCGGAATCCAGTCTTACGAGGAAGACACCTTCAATTTTGATTTTATCTCATACACTTGGGCGATACATAAGCTAACAGAAAAATCAGCAATTACCGTCAGAAAATGACTTCAAAGACATTGCATCCTTTAACAAATACTGTATTAGCTTGTCAATACTTTAACTGGTACAACTATTCTCAATTATAACAAGTTAAAAAAGATCTACAATGCTTTCTGAAACAGCTACGAATTCGATATTTTACTTATCCATATTCCGGCTCAGGAATTAACTACTTGAAATTTATCATACCAAAATAATATTTCACAAAACACGTAGATTTTCCTTTAATTTTACCTATTCGTTCATCACCACTACCATTTATTCATAATTTTTCTGCATATAAATCTCAATATAAAATAAGAAGTGCATTGCATTCATCAAAGGTAATGCACTCTATGTCGTTGTCAACGTGGCAATATCTCGTGTCTCCAAAATAATTTTAAAAAAATTTTCCAAATTCTTACCACTCAGAAGTATATTTAATAAAAAATGTGAGACCATACTACAAATCGTCACTTTGTCAGGTATGAAGTTTTGCGAAGGTAACCTCTACATACATTTTCGAGATATTTCTTTCTTTTGTATCGTTTCTGATTTCAGCGCAGGTTTGAGTTCGTTAACAAAGGTGGCGTTGAATACGCTTTCTCGGCTCAGTGTCTCACTGTAGCCGCACCCCATCCGGCTGCTCGAGACAAAGAGAGCAGTAATTTGCGGTGCGGCGGCTTTCAACAGATGTTTGTGTGTTGTGCAGCTACATGTTTTAAGACAGATGTTGCTGCATATGTTGCGCGCAGTGAGCGTTGCAACGAGGATATACGGCTTTGTGTACATTCTCGAGCACTTTCCACGATTCGGTGCATATGCGAAATATACGCCCGTTCCAAAACATTTATAGTAAATTTTTTGCTGCTCATATTCATGAAGGCATATTATTTTTAAATGTGCACGAATTATAAAAATATAAAACAATCATTATTTAACAAAACTTAAGCAATTATTCACAAATAATATCGATTTTTTTAAAAGTGCATAACATCGTTTAAAGGTCTGTAATTCAGGAACTGCACTGACTTGTACTGAGAAAGAAATTGCTGGCATAAAGGAGTAGAAGGTATTGGAAAATAAATTGTATGTTTAGCAATTTTCAAAATATTGGAGGTTTTAATGAAAGTTGGAACTGCACTATTTTTAAAAATTCAATGTATACTTCCTATTCGAGCAAAAAATTGATTTATTTCAGTCAAAATATACTTACCAAGAAATTGATTGATTACTATTTCCGGGCACGTCAATTCTTAAGGCCATTACTCCCGTAAGTGTAAGATATGTTTTATTGCGGGAGGTGGCGATATTATTCCTCCGCTGGATGACGAGATTCGGCACCGACCTACATGTTATTTTGTGGGAATTATCCCAACCGCATACCTTCTACCAGCGGGGCACCGTACCAGCCCAAATCTTCTCTATGTTCCTGCCAGGTCTCGAAAAAAAGTGTGGTGATGTAGAACATGTGAGTATGAATGTGTAGAAGTAAAGAGTGAAGAAAGGACAAGAAAGAGAAACAAAAGTTGGGGCGCGGTCAGTGGCCTGTTTGTTAAGGTACTGACGTAGATCGGAGAGAAAACAACCGGTCTTGATCGGAGAGAACACGGAAAACTACCGATGAGAGCAGCCGGCCGGTAGAATTCTCTTCCAAACAGCGGTTGAATTGGACCAGCTATCTAAGTATTATCGAAAATTGTGCCACCATCGGAATTGAAACACCAGGACCTCCGGGCAGTTGCGTGGCAATGATATCAACTAATGCTTTGTACTACCTAAGCCGACTTTTCAGCAGGTAATTAAAACCGGTTGGTTTTCCGGTTTCCCCTTGTCCTATCCTCTTACACACACACACACTTACACTAACATCCACTACACTAGCATACATGCCGGGAGACCGGTCGGGAAGTTACTACTTACTCCGGCTCTAGTGGGAGATACCTGGTTAGAGAAACCCCGGATCGGCGCCGGAGGGGCGCGTCCACCAACGGGGCCACCACCAACGGGTCCACCAACGGGTCCAGCGGGGCACGTCCACCAACACCTCCCGAGCAAAATCACGCACTTCACGTATGGGACTAATAACCATAGTAGTTGACGCGCCCGGAATCACTAACTACCAACAAACCTAAGCCGATAGAAAATGACAACAGCACGTAGTGGCGGAGAATGGGATTCCCCGAGGTGTGCTGTGGGGAAAGGCTAGGTCACGTGTCCCCCGCGCGCATCGGCCGCAGCGGACCTCCGCTCTGGCGACGCGCGGCATCGCCTTGTTAGAGCGGACACGACCCGGCGCGGCGCGGAGCTGCGAATGCAACACGACGCGGCGCGACGCGAGGCGACGCGACGCGCAGAAATACGGCGCTGGCGGCGAAAGGGGGACGGCGAGACGCCGTATTTCATCCCGGCGTCAACGCGTCAGCGGAGAAGGCGGCGCTCGCAAACCGCGAGATCCGAGACTTACTAGCTGCCCTTCACAAGCATCTTCAGAAAAGAAAATGATGAGCGGTGGAAAATCTCGTGTTTTACTTGTGCGAGGCAAACACTCTGAACAAATGTGGGCTTCATTCATTAGTGTTTCAGGGCGCTTCACTGCTAAGGTCATTAGTTCCGTAGGGTAGTGCAACTGTTTTAATCGAGAGGTGGAGATACCGCCCGCTGGATAGTGAGATACAGCGCCGAACTGCATGGCGGCTAGCAGGAGTTTCCCCAACCATATATCTCCCAACAGCGGGACACCGCGCCAGACGGGGCAAGTTCGAAACTCAGAACGGCATGTGTGGTAGTATTGTGCTAGTTAGAGTATGTATGTGTAAGTAAAGGGTGAGGATAGGACAAGGAAGGAGAAGGAAAGATTGCGCGTGGTCCGTGGTTCATTTGTTACGGTACCGCTCAGGCATTCGCCTGGTGTTGATCGAAGAAACAAAGAAAAATTACCGATCAGAGCAGCCGGGCCTGTAATTCTTCTCCAGGCAGCAGGTGAATTCGAACAAATGTGGGTAATATTCTAATACGTAAAAGTTGTAGGATGAAGGGCGAATGTGCTGCGGTTCTTATTACCTTAATACGAGAACAAAATAAGTTTTACACACATAACAAAACAAAATGAGTATTAAAACACTAAGGAACGGAGGAATCAAATACGACGTGACATGACTACTATCCGGAAGCATTGAACTAACCTAGATGAAGTGTATGTGTGTGTGTGTCTGTATATATATATATAACAGAAAAATTTAACGCGATGTATACCTTGAATAAATTGAATTCAATGGTATTGAGTGAAAATCAGTTCCATTTTGTTGACCAAAATGGATGTACCGCCCACGTCAATTGGCTTCTGAAATCATCATTGTAGCATTCTAGAGGGCTTCAAGAAGAAGAGGACCATACCAAGATATTTTTTTAAGGAAACGATATTGATTGTGGATAGATAATTCTAGAAGTCAAAGTCATTTTAGAAACCAAAGTAATGGGCCAGAAATGTCAGATGTACGTGTTCTCATTAACATTCGAAATTTTATTGAGACCTGGTAATGCTACAAAAAATATTTTCTTGAGAAAAGAACCAAAAACGATTAATCTCATGGTTGTGGAGCAAAACAGGGCGTTGGGGTTCGAACAATGGGTGCACACCCGAATGCAGGTAGACAGTAATGTGATTAATCACATGGGAGATAAATCGGTGCATAGTCAGTAAGAACTCTACAATGTGTATTTAAATTTTTAAAATTATTATTAATGTAACAATTAGTTTTTCAAGAGCCTCTAGAGGCAACTATTGCATTGTACTATTGATTTAGTAGAAAAAGTTGTTTTCAAAAATTGTTTTTCTATTATAAATGTAGCTGTATTATAAATCTGTAGGCTCGTGGTTACCACCAGGAACTTAGCAGTTGTTGTTATTATTATTATTATTATTATTATTATTATTATTATTATTATTATTATTATTATTATTATAGCAGTTATTATTATTATTATTATTATTATTATTATTATTTTCTCATCCAAATTTACATAAAATTTCTTCTTTATCCAGAAGACTTGAATTAATACAATGGGCCAATTCAGAGCTTTTAGTGCCACGGTTCTCATTACCAGATTTTATTGGATTACTGGACTTAGGATTCTCCACTCTCTCCCGCGAGGTGCCTCAAGCAGCCGCCGGCCAGTGCCGCGCGCGTCGCTTGTCCCTCCGCCCCCGCCCCCGCCGCCGACCAGTCGCGCGTTTTTCACGGCCCGCCGCCGCCGCCGCGGAGAACAAGCGCCGCCATTTTTTCAGCGCGCGGAGGATGATTTCTAATGCGGCCAATCCATCAATCGATCGGTTATGTGGCGGACGCTTCTAGGAGTCGTAACGATGCGGACGACACGGCGCGCAGTCACGCGCGCAGCCTGCGCGATCACGAGTTCGGTGCTCGTCCCCCACGGCGCCCCCTGCCCAGCTGCACCCCGGCCCGCTCCGCCACGCCCACTCCGTCTAGCCTCGCTCCGCAGGCCTTTCCGACCCCGCCTCCTCCTCTGTCCTCTGCACCTACTCGCTTCGCTCTCCTCGCAGTCCTCCTCCCCATCCCCTTTGGTTCCGCCCTTCCCACTTCAATCTCGACATGCTCCATCTTGTTTCTCCATCTCCTAGTATAGACTAAAGAGGTATTAGTCTTTACTCTATGCCCCTAGTATCAACTACCATCACTTCGTGTGTACTGTTGTCATGTTGCCTATACTCATCCGCCGCCCTACTCTGCTACACAGAATCTCCGCGTCTGCTCTACATTACTCCTTTAACCTCTTTCTGAATCGCCTAAATTATTAATTTTCAACACGTGTAGAAATAACAAGAAATCAGCTTCCGACCATGGTAGAGGTGTGCAAGATTTCGTTAGAAACCCAGAACTCAGGAAAAGTAGAAAAATAATGAGTTTCGATTTTGACTGAAAATAATACACCATGAAACGGCGATGGGTATTAAAACCCCAGTGTGATATTATGATACGCTTGAAGGGCTATTGGCTATCAAGATAGAAAAGTCAATAAAATGCAGTTTAAAACAACGGTTGTACTATTCTGAGGAATTTTTTAAATTCTGTCCACAAAGCTAACAAGCCAGATTATCAATAAACAAAAGATAAATGAGGAGTCAATGATGAGCTGATGCTACCGAGCAGACGCCCGCTAGCCGGCAATCACCGCAGTGAACGTACGGCAGAGGGAAGCAGCACGGCCGCTAGAACGCGTGGCCGTCGCGCGGGAGGTCAGCGCAAAGGCGGCCTGTCTCTAATTTGATTAGTGTTCTCGGGCGCGTCAACTGCTAAGGTCCTTAGTCCCGTAAGTGTAGTGCATGTTTTATCGCGATATCTACCTCTACTAGATGGCGATATCTGTCGCCGACCTACACGTTGGGTAGGAGAATTCCCCTAGCAGCTATCTCCCACCAGCAGGGCCTCTCTCCAGCCTGGACAAGGTCTAAGCTCCCGACTGGTCTCCCTAAATGTGTGGTAGTGTAGTGCATGCATGTTTAAGTGTGTGTAAGTAAGAGGTGAGGATAGGACAAAGAAGAGGAAGAAATATCGCGCGTGTTCGAGCCGTTTGTTAGATACTGCTCCGGCAATCGACTGGTGTTGATCGGAGATATCACGGGAAACTACAGATCAGAGCAGTCGACCACTAGAATTCTCCTCCAGACAACGGCTGAATTCCACCTAGCTATCTAGCTAGTCTCTGAAATCCTGTTACCGTCGAGACTCGAATCCCAGGACCTCCCGGTCATACGTACTGCGGTGACATCAACTGATTCCCTGAGTTACCAGTACATCGATTATTTTATAAAATCATCACTGTTTTCAAAGCATCGACATGGAAGTCGTATCCCTAGTGGACGTACGGCAAAGGGAAGCGGCAAGGCCGCTGGAATGCGATGTGGTCGCGCAGGAGGTCAGCACAGAGGCGGTATGTCTCAAAAAACACGCGCGATAGACATTCCGCAATACGGAGGCGCAGCGCCTTGAAACCAGAGGCGAGCCACGTCCGGCAGAATAGCAAACGGGAGACGGCTACAATGAACTAAATAGGCGGAAAACGTACGTTCAAAGCAGATCTTTCCACGCACTTTGAAATTTATTAACGCGGAACGTCTGTTTTAAAACCTGTGCGGTGATATTATTTTCGACTACACACTTTCTAACTCGAGAAAATTCAATAACGTCGCTTGGAGAAATGGCGACAGGAATGAATGGATTGGTACTGAATGATACACTAATAGAAACAATCAATCAAAGAATTGAGACGAAATTGGCATGCTGTAGTTTGATAATACTTCACAATTACGCGAACTATATAATGAATAATAGGTGTACGGATTTTAACAAGAGGAAAGGCTAATTATATTGTAGATATTTTATATTGCCAGCAAACAATAATAAGAAACCATCCATGCTAATAAACATCGAGGTTTTAAAGTTGGTTCAGAAACCTCTAACATTAAGTTCGTGCACAAATAAATTTAATTTTAAAACGACCGTACATATTACTTTATAATTAAAATTTAAATGAAAATAAAGTTTAAAAACGCATCTCTATATGAGAATTACGAAAAGAATACCAGGTAATCAGGATGATCCAGGGCGAGGGACAGTAGTCTGCTTAATGAAAGCACTACAAATCGCATTCGTATGATTCGAACAGAAACACACGAATCAGTTGTTTTTTCTCACAGTCCAGCTTTTACAAAATCGTGATTATGGGGCATTTTTATTCACGAACAAAACATAAAAATCGTAAAAACTTCGAGCACACTACATCAATGTTAAAAAACCATCGGCTTCAATTCCATTAATATTTAAAACATCGATGATTTTTAAAGAAACGTGGATGTTTTGAAAGCATCGTCATCGACGTGGCGCATCCCTGCTCCGGAGCGCGCGTTCTTTCTGGGAACCGAGGGCAATATTCCGGCGAGCGCGGGGCAGAGCCAGCAACGCCAGCCGCACACGCGAGTCATTCGATTGCCGGTCGGGTCGGTCTGCGTCGACGAGAGGCGAGGCGAGGCGAGCGCCTGCGCTCTCCCAGGGATGCGAATCTTAGCGGCGCGGGGCGCGACGCGCTTATCGCCGCCAGCCATCGCTCGCCGCCCCTCCTACCCACCCCACCCTACCCCATCCCATCCCGCCGACGCACAGTGCGCACTAGCGATCCCCAATGCGTGCACAACGTTTGCCGACTGCCACCACCAATTCTCTCACCGGTAGCGGTAGCTCAGTGGTAGCGGTAGCTCACTGCAGCGCCTCTGACCGGGAGGTCCTAGGTTCCCACTCCCCACGGCGGCAGTATTTTCCACACTAGCTTTTCCGCTAGGTCGAATTCAGTCGCTGTCCGAACGAGAATTCTAGCGGCCGGCTGCTCTGATCGGTAGTTTTCCGTGCTTTCTCCGATCAACACCAGGCGAATGCCGGAGCAGTACCCTACCAAACGGACCGCGCGTGATCTCTCCTTCCTCTTCCTTGTCCTATCCTCTCCTTATACACACACTTACACTAACATGCACTACACTACCACATATTCCGGGAGATCAGTCGGAGCTTAGAGCTTGTTCCGGCTGGGGCCGTGCCCGCTGGTGAGAGAGTCCTGGTTAGGGGAACCCACTAAGGTAACACAGCTCAGTATGAAGTGCAGGCATTCATGTTACTAAATGATTTAAAATAGACTGCAGTTAATTCAGGCTGAATCATAGATGCTTCTGTGTTTATGAACACGCATGATAGGAACTAATCAACTTAATAATACATCCGTTGCACAGGAGGAGCGCCAGCACCACAGTGATGCATCAATTGATGTGTCCAGTAGACGGCACACGTGATATTTGCAGGGCACATGTGCAGCACTCAGAACACCAACATCAACGATGTAAATAGTGCATCCAGCAGTAAGCTAACACGGACATTTCTCGTACAACAGCGAAGGCCGAAAAAATAAGTTCCATTAGAACGATGCAAATAAATGTCACACTAGATACTACACTAACATTACAAAGTATAATGTTTTCACAGGTACATATCATAGTTATCATTTAACAAGTAACACGAATTAGTTGATAGCAGATATAACACTACCACCAAACGGGCCACGGACTACGCGCGATCTGTCCTTCCTCTTCCTTGTCCTCTCCTTGTCCCTTACACATACACTTACACTAACATGCATCACACTATCACATATTCCAGGAGACCGGTCGGGAGTTTGGAGCTTGTCCCGGCTGGAGTGGTGCCCCGCTGGAGGAGAGTCCTGGTTAGGGAAATCCCGCTAGCCGACGGTAGGTCGGTGCCGGATCTCGCCATCCAGCGGGGGAACATCACTGCGATCTCCCGAGAAAAAACATGCACAACACTAACGGGACTAATGACCGTAACAGTTGACGCGCCCGGAAAGACGAAAAACTCAATCAATCAACGAATTCTCTCATTAGATGTCTGAATATCGTTCTATAATGAAGATTGATTAGTGGATCCGAAGGTCATTAAGTACGTAGTTGGAGTGCATTTTTATCGCGGGGGGAGGCGGCGATCTTCCCGCGTTAGAGGCGGAGATACGGCGCCGACCTAGACGTCGGTTTGCGAGATTTTTCTAACTAGGTATCTCCCACCCGCGGAGCTTCGCCCCAGCCGGAAAAAGCTCTAAGTTCTCTACTGACCTTGCGGCATGTGTAGTTGAGTACTGCATGTAAGTATAAGTATGTGTAAGGGGTAGGGCAGGACATAGAAGAGGAAGGAAGGATCCCACGCGGACCGTGGTTTGTTTGTCAAGTGCTGCTCAGCATTCACCTGGTGTTGATTGGAGTAACCACGGAACCATTGGAGTAAACCTAATGTAGCAGCCGGCTGCTAGAATTCTCCTCCATACAGCTACAGAAGTCGACCTAGTTTTGTAGCTAATGTAGAAAATCCATCTACCATCGATTCAATCCTTAGGACCTTCCGTTCGGAGGTAATAGATAACAATAGTTGATGTCTGAGTCCCCTACACCGGCTTCTGTGATAAAAAACATACTCTTTACAGCAAGCTTCATTACAAAACAGATTGACAACCAATATTGCAAACCTATCATTGGGTTTCTATGAAATGTTTCTTTCTATTGAGACGACCTGTGAGGATGAGTCTGTAAACCCGACGACATAGCAACATTCTAAAATGTTGAATGGAAGAGTACCAGGAATGTAATCTAAAAGTAAGAGAAAAAGCACAAATAATCATGACTTTCAAATTATATTAGTTTTCATTAGTCATAGAAAATATACTGCATGAAACTCGATGTAATGGGGGGGGGTATATGAAATTTACAGCACTTGCTCGTTCCGCGGCCGTTTTATGTATGTATGTATGTATATATATAGTATGTGTATTAATTTCTATTAGCGTTTCATGAATTACTGTTCTTCTATGTCCAAGACACCATTACATTCAACAATATTGAGATTCCACAAATTGCAGTGCGGCCATGGCCGCGTCGTTTCCTGATTTTCATTTTTTAAGCCAGCAATTTAGGGAATTCATCCGAACCATCTAGCTATTCTCTAAATGGTTAGATATTATACCAACAGCATTAACTAATTGCATGATTAAAGTCTTAATTACATTATTTTGTATTGTTTTATTTATTTTGTGGTAAAATACTTCATGTGTAAAGAAAAAAGTTTATTGGACAAGGTGGCTCAAAGGGGCCGAGATATGTAACTGTCTCACTTTGTCATTTCAGGCTGCGTACACCTATGACGCTTATGGCGTGGTTGGCATCTCACAACATCACGTATTCCATCTGAACCATCAATCCATCCATCCATCCATTCAACCTTCTATTTCTCATCATTCTCCGATCACCGCTATTGTCACACGTGAAGCCAATGCTATCAAACATCATCACGGCCAACTGTAAGGAAAAGAGAAGGTTTAAGGCAACCTTCCACACTTAGGTTCAGAATAGTGCATTATACGTCATTAAAATGTGAACTGCATATTTTTAGGTGTCCAAACATTTTCACAAAGAAAATAATTGAAAATATAATGTAAATAATGCGCATGAATAAAGCTTCCCGTCAAATCATTTGTACTGCATTGTGGACATGGGCTGGGGGAAGGTTGCTGACCACGAATATCAAGTTTGCCAAAAAATAATTATCCTGGAAATATGTTTTAAGAAAAAGTAATAAAAATCATTTTCCAGTTTATAAAAACAATTAAAAATAATTAAATAAAAGAAGATAAAATTACTTGATTTAATGTCATTAAGCAATTTTCTTCAAGCTTAATCACGTTAATACATTATCCGCGACTGCAATGAGACATTTGATGATATAAGAAAAAATATAGAAAAACATGAATTATCCCACTTTATATCAATCCATTTTTCGAAAATGTTAATCTAATATGAAATAAAATGGGATAAAATTGCCTACATTGTATGTATTCAAGGGTCTTTTTAGAATTAATGGTAGCGCCGTTAGTATGCAAAATATGTTTAGCTGTTACTGTGAAAATGCATTTACCCTGCCTCACCCACTCACGCCTAAACGTAATTTATATTCAATACAGTTGCGTTCATAAAAATATCGCGCCTTGTGAAGCATTTTACATTTCAATTGGAAAAAGAAAAGTAGCTAGTTAATAACGTAAAAAGAAAATAAATATTTTGTAGACGATGGAGTGTAACTTCACCGATGCTTAGGTTTTGAAGGCCCTACATTCATACACATTGGTACATACGAATGACATATGGGTTTTTATTACTATCACGCTTGTATATTATATTGTTTCTAATAATTGCCATTTTCTGAACTTGTAGAATATCCATGTCCTCTTCCGTTAGTTTCTTTCGACAGGTTCAATAACTTTATTTTGTAGCCTGGTTCCAGCTCGTAACTCGCCATTCAGGTCATATTCTGAAACGTCTGTCATATTATCGCAAATCTTTTTGCAGTTTTGACACATGTTAGATCATTAATCCTTGCCTTCTTGCAGTCACTTTTTGTGTAGTTTTTGAAACATTTACAGGAAACAAACTTCAATAAAACTGGTGGACCAGACGGTATTAACAATTTATTGTCAGAGACGCAGGGTCATTTTTCGTTCTTCTACCTCTTTCTGATTTTTTCGGAATTTTGCCATTGCTGACCCTCATGATAAAGTCAAAAGTGACACTATGCTGGGAATACAGATGGTGGTAGAGGGTCAATATTTGCTATATAAACGAAAGATTGACCAGACAAAGCAGCTAATAACTTTACCAGTCACAACACAAGTTCCTGTTCCTGTTCTTTGGCTTGATGGCCCGCCACGGGCCTTGTTCGACCAGCGGTGCCCCAACCTCTCGGCCATGGGATAGGGGATTAGTGTGGTTAGCACAAAGACATCCTGTCACCGTATATACCTTCATAACCTTAGGGTGGAATTTTTCATCGTCAAACAGCAATAGACACTAGAACATTCGATAGGAAAACGCACAGGTATAATTTGCCTTGGCCGAATATCGAACCCGAAGCTGCGCCGTGGATACACCAAACATCAACACTTATACATCAGATTTCTCGGGGCTGTCGCGCATAAACCCTTAATTGGAGAAATAAATTTAATGACTATATAAAGGTAATTTTATATTTTTTATTTCATATAGGGCCATAATCTACGAAAAATTAATGCCTTTCGACTTACTTTGAAAAAAGTAAATAAAGATGGGATTTTTACACACTTTTGCTTAAAAAACGTGTTTTCAGGCGAAATTATTGATAGCAAACCCGACATCCGTGTACAAAAATGAACACGCACCAAATCAAAACTATACTAAAACATTCCGCTATTTCCCAATGTTTGGGCTATTATCGCACAATAAATGAAATTATGCTTCCATTTCCCACCTAATGAAATGTGCTTACTCTCTCATAGTTTCCTATTCTCAGAAAGTGATTTGGCGGAAGTGGATCAGTGCAAAAACTGATGTCACAGCAGAGCTTCTGACTGGGAGATCCTAGGGTTAGTGTTCCAGTGGTGGCAGGATTTTCGACTTAAGCTAGGTAGCGAAGTGGAATTCAGCTATTGTCTGGAGGAGAATTCCATTCAACAGCAGCTCTGGTCGGACGTTTTCTGTGGTTTCTTCGATCATTACCAGGCGCGTGCTGAAGCAGTGCGCTAACAAACTGACCATGAAGCGCGCATGATCTTTCGTTCTTTTTCCTTATCCATCTTCCCCCCTTACTCACACTCACTTACCCTTACATGAACTAAACTACCTCACATGAAGGGAAACCAGTCGGGAGGTCAAAGCTCGTCGCGGCTGGGGCGGTGTCCCGCTGGTGAGAGATACCTGAATGAAAACAATTCCCCAAAAGTCAGTGTAAATTGGCGCGGTCTCACGCCAACCCGCGGGGCAAGACCACCGACACCTTCCGTGAAAAAAGACACGCACTACATTTACGGTACTAATGACCTCATCAGTTGGCATGCCCGGAAACACGAAATAATTAATCAAACTAACAATCAAAGCGTAAAACCAAAACTGCTGAAATGTTTCAGATTTCCAAGGGTGAAAAACTTAATCCGGCGCGACAATTCGTAACCGTGGTTAGTCTCGTAATTTTAGAGCATGTTTTATTTCCAGGGTTCCTTTTCCCACCTTTCCTCGGTTCGCGGGGTTTCGCCCCTCCTAGATGTGAACTCAATCGAACAAGTTTTAACAAACTCCCCTCTGGTTTCCCGAAATGTGTGGTACTCGTAAGTGCACGTAAATTTATGTGTGTAAAAGGAAAAGCAGGGACTAGGAAATATCGCCTGCGGTCCATAGCCCGTTTGTATTTGAGCATTCACATTCACCTGGTAATAATCAGAGAAACTAGGGAAAATCGAGCACCGACCGCTAGTATTCTCCAACCAATGGGCTGATTTGATCAACTGTCTACTAGCTTGTGTCGAAAACTGCCGTCTGGCCAAATCCTAGGACCTCCAGATCAGTCATAGACACTGCAGTGGCAACGTTGTTGCTCTGAACTATCTCAGCAAGCAGGAAGAGGAGGGAAGCAGAAGGAGAAGGGAAGCTGAGGAAAAGAAGGAGGAAAAAAGAGGAATAAGAAGAAAAGAAAAGGAGGAGAAGGAAGAGAAGTAAAAGAAGGAGGATGAGGAGAATCAGAAGAAAGAGGATGAGAAGCTGAAGAAGATGAAGAAGAAGAGAACAGAAGAAGAGGAGGAGGGGAACAGAAAAAAAAAAAGGAAAAAAGAATAAGGAGGAGAAATAGGAGAATAAGAAGACGGAGGAGGAGAAACCGAAGGAGAATAGCGTAAGAAAGCCTTCTCCTTTCGGCCCAGTGTGCGAGGCAGCGTCTGAAGGGAGACGCGCGTGGAATGCGGGCTTCGCGCGTCGCATCACCGCGCAATCGGTTCCCGCGAGATGAGATTGCCTGCACGTCCTCCCGAAATAACTCGCGAAAAAGCCCATCGGCAGTGGGGCCAACGTGACGGTCACGACTTTCACGGCGCCTTAAGCCTCGGCCGCCCGCCCGCCCGCCGCCGCGCGCCGCGCCTCGAAGGCCCCGTCACGAGAAGCGCTTCCGTCAGAGGTCAACACCTCCGCCACTCCACACACCGCTCCAACGGCTCCAGCAAGCCATTCTTCTCGTTCGGACCGCCCTCGTAACTACGTCACTCAGCGTGATTACGTACTTAGTTTCGACACATCGGGAATTTAAACACTTCCCTTACTAGAAACGATGGCTTTTGCGGCAGAAGGCATTGACAGATAGCGTAGAGGGATACTGCTGAAAGTGATTATCGTCACGCGTCAGAATGTTTTCATTAGTACATATTTCATGGAGCGTTTGTGTAACAACAATATCTCAGAATACTAACTTCGTGTTAGTAGTATATTTTGTAGAACGATGTTCACAAGATTGGAATTCTAGTTTACTCTTAAACCACGTGAGCAATAAATTAAAACCAGATGGGGGAATAATACATATTAAGCCTTTCCTCGTTAGACTAGGAGCTTTCTAGAAATTAGAAGACGAATTTATAAAAAGTTCAATTAGATATTTATAATTACAATTCAATGTATGCATACAAAAACCTGACACGTTAAATTTTTAAAAAAAAGAGTTTTTGCCATTCAAAAACCTACAACGTAACCCTCTATTTTCCCGCAAAAACTCAAAGCTCTAAGTAGTTCGTGAATCTCTCAATAGGTAAAAGTGTCATTCGGCAGGGGAAAAGCTTTTGCCTTCGTGCATGCAAGAATCTGATATGAGTTTAAGTTCTCACTGTTGAGTTCTAGGTTAAAGGTAGGTGAAGGGCATTGTTTATAGAGCGATTTTTATAAGAAATGACCGTTTTGACAGCTAGTGCTGGCAACATAACTGAAGGTTCTGTGGTTGTTGTGCCCTTTAGCCCATTAGATTCATTTTCCTCAATTCGTTCGTTTGCAGTTGGTTAACTTGTAAATGGCTCCATTGTTGTGTGATGTCTTCGTCCGACAAAAATATAGTGCGCACGAGAAATAATTGAAATTAGGAAGTGCATTACAATGTACACTTCTGTAAAAATTCTCAATTTAACATTACATTGAATTTGCTTTTAGTGTGATAAATATTATGTTTACTTTCAAACCGAGTCTTGAATGTGAGATGCGTTCTGGTTCACGTGTTTCCGGCGCCTGTGCCGTAAGATAGCGAGCTGTATCTACATTCGTGGCAGTTTTCTTTTACTGAATATGAGAGCATGTTAAGAGATTTTTCCACATACGTAATTAAATTTCAATATTTCTCGGACCTGCCTGTACGTGCATATACCTCATCGAAACTCTTAGACTTTTGCACCGTGATGTCTTCACGGGAGCCATAACCAGGTGTGGTTGAACAGCTGTTGCGGCGGAGGGATACTTCTCTGAATTACATGTGACGTTCACTTGTTTAGCGAACTGTCATTTTGGTACATTCTTAGGTGGATTCTTCTATACAGTTGTGATAATGGGAGATAGAGGTACAAAGAAGACGTTAATTGAACAGTGAAGTGGAAATATTACTGGTAAGCTACGAGTTTATTAATTTTTTTTTTTCAAACATTCCACACCGGAGAAGAAATTATTTGTAGATTCAAGTGAAAATTACTGGTAAGTTACAAGTTTATTACTTTTTATTTTCAAACATCCATACATTTGGAACCTTCAGAGAAAGTACTTGTCACGGAATTTAATCTTCACTTTTGGACATACAAAATTGCAAACGTGAAAACACGCGATAAGATTGCTATAGATATCAAGAATGCATATGATGAAGATACCAAACAAAGAAAAACAAGAAAAAGAACTGAATTTACGAAAAACCGAAACAGCTCAAACTATGATGGAAAATTATTTTCTAGCTATGCAGAAAGACTCAAATACATGAGCAAATAGCGTTTGATATGCAGCAGGCACTCCCAACACCTCTTATCCATACGAAAGTGGTTTTCTACTCCTGGAAACTGTGGACTTACATCCTGGAGTACATTATGCAAATGAAGGTTCAAGGCACGTCTGGACAGAGGACTTAACGAGTAGAGAATCACAAGAAATAGCATCACGTGTTTTTATTTATTTATTTTATTTATATTACGTCAAAAAACAGTTAAAACTGCGTATGACGTGATATGGGGAAAAGTGAATTGTGCGCACATTTTCAAAATTCTGTGATCCCTACACTAAGTCATATACTACTTAAATTTTGAAAAAGAAAAATCTCCCATGTAATAAAATCTATTTTCAAGGATAAATAAGCAATAAATTTTGGCTCTTATGCATGTTGTCCTTCGGAATAATACTTCCTGCCGCGACAACATGGAAACGATAATTTGAATAATTGTATTTCCCACTGAATTCTAGAACACGTGCACAGAAAATGAAGTTACATTTATGTCCAGAAGCAAAACAAGGGGCCATCCCACCATTTGCTCAATGGATCAGGGAAACTGGACGAAAAACCTGATCGAGATGGGGGTCATTGACCCGGAGGCTGCGATACAATACTTGTTACAGGTTGTTTATACACATTTATACAGTTCAAATTGTAAATAATGCATTATGTATCATTGTTAAAATTAATGTTACTTTTCTTGTGATGCTCAGTTTATTTTTATCTCTTATTTTCAATACGACTCTGAAATTTACCTGACAAAAAGGTTAATAGACTGGTCTGATTCTTGTGGCGGCCAGAACAAAAAAATAATATTATTTCATTGTGGTACTACATAGTACATGATCTACGTCTCTTTGATGAAGTGCAGCATAAAATCTCTCTCCCATGACACACCTTTCTTTATTGCCACAGACATTTTGAGATTATTGAGAAGAATAAGAGGTTCACACCAGTGGTTTACTCTTCCGAGTGGTAAACATTAAAGAAGGAATCGAAACAAACATTTTCGTGTAACAAAAATGAAGGAGAGACGTTCTTTTCCCTGATCCTATTGTCTCTTCCAGGGTATTACGCAAAACATGTATTAAAAGAAACTCAGTGAAAAATCAGAAAGCTTCGAAAATTGAAATAAGGGAAGACAAACCAGATTCCGTTTTATTTGCTTACTCGTACTTTGATTTAGCTGACTGGCAAGAAGTCAACATCTCCAAGCGAGGTAAAAGGAATACCCAAAGTTATCTGTCTTTTTCTCAGCAAGAAAGGAAGCTCTCAGCTGAATAAATGCAAGATTTGAGAAAGCTATGTTCGTACTTTCCATATGAGTTTCGGTAGTACTATGAAAGAAATCCGAAGTGTAACACCGAGCCCTAAAAATCTAAGATTTCAGAAGCATAGCATTACAATAAAGATTTAAAAAATAAAGTTAAGTACAGGAACCAGATAATGAAGAAAATCATATTAAGCTAATAATTAACATATCATTCTTAAAGTGTAAAATATAAAAATTGCTGTGTAAACCAATTCTAAAAACAAACTAATAATGATTTGTGACATAATTCTGTTGTTCCTCCTATTAAAATAAATGTATTTCAAAATTGAAAATTAATATTCTATCTAAAAACTTCACACCTCTATATCTCAAAACTTTAAACCTGTAACATATCAAGTTCTATAATGCACCCATTGAATTCTTGTTTTAAAAGCTACATAACTCTCTCGACATGCGTCATTTGGTCGCCCTCCATTTTTCTTCAAAGCAAAGCAGATTTCATTTTCTTCAATGCGTCCTCTGGAAACCTAAGTAGGATAAACCCAGAGCTCAAGGCATCACATTCTTAAAAAATGTCAAGTTGGGTTTTCAAATCAGAATAATAGAATAACACAATGGCGAAGTAATTCAATTCAGTTGAGTCGAATTAGAGGTGTTATGTCTTGTCGACATAAACATAAAACTAGTGGTGCTATAACAGCACCAGTAGTACGTAGTACATTCTCGCGATATTGTTAATAGCTATGTAAAATAAAACAATTCTGTCTTACACTTCATACTTAAATGTAAACAGCTCTCTGTCATTGAATTCAGTGTATTCACGTTCTATATAAATGTACCAACGATGCACAACGCGTATTTTATCCGTAAATAAAATTATTAGTACATATTAACGCGAAAGAAAAGGGAGCAGTCATTATCTTTTTCTCCTTCAACCTCAAAAGTAATGATGAAAGTATAATGGAAGTCATCGCATTCTCAAGCAACTTCAATGTTAAAACTATTAAGACATTCTAAAACTCCAAGACAATTCGGTGCAAAGAGCATTCGAATGCCATCCGAACATGGAAAGAAAAATGTAATTTAAAAGAAAAGAGAAGCGATAACTCATCCAGATTTGGATATTTTTAAGAACATGGAGAGTTATGTGAAACAAATAAAAATAACTTAATACTACGTCCAATCACTTTGAACTTTGAAATATTGTTTTATTTCGTCTTTTGGAGAATGTTAATTGTGAATTTCGTTTATTGCAGTTCTTACTTGCGTTATACTACAGCGATTGTTTGCCATATATTTTTTTCTTTCTTTTTTAATCTTTTTCTAACATGAGAAACCTAAAGCACTTTCTTCATTAGAAAATACTCTACACTCTCTGATTCGCTAATTTTTGGGAACCTATCCCTCGCGAATGTTGGTACTGTAATGTAGTAACAATATAAGTATCTTCCAATCAATCAGTATTCTTGTGTATTACTTACTCATATTAAAATACTAACATCACGCATTAAGTTGTTCCTTTCATTAGGATAATAATTAACATAGTGATGTTCATAAAATTGTATTTTTCCCAAATATTCGAGGATAAAATAATTACTTTCTGAGTTACCTGGTTATCACTGACAAATCCTTTTTATCAAATAACAATATTGTCTACACATATTTTCTCTTCTGTAAATGATAGTAACAAACGTATTTCATCAGTATGTAATATGTTTATCGGTTGAGACATATATCGCATGTCATAACTTACATAAGTTAAGATACAAAACATTAATAATAAGTAAACCTTTTCATATTTCAAACAATTTCCACAGTAGTTCTTTCTTAACTTCTCCATTTTGTCATCACACTCAAGATAAAGTAAATGTTAGAGGGTGATTTTTCGGATAATAGTTGCAAAAGTGGAACTGATTCTTGAAATGTTTGATTGATTAATAACTTCAGTAAATTTACTATTTATGAACTGTATTCCAAATAGAAGGAACGTGCAGAATTGTAATTTAGACAGAACACTTGCAATTAATAGTCATTGCAGACTAAAGAATTTCTTTTCGAAACTTTCGACGACAGGTCACGGTCATGGATTCTCTCAGGTCATGGATTCCGTCGAACTGAGACCGAAGGCTGCCAGTGGGCGAACTAGAGCGCAGCGCCGGGTGGCCTGGGGGCGTGGCTGGAGGCGCCCCCGCGGGCGCGGCAGCCCTTCCCGCCCCGCCCGCCCCCCGCCCCCCTACGCCCGCATGCGCACGCACGCACCAGGCGCCGGCCGGAGCACCTGCGCCTCGTTAGGTGGCCCCACAATTAACTTCCCGGTTAACACGTTGTAAATCTAAGTTTAATTAAAATAAAACAAACTGAGCTGCGCGGCAGCGGTGGCGGCGGCTGCCGGAGATCCAGCCGAAACCAAGCTCCTTAAATTACCCAGGGTTTTGACGTTAACCGGTTGCAGAAGTGGAGTTTGCTACCGGCCACAGCCGAACCTTTCAGGTTCCTCGGAGCCAGTAACTCCTGCTTTGCATCCGGTTTTGGTGCGGACGATGATAAAATGCAGATTCCTCGGTCACGAAGATATTTCTCTCATTCTTCGCCGTGAGTGAGGTAAAAGAACACTTTTTGGCTAATCACGCCGGCGAGGCGCGGCGCGGCACCTCCAGTTCCCCGCGCGGAGATTTCTGCGTCTCGGCGAGGAGGCTGGGGCGATGGGAGCAACGGGGGCAGCGGGGGGGGGCGAAGTCGGCGGGGAGGACGAGGGCGACTGGAGCGGTGCGGATGTGGTCGGAGGGGGCAGCGGGGACGGCAGGGGTGGCGGGGGGGGGCGGTGGGGCGGTGGGGCGGTGGGGTCGTGGGGTCGGTGGGGCGGTGGGGCGGTGGGGCGTGGGGCGGTGGGGCGGTGGGGCGGTGGGGCGGTGGGGCGGTGGGGCGTGGGGCTGTGGGGCCGTGGGTGGTGGGGCCGTGGGGCCATGGGGAAGAGGGAACCCCTGAGACGACGTGGCGGGCCGGGGGAAGGGAACCCCTGAGACGACGTGGCCCTCTGCTGCGGAAGCCGGGGTCTGGAGCTAAAGCATGCGAAGTGGAGCAAGGAAGCACTTCCCTCAGATTACTTTCAGCAGTTCCAATTTTCTTTAGAAGTATTGCGACACCTCATACACCCACGTGTGGAGTCTCACTCCAAGTTACGTAATATTAGCCTACAAGAGGCTACTCTGGGAATCATTTCACAGGAACATATTCGAAAACAAAATACGTTCCTATACATTTTAACTGGCTTATATTTCTGTTTGTTTGTGGCATAAATTTTATTCTCATTTATCGAAACAGTCTGTCTACTAGCATACAGTTCATATACTGGAACACATTTATTTCAATCGTTTCGTCTTTTTACTTTCTCACTACCGCTTCCGCACTTACTTTTCCCTGCGCGAAAACATGGCAGTAAAAATCTTAGTACAGGGCCCTGTCAAAGTAGATAAATCTAGTTGCTAACTTTAGAAAGAATCCTCTAACACGCGGTGTAGCCAGATTCCATGGTTTGTGAGCCCTTGATACAGAAAAATCGATTGCCGGCAAAACGTGTGTCTGTCCATCCGTCAATCTGTTCGCCTGTCCGTCTGTGAACAACGCTAGCGGGTAAACCATTGGCCAATTTTCTCCAAAACAATATTCCGAATCGATCAGGCTGATTGTGGTCCCTTTGAATTTGAAACAGCTTTTTAATTTTGGAGGCATTACATGTTTATGTGAAGCTCCTGGGACATTTTCCAAATGTTCAAAAAATTGCTCCATCGTTTTTTATTAAATTTTGTTTGTAGTGCAAGGACGTTTAAGAGGTACAGGTCTCATTTTCGTTAAAACTCTGATTTTCGAAAATTTAAAAAAATTCAACATTTTTTCAGGGGCTTCCTACAATTACAATTATGAAGATAAGATAGATTTTGAAATAAGGTCATATACAAATTTTCCAAAATTTGAGTACTTTATGCATAATTGTGAGTGAAAATACGGGCGAGAAAGTACGTGCTGTATAAGCCCCGCTCGTTGCTCTATTAATGCAGGTGTGCTTGAAGAGTTTTTGATGTATTGACAACTTTCATTTTTGAATTTATTGTTATGTTTCTATAATTCAATATTACTAATAAATAAAACACTTTTCTCTCGAAAATTTCCTCCATAATGTGTTCATCCATGATGTGGATATTGGAAGTCGATATTTTATACGAATTAGAAAATAATTCACGAGAACAACTAGGTGTAATTGAACTTGTTTAGCTTTTGTTCTTCTCACAGACCCCAGAAAGCAATGCCAATGCCGCCAGGCGGTCGCTTGTTGGCGTGCACGAGGGCTACTGGCAGGGGACCCGGAAGGGGCGCCGCGGGCAACGCTCCGGAGCGGAGGCGACAGCGTGGGCGAGGCGAGAGACGCCCCGGGTGAGGGACAAGGTTGTGTGGTGGCGCTCGCCCGAACAATGCCCCGCCCCCTCCCTCCCCCGCGCTTTTAGCTGGCGCCTCTCATGCCCTCCGACGCCTACAGTCGCCCTTCGCTCTCATGCTTTCCGACGCCCACAGTCGCCCTTCGCCTCTCATGCCCTCCGACGCCCAAGTCGCCCTTCGCCTCTCATGCCCTCCGACGCCCACAGTCGCCCTTCGCCTCCAAGCCTCTGACGCCCATTGTCTCCCTTCGCCTCTCATGCCCTCCGAATCGCCCTTCGCCTCTCATGCCCTTCGACGCCCAGAGACGCCCTTCGCCTCTTATGTCCTCCGACAGAGGCCCTTGGCCGCCTTCGACGGTGCCAACACCGCACGGTTTCCCTTTCATCCCATCTTCCCCCGTCCTCAACTTCCTCTTTCACATCCACACGTCTGCCCCACTCCTCTTTCCTCTATTGCACACTATTTATCACTCTCTTTTCTCCTCCGTGTGCATCCGCCTTTTATCGCGAGGTTCAGTATTCATCAATACACCGTCGTAACGTCATGAAGCATTTTTCAGAATTTTCTCTTCTAGTTTCTCCACATCCACCTATCTTACCTCCTTGTGGCCAACTTAACATCATGCTATGACGTCCTTGTTACCTCACTGTAACTAACGCTGCGTCTTCGCTTAGCCTTCTTCACTGTTTTCGTCTTGCTATATGTGTACCTCTCTGTTTTCCTGGGTGTACGCAGTCTAAATCAAGAGCGGGCCAACTAAATTTCTAGTTCCCTCTGAAACCCCCTTTCCATTGAACTTTCTTAATTACTCATCATCTACTTTTCTAGTCTTGATAAATAAAATATTTTTTCTTGCATAATTTATAATTTACTATTTTCGAAAATTCAGATAGTTAAACAAAAATTAAACCTGCGACGATTTTTAATGGTCACTTGCACTATCCGTGAAAAAAATTAAGAAAAGAATTGCGGCCATTTTCGACAAATTGAATTAACTTCAGGCAGAAAAAATACAAAATTACACTTTCTTTCAAAAAATTGAAAATAATCCTTTTTAAGGATCTAATTTTTGAAACAAATTTTATTTAAGAAAAATCTCTATTATCAATACAGTACTTTTGCAGTGATAATTTTTTCCAATTTTCAAAAAACAGTTCAGTAGGAAACGGGACCAGTACCCAGACAGCTAACAGTTCGACTAATCATTTTTCCTTCAATCTATATTTTAGTATATAGGACTCACAAAACGTGGATTATTCCAAACAATGTGTAGGAGAGAGTAATTTTCCACTTACGGCAACAAGATTTATATTCTTTTTCGATATCAGGGTCCCACAATACGAGTTGTTCGGTCGAAAAATCACAGATTTTTGCCGCAGAATTAAAATAATTTCTCTTTATTGCGTACATAGTAAACTGAGAATATAAAAATTAAATCTTTACATCTTGAGAGATTAATATACATGATATTGGTGATTTTTACTTTCTCGTATGCGTACGTATACAGAGTAATATCATTTATTAGAGAAAGCTCGATAATGATGGGCATAAAACGGCGATTTTTCGACACAAATACCGGTAGCGGTAGCTCAGTGCATCAATTAATGTCACTGCAGCGCCTCTGACCGGGAGGTCCTAGGTTTGAGTCCTGACGGCGACAGGATTTTCGACACTAGCTTTTCAGCAAGGTCGAATTCAGTCGCTGTCTGGAGGAGAATTCTAGCGGTCGGCTGCTCTGATCAGTAGTTTTCCGTGGTTTCTCCGATCAACACCAGGCGAATGCTGGAGCAGTACCCTACCAAACGGGCCATGGACCGCGCGCGATCTGTCCGTCCTCTTCCTTGTCCTATCCTCTCCTCTTACACTAACACACTAACTTGCACTACACTACCACATATTCCGGGAGACTGGTCGGGAGCTTAGAGCTTGTCCCGGCTGGGGCGGTGCCCCGCTGGTGAGAGAGTCCTGATTAGGGAAAATCCCACTAGCCGACGGTAGTTCGGTGCCGGATCTCGCCATCCAGCGGGGGAAATCACCGCCATCTCCCGAAAAAAGAACATTCACTACACTAACGGGACTAATGACCGAAGCAGTTGACGCGCCCGGAAACACGAAAAAATCAATCAATCAATCGACACAAATACTCGAATTGTAGAACTCTGCTACAGAAAAAAATAGATAATCTGCAGTAAATTACACCCTCTAACACGTAATCTAGTCAGATTACAGAAATTGTGGGTCCGTGATACCGAAAAAGGGGTTTCTCTCAAAACGTCCGTCCCTCCGTCCGTCTTGTCTGTGAACACCACTAGCGCCTAAGCGTAGTAGATAGCGTAGGATTTTTTGCAAAATGCATAATCCCCCGTTGATCTGACTCGACTCAATGCTTTGCGATTTTGAAAAGCATTAATTAATTTTTCGGGCTACTTTACCTGAAACTCCAGGGCATTTTCAAAATTTTCTCAAAAACGGCTTCAATTTTTTTCTTTAAATATCTTGAAAGTATCACGTGAGATGCACTTATAAAGGTGATATAAGTCCAATTGTCACTGTTATCCAGAATTTTCGAAAATTGCAAAAGTTTGAATTTTTTTGGTGTCTTCCTATAACTACGAAATTGAAAAATAGAGATTTTTCTTTAAGTAAACTTTTTTACATAATTAGTTCTTTCATTAAGATCATGTACATTTTTTAAACTTTTAGTATTTTTCGCGCAATATTGCATGCAAAATATGCAATATTAAAAAATAACAAAAACAAGATTCAAAATCTCTCAAGAATAAAATCTCAAAAACCGCTCCAATTTTTTTTAACTTTTGGTATGGATAGTGTCAAATGTACGGTATATAATGACATAAACGTCACATTGCTCTATTCTTTGTTCTAAAAAACAAACAAATATGTATTTTTTACTTGTCTCTCACGTCGTCAGTATTTACATTTGTGACGATTTGTTCACATTATTGCATTTATAATAAATGATTTCTTATATAGTTTCTCAACAACTGAAAAGTTTTCTATGAAAATGAGTCTAAAATTCCGCATTTTCAGAAACTCTCAATTTTTTCTTCAAACTTCTCGACAGGTAGTGTTAATTGCATTCTTTAAGATGTCATTTTCGTTACATTCATACATATTCATTTTGCTATATTAATATCTTTTTTCAAAATTATACCAATGTTATTTTTAATATCTCTAACGCTCGTTTCAGCAATTTGTATACATTATTGCATTTGTTAGTGGAAGTACTTCAAATTACTTCCAATAAACACGTTCGAAAACTAAAAAAATTTCCGTGAAAAAGAGCTTAATTTTTCGCATTTACAGAAACGCTTAAATGCCATTTTCCTAAAATCAGCCCCAAAGTTTTCAACGAAAATGTCCTTATAGGACGGTATTTTACCTTTGTATAATATGGTTAAGGTAATATTTCGATTCTGCCATTTGAAACCCGAAAAATTGAGCAATTGTGAAAAATTGATGTTTGGGCGGCGATAGACGGCAATTGGCAAGAGGATGGGGCACGATTGAAAAGATAGCTCCGGCCAAAGAAATTAGGAAACTAACTTGTTTGAGAAAGAGTGTGCCATTCTGCAGCACCACTAGGTATTATATCAATTAAAATTACAACTCTACGTTTAGGGGGTTGTTTCCGACTCGCTTTCAAGTGCTGAAAATTGTTGAAATTACAATAACTTGGAGTATATTTAATTTAAAATCATTAATATTGAATATTGAGGTATAAAATGTATAAAAAAATCACCATGTATTAAAAATTACAACCAATTATTAAAAAAGCAATAAAATGAGTAAAAGAATACCAATGTAACGTAATGCAAGTAAACATTAGGTACGTAGTCCTGACAAAATTAAAAATATAATGATTCAATTAACAAAAACAATTAATTTTATGTTGAACCATTTATAGAATTGGTAGATTTTTGGAAGTTTCTTTCTCAAATGTCGCGTACCAATTCTCCAAAATCAGCTTAAAAAGGGGGAATCAAGAATTGATCGCATTTACGGAAATAAACCATGGACTCCGTGCCCCTTCCCTCCACACGCACGCCTATGCTTGCCATTAATACGTCTCAGCTCGCATCTCCTCCATTAACAACACTTACTCCGAATTCGTGTTCTCGTGTTCTTTGCTGCCTCTCGCATCCTCATCGTGCTTTTCGCCGCCGGCTCCTCTGCCCTCTGCAACGGGACCTCCGAAAATGGTTCTCCGTGTTTGTTCCCACGCTAATTATCGCCGTTAATGAAGACCGAGTGACGCGTCTTTGCATTCCAAAGTCTGGGGCACCCTGCATAAATTCTCTAGGTATAGCAATGTGTCAGTGGGGCGATTGGTTACATGGGAATACAACCCAAAGCTCAGGAAGCATTTAGGAAAATTAATGACAGTTCAGTAACCACATTTCTCGGAAGGTTTCTGTAATTGGAATATTGAACCCACTAAGCCAAAAGTGATTTTTTAGCTGAGAAGATATTAATCCAAATATTCGCAAGTTTTGGAATCTTCTGAGAGCGTTTTGGTGGGCGTACGATGCCATTCTAAAATATTTTTAGATTTTTAGATAGGACCTACCTCTCTCAAAGCGCGAGGTTTACGAGGTCAACGGTATTGGAAATATCAATAGTACACAACTATTGAAATAAACTGAATATATTTCAATGATTTATTTGTTGTTGTTATAACATAATCCGTTCCGAATTTGTATAGATGGGCGCCAGGAAAAGATTACGCTAATACTATCATACAAGTCAACCTTCAACTCTGATTATAAATAAATTAGTGTCCGGCTACCTGAATCGATGGGTTTCATAGAAATAATCACTATTGTCTGCTAATAGATGATTATCGATCTGCCATCTCTAGTTATCAGAGTGGTGAGGAATCTGAAAAGCAAATATATTTCTATCTTGCTATTTCGTTACTAGAACTGGCTCAATGAGAATCATGTATTGATTTCACAAAACATGGAAATTTATTAAACAATTTTTGGTATTTGATAATTTTACACAAAATTGAAAAACCTTGCTCATGACCTGTTCCAACCTTATAATGTCGAATTCGTTTTCGCGCGCTCTTAACCATCTTCATTCTTCTCCGACGTCGCTGTCCTCAGGTCCGATACCATCTTCTCTCTTCTTTTCTTGCAGAAGCGCACTCCAATCACCGTTCATCACTGTTTCCGAAGTTAATAAAGTCTCGTTAATAAAATTCGTTCGCCAATTTACGAATTCCAAGTTCATCCCACGCGTATGCTGAATACTCAACGACCAATAAACTATCTGCTGTTGGCATTCCAGTCCAGTTACTGATAACTTCGCTTAAGCCCTCAATGTCCTTCTAACTCGTTCAATTGAAATATTTAAAGTTTTACTGTCCACACATAGCATTCAAAGTTCTACTAATATCTACTCTCTAGTAGATGCTTACAAGTCCCAAAAAAACTCCTAACATTAATTGGAGCACGATCCGTTCAACACCACGGCATCAGTCAGAATGAAAGCCTATCATACTCTTTCAACCCTGCAAAGCTCGGCCCACCTTTTCGATTGTTTCTTTACAGACAACACTTGATGTACTTCCGTACCTCGCCAATCCCAAATTTCTTACAAAATGAACTAGCCGTCTCCGCGATCTTCACTCCTGAAGATTGTTGATCTTGACGACGGCTCGCTTACCGTTGCTATGCTGGCATATTCACCTTATTTATCCCTATAATTTATACTGTTTGTAATAATATTGTACCATATTGTCTCACATATTGGTATGTCACACTGTACATTAATATCTTTAACGTACAGTGATTTCTCTACGTTTTTTGACGATTTTTCGTAAACGATCAATTTGTCCTCCTTTCAAGACACGAAATATTTATGCGATAGTCTAATTCCACCGAAACACGATGTAGCATTTCTTCAGAAACGGTCATCACAGAATGAACAATGAGATTCTTCAGCTCCTCTATTGTTGTCAGGTGGTTCGTCAATAATGATTTCGACATGCTCCAAAGAAAAAAGAACTGTACATGACCTCCTTTAAAGAGCTAATGTCTTAGAACGGATATCATTTAAGGCACTATAGTAGAACTTTTGAGTCTAGGGGGGGTTAAGGCAATATTTTGAAAACAGACGAAAGATGCGAGGTACATTTCTAGAGTGAGGAGCCAAACAATAAAGTTCTGTAGTTTCAAGATAGCTCACAACAATGATGTAAGTCCAGACCATGGGACCGCTACTTTAAATGATGTGGAGTTCAGCAAGAGAGAAGACCATGACGTTAGAGAGTAAACTGTGTAGTTATTGTTGAAGCAATGGAATTGTCATGTAACCGAAATATATTGTAAGAAGAGGTGATTGGAAAAAAATAATTTAAGAAATAAAATATTTCAATATTCTGTGGAGGAGTAGGAATCATATTTATGAAGAATAACCTGTTGAACATAAGAAAAGGGCAGAAACCTATTCCTTCCTGTTCTCAATTAGAAAAAATATGGTCCTTATATTATATTTTGGACAAGAATCAATTCATGGGAGTGAGATTTCCTTCACGGGTAGACTCGTGTATTATGCAGAACAGATTAAAGTGAAGAAAGAAACTCCTGAAAGAGCGTTGATAACTTAATTAGACCTCTCGAAAAGGCCACTTCCAACGTCTCATATGTTTAAGATGGTTTGAAGGTGGAAAAACGATGTCCTCAGGGAATGCAAAGGGATATTTATAAATAATTTATAACATCCCAAACATTACTTTTAATTATCTTATATTTAAACTTAATTTTAATGATATTTTCGTCACGTACAAATTATTTACATGAAATATTGGATACTCTAGATGCATATTTTAAAAACATTTTCTAATTTTTTGACTGATGAAACACTTGAATGTTCAGTGTTCACATTGCGGAGGATTTAGGTCGGAAACATTTCTCCTTCTCTATTCGAATGTTTGAATCCTTCAAGGGCATTATTATTCCTGTGCATGCGTTGCTAAAGTTGCGTTCTCTGGAGATCTATTTTCTTTGGGGCAAAATCCATCGGGAATAAATATCCTCAGAATTTCTCGGAACATTTGTTTAGTGACGTCAAGGAACACGGTCATTAAAAATCAGCGAAGTACTGCTTTTACCAGAAAATAAGCTAAATTCTTTCCGAGAAAAGAATTACAATGCAAATGCTTTCAATTGCATTTCGCTAACAGTCTAGAAATGAAACCGGCTTAGGTGGCTCAGGGCATCAACTGACGTCACTGCAGTGCCTCCGACCTAGAGATTCTGAAGTTTGAGTCCGACAATGACTGGATTTTCCAGACTAGCTACTTAGGTAGGTCGAATTCAGCTACTGTCTGAAGAAGAATTCTAGCGGCCGGCTGCTCTGATCAGGACTTTTCCGTAGTTTCTCCGATCAACACCAGGTGAATGCCGGAGCAATACCCTAAAAACTATATTTCCTTCCTCTTCCTTGTCCCCTTACACACACTTACAAGCATTACACTACCACATATGATGTGAGACAAGTCGGGAGCTTTCGGTTTGTCCCTGGTTGGCGCGGTGAATTACTACTGGGAGATACCTGGGATGGGAAAACATCGCTAACCGACCTGCAGGTCGGCACCAGATCTCACGGGAAATTCAGTGAGGAAAATATGTCCGCCACGTTCCAAGGAAAAACATGCACTGCAGTTAAGGATAATAGCCACAAACAGTTGAGCTGGAAACACGCAAAATTTTCAAACAATGAAGAACTGAAACAAACACCCTAGACAAAGTGTCTGCCATGAATGCGTCCTTGGCTTAACGTAGGGCAAAGGGTTCAACCGTGAGCAGATCAGTGGTTGGGACGTGCGACTTCGCCTTCTCCGCAAGAAGTGCGCGGCCGGAGGGCGCAACGGCGAGAAACGTCCTCGCCGCCCTCAGCCAGAGCCTCCTGAACGGCTTCCTCCGCCTTCCTCTGGAATGTGTGTCGCCTAATCGGCCGGCGCCAAATCGCCCCGAAACGCCTCAAACCCCGACCGCCGCGCTAATTATGCTAAGCGGAGAGCGGGGAGGAGGGGGCGGGGCACGCACGCCGTGAGCCTCCTTTTTCTCGGCGCGGACGCGAGGCGCGCGACCATTTGTCAGGAATGGACCCGACACAAGAGCGGAGGTGGCGACGAGGCGGATTGGTTTGGTTTTTTTTTTCGTGTTTCCGGGCGCGTCAACTGCTTTGATCATTAGTCCCGTTAGTGTAGTGCATGTTTTTTCGCGGGAGATGGCGGTGGTCTTCCCCCGCTGGATGGCGAGATCCGGCGCCGACCTACCGTCGGCTAGTGGGGTTTCCCCTAACCAGGACTCTCCCACCAGCGGGGCACCGCTCCCGACCGGTCTCCCGGAATATGTGGTAGTGTAATGCTGTTAGTGTAAGTGTGTGTGTAAGGGGGAGAGGATAGGACAAGGAAGAGAAAGGATAGATCGCGCGCGGTCCGTGGCCCGTTTGGTAGGGTACTGCTCCGGCATTCGCCTGGTGTTGATCGGAGAAACCACGGGAAACTACCGATCAGAACAGCCGGGCGCTAGAATTCTCCTCCAGGCAGGACTGCGAGGAGGCGGAGGTGAAGCGGCGACGAAGTGGTGACGAGGCGGTAATGAGGCGATGTTAAGGTGGAATGGGGGCGAGGCGGGATCAAGTGGGGACGAGGTGAGACAGAAGCGGATGGCGAAGACATGAAGAGATTGTGTTGGGTGACGTCGAAGCGGGACGAGTTGGAAACGAGATGATGTGGAGGTTGTATTGAGGGGCGTCGAGATGAAGACGAGGGAGAGCTATGCGGGGAAGAGTTTGGGAGTAGCCCTCACTGATAGGAACGGGGCAGAAATAAAATTCCGGAGAACTGAGAAAAGACGAAGATGAACAACCAAAAAAGTTTGTTAGTAATTATTGAAAACCAGCGCGAAGTATCTAAATGGGGTGCCAGAAACTTAAGTTTTTGGTAATAATTTCACAAGTAAAAAAATCCGAACATAACAGAAACTATATCATGAAAAGGAAAATAAGACAGCTTGAAAAGCAGATGAACCAAATAGGGTTGGAAGCGGAAAATATTTATTTATAAGGAAATTGTAACAATGATTTTGCGAGTTATAGCGAATGTAACGAATACTCTCGCCTCGTCTCCATCTCAACACACCTCTACATCTACTCGATGTTGGCTTTACTTCCGATACGGCAGCGAGCGAAGGGGCAAACGGGAACTACACAAGGGACTTCCTATTTCCCGACCAGGGAATATCCCGGCTGCATCCCATAGGTAGTTTTCCCTCAACGCCGATGCTCAGTTAATACCCTTGCACATTTCGTTACCTTTGAAGGCAAAGCCCGATTTCATAAAAAATTGTGTTGTTTCCATTCATAAGTAGCGCAAACAGATGTTTTCGCACTAGTCCTGAGGAAACCTTGAACACGGGTGAACATGACAGAATATTTGGAGTTGTGTATGTTAAGTCAGCGTGGTAAGAATATGCTTATGATAGGAGGTTTCAAATTTTGTCTCCACAAACTTCTAAGTATGGTTTTCAAGGTTGGCGGCAGTGCTCTAAAAAACGTGCAAACATTTCTACAAATCAGATAGAAGTAGATCAATTATAAACGATCAAGTATTAGTAAGTAGACTATGGTAAACGTGGAAATCAATCCTTACACTGAGGACAAAACGAAACGCGATATAGTCGGGCTATGCCTTTTTGAGGAAGTAGGTAAACGGTTTAGAAAAGGTCGACCGCAAGATGTAGTCGGCATACGCTTCCACTATACTTGGGTTTTTCAACGTGGTGGCTGAGGGTAGTGTCTCCAAGATGGAATTCGGCACGACTTTTTGAGTCATTCTCAGTTCTACCGCAAGATGTTGCATGATTGCGACCGCATCAAGCAGTGCTGCAGATCAAGCGACTCTCGAGTCCTGGTTAGGGGGAAACCCCACTAGTCGACGGTAGGTCGGCGCCGGATCTCTCCATGCGGCGGGGGAAGATCACCGCCCTCTCCCGAGAAAAAACATGCACTATACTAACGGGACTAATGACCGAAGCAGTTGACGCGCCCGGACACACGAAAAAATCAAACAATCAATCAATCAAGCGACTCTCGAATTCCATCCTGGAGATGCCACCTTCAGCCACCGCATTAGAAAACCCCAAGCATACATCATCCTAGGGCGTTCAAAGCGGTTGTGGCAGCGTTGTATGCATTTGCACAGTTTCCGGCAGCGCAACGCGAATGGAAACTCGAGTGCGTCCGAGTGGCGAGAGGCGCAGGTGAGTGGCGCGGCGGCGGGAGCCGAGGCGAGTGGCTGCTCCGGTTCTGTCAGCTCGCATGCGACTGTAATCCCGCACAGCTGTCCGCCCCGCGCTTGTGACAGCTCTAATGCGCCGTCGTGTCCCTCCCCTCGCCAGTCGCCAGCGCTTCGGAGGCCCTCGTTCCATCTCTCCACCCGTCCCCTCCCCTCCTTGTTTCATCTGCTTCGGGTTGTCTTGTCTCGTCAGGTTCACTTTCTCGTCACTCGGAGAGTCCACGTTCGCGTTGCCATATACTACACCCACCAATTGTCTTCTTCTACATGTCTCCTTAATCTTCTTGTCTTGTCCAGCGCTTCAGAGAACATGTTCAACCAACAAGACCGGATGAAAGGGATCTATTTACGTACTACTTTACTTTCTCGCTTTAAAAAAAGGTGGGTTTATGTCTACATATAAGTATTAGAAGCGTCAACATTATCTTTTCCTTTTTTTAATATCTGTTTGAGAGTGAAATAAATCTAAGAATACAGGAATTTATTTTATCTCTGGAATAGAAGTATTCGTATTTTATGAGTAAAATTACACACTTGCGTTCTGCGATAAGAAATAAAATTAGATTTAATTTCCTCAAACGACATCCAGAACCCTTGTGAATACAATAGTGTAAGGCTCTGTCCTCGGCCCTCTGTTAATGCAAAAATATCCAGCCTTAGATATTTAAAGGTGCAGGAAGTTTTTGGAATGTGCCTGTTGGGGAATGAAATCATTTATTACACTAATGAAGTTTAGTTTGTGCTTTTAGAGACTCACATACTTAACTCTGATGTATTGCTGTGATTATATCAGAACAGTTTTTTGATAAAATGACAAGTCGGAAGAAAATAATGTACGTACAAGCGGACATAGGGAAGATTGGCAACCCCAAAAGCATATTTATATAGTGAACACTAAAAACAATTTTCTGTAAAATTTTCCATTGACTTCAGTGTTTGAGACTGCCCATCAACTGGCAATACTAGTATCGACAACACTCATCGAAAATATCATAACATTTATTAACGATTATTTTAATATTCCATGCAGAGTGAAAACTTTGCAAGAAGTAGTTATCTGCATCACATTTCCGATTTCGCGTTTCATTCCCACTGATAGTTCATCTTCTTGGCAATACAATCTATCTCGTTAACCTTTCATTCGCCACTGTTGTCACAAGGCCGAAATCTCCCTCAACCCATTATGCATCCCATCATCATCGGCACATCTGCGCTGATTTCAATGCGTCATGAGGGCCGAGTGTTCCTTCGCAGACCTTTGAGAATGTTATCGCCGAGCGGGAGTCCGTTCCGCCGCTGGGTCTCGGGGCCTGCGCCGGCGCGCGCGAGCAAAGCCTTCCTCCCGCCTCGCCCCGCCCTCGCCGCCGCCGCCGCGCCATGAATGGGGCCCGTCGTCTCTAATGAGCGCCCAATTAGCATACATTAACATAACGTGACTGCGATCGCGACGTTATTTCATGTCGCCGGCCCCTATTGGCTCTTTATTGCCAATATTGGCGATCTGCTCCCTCGGCGCGCCGCCGCCGCCGCCGCCGCCGCGCAACGGATTGTTCTCGGCCTGACACGCGCGCGGGCCGCCCCGCCCCCGCTTCCCACCCCCCCCCGCCTCCGCCCCCGCGCCCGCCCCGCCGCTCGTCGGACAATGTGGCGCGTGATTAAAGGTTCCCACAGACCGGCGCGGTAAATCCGCAGCGGGTGCGACGCGGAAAGTTCCGAGCTAACGCGGCCGGGAATTCCGGGACGTTCACGCCGGAGCGTCAAGTCAGCGTTTGGTGACGGTTGACAAAGGTCGCTCGACCCAGAGAGGAGCGAAGACTCCCGAAAACGGGCGGTCTTCCACGAAACTGGAGCTGCAGCGGAAGAAACGCGTCTGACTGCGTTACAAATTTCGCGGCCGATTAAACGCTGCCAATCCGTTGCCCCGACGCTCGCCTGCCGCGCAGGTCTGAACGTGCTCTTAAGGCATCACGTGACGCGAAACTTCCGCTACGGCCTATCCGCGTGGGCTGCGGATCTTCCGCGTCGTTCTGTGGGAGCCTTTAAGCGAGTAGCCCACGCGGCGGAGCGCGTGTGAGGTGGGCGGCAGGTCGGGGAGACGTGGTGCGGCGGGGCGGGGAGGCGGATGCGGGAGTGGGGGCGGGGCGGGGGCGGAGGGAGTGCGCCGCGGGAGGCAGTGGGAAGAGCAGTGTGGGAAAGCGGCGGTGGCGGCCGCCTGCGGACAGCCGGCCACTCGTATACAGCAGAGGCCACAGGAGGCTCCACGACATGAAGCAGGCAATAACACGGACATATTTTTCTCGGAAGCCCTCCTCCACTACACATTATGTCCGTCTCCTGGGAAGTACGATACTTGATGGTTTTAGTTTACAAAATTGTATTCAGTATATACAATTTAGGTTAAATTAGACACTCTGTAGTTTGTTGAATAGCAATACACAGTATGGTTTTCATGTAAAGTTAGGTGAAAATTGTACTTGTTTTCGTTATGATAAATGAAAACTACAAAAGTATTCCTGTAAATAGTGTCGTCCTTGAGACTTTGGGATATCACCGTAAGAATGAATTAAAGTATCTGATTAAAATTGTTGACGCACTTTTGCATTTCTTTGGAAACCATCAATCACAATACAGTATTACCAAATATTCTATTATCAACAAAAAATAACAAATTACATGTAAGGCAATATTTCGCTAAATTAGAGCACTAATTCCTGTCCAACATAATGACGTTGTAACTATAGCAGCTATGAGCAGATTCAATAGCATGGTTGTGCATATTTGAATTTATAAAATCCCTTATAATATGCGTTTATGAGTCCACTAAAAACAGCAGCAGGTCCACAGAATTCGCCTCCAGAGGCTGAATTCTACTTAGGTTCAGAACTATGTTTTAAAATCCGCCACTGTCCAGAAGCGAACCTTAGAACCTTCCGGTCGGCGAAATTGCAGAAGCAACAATTATACCTCTGAGAATTCCTAGCCAACGCATGAAGAAACTTTCAGTCATAAACGTATGCCCGTAATCATAACGTGAATGAAAACTAGCGTAGTAGCACATCAACCAGTAAAACCTATTACACTTATCTACATGTAAGTTGGACCTACCGACGATGGCTCAAATTGAATTTGGACACGTTTAGCAAGGGGGCATGACGGAGGTGGAACGAGGCGAGGCGGGGCGGAAGGTTACGGGAGAGAGAGGCGGACGAGGCAGACGAGGCGGGTGAGGCGGGCGGAGGGGGCGAGGCGGTAAAGCTGAGGCAGTGGACGAGGCGGACGAGCGGCGGAGACGGGGCGAGACGAGGCGGCGGGACGAGGACGGACGGGACGGGACGGGCGGACGAGGCGGACGAGGACGGGACAGGCGGGACAGGCGGGACGAGGACGAGACAGGCGGGACGAGACGGGACGGGACGGGACGAGGCGGACGGCGACGGGGGCGAGGCGGACAGGACGGGCGAGCCAAGGTGAGACGGGACAGGACGGACGGGACAAGGTAAGAACGACGGGGCTGGGCGAGGCGGGGCCAGGCGGGGCGGGTAAGTCTTTGCTTTGTGGTAGCGAGGCGGGGTTGGGCGGAGCCGGGCGGGGCGGGGCGGCTGGACTCCCGACCGAGGCAGCGGTGACGCAGTCGAAGGGCGCGGGCGCTCTCGCTCGCGGCTCATAACGTTCCATATGCGTCAACACCCACATGCGCCGCACAATACTTTCATTACGGGCTGCTCGGGGGCAACTTTATAGACGGCGCGCCTCGTATTTCGCGCCGCGCTTTCGTGGGCAGCGACGAAGGCGACGGCGAGGGCGACAGCGAAGAGGGAAAGTGGCCACGAGGTAACAGATGGGGCAGAATGGGTGGCACACAAATCGGCAATAAAGTAAATCCAAGCAATAGTTGAAGTATTAAGAATGAATTCAACCCTAAGAATGTATACATACAAATAATTCGAAGACTACATATCAAAATTGTAGCTCCTAAACTCCCCAAACAATTCTAAAAACATCAATGTAAATTCCGAAGTTACTAAATTGGTCAAATAAATTCAAAAGGAAGATAATTAAATAAAATATTGAAGCTGTAGAAAATAGTTACATGATTATGTTTTTCTGAAGTGAAAAATAAGAAGCAATTTTCTGTAATTTCCAAAAATATATAAATTCAAGTTCAATTATTCTTTCGTTACTGACTGTTGATCGATCGCCTAATGATTAACAGAACAGTCTCTGTAAAAGAATCGTCTCCGTTCTGAAATCGTCTGTTCCGTAAAAGTCTATCTGTAGCAATAAAAGAGCATTCATTAACGTCACACGGATATAAGAGAGATTCAAGCACGTTGGGGAATTGTGACGTTGAGGAAGGTGTGATTTCTCCACCAAAACCTTTTTAGCAAAAGGTAGGATATGTAATATATATTTTCCATTTCACAGATCAAACGATTTGATATTCGAATTAGCTATATTCCTATATTCAACCTGAACACTGAATTGGGATACATAAACATTAAAAGCATCTATAACTGTTTTTGAGAAATTTCGAACAGAAGGTAATCCACACTGGGACGAAAAATCTGGTTCTTGGGATCTGAAAATATGTATGTCTTCACTTATTCCAAAAAATATTTAGAGCATTTTTTTTCTTCGGAACAAAGAATGGCCTTGTGATACCGACTATTTTATAATCTCGGTTGAAAATAGAACAATTAACTACTTTATGAACAACTACATATAAAAGAAACCTCATGGCTTCTATTCCAAAACATTACTTTCATGATAAATATTGCTACGGTTTGAGAAAAAGGTTACTTCGCATACGAATATCATTTTCATTTGATTTATTTAAACGTACATACACGTGAAGGAAAATGCACACTTAATATTTCAGCTGCCCATATGAAATGAAGTTGTTTTTAAAAAATCTGTATAACCCTCTTCATTTGAGGCATGTAAGAGTTCCGCGTGGAATTCCTGCCTTCTGACGGGAGTTGGTTTCTTAAAAAACAACACAAAAACGGACCTTGCGGTACAAGGAATGAATATAGATCTTTCTTTTTCTTAAGTAAAATGTTCTTGTATTTATTACTATTTCACTGTAACTTACGTAGTTTAGAGGAAGTATTGTAATTCTGCAGGAAAAACGGCAAATTTTCGACAGAAAACAATTCTTATTCCCGGGACCTGGTAACGCAAAAGTGCATAAATCGTATTCCTGTGTATAGTAAATTACTTCCACTAACACATTATGAAGTCAGAATCCATGCTTTACGAGTCTTTAATAGTGAAAAATCATTTTACTGGAAAACTTCCGGCCGTCCGACCGTCCATCTCTCCGTCGGTCTGTACAACAACGCTAGCGGTCAGTCGATTTTCTCCAAAATGGATTTTCTCCAACCGATCTGGCTGATATCACGGCCCCTTGAATTTAAAACATATATTTTAAATTTGTAGGGAGGGTAACTTATAAGAAACCCTGGGACATTTTCAAAATAATTACAGCAACATTTGTGATTAAATTTTGTCTGATAGCGTAAAGGACGCTTACGAGAATAGCGCAGGTCTTATTTTCGTTTAAATCCCTGATTTTTCGAAAATTGCAAAATTTTTTTTCGATAACTTCCTACAATTATACTTATGAAGTAAATTTTTTTCTAAAAAAGTCTGTTCACGGTAAACATATCTTCAAACAAGGTCTTGTTCAATTTTTAGAAAAAATCATTATTGTTCCCGTAATTTTGCGTGAAACACAGGCGCTCTAAAACTATTTAAAAAAATTATTTCCTCAAAAATGACACCAAATTTTTTCTTGAATTTTTATCCTTTCTCGATACGGAGAGGAGAGCAAGTTATGTAATGCCGCGCAAAAAACGGCGATTGTCTATGAACTTCTTTGAATTCTTCTGATTGTTCGATGGTTGGTTGCTAGTGATTCCGGGCGCGTCAACAGCTTAGGTCATTAGTCCCGTAAGGGTAGTTCAGGTTTTGTTCTCGGTAGGTGGCAGTAATCGTATGGCGAGATCTGGCGCCGACCTACCGTCGGCTAGCGGGGTTTTCCACTCCCACTAGTGGATCACCGCTCCAGCCGGGACAAGCTCTAAGCTTCCGTCTGATCTCCCGGAATATGTGGTAGTGTAGTGCCTGTTAGTGTAAGGGTGTGTGTAAGGGGTGAGAATAGGACAAGGAAGAGAAAGGAAGATATCACCCGCGGACCGAGGCCCGTTTGTTAGGGTACTGCTCCGGCATTCGCCTTGTGCTGATTGGAGAAACCACGGAAAACTACCGATGAGAGCAGCCGACCGCTAGAATTATCCTCCAGTCAGTTATACGTACATTGTAAATTTTAAGTGCGCCAAATGTATTTGGTATTTTCTTCTAACGAATTTCCAAAGTAATTTGTAATTTTCTTAAGCCGTCAAAAACCGGCTCTCTTGATAAATCTATTTTTTTTTACAGAGAAGACTTCGTAATTAATCTTATAATGATGTCAACAATACTTTATCAGTTTTCCCACAACTCCCACAGTGCATATTCCTTGCAACCAGAGCGTCTCCGCTTCACAGCGCAACGATAGCTTCCGTCACCCCTGGGCGAGGTGGCGCGAGCTGCAAATGTGCGCGGGCGGCCGCCGCCCATCGCCCCCCCCCTCTCGCCCTCCGCCCTTCGGCCGCCGGCGCCGCCGCCGCGCGCCCTTCCTGACGGTCTGCACCTTATGAATAATGCCCTGTGTGTTGTAGTGCATTAGGCCGCTTTAACTGCCACCTAGCGGCCGTGATTTATAACGCACGTTACGACACTTGAGGAGCGCCATCCGTCTCTCTTTATGCTGGACGCTACTTTTTGGTTGCCCGCTCTTTTTATTCTTCTTCTGAAGGGGCACGGCCCTTCTTTTGCTCCTTTTCCTACTACGCTGCCTCCCGCGCGCCGAGTGTTTCTGTGCCCCTCTCTGCCTCCGCCTCACCGCCACGCCACGCTACGCCGCGGCACACGGTGGTCGGGAGTAGGATGTGACATCGCCAACAATACATTGATGTTTCTAAACTTATTCAAAAATATATTCAAAATTAAAATATTGATGTTAATAAAACATCGCCCCAACACCATCGATGTTTTTAAAATCTTAATCATAAATTTTAATTGCCGTTAATATTTATCAGGGGAAGCCATTTGACGAATCATTAATTTATATTAATTGAGATTTAATTGGCAAAATAAAATAAAAAAATGATCATGACAATTAGTAAAAGTTTTATTATATTATTCAAAAATAATATAGACTGCATTTTTCGACAAAACTGCTATTTTAATTATTTTTCACCCTTGCTCAATTTGGTCTGAAGAATGTTCAATTTAAGGATATATCATAATTATTAAATGTTTTTAATTTGATGATACTTATTTCACCCAAAAATAAAATATCACGTAAAAACATCGAACGACAAATCATCGATGTTAAAAAAACATCGGCTTGAAAAAATCGATATTAAATACGTCAATGATTTTGTCAACAATCATTTGTTTTGTGTTATTAAATATTCGGTTATTTACAACGAATCAATGTCGCATTCCTAACCGGGGCGGGTGTAGCGAGCGGAAACAGTCATCTTCCATAAAACGAAGTTTTCATTACATAAAAAGAAATTTTCCCGTTTTCTCAATTTACAATCAACCACTGTAGAGTATACGTTAAAAGTTTATTTGAAGTTACATAGTTAGAAACGAAACTTTTATGAATATTCTCCACTTTTCTTTGCATTGTAAGTGTTATGATAGACAATTATTTTTAGTTCAAGGAAGGTTGATGAATGCGAGTTTCATTATGTCTCTAGGAGGGTTTACAACAAATATGAATATAATACACAAGATACTCTTTTAAAAGAAACTTAGTAAGTAACGAGAAATTACGAGATAAAATTGCAATTTAGTAACACCAACAATTTCTCAAAAGTGTGATGTCAAAATCGGATGTATGAAGAAAGACGATGTACTGAATGTGTTTGCATTCACAAGGGCTGAAAATATTTAATTGTATAAATAATATTTGGCACAGCGTCCAGAGAAATTAGTGCGAGATTTAAAAATAAGGGTTGTACAAATGCTACGGAATGGTGGTACGTCACTGGATACTTGTCCCATGACAGTCTTTGGGAGAAGTTACTTGACAGTTATTGGCCCAAATTAGCTATATTAATCACTATTTTGTCTTTAAGGTAATTAAATGATGTATTAAAATGAAAAAAAAACACAATAGTTCGATTTCAAATTCTCAATTGGAAGTAAAATTTTTAAAAAATTGTATCAAAAGTATCATGATTTTGTAATCCTGATTACTTAAGAGTGAAATAAAAGCATGAACTTTCTACGATGGGGTTACAATGTTTAACAGACAAATGTTCTTGTCTGTTAAATGCTGTTTACTGTCCAATGAATTGTTAACTTATAGAGACTTGTTAATTTATTTCACATCATTGGTAAATAAATAAATAACTGAATGATTTAATAACACAACACAAAACGAAAATAAGGAGCGCGTTCGCCAATCAAACTTCCGTTCACGTCCCAAAGATGTTTATATAAGGGAGAATTTAGTAAGAAAAAACATCAAATAATAATAAGTAGCCAAGAACATAAATATAATACAATTCGCGATTATTGATAAAAAATATCTGGCAAACATTCTCGTATGAAGCCACTATTAACCGCCTCGCGCCGCTTGCGCATGTAGGCGTAGCTAGCTTGCCCCTTTCTGGATTTTAAGGGGAAATGATTATTAATTATTCATATTTTTTTAGACAGCCTTACTACCTTTCATTATATATTTATTCAAGTATACAAATCACTTAATGACACATTAAGATCAGAAGAAACTGATGCGGTAAATATTTTGTTTTCTTTGTTGCATTCACATATTTGTCTGAGCTCTTGAGCATCGTCTCATTTGTAGCACTAGAGCTAACAATTAAACTTTTAGAACTCTATGCCTACTCTGAAAGAACCGCTTTTACTAATGGTCGTCTAGAAATATATTTTTGTTAGCGTTGTGCTTCTATGAAGCTACCGTGCATGGGATCCAGGGAACCACGTGCAACGCAGCAGCGCCGCTGGCGGCCGGCGTTGAAGGCGTCATCAGCATACCGACGACTGCCGCACAGCCCAAGGTCCTTCGCGAAGATAATGGAGAGGTTGAATAGGAAGGCAGCGGAGAACGCGACAAAAAAGACTTGGCAGAAGGAGTTGATATTTGGATTACGTGTTTTACCTGTGCCATGACGCGCTTCTATCAGCTGCTTTTAATAGATCGCGAAGCTATTGCTCAGGGCTTCGCTTTCAGTCACCGCAGGACGCGCCGCTGTAGTTCACTGCCTTCAGAGAGCGTTGGGGTCAGCACATGGATTTCGGGTCACGGATGAACTAAAAGCGAAAATTTTATATAAAAGAACGAGTTTTCAGCACTTTCAAAGAGGGTTTCAGTAACTTTCTGAAGTTGTATTTATTTGTTCTTAAAATGAAACTAGTGCTGTTAAAACAGCACATACTTTCCCCCATAAATAAAGGTGATGTAAAATTATATTACACTAATTTCTACAAACGCTAGCACCTCTCAGAAATCAACTGTAAAACTCGTTTATCAATCGTAGCGTATTAGGAATAACAATTTAATTCATTCAAACCTAATACATCAACACAAATTTGACAATATAAAACTTCGTTCCTTACACCCAGAAACACTACCCAACAATGATAACTTATTCAGAGAATACCAAACTGCCATGTTGCAGGGTACCCATTGTTATGTTGCGAAGTGATAACTCCTAAAAAATTCAAGCTAAAGAAATGCGGGAATTTTGGAAATTGAAATTTTTCCAAAATTACGCTAAAAGTACTCATTTAAAAAATGTACATTATCTCTTTTAAAGAAATTATTTTGCATTCCTGCAAACTTTTTACGGAGTATAGAGAAAGAATGGTAATTCTGAAGGGCAAACCGACGATTTTTGAACAGAAAAACTATTTTTGCTGGGCTCTGGTAATAGTAGGATTTGTAAATTTTACCTGAAAAAGGTCATAAAACCTTTTTCTTTTAGTATGTTGTATGTACCCAATCACTAGTTAAAACCCAAGATTTCGACCTCTCAGACCCTGTGTTAACTCTGGGAAGCCCAAAAAACAGATGTTTTTTCCTCACATGTTTCTTTTTTCTTTATAGATCTTTAACCTTAAGTTATGTAGAAAAATGATTCCAATCAATTTTAAAGAGAATACAATTTCCAACAACTTTTGTATCAAACATTTTTTCAAAACTAATTACAGAGCTGAATCAGATTTTGAAACAAACGCTATTATTTCGCTTCCCAAAATAAGCGCTAAAATACACGTTTGTGAAATTATAATCATGTAATAAATTTAATAAGAATTACATGTAATACTATTATTTCCGTAAGCATTGCCTTACAAATGTACCCATTACCAGAAATATTAATATACAAAAAATTTGATAGATATGTGTGAGTTCGTGTTCCAGCTTAACTCTTCAACGCGGGAACAATGTCATTTCAACAAAACTTGGTATACATTATTTCTGAGGAATGGCAATGGGAAAAAGAATACACTGGGGACACGACAGAAAGTGTGGTGGTTTCGAAATAAATGTTTCATTAAAGAGTTTTAGGAAATTTTATCGTCTTTAAAGTTGACTGGAATCATTTTTCTACAAGACTTGAGGTTAAAGAACTATAAAGAAAAAATACAAAACAATAAAAAAAATACCAGTTTTTCGATCTTTTCGGAGTTAGCACAGGGTCTGGAAGGTCGAAAACTTGAAGTTTTAACTAGTGCCTTGGTACATACAACACACTCAAAGAAAAAGTTTTTATGACTTTTTTTCCAGATCATCGCCCTATTTCAGTACCTACCGACTGGACTATAAGGAAAACGTGGACAAATCTTGTTTCTATAAGTAGTAAATTACTTCCTCTAACACGTTCTCCAGACAGAATCCAAGTTTGGGGGGCCTTAATACCTAAAGTTGGATTATGGTAAAACGTCTGTGCGACTGTCTGTGAACAACACTAACAGGTAATCCATAAACTGGATTTTCACCAAATTGATATTTTCTGATCGATCGGTCTGATGGAAAGGCCCTTTCAATTTAAAATGGATATTTTGATTTTGGGGAATTAATACAAATACAAATACAAAATAAAAATTAGAACAAGAATACAAAGAACGGACGTAGGGAAATTCTCCTTTGTAAACAGAACTATAGTAGATTGGAACGATTTGCCTGCGGCAGTATTTGAACCCTTTCCTTGCTCAGCGCGAGGTTTTAGAAAAAATATAGTAAATTAGTCAATAGGGTGAAAACGTATAGTGAAGTGAAGTGAAAGGTGCGATTATGCGTTGTCTACAGTAAAAAGTATTGAACAATTAATATTTAGATAAAGTTATATGCAGTGCAGTGAAGAGAAGTGAAGTGATTTCATTTCTTCTGAATATGACTGAATAAGTTCTGACTGGTGTGTATGTGAGGGTTCCTTCGTCTCTCTATGTATACACGCGTATATGTTTGTATGTATGAATATTTGTGTAATATGTAAGTTTATTCATTTATATGTTCGTGTATATGCATTTTAATGTTTAGTATAGGGATGTAAATGCCATCTGCATATATAGGAAATGACAAAGTCAATTTTTTGTTTATATTTATTTTTATATATTATTATTTTATTTATAATTGTAATTTTGCATTCTGCCACCGGGCATCATTTGGCAATTGTAGATAAATTTCTATCTATATATCTATCTATAGTTTACATTAGGTCTCAACATTTTCACACTGTTCTAAAAATTACTATAAGTGTTTCTTTAAATATTTTCTTGTGATAGAACGAAATACGCTTAAATAAATGCGTAGATCGCATTTTGGTTATTCCATGTATTTTCGAAAGATGAAGCATTTTTCTGCATTTCCTTACAAATTCAATAGCGAAGATAGATTTTTCCACGTAAAGATACTTGTTTATCAAAAGTAAATCTTCAAATAAAGTCACGTTCAATTTTTCGAAATTGTGAGTAATTTTGCGTGAAACATGTAATTATTATACAATTTTAAACTATGATTTTCTAGAAAACGAATCCAATTTTCCTTTAAATGTTTTTCACGTATGTAACGGAAAATAAAATGATACTGATCGCATTTTCGGTAAACACTCTGTATTTTGGAAAGTTACAAATAAAATATTAACATTTCAAAGGTACAATATTTGATGAGATTTTCTCTTGACTAAAATATGTTCTAAAGAATTAGTTCGTGAAAATAGGTACGCAATGTACTATTTTTTTAATGTGAGTGTCAAGGACATACAAAACATGAATTCTGACTACACAAAATGTTGGGGGAAGGAATTTACTATACATAGGAACAAGATTCAATCACTTTTCATTACCAGGGCTCGTCAATACGAGTTTGTTTGTCGAAAAATCACAATTTTTGCTTTCTCACTCTTACTTCTAAAGAAGAGAAAGTGATGTAAGCGTGAAAAAACGGTGGATTTAATCTCGTTCATCAATGCAGTGTTGGTATTGGCACGCGATGTAATCAATTCCTTTGAACAAGTAGCCAGACTGAAAACATCGAAAACCTAAGTATTGATATTTTAAGAATCGGAGCATTGCAAGTGCTAGCGCGCTTCAAAATGACCTTCCAACGACTCCCGAGCTCGGCAGAGGGATTGGCGGCTGCGTGGGTGGAGATGGAGTTTTACTCGCGGAGTCGACGCTGTCGATAATGGCGGTTGTAGCTCTGTCAGACGGACGTACCGAGGGGCTTATAATAACAATTATTACGGTCGTGTTGTTGTGTTGACGATGACAGTAAAATAGGTGGTAGTAGAAAAGTCAGCAGTTTATTCAAGAAGAAAAAGATGAATAGATGAAGGCAAGGTACAATAAAATCACATGGTAAATGTGCATGAATCGTCTCGAGTAAAAGACATCAATCTGGAGGAGGTTAAAGAGTAACAGAATTCTAGTGGGATTAGAATAAATTTCAAAATAATAAATATTACGGTTAGGATTACAATACACGACAGATTTGTGTGAGGACACAAATTTTGCTTGGTTTTGGGGTTGTGCCAGAAAAGTTCATGTGCAAAACATATACAAAAATTCAGTATAAGATACTGCGCAATATACCTATTTATATACGAATGGACCGACTACATCGTAACTTGAATATAAAGACGAAATTAAAGAATATGCAACAGACAACACCGACGTCCACTAAGTCACGAAAACATTGAGACATCAAAACTCCTCCATTTGACTGGAAGAATTAGAAGATTAAAAAGGAAGAAACCTTCTGTAGTGTGACTTACTTCCTAAAGGAACTTAAGTGATCTCTGACGGTGGTCAAGTGTATCACAAAAACCTATTAATTTGCATATTGTTTGAACTAATGCTTGTTACATGTATTGTAGTGTGTTAATAAATTTAAAAAATATTAAAGCCAGAGATGATTTCCTAAATTCAATCTGGTTTACAATACGAGAGCCTTGCGGTACCAGCTGATCCAAAAGGGATATATGTACTCGTAATATCGAAACGTAACGAGTCGACGCGACGTCACCTCCTCCAGCGCCCCACGTGTCGATGGCGCATAGCGTGGTGGGAGGGGCGGGAGGAAAATTCCAAGTGCCCTAGGTCGCGTGTGAGTTATAGCTGTTTAAATTTACATCCAACAACAAAACAGAGCTTACATGGCGAGTGCGGCGCGGATGCAACGCGTTCATTGTGCCGAAGTGCCAGCGGACCGCGCACAAAAAATTGGTACAAGGTGCTGCGTCTGGCCGGTGGAGGCCCGGCACGACCCGACTCTGCCCGACCCGGTGCGATCCGACCCGACCCGACCCCACCCGACCGACGCTGTGAAGGGCGCCTGGCAAATGCGCGTCGCTGATGCCCGCCGAGCACAATTGGGCGCCCTGCGGTGCAACGAGACCCTCGGAACACGTCGCCAAGGTTTTTCTTCTACCTCAACGGCATTCACATACAGCATACACATCACGAAAGAAGGGGCCAGACGGTCGAAAGACCTGAGGCTGTAGGTGGAGGTGGAGACGTCCACCCAGTCCTGAGTCTCTCGGCGGCACTCACGTCGTTAGCTTCAAGGTGAGGCCGTCAGCAGGTGGCTCGCCAACGACCTTTGGGCGGGATTGGACGTGGAATTCGTTAGCCGGTATGTTCTATGCAGCTGGCGGCGGATCTTGAACCCACATTTAAACGTCCAGACAGGAATCATGAATTTCATGGATCATTTCCCCTTGTCAGGTTTTCCTAGGTTCCGGTGGCACTCACGTCGTTAGCTTAATGGTGGAAGCCGTAAGGAGGTGACTTGACACCGACCTTAGGGCGAGATTGGGCGTCGGATGCGTTAGCCGGCATCCTCTGTACACATATAGACGTCCAGACACGGAGCAAGAGGTTTGCCCGGGTTCCGGCGGTACTCACGTCGATAGCTTCAAGAAGGAGGAAGTGAGGAGACAGGTTGGGGGCCCCGAGTACGGGTGGCCCCCAGATGGGCACTTGGCTTTGTCTTGGCACTGGCCCGTTACTCTGGGCAAAGAGGAGGAACTCCCAGTACCTTGTGGCGCTTAATTCGACTCTAGTACTGATCTACAAAGCTGATAGGTCTAAGCTGGAGGGTCGGCCCGACCAGGCTCAAATTGGAAGGTTCCCGAGAGGAGTAACTGCGTTCCGGCGGGGTCCGAAAACCAGACTGAAGGTGTACTTGGACTGGATGGGGGTGTGAATTAAGGCCACAGAGCTCAAATGCCCTCCCGGGGGAGCAACCTTGATAGAACAAGAAATTGTACGGAGTGGTAGACCAAGCAGAGTATATACTATACATCATGAAGGAAAAATTTCAGCTAACCTGCGCTGGGCGAATTCAGAGTGGACGGGGACGGAAGTTACATGTCACCACTTGTACGCATAAGAAACGTATTCCTTCTTCAATATAGTAAAATATGTTTTTATAATTGTTTTCAACATTACAAAATGTATTTGGTTATTCATAACATTATAAGAAATAGTATACAATAGGAAGACTAAATCGTATGTACTAAACAACTATAAGAATCACAAGAACCGTAAAAAACAAAGTCAGAAAGGAAACTCTGATTGCATTCTATTAAAGTATTAAGTATTCAGATCATGTCTATATGGAAGTGAAAATTGGACATTGACCAAGAAAGATTACACAAACGACAAAGTGCTGAAATAAGATTTCTGATATCAGTACTGGTAATAGACTTGCTGACAGAAAAAGGAATTCGAACATTTGTGAAAAACTTGGGTATGTAGTTTTCGAGAAATTTCAACACACGAAAAGGCAACCGATTGCCGAAGAGAATCTTGCAAGGTGGAGGAAATCCTGGAGGACCGAGAAAGAGGTGGGGCGACCAGATGTGAATGGAGTATCAGCAGGCGGTTCGTATACGTATATATCTGAGGGAGAAGAAACAAAAAAGAAAACTCACAATATAAGCAAATTAAAGTTTATCATATCTAAAAAGTTGTTGCCCTTCTTTGTGTGACATTTTCAATTAGTTTTCTTGTTCCATGCCTGGCGACAGGCATGCCTGTTAGCGTATGCCAGTTAGTGGCCGGTTAGTCCCGTTAGTGTAGTGCTAGTGATCATTCCCCGATGAACGGCGACACCCGGCGCCGACCTAGTACGTGAGCTTGCAGGGATTTTACCCAACAAGGAATCACCCACTAGCGTAGCACCGCCCCAGTCGGGACAAGTTCTGGTCTACCGACAAGTGTTTTAGTGTAGCGCATGTTAGTGTGTGTGTGTGTGTGTGTGTGTGTAAGGGGAGAGGATAGGACAAGAAAAAGAAAGGAAAGATCGTGCGCGGTCCGTGGCTCGTTTGTTAGGGTACTGCTCTGTTTTCGCGTGGTGTTGATCCGAGAAACCACGGAAAACTATCGACGAGAGCAGGCAACCTATAGAAGGTGAATTCGACCTAGCTATGTAGCTAGTATCAAAAATCCTGCAACCGTGGGGACTCGAACCCAAAAACAGAAGCACTGCAGAGACTCAGAGGCACTGCAGTGACATCAGTTGTTGACTCCGCTGTCGGTGGAAAATTTAGTTTTATCATATTATTTGTTTTTAAATGAATCCTAAAATCCATTAAAAACATTGTAAATCTTTTATAATATTCGCGCGACCATTTTGACTTAAATACTTTTGCTATTGAAAATGTAGACGGTCGTATTGACTTGGTGTTGAAGGATTTCATGCATTAATGAGAAATTAGATTCTTCTTTAGATATTCTACAGCTGGACTTCATCGCGCAATCCAAGCGCCCGTTTGGCAGCCAGCCACGCCGCTCCCGTCTGCTACTGCGCCGCGGCAAATACTGTCCCTCGTCAACTACGTCAGCCGTTACAGATATCTCCGCTTTAATCATTCACCTGTGCTTCTTGCCAAGTACAGAGATCCGCTGCAGCGCCTTACATACTCTCTCACTTCTAGCAGCCTGTGCAGCGATCGCTATCCCTAACAGTCACCACAAAACCTGCATCACTAGACCACCAATTCCGTCGCCGCCACCCCCGCTCTAGCCTTGCCTACACTTCCACCGCCCATGCCTCCCCATTCTGCGTTGATTGATTCATTATTTGGTGTTTCCGCGCACGCGAACTGCTAAGGTCATTTTACCCGTACGTGTAGTGCATATTTCATCGCAGGAGGTGACGGTGATTTCCCCTACATGATGATGAGATCCGGAGCCGATTTACACGTCGGCAAACGTAGTTTAACCATGTATCTCCCACTAGCGGGACACTGCCTTAGCCGGGACAAGCTCTGAGCTCCCGATTGGTCACCAGATATGTGTGGTAGTGTACTGCATGTAAGTGTATGTGTAATTAAGGTGCGAGTACACGACAAGAAAGAGGAAGAAAAGATCGCGCTTTGTCCGTGGCACGTTTGCTAGAGTACTGCTCCAGAAATCGCCTAGTGTCGTTCGGAGAAACCACAGAAAACTACAGATCAGGGCAGCCGACCGATAGAATTCGACCTAGCTTTCATGTTAATGTCGAAAATCCTGCCACCGTCGGGAGTCGGGCCCTAGACCTCCCGGTCAGAGGCACTGGAGTGACATCAGTTGACGCCCTGAGCCACCTAAGCTGGTCCACTTCCTGTGCCGTCAACCCCACACTCTCCTTCTATCGCCCTATCGCACCATGTTCCCTAGCCGCCCTACCCACCCGCCTCCCGCCCGTTCTCCCCGCCAGGTCCCCCGTGCTCCGCATGCGCCCCGCCCGTGCCCCGCCCGCGCTCCCCCTTCCCCGCCCCTCCCCACCCGCTTCTCGCCTCCCCGCCCCTCCCCTCCACCACCCACCACGCCCCTCCACGCCCCGCACCTCCCCGCCCGCCCCTCCACACACACCCTCCATGCCCCGCCCCTCCACTCCCCGCCCTCCACCCCCCCCTCCCACGCCCGCCCTCCCGCTCGCCCGCCGCGCGCTCCCGCGTGCACGGCCTGGCGCGCCGCGCGGAGAAGCGTGTGGTATTCAGTCGACTCTCGTATTTCATCTGTCGATTGTTCTGAAGACATAAATATCACGAGTCGAGTGTTGGCAGACAGGCTGTTCTGACAGCGTTTCATATGTAGTCCCGGGTTTGAACCCCACCCAAACCAATTTTCAACAGACGTAAATTGTCCCGAGCGGCCGGTCGTATCGCTCGTCGGCCGTGCAGAGGGCGCTGCGGTTGCGAGCGGCTTATCTCGGGAGCGGAGGAATAAAATTATAATGAAAGCGCCCGCGCGAGCGCAGAAACAAAGCAGGGGCGTCGCGGGAGCCGCCGCTCCTTTCCCCTTGCCCCCTCTCCTCGCCCACCTGCTCGTCATTCGCGATGAGCAACCACGCATTAAGCGCAACTGGAGCCTTGCCCCTCTCACAGGTTAATCGGAATGAAGACACACTCGCAAACAAAACCCACTCGTGCATAAGTGCTGCCAGGTTGCAGGCGATGCGTTCCCGATTATGCGTAGGGGCATCCAATCAAATGTTCCCAAAAATTCCCAGGCAAAATAGCAGGCGTGTGCGTCTTATTGTGTATGTGCTTTGAGTTCGTCAATGTCTATTGTGTTGTTCTTTTTTTTCCTTGTAATTTTATTAAAACTTTTCATTTAAAATACATAGTTGAGTTTTATCTTTATATAAAGAAACGGTTATAAACAAGTATAAATATTTACGCATTTTATTGTATTCTCAACAGAAAATAACCTCATTATAATGCCCTTTAACATAAGTATGGGACTATAATAGCAAATAATTTATTGTCATATACAGTATAATTTATAATAATATTTATTTACATCTTGAAATATTTTAAAAGCAATATTTTAATATTTGCTAAAAAATTGTACATGTTTTGAAAACTGGCAATGGTAATTAATTACAATCGTATTACACACATTTGTCGGAGTAATGCGCAATTTAAGATAATATTTACTGAAAAGTAGGAGCCAAAATGTTTCATACGAGTGTACAGTAGGGTGTTCGGGCTAGTCTAAGGCCCGCAGCATACTACTCCGAGAGATGCGTAGCGAAAAATGTGCGACAAGAAATGTGGAAAATCGAAACAAGAAGCACTTATCGACCCCCATACACTTGAAAGAATTTTCTCGTTCGCCTCGGCGGAGGTGAGAGAGTTCCTCGCTCGAGTCGGTCAGCGAGCGAATTTTCTCGAACACATTTCTACTCCTTCACCTTTTGTGACATTTAGACCTTTGCTACAGTCGGAAAACACTTAAGAGTGCATAGAACTGAGTGAGGGTATAATATTTAGCAGTGAAAGATGTTTAAAAAAAGTTTTAAGTGGTTATTGAATTTTCTATTTAAACGAAAATGAACAACAAAAATCTTGTGTGGAAGATATTCTTACTTGTATAAAAATAAAAATTTGAAGCAAGAAACTTGAAGTGATACTTTGAAAGAATTATTTATGAATTAAAAATTGTGAATTGTATAATGAATTATTTGATCGTTCACCTTATATTCATAATTTAACCAACAAATACAGTAAAACAGAGGGGGAGGGGAAGATTATGGGGCTCAAGAAAATATGCACAGATTAAACTTCTCCCTTAAACGTCACATACGTTCCAGTTTTTTTATATTAAATATTGATTTGTATGCGATGCAGTAATGTATTTCTTTTTAGGCAATTCGAACTCGTTAAACAGATGGATTGTTAAACAATATGGCAACAAAACAAGGATTTAACGGGTTAAATTTGCATAAGAGCATTTAATAAAACAAGAAAGGGCAAACGCAGCTACTCTCACAGCTAGCTTCTGTCACCACTCTCGGCTTATGGCGCACAAAGGCATTTGGAGACATTGAATGACCTATTTCTAGTATGTGGACGCATCTTCACCGGCCTCTTTCCTCATTTCTCGTCGCACATTTCTCTCGCAACTCATCTCTCGGTATGTTGCGGACCTAATGTGTCTCCCATCTCTCGACTTCATTATATTTTAAACAAATGAGTAATACCAATAGTTTGAAGTGAAGTAAGCTATCGAAACCCTGCCGAGTTTTATAGAATAACAAATAAGAATTTTACGGGGTATGACAATAGAAAACTGAATTTCAAAAATTCAACCAATTTAGAAAAGATTATTTTGTAGCCTTAAAAGCAGTTTTATTAGGGTGGTCACCGCTACACCCATTACGTTCCTAGTTACGCATAATTTCTTTAGTAAAAGGCGACCCAAATTAAACATTTCGCGAAACGCAAAAGTAAATTACTTATGAATTATAATTGATACTAAGCAGTATCTGCAAATAATGATCAAGTGAATGATTAAAATATATTTCGATTGAGGTTTGCTTCATTAGAAGAGGAATCAATGACGTTACGTTTGAACGGTTGGAAATCTTTTTATACTTTTTGCGGAAACAGCAAAAGTAGTACAATGGAGCAACCATACCAGATTCTCAAAGATCACTTTTTTTTTTTTCTGAAAATTTTTTTGTAAATTTTACAGTTAGCCCATTTTCACAATATCTCCTTTAAAACATCTCCAATTTTTGCTATTTTATCTACTTTTACAATGTTTATGCATCGAGGTCTGTTGAGGTCCACTGACCTCCAAGACTAGATTCTCACGACCGAAAAGAAAGCAATTTTCAATATTATTAATTTTTTTACGAAATATACGCCTATGAGTATATTCTCTACGTTGATGATTTTACTCGGTTTTAACCGTTGAGGTCTGCTGTGGCAACCGGATCAGATGTTTCATCAATTTGACGAATTCATCAATTTGAGATGTTTCATCGATTTGAGAATTGGAAAAAGTGGATATTTCATGAGCTTCCTTAAAAGAACAAATTACGTTATTGGTTAGGGCTAATCGGGAAAATAGAAAATTATGTTATTGCTTAGGTATAATCCCGTGAGCTGCTTCCCCGTCTGCTTCCGCTAGGCATTTATTTTGATACGGTTTTTGCAAAACACGCTAAACGACACTCCGTGGAACATGGCGACTAAACGACACTGTGCGGGATACTGGAGGTTATTGTCGCGACGTCAAAGTTCACGCAGACGAATGCGTATTCTGGCCTTCGTTTTCCTGTTCTGAGGTGAGGTGAACGCATGCCACTCTCCCGAAGCCTTGAGATAATTCGTGAAATAATTTCTGGACGAAATTGGCGGCGGGTTGGGAAAATGTATGTTTGTCTGGCTGTTTCTGTTGCGTTGTAGGTAGCAGCTACGAACATTAAATGCCCGTGTCTTTTTTCTTTTTCAACTGATCAGTGTGCAGCGGTGGCGTGTTCAAATTATGCCTATCCCACGATACAAGCCTCGACGCGACCAAGCAACAGACTAATGTGTTTGAAACATTTTTTCCCTAATTTTTACTCTTTTGCACCAATAAACTACATAATTTGTTAGTCGTCATATGGGGTATATGCCATTTTCTCACTGTTAATCATGGACACCGCGTAGGATTGCTGACTGTGCACCCAAATGTGTCCTGAAAATATTCACCAAAGCAGTTGTCGATCAGAGGCTAAACAAAATGAAACTAGCGAAAGCATCAGTTCAAACTACGCGCCCAGAAATAATTAATGAACGCAATATTTTAATGAACGAACATTTTAACTGCAAAAATGTTAGCATGTGTCATAATATTAAGGAAAGAAACGTCAGGGGACTATCATTTAAAGACTCTCTCAAGCACAAGACATTAGTTCACACTAAAATATGCGAAACATAAGTCGACCATTCTAGGAGTTTTGTTAATTTACATTACGATTTATATACAGCGTTCATTGTTACGTCGCAGCACACCGTGGTTATAACACACAGAAAATATGAATTTTAGTGTGATTTTTAATAGATTAAATGAATTGTACAGATAAAATTTGATTCTATTATGGAACTCTAGTGCGCGGCAAGCCATGTTTGCCTCACTCGACAGTTTTACCGTAAACATAAAGAAAAGTTGCTATGTCGCGCCCCTTCGGCAGACGCCGGATGTCTGCATGACGCGGCAGCTAGTTTGAATTTTGCGCCCGGAATTAACATTCAAACTCAATTTCCTTGAAGACAAAGTTTTTTTTTTTTTCAGAAAAACTGATTATGTATTCCTCATAGTTTAGTTTTCTAAAAACTAAAATCGATTGCACAAGACTTTCTCAAATAACAACAAATTTCTTATTTTTTACGAAGAGATCATCAATCACTTTGAAAGAAAGGCCGGAAAGTAATTTAAAACCAAAGATGCAACCTTCATTTTCACAGCAACGCATTTGTCATCAGACGGTGTAACAATAAATCTCACACGAAAGGATTTTTTGTACATATCAGAACTTCCCAATAACTGATAATGACGAGTTTTTGTGGAATATTTGTTAACAAGCGTTTCTTATTTCGTAATGTAGACAATTTCTCCTGATTGCAATCTATAACAAAAAGATGCAACACAAATCTGTTGTGTTTGTGTTAATACTAATTTACGTAATTAGTTTATAATATTAAGCTTTATTTGCATTTGTAGGAATGCAATAAAGCAATATTATAAATGAGTAGTATATGTTACTTTTTTGTATAACAGCATTATAAATTTTTAAGAAGAACAAACTTAATTTTGCGAAACAACTTTCTTGTGATATCTCGAGTATTTGATATCTGTACAAGGAAATGTGGTCGGCTGTTCTGTTTACATCTACGTCCCCACGATTCTCTCAATGCGATTGGCTGAACGTGTAATGACGCAATCATTCGTGCCGTAAATGCTAATACGTCATCATTTCTGCCGTAAAATGCCCGATTATGAACGATTTCTTGCAACAGAAAAGGCCGTTTATAATTCTGGTATTCAAAAAAATATGTTTCAGTTGTGACTGAATAATTATACAGTATCTAACAGGGTGATCTTACAGACGTTTCAAGTCGTCAACTCCGCTTTCAAGAAATTTCTGATTATGTCTTTGAGGATCGTTTATTTCATTCTTCTGAGATGATGGGTTTCCCTTTAGCACTAAGCTAGCCTTTAATGAACGCAAGGGAATGTCATCGTATCTCACCTTCCTTGACAATAGCAGTAAGTACTTTACGACTGGAAGCCATGTGTCTGCATGTGTTACATTCGTTCATGAAACCCTTTTGTACAATAATCTTCAATGCAAATGAGCCTAAGTCAATTGTGCAAGGAAACATTCTCCCAGGTTGGCTTATATAAACTTCTTAGTTTGTTCGAAGATGAGTTATTAAGCTTTAACATTTCCTTTTCCCGAGGCTCGTGTATTTCCTGTTTTTCTCGTAGAGACTTTTTTGGCATTACTGATACTTTCTCTTACTATGAATGTCTGCTGTATTCATTGCATACTCAACTCATTAAACATTGCCACAAAAAGTAAAATTTAATAAACTGGACCAACTGAGATAGTTCAGTGACTACATCCGTTGCCATTGCAGGTACTCTGACGAGCAAGTCTTAAGGCTCGAATAATGACGGTGGGGTTTTCCATATATCTACACCGAATGTAACGTCTTCAGAGAATTCAGGTGACTGGCTGCTCTGTACAGTAGATTCCGTGATTTCACTTTTTTGTTAAATAGTCACTCACTGACAACCTATTTCTCAGAATTTGTTCCTTCTCACACTTTTTCTGAACATTCGTTGGCAAATTCTCGCGAGGTATATCGAGTCGGGCCCCATGACAAAACAAACAAAACCTGCGAAGTTAAGTATTATCGCAATCGATGAAAAGAAATAGTGACTACTTTAGCGAGTGACTGGCCCAATACGCGGCATGTATGTATAAGAGTAAATATGTGTAAGTAAGGAGTGAGGATAGGTCATGAAGAGGATGGAAAGATCGCCGGCGGTCCGTGGCCCGTTTGTTAGGGTTCTACTCCAGAATTCGCGTGGTGTTGATTGGATAAACCACGGAAACTTACCGAGCAGCGCAACAGACTGCTAGAATTCTCCTCCAGACAATGGCTGAATTAGCTCTACGTGTCTAGCTAGTGTCGAATCTTGCAATCGTCACGACTCGAACCCTACTCTGTCAGAAATGATATTAATTCTTATGTATATTAATGTATTGTACATGAAACGTAATGTAACCTTGTACAGTAAAAAATAGCTTAAGATATTTGTACATTAAATTTAATGTATAAGTTAAAATCTGTGTAGATTTAATGTAGTGGTTTTCCCGTTTCCTCTACCTCTCATAATTCATATCGTAAATCGTTATATTCACAATCACCAGTCCATCATCATAATTTATTCACTCCTTCCTGATATATCGATAAAGCTTTGACTATTAAATGTAATGCATATGTGAACATTAAATTTAATGTGCGTCTATGATAATTACTTTAATGAAATTCATATTCAAGTAATTATGCGGAAATTTCTGACAGTGTAGGACCTCCCCTTCAAAGGCGTTGCAGTGAGTATTCTGTAGATTTGTTTCATTCTCCAACCAGTGATTCTAGTGAAAGGATACTAATCAATCATTGCTCAGGTGGTCGTTTTATCAGGTTCAACTCTTCAACATTTGTAGGCATCAATTAACTGTCATGAAAGGAATCAGAAGCCCTGAAATACGAGTCTTTAACAAGTAATCTGGAAATTTATCTAAAACAGCTAAATATTTACGTTTTAGTTTCCTATTATTTTCTGAATTTCATAGGAAAGAGTTTCGGAAACAAACATTGTGCCTAACATTTTTGTGGAAACATCTGATGCTTAATTTTGTGGCTTAAGACCCCATAGTGGGATAAGCAGTTTTCGAAAAACATTAGTTGAAGAGACAAGCCACTGATGTCTGATCGTATACTTCTTTATCATAAATTTTAAAAACAATATTCTCTAGAAGATTTTTAGTTGATGTGCACGTATTTTTTACTACATTCGATATTGCTTTTGTTTTGTTTTTGTTAAAATTTTTAGCCAGCCTTACGGTTTCCTTAACAATGATTTTTTTTGGATGCGTTATGAAAGAAATAATTCGTTTTTTTACATCATGTTCTAATCTCGAGTAAACAAGATTTGCTTTTCCATGAAATGTTTAAATATATTTTTAAAGTGGAAAGCATGTATTTAAGTGAAATGAAGGTGTAGAAAAATTTTAATAATATTTGTCGCTTGTATGAACAATATTGTCTCATGATTCCTGCAGCATTCAGTCTGCAAATAATTGTATTTTACTTTTAGTAAACAATGTATACATACGCGAATTACTTATTGTGTCAGTGTTCACATGTCTTGTAATGGTAAGAATTTAAGATTGCCACCTCTCCAGCTTTGATACGGAGTCTCCGAGATTCATTAGTCTCCGGACTTGGGGTTAATATTAAAAATCACCGTGTCATATACAAATTACATTCGACAACTTTTTTCACTTTTCTAAAAACAAACCGCGTTTAATCATTTTCTTTCATCGACTTCCTTAATATTAATGACACCTTGTAAAGAAAACGTTAATTAGGCGCCATCTAAGGATCAAACCTAGGGGTTTTTTAATGAGATAAAAGGTGAGATCTAGTTTGATTTAATAATGGGATAGTTTATTCAATTTCAATCGTTAAATTATAATTTAACAATTATATTAATAATTATTAATACATATATTTTTCAAGGTGATTTTAGTGATTGTGAATTGTTCTGTATCTCTACACTGAAACATTGAAATTAACTTAATTAACCAACGTTAATTAGGCGCCATCTAAGGATCAAACCTAGGGGTTTTTTAATGAGATAAAAGGTGAGATCTAGTTTGATTTAATAATGGGATAGTTTATTCAATTTCAATCGTTAAATTATAATTCTTTTTAAATAAATTATATTTCAATAATTTAATCTCATTCTACCTGTGTTCTATTAACGTGTCTGATTGGGTAGGTTGTTAGTGACTCCAGGCATGTCAACTACTGAGGTCATTAGTTTTGCAAGTGTAGCGAATGTTTTTCCTCGAGAGATGGCGGTGATCTTCCCCCGCTGGATGGCGAAATCCGGCGCCGACCTACCATCGGCTAGCGAGATTTCCCTCAACCAGGTATCTCCTCCGGTGCACGGCCCCAACAGGAACAAGCTCTAAGCTCCCGATCGGCTCCCGATGTGACTGGTAGTGCATATTAGTGTAAGTGTATGTAAGGGGTAATGATTGTCCAAAGGAAGAGGAAGGAAAGATTGCGTGCGGACCGTGGACCGTTTGGAAGGGTACTGCTACGACATTTGCCTGGTGTAGATCGAAGAAACCATGGAAAACTACCGACCAGAGCAGCCGGCCTCTAGAATTATCCTCCAGACAGCCACTGAATTCGACCTAACTGACAAATTAGTGTCGCAAATCTTGCCATTGTCGGGACCTGAGCCTAGAACCTCCCGGTCAGAAGCACTGCAGTGACATCAGTTGATGCAGTGAGCCATCTCTACGGGTTATTCCGCCACAATCTACTCCACGACATCACGACCTGGTTTCCACAGTCGCTCCGAATCTTTTATTTTATCAGGAACAAGTGGAGACGAATCCATCGCGCATTATACGCGGAATGTTGGCAACATTAATTACATCATAAGAAGGACAAAGTCTCTGTATTTTCAAAAAATGCAAAGGTTGACATTGCAAACGTACAATAATGAAGGTACTTTTTGTCTGAAATAAAATTTGTTCTAAAAAACAGATCTGAAGAATTGAAAGGTCCTGTACAATTTTTGGAAAAACTACTATTTTTGTATAACTTTTTCTTAAAATTAATGCAATATATATAAAAAACATTTTCTCGAAAGGACTCCTAATTTTTTCTTTCAATTTCTCCGACGGTTAGAGCAAAGAACGCTTAAAAATGTCATAGACATCATTTTCGTTGAAACCTGAATTTCTGAAAAATGCAAAAGTTTGAAATAATGCAAAAAAGTATGTGCTGTTTAGCACCACTAGCTTTGTAAAGGGTCTCATTATTCAAACAAATACGTATCCTTGCTTTTTTATACACTCACTAATCTTTGCATTCAAAAACAAGATCAATCTTGCATTTCAAATCAAGACCTTGATCCTGTCATAACCAAAGTGATGTACAAATTTTGGCAGATAAGTTTTCATTGTATTAATTTAAGATTTTCTTACAATTTTAGTTTATACTGTCAAACCGATTAATGAAAGCAGGCGATAAGATATCTGGGACCCAAGACCTTTCATTTAAAGAAAAAATTACGAAACTAGATTGAGTAGAATGCTCAATTTTATTTCTAAATTTCTGTGTCCGGGCTGAAAAAAAATGTTTGCTCGTTGAAAACACTTTTGCTAGTTTACTTAGTAGTATAATACAGTGGAAGCATTTATAAATAATGCGAGAAAGTTTTTGATTTCGTAGCACCACTAGATTGTTCTTGCAATACGTTTCTCTGTTATTAGTTATGTAATTTCCTTTAATTTTCTTAGAACGGAACCAAGTTCGCGGGTTCAAACCCGATTGAAGCCGTGGATTTTTAAGGGCGAAAAAAATCCTTCGTACACCTTCCTTCGGAGAGGAAGTAAAGCCGGCTGACCCATGTTGGCTGACCCATACACTTACTATATGTAAAAGATCCTCAAGCCTGAATGAAGCCTCTGAGCTAAATTCATGCCTGTTTCGTCGCCCAAGTAATACCTTCTTTCTCCCCTTGGGGGGAAAAGGAGCGTAGTGAAATTTGCGAGGTCAAATGGAAAAGCAGGTCTCATGGCCTGAGTCTCGCCACGTAAAATAAGGTATCAATTCAATTCAATTCGAGTCATTTAGGAAATGTGATGCCCCGGCAAGCACACGTGGCAGCCTCAGCGGTAGAGAACTCGCCACGGAGTGTGTAGTGTGTTATTTTTGATTGAGCAAAAAGTAAACTAATGTATCAATTTTAGGCTGCGTCCACACAATGCTTCAGCATAAAACTTTTCAGCATAAAATTTCATGCGTGAAGTTGAAAGATACACATGCAATAAGACGCATATACTCTATTCTGTCCACACCGTTGCTCCTTGTCGTTCAATGGATCTGATAACATGCTTAGGATTTGCACTGCCTACCCTCACAGTCATACGAAAGAATAATGGAAGAACATCTTTGTAAGAAAAAAATCTTAAGGAATCATGCGAGTAGAACATTTTACTTTGAATTGTAATAACTATTTTGTTCCAAAGGAGCAAATTTCTTCGCCTTTGATTTTTTAAATTGATCCATATATTTTTCACTAGCAATGGATAGATCATAGAAAGAGGAACATAATTGCTATTTTTTAATGTTTTATAGTAATTTGAGTATAAAATAATACTTTCTGACATGTGATTTTAAATTAAACGGACAATATTTCCTTTAGAAGCCCATGCAACTGTTGTATTTGGGGGAATGTGGCCTTTACGACGCCGAGATTAATACTGGGAAAGTAGAGACTGTAAGGGGTACAGGGCGTAACTACAGCAATTCACGGTGCTCACACGAAGGACACATGAACGAACATCAATGTTAATTATCAGAATGATTTCTTCCATTGGTTCATCAGAATTGAATTTTTCTTCTACTCAGCAATTAAAAGGCCTTAGAATAACCATTGCACTACAAACACAAAACACATTTAAAAGTTCATGAGCACAGCAAAACGTTACTTGCAATGGATAATAAAATTGGGGAGCATTCCAACTTCACGAAATGATACCGTGAAGATACTTGACACAAGCCTGTTTTCTTCATTATTATGAATGCACATTTTAAGTTATTCAAGTTATTTAAGTTTTTAAGTTATTCAAGTTATTTAAGTTATTTAACAATAACTGCCAAAGTAATGAATAAGTAGTTTATAAAGTATCCAAATGGTCTTCCCCACTTCAAAACTAAGGGTATATTTCTTCACTTTTTTCCTTTTATATTTTTCTATTGTAAATGTCATAAGCAAACACTTTTGTCGCTTTGAAAATGTGTTTCCGAAAGCTTTTCATCAAGTTGAAGTATTTTGAATGGATAACTGTGTCTCTTGTGACTCCTAAATATAAACTAAAAAAAGTAGTTTATGAATTAGTTTATAATGTTAAGCTTTATTGCATGAGTACATGTTTTGAAAACGAGCGACGTTAGGAGCGAGTTTTCAAATTTGTAGAATGCAATAAGCAACATTATAAACGAGTTGCATACCTATTTTTTGTATAACAGCATTATAAATTTATAAGAGAATCAAACTTAATTTCGCGAAACAACTTTCTTCTGACGTCTCGGGTGCTTGACATCCAACGCCCTCTGGAAATCAAATTCAAGATGGCATTGTTGACATCCGTGCGAGAAAACGGTGGTCGGCTGTTCCGTCTTCTTCTACCTCCCCACGATTTTCTCGCTACTATTGGCTGAATGTGTGATGACGTCATGTCGCGTTTAATAATGGCGATGACGTCATGTAGCGTGCGATAAAATACTGGATTATGCACGATTCGGGGTATCGAAAAGGGTCGTTTATAATGATGGTATACAAAAAAATATTTATAAAGATATGAACTCAGGAATCAGTCACGTTTCTCCTAAATTATGACTGGAAAAGAATGCTACCTCAACTGATGTTAGCAGGTATGTCCTTGGTCAGTGATTCTTTGTCGCTTCTTTGGGTAATTGGTTCCTTACTATATTATTAAAAGTAGTAGTATTATAGAAAAAATTTTTTTCGGCATTCCCTCGGTTTCTAGTTTACTTTATTGTTATTTTTATTATTATTTCTCTAATTCACGACTAAAGTTATTATGAGTTGGATGAATTTAAAATCTACTCTGGGTTGCAACCAGCTTCCTAAGAAGCAGATCTAAGGACTTTTGGTGCCTTTACAATACTTTGTGCAAAATGAGGGATGTTCCAAATAAGGTGTTCCAATGTCTTACACTTCCCAGTTTTTCGAATGACCTGGGATTTTAACCAAGTTCTTTCACAAATTTTGCGGAACAAATCTCAGAACTCCGATAACTATAGGAACGACCTGTACATTGACACCCTACATTCAGCTGATCTCGATTTCCAAACTCTTGTATTCTCTATCTCCTTAGTTACGACGTTTTGATGGCACGGCACAGCAACTACTACAAGTAGTCACCATTGTTTCTCCAAATTCCCGTATAACATTAACCGGTTTCTTTGCCGCTATCGTGCGATCAGTTTGAATTTTTATGTCATACGGTATTGTACACAATCCAACATCACTGTCACCGGTTTCGGTGAGGTTCAAACTCCACGTGGAGTATGTGTCTGGAATTTCGAGATCGACACAGTTCTGCCAGTGAAGGTAACTACACCCTGCCGTGTCTTTTTAAGTATTCGTTCTTTCCTAGAATGGGAGAAGCCGAGATTTCCTAGAATTGGACAAGCCGACAAGCTGTAATCAACGGTTTCTACTTGTTCCCGGCAAATGCTGCATTTATCATCTTGAGAAATTTTGGGAATCGCTTTATCATAATGTGATTTCAACACTTGATCTTGGGCAGCTATTAGAACTGCTTTCTATTTTGGCTTCATTATTCCTGTTTTAATCTACATAAATGCTTGGTTTTTATAGATCTGCACCTTTTCCATTCTTTTCAGATATTACTAGTGAAGAGGTTTGTATGTGGTAAGATCTCCCAGGTCAATCAAAAAACTGGGAAGTGCAAGTCATCGCTTTATTGGGAACAGCCCACATTTTGCGAAAAGTATTGTAGAGGCACCGAAACTCTCTAGATCTGTTCCTTAGGAAACTAGTTGCAATCCGGAGTAGATTTTATAATCAACACTCATAGCATCTTTAGTCGTGAATTATAGGAATAATAACAAAACTATCTTTATTTGTCGCGAGGCTCAGGGCGTAAGGCCTGCTCTTCCACATATCCATTTCAATGAAATTAAATTTACAATGATGCGTTAAAACGTAAGTAATATTAACTAACATTTCAAACGTCAAACTTGACGTTACAAAAGAAAGTTCAATTTGAGACTGCCATTTGTGTGTTATCTGAGCAAGCTGAAACTTATAACTGAATTTTATAACAATTTTTTGTTTACTTTTTTAAATTTTGCAAATTAGAGAGAGCCACGATGCAAAGAATATTCTTAAAACTGAGATGAAAGAGAGCAAATATTCATCAGCAACAGGTTGGAGAGCGCTTGGCTCCCGAAGTGCTGGCCTCGCCCCACAGTGCGCGCGGGAGCTCCGGGCGCAGCCGGGCGGCGGGCGGCCGACGCGGCACGTTTTTCAATTAAGCACCGAACACGATGTAGTTGTCGTCCTGACGAACGGCCTTTCAAGTCACAAGCGGAGCGGAGACCTGTCGGACGCCGACGCGCCGGCGGCCGCCCGGGCGCAGACGCCTGCGGGCCCGCGCCCGCCCCGCGCCGCCCAGCGCCGGCCCCCCCGCCCACCTCATCCCTCGCCGCCCATGCTATGCCCAGCCTATAGCCTCCCGCACGCCCTTGCCCTCGCCGACACCCATGCCCTCGCACTCGCCCATGCCATGCCAGGCCCCTCCTGCACACCCCTCCCTCCACTCGCTCATGTTGTCCCCCATGCCCATGCCCAGGCCAAGGCTCATGCCCATGCCCATGCCCATGTCCATGCCCAGGTCCAGGCCCAGTCCCAGGCCCAGACACCAGACTCCAGACAGACCCAGACCCATCAGCCCAGACTCCAGGTCCAGGCCTACGACTATAGCCTCCCGCACACCCATGCCCTCGCCCACACTCAGGCCCTTGCACTCGCCCATGCCTACGCCCATGTTCACGCCCTTGCGCATGTCCATGTTCCCGTACATGCCGTCAAACTTTTCGACGACCATGCGCACGCCCATGCCCTCTCCCACGCTTTGGCCCATGGCCTCCATTACCCTCCCCCCCATCCCCCCGCTGCCCCCCCCCCGCTCTCCCTGGCCCACAGAATCCCCCTCCCTCCCCCCCATCCCCCCGCGTTCCCAGACACCACGCCCCACACTGCCCACCTTCCCCTCCTCACCTTGCGTCCCCACCCCACGATTCTCCTGCGTTGCTGCCGCCATCACTCCTTCCCACTGGCACAGCCACCACCGCGCGGACACCTCGTCCGGCCGGCGGCGAAGACGAGAAGACAGCACTAGAGCGCCTCGTCGTGTGTCTGAGTAATGACACGAGGAAAACTTTTTTTTTTAATGAAGTCGTTAGGTGGAGCAGTGCAATATCTTCCATTCATGGCATTACAAAGAATTAGGTCATCAGGTTTTATTGATAATCCATTTCCACATATGTGTACCAAATTTTAATTCTTGGCATTTACTTTATACTATCGTAAACGTATGTTGCAAGCCTTTTTAGTAACATTGAATTCATATCTAAAGGCCAGTTTTTTGCCAGCGAGTACACGTTATTGTTTATATTGCATTACGCTGATATCTGGTATCATATGATACAAGTAATGAATTAAAAATTATTGCATCATTTTTATCTGTTTCCTTGTAATAGTTTATTTCAAATGTCAAAATATTTTTTATAAAAATACTTTGTTCAAAAAGGTTAAAAACTCTTATTCTTTTTATCCTACACATATTTTCATATTTGTTTTGTCCCTACATACGGATCTAAAAAAACCTTTGCATGACATAATTGATTTTAATTTTCTTGATAGCAAGTCTAACATGTTTGTGCTCCAGGTGATGACGACAATAATAATATTAATTATTATTATTATTATTATTATTATTATTGTAATTATTATTATTATTAATAGAAGAAGAAGAAGAAGAAGAAGAAGAAGAAGAGAGAGAAGAAGTAAACAAATCGAAGATGAACACTACATAATAAACTTTACATAACAATAATTACAAAGCTCATTCAATGAATTATAATCAATTGTTGACATCAAGAAAGCTTTTGTTTTTTAACTCATCCCTATTACATGTCGTTGCTTTTTAATTTTTCATTATCAATTTCATTAATTTTCTCATTCCAGCTGTTTAATAAAGTAGAAAAAGCAGAGTTTCAAATTTTATTTTCACCATCCAACACTTTGTGACAACTAATTATTTTTAGAACTTAAAATTGTTAACGAGTTAAAATTGTAATTATAAGTAAGTTTTCCTTTGTTGTTAATCAGATCAACAAGCAAAATATCTTGGCTAAAAAAATTTTAGTTGGTCGCATTGTTTAATCAGTTCACTAAATCTCATTGAATGTTATGTAATTTTTTAAGGTAAGATGAACAAGCACCCCCTGCCCTGACAATGGAACATGGTCATTAAGTCAACTGCGTATTCCACATCTTCGTCTACTGGCCCACCGTTTGTTGAAAGCGTAACTATTTCCTTCAACCAAGTACTCGACTTTCATGAATGTATTTTCGTACCACGAAGTTTCCAGCTGTCCCCTGGCTGCCTTGGCCCTGAATCAGCACGGGGAGTAAACACGCGTGTTAGCAAGGCACGACGGAAGGGCTTCATATCTCAAAGTCCTCGAACACGGGGAACCGGCGCGGCCTCCTGGAGGGCGAGGCGTGGGGCGTGGGGCGCGGGGCGCTGGGCGTGGGGCGCAAGGCGTCAGCCCGAAATCGCCGCCATTTGCCATTGGGTGCGTGCGAGATGGCCGCCGGGGCCATTAAGGGCGTGCACGTCACCTCGCCGCTGGCCGGGTGTTTCTCACCTGGCGGCGGCGGTGGCGACGCCCGCGTCCTCCGGAACGCCAGGAAACACTTGACTCACAACGAGCACGCCGACCACAAAACATTGTAAATAAAATGACTGTGTGAGATAACTCTTGTAGGCATATACGGCTGCATTATGTCTTCGATTGTTATAATTTCTCCTAAACTCGTGAACGATGTCTGGCGGGGATATCCGATAAACGGATTTCGAGTGACAGTGGCCGTTAAGTTCGCCCTACCCTCTGTATTTAGGGACTAGTGGACTTTTCAGTGCAGCTCCTCCGCGGCGTTACAGCTTCAGGCGGAGTTCTCTCACCCGGCGGGCGCGGAGGTGGCATGCGTCGGGACGTGGCGGCGGGCAGGGGGCGGGCGTAGAGAACGGGCGAGGTGGTTCGCAGGGTAGGTGAGGTGGGCGAGAGGACACGAGAGGCGGCGGGCGAGGGAGGCGGTGCGAGAAGTTTTTTTTTTTTTTTTTTCATTGCAGCGAGTATGAGTTACGACCGCTCACATTACTCAAACGCCCCTCCCTCTCCCCGCTCGTGCAATGCAACGTCGCCGCCGCCGCCGATGCACCTCACAGATTTATACCGCCCGCGGCCGTCGCGCGGGCTCCTATTGCGCTTGCCAAATACGTTACCGCACTGTCTTCTGAAAGAATAACCACTCGGGAAGCACGCGGTGGCCAAACTTAATGACCCACAAAGACTACTTTACGACTAGCTGCTGTTAAGTACTCAGCTATTTTGCCCTGAGGAAGGTCGCAGAATGGCGGCGGAGACATTTTCATCTGCGCCTAGGATGTGCCGTTTCCCGGACAGCCAAGTAGTGACTGACTCCTGGCGCGGAATTCGGTAGCTCTCAAGTAGTAGTCTTACCCCGGGAAGTCTCTTCGTCGGTGTAATGCCGTCGAAGTTCTTGTCATTAGCGACGGTAACACACGTAAAGAGCAAAATACATTAGTCATGCTGTTTCTCCGGATCTGTAGAGCCGAATAGAAGGTGAAATTGATTCCAAAAATCGCGAATCCTCGCTGACCCTACCAGCAGCGGTAGCTCAGTGCATCAACTGATGTCTCTGCAGCGCCTCTGACCGGGAGGTCCTAGTTCCCACTCCCCACGGCGGTAGGATTTTCGACACTAGCTTTTCAGCTAGGTCGAATTCAGTCGCTGTGTGGAGGAGAATTCTAGCGACCGGCTGCTCTGATCGGTAGTTTTCTGTGGTTTCTCCGATCAACACCAGGCGAATGCCGGAGCAGTACCCTTCCAAACGGGCCACGGACCGTGCGCGATATTTCCTTCCTCTTCCTTGTCCTATCCCCTCCCCTTACACACACACACACTTACACTAACATGCACTACACTATCACATATTCTGGGAGACCCGTCGGGAGCTTAGAGCTTGTCCCGGCTGGGGCGGTGCCCCGCTGGTGGGAGAGTCCTGGTTAGGGGAAACCCCACTAGCCGACGGTGGTTCGGCGCCGGATCTCACCATCCAGCGGGGGAAGAACACCGCCATCTTCCGCGAAAAAAACATGCACTACGCTAACGGGACTAATGACCAAAGCAGTTGACGCGCCCGGAAACACCAAAAAATCAATCAATCAATCAATCAATCGCTGATCCTCCACTCCAGGTGGATCACTTGAGTTTGCCTTTACTGTTTATCACTGCATTGGTGATACTAATTTCTTCATATCTGAGGAATTTCCAACCTTGGCATACTTAAGTGAGTTCAGCCTTGGTGCTGAAGTTCACACCTGGATATGTGTTGGCAGTGAAAGGTACTAAAACAACACCCTCTTAGGGATACCGTTCCGTCTTTACGGTCTTATCAGATAGGCCATGACGCTACAAGTACATTGTCTTGAACATAAAGTCCCACAAGGAACACTATTTAAACATATTTAAGATAGATTGGCTATCGTAGGATGAACAGAGGGCGATGTCATTTTCTTCTCACGGCACTTCCTCGTTTAACTAATCGCCATTTAAGTCAATAAACAGCAAAAGTAGCTTCTTACTCTTATAGCGTTCGCAACGAATGGTGTGAAACTCGGAATTATCAGATTAGGAACGTTAAACAAGCCAATTCTAAATGAGCCAGACGTTTCGCCAGATCTAGAAGTAAACACAGCACTTTTTTAAGACTCCTCGCACGTTATATATTGCTTACGTAACCGGAAGGTTCGAAGTTCACATTCTATCTCGTCCTGAGTTTAACGCGTGTTGCACCATCGCTCCTCGTACAACGTTTTCCGCGCTAACCAAGCGACGCAATTCAGTTGCCATAAAAATTACCATAAACCTGTGTTGAAAAATGTGTCTTCTCACAATTTACGAACCGCTGCATAGTTCACGTGACTAAGTATAGCTCAGGCGACTCACAGTGATCGTGCATAACCAAAAATAAATAGACAAAACTTGGAAAAATGCTTCCAGGTATGTGAGCAGCGCTATTCGGGCTCCGCCTAGAACTTCAAACAACTGCGATTTTTAAACAGGCGTGTTAGCAGTATATGATATGTTTTCCTAAAGGGCAGACGCACAAAAGAAGCAAACAATGTAGTCAGTCGCTTCAGTAAGTCTCGCACGACGAGGTATGAGTTTTGCAATATACAAACAGTGGGCGCATGATTATGTACTCATTCTTCAGCTGAGAAGTACAAATTTATCCACGTCAAATCAACTAATAACTATTAATGAAGCATTAGATTGTCCACGTGAATCGTGGTCTGACATCGATGTGTAAAAAGAGTTCTGAAAATATGCTTTCACTACTATAACCATCGCTAAAGGACATACAAGCTCAAAACATTTTATCACAGATTGAACAAAGGAAACTCTAAAATACGAGTTTCTGCGTAAAATGAAAAGTAAAAACACTATTCTTTAGGAGTCCATTAATATTATATTAATAAGGTCTCATAAATACATTTGTAACATTATAGAATCAAATTAATAAACTCTATTAACTCCTTTAACCGAATAAAATGTTGTTTCGGAAAAAAATAGCAATGTGGTCACGCAAGGAATAATAGAATAGTTTCGTTTTAAATGTATAAAAATAAAGTATTTATTTCGTGAATTGTATGTGATTCACTAAAAGTTCAATTCTAAAATAATTAACGTATACAATTCGTAATGTTTCAGAAAAATATCCTTATTTTCATGTATTAATATTTGTAAGTGCAAACACCCCAAACTATTCCAATAAATACTTTCTATTGTAATTAGAACTGTCTCATGGGGCGTGAGATATGTTACAGAATTCGCACATCAAAGCGATGACGAGAAAGCAAATCAAATTTTCAATTGAAAATCAATTCATAAGCAGTCGTTTTGACGAGAATTCCTGTCTCACTGCCCGCGCAAATTCTTCTGCCCGGGCGCTTGCCTCGCACCTGAAGCCTCTCAGTCCACGTGCGGCACCTTCAAATATTCCTCTTGTGCTTTATGAGCCAAATATAATTTTATAATTCGTCAGCTCTTAGCCTTTTCTCTATTCACAAAGCTATCACTTTGCGATTATCACTTTTCTCATTCACTGTCTTCTTTAGACTTATGCTGTATTGGAATTCATGAAATGGAAAAATAGTACATGATGCAACGAAGATGTAATGATGTAATGCCGAAGAAGACTTCACTCGTGTAAAGTTTACGATATTTGTTCGTTCCTCGCTCGTATCGTAATATCACACTCGTGTATTAATGCCCATTACGAGTTTCATACGGTACTTTTCCTACCACTTGTGGTAACGTTTATACGTTAAACTTTTACATTGAATCGTTTCATGGCAGTTGGCATGCAGGATTCAGCCAAGGCCACCTAACGGACAGCGCCCTAATCCTACTTTACTTTGCCGCAGGTGGCCTTGATTAGCAGTCCGGTAGGGAGTACAGCGCTAGTCAAATAAGATCAAACTGAAATTACGATCCAATTTATTTTAAATAATATTCAAAAAATACTAATAATAAAAGAAATTAAAACTTACTGGAGAGTCAAGAGTACAGATTTGTAAAAAAAAGTTGTTTGTGTGTAGTAGTATTGGAGTATAACACGTCAGTCTTGATGAGAAAATTTCGTTTGGAAATTTAAGGGAAGTTGTAAGATGCGAGGATGCGCGGGATTGGATGAAATAAATTATCTGGATTTAGAGACTTCCATTATGTCGTTATGAATAATGGTCACAACACCAAATCAGCATTTCCACAATATCTATTAGCTGGTGTCTAAAAATCGCCACCGTCGAGACTCGAACCACAAAACCTTCAACCTTCGTTGTAGAGATAACGATTTTATTAAAACATTGAAATTGTATCGGTTTATCAATAAAAAATCAAGCACCAGCATTGAAACGGCAATATGCATTTTCAAATACATAATCAGACCCTCTTTAATATATGCCTGCCAGATTTAGGGAGGAGCGCCAAAAATCACATTTCATAAACTCGAAGTAATTCAATATAAATATTTACGCAATGCACTATAAGCTCCATGCTACATACGGAACAACCACATTCAAAAATAAGTATCTATTGAACTCTTAAAGAACTGCCTCTCAAAATTATTTTTAAGATTCTATTCATTCTTACCCTCCTGCCCCTCCACTATAATATTTAATCTTGGCAAAACTTCAAATCGTTTTCGCAGAATTAAGACTTGACATAGTAAAGATCTCTTTCAACCTCCATAATTTGCAATCATATCAGTCTAATTATTATTATAAGCTGCTTCTTCTCACACTTAAACCTGAATCTGAGCTCTTTTGTTGTATATATTCATTGTTGACCATTGTATATATTCAGCATATATTCATAGTGTTAAATTAAAAAGCTGTTAAAGAGAAGTCCCTGCTCGGAAGTTATGAAATTGTTACGAATGTAAAAATTGTCAAAAACCTTTGTAAGGCAATAATTGCCGATTAAGGATAACAATAAATTTAAAAAAAAGAGAGAGATAACAATGACGTGACGGGCTCCGCGCAAACTCAGCCGGTTGGGAGCGTGGAGAGGAAGGGTAACGAGCGGTCAGGGTGGGCATGGAAGGCGAGGAGCGGGGCGCGGCCGGGCGAGGGTCAGGACTGGCCTTGGGAAGTGAGCAGTGTGATGTGACGTGGGTCAGCAGTGAAGATATGGGTTTGCATCGTTCCAAGCAGAGCCGGTTAAATTGAGAACACAAATGTACAGCCGTCCATGAAAGGGGGGGGGCGGTAGCATGACAGTCAGCGTACTAACTTCCTATATAAAATCTTTGTTACAATGTGGGGTATTTCTGATACTTCTGAAAACACTTCATTAAGAAAACGTTTCTCAAGTTAAATTTGAAATCACAATACCTTAAAAATCAGTTGCTAACTTTCGAGCTGAAGAAATAAAAATATTCGCAAATCAATAAGATTATTTTTTTATCTAACAATCAGCAAAAGAATAAATATCAAATTCTAATATTCCTAAATGAGTAAACATTCATCAAATTCGCAACTTTCGCCTTGGACACGTTACAGTGTGCGTTCGAAGCTGCTACAACATCATCTGTTCAGTGTCCACGACCGCTTCATACACAACTCAACTTGGTATCCAGCTGCCTTTATTTCCCACCCTCGCCGCACCCCCGTCAAAGCGCAGATGTCGCCGCCGCCGTTGCCAGGGAGGGCGCCTTGCGTGAAAGAATGCAGCACAGCGGCGCGGCATCAGCAGTAAATAACGTCGCTGCATTAATAAACGACGACAGTTCGATGGAGACACAGCTCAAACGGGGAACAAGATCCGGTGGGCGAGGGCGGTGGGTGAGGGCAGTGGGTATTGAGATGGTTTTTACTTTTTCCATTAATTACAATATAATGAATCTACTTAATGCGGGGAGGAGTAAAATAGTTATTCAATATTTGGGCTAATGATTCCATTTTAAACTCCATAGATATTAATAAAGCAACTTACTGAAAATATCATTAAATTAAAACACTTTCAAAATCGAAATAACAGATATCATTTATTCATAATTAACTAGTGATGCTACAGAATAGAACAAACTTTCTCGTACTAGTTTCCTAATTTTTTGGCCGGATCTAGCTTTTTGGCCGTGCCCCATCCTCTCAAACGCCTCTCTATCGCCGCTCAAACATCTCTTTTTCACATTTGCTCCGTTTGTCGGTTTCTTAATGGCAGAAACGAAACATTACTTTACGAATACAATAGAAGGGTAAAACCTCGCCCTATATAAAAAATTGGTTAAAATTTTTTAAAAGCTAAATTTAATTTTTTAAAAGCGTTTCTACTTACAAATGCAATAATGAATACAAATTGCTGAAAATGTACATATTAAAAAGGCATGGGATATATTAAAAAAATAAATTTGTGTAATGTTTGAAAAACGAAAAGAATACTTTAAAATTAATTTTAGTGCGAATAGCACTATAATGATGAAAATCTATCATGTATGAGAAGCTTGAAGAAATAATTTGGAGTCTTTTTCTTTTTTTGAGAAAATGCAGACATTGAGCGTTTCTGAAAATGCAGAGATTTGAGCTCGTTTTCACAGAAAACTTCAGAGTTTTCGAAAAATATATGTCATTATTTAAAGCACATGTACTCATAAATGCAATAATGTAAACAAACGCCGCTAATGTAAATATTAATGATGTGAGTCTAGTAAAAATATTAAATTTTTGTAAAACAAAAGAATAGGGCAAAATGCAGTTTATGTCATCCAATAAAGTACATTGAGTCCTATCCCTACAAAAAGTTTAAAGAAACAAATTGCAGCTCTTTTCGAGAAAATCTTGTTTTCGTTATTTTTAAAATTGCACAACTTGCATACAATATTTCGCGAAAACTACTAAAAGTTTTAAAAACACCTCCCTGACCTTAATGAAAGAACTAATTATAAATAGCAAATTTTATTTTAGAAAAAAGTCTCTATCATTAATTTTGTAATCGTGGGAAGACGCCGAAAAAAATTCAAACTTTTGCAATGTTTTGCAGAATTAACCGTGAAAATCTGACCAATACCACCTTTATAAGTGTATTTTACTCTATTCTTTTCTTTCTTCTATTCTTTTCTACTCTATTCTTTTCTTTCTCTCTATTCTTTCAAGAAATTTAAAGAAAATAGTTCTAGCCGTTTTTGAGAAACTTTTGAAAGTGTCATTGTGGCTTCATGTAAAGTACCCAACATTTTTTAGAATGTTTTTCAAAATTCCAGAGCTTCGACTCGAGCCAGATGGACAGGAGTTTCTTCAATTTGAAAGCAATCCAAGTTTTGGTTTAGGCGCTAGTGGTGTTCACAGACGGACGGACAGACAGAAAGACGGACGGACGTTTTGCTGTCAATTGGTTTTTCGGAATCAAGAACCCACAAAACAGGTTTTCTGAGATAAATAATAGTATTACAAGCAATAATAATGATATTTAATATAAGTTGATACATACAAGAGTCAGGATAATACAAGTACAACATAGCCAACATACAAAATACTCCGTATGAATTTTTTCAGGTAAAATATACTTAAATAAATCAGGATTCACTGGATAAATCAAACATTACAGGGAAAAAATCGATGATTCCAGTCAATTTAAATATATTCGAAGCAGACGTTTCGGGCTAAATTGTAAGGCCCTCTTCAGTGTCTGAAAGGTCAACATCAACCAATCAGTTACAATCTTACATATTACATTAATATTATTAGTATAAAACAAAAACAATGAGACAAGGACGTGGTACCTATAAATTTCCTAGGTTATGTTACACCATAATGTAGAGATATAATATAAAACCAGGTACTTCTAATCTTAAACAATGATGGTATTAAAGACCATATTGGAAAGGCACTGAGGAATACAATTGATTGACGTGGAAGATCCTCTTCCAATTGATATTAGTAGTTTAAGGTATCGGTGCATGTTGTTCGATACGCAACGGTTCAAGATAATGTGTATGTAGGTGGTGCCAACTTCGGTACAGTAAAACAGCGGAGGTCTTAATGAATCAGAAGTCGAGGCAGAAGGGAGCCATGGGTTACTCTGTATGTAAACATAATGTCAGAACGGGGAGAGAAATTGTGCTAAACAAAGAATAAATTGAACACCAATGTGTTGAAACTTTATTTACAAAGGAGTTAAAATAAACAGGGATTAAAGAGGGAGAGAATCACCAATATTAGTTAATTATTTTGTTTTTTGATTGATTGATTTTTTTCGTGTTTCCGGGCGCGTCAACTGCTTTGGTCATAAGTCCCGTTAGTGTAGTGCATGTTTTGTTTCTCGGGAGATGGCGGTGGTCTTCCCCCGCTGGATGGCGAGATCCGGCGCCGACCTACCGTCGGCTAGTGGGGTTCCCACCAGCGGAGCACCGCCCCAGCCGGGACAAGCTCTAAGCTCCCGACCGGTCTCCCGGAATATGTGGTAGTTTAGCGCATGTTAGTGCAAGTGTATGTGTAAAGGGAGAGGATAGGACAAGGAAGAGGAAGGAAAGATCGCGCACGGTCCGTGGCCCGTTTGGTAGGGTACTGCTCCGGCATTCGCATGGTGTTGATCGGAGAAACCACGGAAAACTACCGATCAGAGCAGCCGACCCCTAGAATTCTCCTCCAGACAGCGACTGAATTCGACCTAGCTGAAAAGCTAGTGTCGAAAATCCTGCCGCCGTCAGGACTCGAACCTAGGACCACCCGGTCAGAGGCGCTGCAGTGACATCAGTTGATGCATTGAGCTACTGCTCCCGGTGATTAATTTTTCATAAATATTGTTGAGGTTAGAGGAATTTTATGGTCATTAAGGATGGATATTTGTTTTTTAATAAAAAGCATCTCTGAAATTAGGTATATACTTGCCAACTGGTCTAGATGTGACGTGTGCTGACTAGGCCTGGCTTACCGCCGAAACATAAACAGGAAATAGGTTCAAGGAGATATACTCTTACGAGTGAGTGTCCCGTTACAATGGACAGCCGCCGACGAAGATTGAAGGCTTCCGATTCCGTTGTGGCGCGGGTGGCCTAGCCCCCTCGCCTTATAGGCGTCCACTTGCGAGTGCTATTGCATTGTTCGCGACTGGCACTACCACACGCACGCGCGATTGTGCGCGATATCGTGCTCCTACGTATCGCGTTTCCGCGGTGATCTTGGCAAAGGTTAGCTACTACACAAGACGGCAAGCAACGAGGAATGCACATAAGCCACTTAAGCGGCTCGTGTTTCTAGATTTGCTTCCTGTGCAGGCGTTGGGAATCGGTTCACAAAGTACTTTATCGTTTCCGAGGCGTACTTCTTTGTTCCAAGAAACTTTCAGATACCGAGAGCAAGAACTCACATACATTTTGAACGGTCAAAATATTCAAATCACATAGGTCTCGTAAAATATAATAGTAATAATAATAATAATAATAATAATAATAATAATAATAATAATAATAATAATAATAATAATAAGTATAAATGATGTTTGACTGTTCAAAGAATCGACTGTCCCATCTGGGAATTGAGAATATTAGTAGTATTCCCGCAATATTGAGTGAAACTATGGCAATATTTACAAAAAATATTAAAACAAGATGTTCTGAAAACTTCTCCAAATTGTTTCATTAAAAATTCACATTTTAAAAAATAACACATCTGTAATTACACAATTTGTTTTATTCATCTCTCACATCATGAGAGATTTTTATGTTTCTGAATTTTTATCCATTATTTTTTTTATGAGTAAGTTCTTTAAATGATATCTTATTAGGTTTCTCAAAAACTCAAAACTTTTCTACAAAAATTAGGTTATTATTGCGCATTTTCCGAAAAGGACAAACCACATTTTCTAAAAAACAGCTCCAAAATTTTCAATAAAAATTTCTTAGAGGACCACGTTTTACTCTTGTATAATATTCTTTAAGTCATATTTCAATTCTGTTATGGGATCCAAAAAAATTGAGAAATGTGGGGAAAATGTTTTTAGGGGATATAGCAACTGGGTAGAGAGTGGAGCCGAAATTGTAGCCTAGACCAAAGAGATTCTGAAAGATCCATATTTTTTTATAGGAGATTCAAAAATTGTACGTATTGTGAAATATCCTTCCTTCCACAGATAAATTAGTATTAATATTACTAAATATAGTTAATATTTTCAAAAATTTTATAACTATTATGAAAGGGGTTAATCTTTCTGCTTCTATCAATGTTATATTTATTTTGTTTGCCCTGCTATGCTCATAAATTCTCTCAATGTAAACGTTATTATCTTGATTATTCTTTTAAATTTGATTCTGGGTTTTGACATAAAATATATTATCCCTTACCACTCGTATGTGAACGTGCAATTCTACACTGAATTGCAATTCCTAGAAGGACTGTAGATTAAAACCAATTATTGAATGGATGGTAACTACAAATTTTCAGCGTTTTCTTTTTCAAAATAATAAGAATTTAACATTTTTTAAGATAATATTACAATTTATATTGAGCTCATTACTGAATTAAACTTTCTTATGTACAATAATCACCATTCTGAACGGTTGCAATTAAAGTGCATGGGATTACTGTGATCTTCGCGCGCTATGATGATTTCTCGGACATCTTCTAATCTTCTGGCTGAAATCGTCCATAGAATGTCCTCATGGATATCCCTATTGTCGTAATTTTACCTAACGTTAGGATAGATTTACAAATGTTCCCGGAGTATTCAAAACTATTTAGTATTTTTATAAAATTCAGAAATTTAAACTAAGTTAATTCGCGGTCGCAACTTGCCCTGCTTGTGCTTCGGATGAAACAACTACGCGCGACTAACAATCTTCAGCTTAATGTATTAAAAATCCCCTTCATCTACAGATCTATTCTAATGTAAATCCCCTTCGAACACGGAGTCTATTGAATTTAAATTACGAATTACAAATTACAAATTATAATTCAAACTAGAATGATATCTTTGATTTCTTATTTTATACAATACAAGGTTGTCGAAATTAATTATAAGTTGTCCGCTTCCCTATCATTGAGCTAATACCCAGGTTTCAACTGAAATACCATTCGTACCAATCCGTTTGCTTGCATGTGCACTGCTGGGCGGCTAACAGAGTAAGGGCTTCAATATTGGAAGAAAATATGAACAAATTACCTGCAGCAGTGCTGGAGACTTTCTTTCAGAATGTCAAAACTTTTAAAATTAGACTAAGTAAATATGGTTAATAGATTAATTTTGTAAAATTGGATTTGGTAACATGTTAACATTTTAATGTCGTTTGATGATTGTTTTGTGTATTTTTAGTAATTACATAGAAAACGCTACCACCGGAAGTATTCTATGTATTCCTAAGTAGCAAAATGAATATTCTATTCTATTCTATATTTGTACAGAACCACGGATTCCAATGTCCTCTTCACACCGCCTGCACGCAATGTCTTTGGGACAGTGTTTCCCAAACGAACAGCGCTCTGACGTCACGCATGGAATACTGTAACTTTCATTGGTCGTCCTTATAACGTATATTCTTTGGCTCCCAGCGTCTTATCAGCAGACATTTACGTTGTATGTCTAACATTTGATGTCGCTTTTCCTATTCAAAATAAACCTGGGTTTTTCTGGCTTGGATTGTGTCTGACTTTACGCAGGAAAAAGTAATTTTTAAAATGTAGAATAATCATTATTTTTGTTTCAAAAATTGATGTAACACATCAGTGCACACACTATTTTAAATGACTTTTAACTCTACCACAGCGTGTAGATGTGCCTAATTCACAATATTTCCACTGCTGAACGAAAATATGTGTTGCTTAGTCTTCTTCCTCTGCACTTCATGGATTAGGCTTAAGCCTGTTCCGTCTTCACAAGTTTCCCTTCCATCCTTTATTGGGTCTACCCACGTCTCTTCTTCCATACGGTTGATAAAGTAATGCAAATTTAGGTAGTCTTGTATTATCCATCCTTTGCGTATGTTGATACCAGTGGTTTCGGTATTTGGTTATTTTGCTTCCAATTTCTTCGTTATTTAGTTTTTTTCCCAAATTTTCTCGTCACGAATATGATCTTCTTTCGGCAACCTAGCGTTCTTCTCACAAACTCCATTTCAGTGGACTTCAGTATTCTACTTAAGGTTCTTTTTGTTGGCACCCAACTTTCGCTGCAGTACAGAAGAGTTGGAAAAGTCTTATAGAACTTTATTCTTGTATCATACCTTGTCTTATTTTTTTAATGTATGTATTGTAGCTTTGTAATGTTTAAAATTACGTTTGGCTACATTGTTCCTGGAACATTTGGCTCGGCCGCGTGTAAAGTTCTGCGCGTTGGTTGCCTCCCCAGAGCCGTGGGCGGCGGCGGCGGCGCAGGGCCCGTGCAGCGCAGCGGGGCGAGCGAGCGAGCGAGCGGCGCGGTCCGAAAGCCAATACGTCACCAAAAAGAAGAGCAGGCCCCGAACAAAAGAACAGCTTTAGAACTGTCCACCGGCGGCGCGCGCATCATTTATATCTGCCGCCGTCGCCATGTGAAAACGCTGCGCCCCGCGCGCGGCCCCTCCGTCGCGTCGCCCGCGCGGCGCCCAGCGCCTGCTTTATTGTTATTGAGCCGCCCATTGCTCACCACCCACTCCGGAGCGGCCCACGACCCAACTCACACTCTGCACTCACACACACACACACACACACACAAATGGCGCACTGAGCAGATGCATCTGCAGTTGATTATTGTTCATTCGTAGATAGATAGATAGATTTATTAAAGTTCGCTTTGAGCTAATGCTCGGTAGCAAACATTATTACAAATCTAAATATACAATTACGAAACTATTATGAATATTTACAATATAATTACAATTAGAATTAAAGATTTATATCTCCTAGATTAAAAATAACATTTGTGAGACTCACGAGTGGTAGAAACGAAACTTACTAGCTCTTAGGAAAAGATATCTTTACACATTATTTTCTTCATTTGTTAAAAATTTGAATTATTATTAGTCAAGTATTATTAAATGTAATAATTTGATCGAATTAATTCACTAATTTGATCCTTGGAAAAGTAAAGAGCTCTTACATAAAATCTTACACTGGAGCAATCGCGTAACAAAAAATAAGCGCGAGTAATGGCGGGTGAAAAATATGTATAATACATAAACATAATCTACTTATTACTTTAAAGAACTTTACGAAAACGTGTCCTTGTTACCTTATACTACGTACTACGCCAGGGTAGGATCCAATGCTCTCGGCGGCCAAGAGCAACATATTTTCCGGCGGAGAAAAGCGGCGGGCAGACCCGCGGGCTTCGACTAGGAGAAGCACGAGGCTACGCGACGATTGGCGGAAGTTACATCAATTAACGACACGAAAGCGCTCAATGGACCAAGTTCCTCCAGGATGCACCAGCGTTACATGTGGCTTCGAGTAACAATGGCCGAGAGGAACGGCCGTTACGAAAATGTTACTTCCGCGAATAATCTGTTCTGGTAGCGGACGGGCAACAGGGACCAGTGAACAGTGGATGGTATTTGAACGGTGGACTGTTGGGCGGAACTGCGTGTGACGCCTGAGAACTAGGTGCAACCGCGCCGCCGTCGCCACTGACGGCCGCCGAGGAAACGCCGGATGCCCACATCCAGGGCGGGCGACAACGTTGTACGCCTAGCACACGGGCCCTGCTGGGGTCAAAATCCCTTTAATGTAGGTTAAGTTTACATTTAAGGAAAGTTTTCTCTAGTAAATACATCAATTCAAAATCAACCCAAGGTTAGAATTATTTTCGGGACTGGAGAGCAGTGATCTATTAGAAATCATGTTCGCATACGTTTCGTCTGCAGCAGACATCGGTGGCGGAGAGGTCACGGACGAAGAATCCTTCCGAATAGCTCGCAGGTGAATTTAGTCAGTCATCTGTGAGCTGTCCAGGATAGTTTGTTTGCGACTATTCCGCCACTGAAGTTTGCCTCCAGATGTTTCTAGAGGAAACATCTGGAAACATTATTTCCAAAATAATTCTCATTGTGAATCTGACCGTGAAAGCCTATGTTGCTTTATCAATCAAACGTGGTTCTCTGCATTATGTGTGGTACGGTTCCATTTCCCTCTTTTTCCGAGCAGCCTGTCATACTCAGGTAAGTGGATCACCCGAGTAATGTAACAGTATCTTTGCTTCGACAACTGTAATCATATTGTCAGAACACCTTTGTATTGTATGTAATTGTGTTGAAAATGGGATATGAATATACCACAGATGCGTGTTTATTCTATTAATCAAATATATTTTAAAATATAGTGTTTCAACTATAAAACCAGGTATAAGAGAAAGTTACAACAGATTTAGGACCCGGGGAGGACCTTTCATTTGCTGAACAAATCACGAAATTTCGTTTAGTAGAAAAGTCAAATTCCTTTCTCAATGAAAAGCTTTGGGCATGATTATTATTATTATGAACAATATTAATACAAATTTGTATTCTAAGTTATTTTGTAAATCACTGCCCTGAGCTGACCAGTAGCATTTAAGAAACTCTTATCTAAAACCGCACGCTTTGGACCACGTGAACTTGGGTGTAAGTCTGAACTACTAATCGCAACGTGGTGCCCTCAGTTCCTGCACGATAAACCGCGTTTGTGTGTTTCGGAAAAGCGCGTCCGTGGCGGCGGCGGGGGGGGGACGAGGGCGAGGGGGCGTGTCTCGGCAGCGACGTGACGGGGCGCGCGGCGCGGCGCGCCAGGGAACAAAGCGCGGCGCGTAATGGATGGGCCTCCTTCATATTTAGCAGCGCGGGACCGAAGCGGGACGCGCGCGCCGCCAGGGGATTTGCATGAAAATGCTCCCGGCGGCGGCCGCCCCGCCCCGCCCCGAACGCCCCTCCGTGGGCGCGCAACGGAGCACGTGCTAACAGGACATCAATGGCACAGACAGGTGCAATTTCACGGCAAACGTTTCTTGCGACGCGAAGAACGGACTGCGAGGGGCTCCGCTTTTGCGGGAAGGTCGCTTCACCATTGGGTGGTGGGAGGATTGGAATGAGCACTATTGTTTTTCGTACAAATATCGTGTTTGGGATCTCATTAAGAATAATGAACCACAAGCTAGAGTTATTTTAGATAATAAATAAAAAGAAGCAGCCCAATACAATCACATCATCCAAATAAAACAACCCTTCCATATTATCTGATAAAGTTTTGTTTTGATTCCCTTTGATTCAAGAATTTAAGTAGTATCAATGATTGTTATTAACATTAAATAAATATGTGTAAATAAAAATAAAAACTTTCCATTTTCTCAAAAAGTGCCGTCTGAAGTTTAAAACGGAACTAATCTCGTCTATTCTGAAAACGAATCTGATTTAAAAAAAATCTATTAACTCATTTCTGATAACTATAATATCTTCGAATTTGACAAACCTTAAATCTAATGCTACCTTTGATACTTAATTTCAATAACCAAATAAGAATTTTAACATAATGATTTCATACGTAATTAATCCCCATTTGATCCTCCACCCATTTTAGAAGTATGTGTACATTTTGGACAACATAATAATGAACACCTGCTATGCGTCGTGAATATTACGTAAATATCTTCCCCCCCCTCAAAATTAAAATTATACAGATTACAAGCGGTGTGCAAATAGCTCTCAAGATTTACCAAGACGCATTGCTGCAGGTCGATGTTGGAAGTCGTGATGATACAAATGAAGTTACACAATTCAAATGTTTATCCGAAAAGATATGCCTATAACTACTATTTTGGACAGCAATTCGAACGAAAGAGAAAGAACATGATAAACCTAACAGCTTCATCAGCATCTTATAACTGCATATAGCCTTCTCTATTCCAGAATGTAATAATAGTTTTAATATAATTATACGTATATTGTTCTACAATACTTAATGAAAGTGTTATGTATGTGAAATCTCATGTCACCTATTCGTGTATATTGTTCCTAAGAATTTGATGTTATTATTTTTTTAGATAGTTATTTAGTTTTCATATGTAATTTTTTTTTAATTAAAAATTGGAACTAAACCAGAGGTTTTACGGATTTCGGAAATTTGTTTTGGATTGTTTGGAGTTATTTAAGAGTTTTGCATTATTTTAATATTTGTTTTGGCGACATTAACTCATACGGGACAGGTATAAGAGTAATTGTGGTGCGTAGCTATTTGTATATCGTTATGGCAGTATTACGTATTGCTTCAATTTAATGACTACAAACTCTCTAAGGATAGTATGGCTGAATTTGGCCATTGACTGGAAAGTCCTTGAAGCCATCAGCGAAGAATCCCTCGCGAAGAGCGGTTTTTGATTGATTGATTAGTGAATCTTTTATTGATTGATTAGGCACTAGTCCCGTAAGTGTAGAAGTGTGTTTTCTTCGGAAGGTGGAGATTATCTTCCTCCGCTGGAGGACGAACTACGGCGTAACCAGGTATCTCCCACCAGCGGGGCACCGCCCCAGTCGGGACAAGCTCTAAGCTCCCGACCAGTCTCCCGATATGAGTAATAGTGTGGTGCGGGGGTGTAAAAGTAAGGGTTGAGGATAGGACAAAGAAGAGGAAGGAAAGATCGCGCGTGGTCCGTTTTTTACAGCACTGCTCCTGCATTCGCCTGATATTGATCGGACAAACAGCGTAAAACTACCGGTCAGATCAGCAGGTCGCTATAATTCTCGAGACAGCGACTGAATTCGACCCAGCTATGTAGCTTGAGTCGAAAATTCTGCCGCGTCGGGACTCGACCTATAGGCCCTTCCGGTGACGGGCGCTGCAGTGCCATCAGTTGATGCCCGGGTGCCGGCTGCGGTGCGGCAGGCGGCCGGGCCGCACGGGGGGAGGGGCTGGCAGCCAGCGACCTGCCGCGATTATTTATGCCGAGGCGCGGAATTTATCATAGACAATGGGTAATGACTAACTAACTCCCGCGGCGGCCCCACCTCATGAGCGCGGCCGCCGTAAATAACCCGCGCCCGCCCCGCCCTGCCCCGCTCCCACCTCCCGTCCCCGCCCACACCCGGCACGCGCCCGCCCCTCCCGCTCCCACCCACAGCTCCTGCCTAAACCACGCCCACTCGCAACGCCACGCCACGCCCTATCCTCCACCTACACCCGCCACTCACCCAGCACCCTTACGGCCCCATTCCCTAGCTCCTGCCTAAAATCACATCGCCCTCCCCACCCCTCCATCCCCCCCCCCCACACTCCCTCCAACCACCCTCCCCTCCCACATCTCCTGCTTAAAATCACCTTCCCCTGCCTCTTTGCCCAAACCGCCGCGCCGCGCTGGCTTTTGAATGTACGTCTCCATATTGAGCATCCATATTCTACCAATTACAGCAAATTTCAACTGCATGAGAATTCAGGCAATTTTAATTCTTTGTGGTGAAGGGGGTTTTCTTTTTCTTGTTGTCCAGGTGGTATTGAATTTTCCAGACTATTTAATATACATTTTTAGATCTTCGTCAACACTTGAGGATTTTGAAGAGAAGAGTTTAAATTTTCCTATGGATATTATGCTTCTGGTTGCGAAAGAAAGTAGGACTCGGCTAGGTTAATGAAACTCAATTGGCAGTTATTTGCATCGCATTAATTTAAAGACAACACGGTAACTGTTTTCCGTGAAAGCTACTGTGATATCAATATTATAACAGTTCGAGTTTTGCCTTACACAAATATCGTTCTTATTACGTGTGATGATTTTCTTAAAAGGTCACTTAATAATGATCAATGGACACAAAATTTTACAATATTACTGTCGTGGTTACCTTTGCATTTCTTGACAATCTGCCGCATATCTTCTAATATAATCCTCGAAGATCACAAATAATCTAATATTCATTCAAAAGATCAAGCATTTACTCCAAAAATATTGCGACTCTTTCAAGCATTTTCAATTTCACAACAAAAAGGAGTAAAAAATCCTGAAACAATTTTTATCCGTTTAAAGACAGGTTGACCTGGCACTTTTCACAGATTACAAAAGTGTATCCTTTGCAGGTTGGATTTTCACAGGTTGTTTTCTGAAGGTTCGAAGAGAATGAAAGCTCTTTTTACGTATTTTTCTATCTGAAGGGCAAAGACGCCTTTGAGTTAATGTTCTGATATCGTTTTTAATACCCTCCTTCAACAAATTTATACATTTACACATTTTGTTGAAAATGTAACCAAATTAGTAAAATCAAATAAATTTGAACACAATATTAATTTCTCTATACGCAATGCAAACATATCCACCTTTGCAGATATGAAAGTCACAAAATCGTATTTGAAATTACTCTAGTAAACAGAAACTAAATTCTGAATAATTCAACTTTTACAAAAAACTTCGTTTAAGCCACAAAAATCTCTATTCAATGAAAGTAAAAAAAAAAACAGCCACAAAAATACTCAACCAAAGTTCGTCGACAAGCCCTCGTGGAGTAAACACCCACTCACCGAGAAACAATATTTCAATAAGACATCTGGCGCTCGATCTGTTGAGTGCTGAAAGAATCTAATGCTAAATAAATTAATGAAAACATATAATAGGAAATCACTTCCAAAAGTGGCTTTGCATATCTGCAATGCGGTGCATTGGAGGGTTAAACAAATTCTAGTTTTTCTGTAAATTGGTCGTGTTTTCCATAGTTATCCATTGATATCACCATTTTTTTAACGATTTTCCTTCATTCCACTGAAATCAAAAAGTCAAGAGTTCATCCTTCAGACAAACGCGCCCAGTCATTCGAAAAAAGATTAACATTTTATTCTGTTTATACTCCTGCGTTTCAAGAAAGATCCGATGCCGGGGATCGTGCCCGGCGAAGCGATCAGATTCACAAAGGGCGTGCTGTTGGTCGACATGCCCGATTTCACCAGACTCATTCATTCCTTTCTGGCAGATGGAAAGAGAATGTGTCTTTCGAAGTGAATGACAGCATTCCGTTCTATACAGAAAGCGAAATATCGAATCTTCAATACAACTGCACTTGACTGTATGTTGCTTGCTTGCAGCGACCTTGTTATTTAATATATTCACCTGTTTCTGCATTGGTCAACACCCTAGCACCGCACCTCTGTCTTCCAGAGTCTTCTCTTTGCCACGACTAACGGTCCCGGCTGCACCTCCATCCGACATAAGTGAAGTTAGCGCCGCCTCGCTGATGGCTGTCACGGCTAAGAAAAATCTCAAAGTCCAGGAATGAACTTTGAAGCCCCGGGCGCTGGCGGCGAATATTACTTGGCACTGGTTTGAAATGATTTGGCGTTCGGCAGCCCTACCACACTCGCCAATTTGAAATTTACGAATCGGCTGCAAGACGTGGGAGTATGAAGCTGGAAGGTAACTTACGCCAAGTAGATCTGTTGGCTTCGGACCGGGAGCGGTAGCTCAGTGCATCAACAGGATTTTCGACACTAGCTTTCCAGCTAGGTCGAATTCAGTCGCTGTCTGGAGGAGAATTCTAGGGCGGCTGCTCTGATCGTAGTTTTCCTGGTTTCTCCGATCAACACAGGCGGAGCAGTACCTACCAAACGGGCACGGACCGTGCGCGATCTTTCCTTCCTCTTCCTTATCCTATCCTCTCCCCTTACATACACACTTACACTAACATGCACTACACTACCACATATTCCGGGTGAACGGTCGGGGGCTTAGAGTTTGTCCTGGCTGGGGCGGTGCCCCGCTGGTGGGAAAGTCCTGGGTATGGGAAACCCCACTAGCCGATGGTAGGTCGGCGCCGGATTTCGCCATCCAGCGGGGGAAGATCACCGCCATCTCTCGAGAAAAGACATGCACTACACTAACGGAACTAATGACCAAAGCAGTTGTGCCCGGAAACACGTAAAACCAATCAATCAAATGTTGGCTTCGGCTTCTTCACCGTGAAGTCGCTTTGTCCAGAGCTCTCACGCCGCAAACTTTCAGAAAAGCCACAATGTCAAAACGCATTCATTTGTATACCTCCCGGATCCATCATATTCGAAAGGTATAAATTTGATGATGTAAATGAACTAAGAGCATATGTGTTTCTGGGTTATGTAGTAGCGTATAGTTTCCTTTTATGTAATTTGTAAATTCTTTCATAATTTCATCTCCCCCGATTTTGCTGATTAAATTCTTTATTAAAATTAACTTTTTTTCATGACTTAATGAAACTTCATGCGTTCTCCATCTCTTGGCTTCTTAATAGCTTAAGGTTAGGGTAAGACCCAATAACAAAGCGTTCTCTTTCTGTAGCACCGTCGCAGGACCACCGAGTATCCGAAGAAGCTGATCAACGGATAACTAGGTCCCCTGACTCGGGCGGTAGCGGTACTGTACCTTCGCTTAACAGGTGACCGACATATCATCAGCTAAACTATTCCAGTACCCAATGCGGATGATTCGTTATTGGTTGGTAATGATGCGTACGAATCATAGATATGATACATTATGCTTATGCCAGTCCAAAACTGTGCAACTCTCTTGAGTTTTCCAAGTGGTCCCTCTCCCTTTTTCACTGGTTCCTAGTTAGTTAGTTCCTTCTATACTCCCCTTGAATTGCGTATGCTCCTTCAGCGTCGAAGCTACCCACACCTTCACATCGAGCCGAAGAGATAAGCATCTTCTTAACTTTCAGTGCTTTTCTAACATTCAATTATATGTAAATGCCAATATGCGTCGCAGCCTGCTCAAATATTCGGAACACGAAACTTCCTCTTCCTATCGCTACACGTGCGGCACGACCTACCTACTCTATGCTACCGCACCCGGCTTCATCCCGCCCTGCTTCCCGCCCCCATAAGTCCCCCTCCGCCCCCGTCCCGACCCGCACACCTTCCACGACCCGTCTTCTGTGTCACGCCCTTCGCGCACCGCACTTCGTGACTTGCCCTCCGAGCCCCGCCCTCCGAGCCCCGCCCTCCGAGCCCCGCCCTCCGAGCCCCGCCCTCCGAGCCCCGCCCTCCGAGCCCCGCCCTCCGAGCCCCGCCCTCCGAGCCCCGCCCTCCGAGCCCCGCTCTCCGAGCCCCGCCCTCCGAGCCCCGCCTCCGAGCCCCGCCCTCCGAGCCCCGCCCTCCGAGCTCCGCCCTTCCGAGCCCCCCCTCAGAGCCCCGCCCTCGAGCCCGCCCTCCGAGCCCCGCCCTCCGAGCCCCGCCCTCCGAGCCCCGCCCTCCGAGCCCCGCCCTCCGAGCCCCGCCCTCCGAGCCCCGCCCTCCGAGCCCCGCCCTCCGAGACCCGCCCCCCGTCGCCCTCCGGCTCCGCCCTCCGAGCCCCACCCTCAGATCCCCGCCTCAGGCCCGCCTCGATCCGCCTCAGAGCCCCGCCCTCCGATTCCCCCGAGCCTCGCCCTCCGAGCCCCGCCCTCCGAGCTCCGCCCTTCGAGCCCCGCCCTCCCAGACCCGCCCTCCGAGCTCCGCCCTCCGAGCCTCGCCCTCCGAGACCCGCCCTCCGAGACCCGCCAGGCGTCGCTTTGGTCGCCTACCATTTCAGCGTCTGCCGTCGCCCTCAGATGCAGCCAAGCCCTTCGGTGAATGAACTACACCTTTCAGGCGCCGCTCTAGCGATGGGCGAACAGGAAGGCCTTCGCGAACAGGAGCCGTTAATGCGTTGGCAGCAGGTGATGATAATAGCAAAATATTAAAGCGGAATACCAAGCAGCAGCGAGTCGCGTGAATGCTAAACAGAGGGAAACACGTCTTTCTCCTTATCCTTGGTGGAGATATAGTAATTAGAGCGGTTATTTTTACGCAAGTTGTCATTTTATATCATTAGCATGAATGTCCGCCTTTTAACTTGATATTAGACATAAATGACTAAGTGAGAAACCGAAAAAAAGAAAGTGATGGCAAACGTGCCCAGAAAAAATTTCAATATTGCGAATCAAGTATTAAATAAAAGTTTTGCAATATGTGTATGGTTTATGAACAGATAACTTGAGTTACAACATCCAATTTAAAAAGGAGTGAAAGGTTAACGCTTTCATATCTTAAATTCACCCCAAAGATAGAAAAAATTTAAACCACAACCCAATAAATTTCATTTGCTCTCATGCTCTTTGCATTTGCTCCAATTATTCAATAATAGGACAGTCGTATCGTCAATATGTGAAAAGATAGTTCAACAACAATCTTCATTCAGTTTTAACAACTCAATTCTAAGGGTGGAGACCATGGGCGGGAGATAAAGACCATTGATATCATCTAATTTTCTAGAAAATATATTCAAAGAAAATAGAAAATCGAATACAAAAAGAGCAACAAGATCCTCTCTCAATCGGATAGAGGACGGTTGTTTCATCTTTAAAAATATTTGCTAATTCACAGTGAGGAGTGATATCTGAAATACTAGAATAACCTTAATCCTCTCTTGGCTGGTACTCAACCTTCACAAAAACTCAAGGAAAACATTGAAGAGGATAAGCTATAAAAAAGAGAATCATTCTGTTGAGGATTCTTTGTTTTCGAAATATGCAGACAATTTAGACACATCATAATCGTTAAAACGAAATACAGTCGTAATATCTGAATGTCTGCGCCACTAAAAATCATTATGGTTCCTGCCTTCTGTTGAATCATTTCCTGCTTTTTTACAGGAGCCTTAAACTTAGTCTCCGCCCCCTAAACAGCACAGTTCCTCGTTAGCTCATTGCGACCGTGAAGTGTCTCCCACAACTCGTTACTCGTAACAGCTTTATAGTCATTTTACGAGACGCATGCAGAAAGTAATTTTCCCTAGGACTTCAACAAAAGAAAACACAATTTAATGGGAAAAATTTATTGTAGCAAATACACCATATGTTGCACTATTTGTTTCTCGTAATCATTACCAGACTTGAGACATCTGTCAAACAGTGGGATCAACTTTGAATCTCTGTGACGAAGTCAGTCACTTGGGATAGAAACATGTGTTTGGCAGCCATCTGCAACTCTGCGTCACTCTGATACGCTTAATGTTGACCGGGCAGAAATTTCTTGAGATGTACGAAATTTTAGAACTTGTTGGGGGCGAGATCATCATATCTGTAAAGTGGATGAACAAACACCTGCTGCAGAAGATCCTGTGTGCCGAGCTGTGTGTGGCTAAGCCTTATCCAGCAGGAAGTCAGCACCTGCGCTAAGCAGCCTGTTAAATTTTTCTATTGCAGACACTTTTGCCCAAAAACATCAGAATATGAGGTTACGAAGTTCGGTTAACAGAAACTCGGAGCTCCTTATAGCAGCTCTCGAAAATTTCATTTCAGTCATTTTCTCCCCAAAATGTTACTGCAGTGCCTCTGACCGGGAGATCTTTAAGTTCAAGTCCCGACGGTGGCAGAATTTTCGACACTAGCAACATAATTAGGTCGAATTCAGTCTCTGCAGGAGAATTCCGGAGGTCGACTACTCTGATCCGTTTTCCGTGATTTCTCCGATCAACATCAGGCGAATGTCTTATCAGTGACCTAACAAACAGGCCACGGACCGCGCGCAATGTACCCTTTCTCTTCCTTGTCATACCCTTACCCTTTACTTACACATTCTTACACTTACGTACACAACACTACCGGACATGTCGAGGGACCAGTCGGGGGCTTAGAGCATGTTCGCGCTGGGGCGGTGCCCCACTGGTGGGAGATACCTGGTTCGGAACACCCTCGCAAGCCAAGTGTAGTTCGGACCCAAATACCGGGAGCGGTAGCTCAGTGCATCAACTGATGTCACTGCAGCGCCTCTGACCGGGAGGTCCTAGGTTCCCACTCCCCACGGCAGCAGGATTTTCGACACTAGCTTTTCAGCTAGGTCGAATGCAGTCGTTGTCTGGAGGAGAATTCTAGTGGCCGGCTGCTCTGATCGGTAGTTTTCCGTGGTTTCTTCGATCAACACCAGGCGAATGCCGGAACAGTACCCTATCAAACGGGCCACGGACCACGTGCGATCTGTCTTTCCCATTGCTTGTCCTATCCTCTCCCCTTACACACACACTTACACTAACATGCACTACACTACTACATATCACGGGTGACCGGTCGGGAGCTTAGAGATTGTCCCGGCTGGGGCGGTGCCCCGCTGGTGGGAGAGCCCTGGTTAGGGGAAAACCCCACTAGCCGACGGTAGGTCGGCGCGGATCGCCATCCAGCGGGAAGATCTCCGACCAAGCCGCACACTTCAGGACTATTGACCAAGAATGCAGATCACCATCCCTGATAAAAACCGGCACACCACTTACAGGACTATTGACCAAGAAGTTGACGCGCTCGCAAACACGAAAATAACCAATCAATCTTCCCAAAGAACATCCACACTATGAAATTAGCAGCGTCAGTTCATCAGCCACCAAAACGAAGTCTCCAGGACAGCCGCGTGTTCCAGCAAGACACCGTTTTATTATGGTATCGTAGGCTTCCGCGGCCAGAGTCATGATCTGGGCTGTCCGGGTGACGCCGCGTCGAAGGCTGGGGTGCCGACTTTTCGACCGAGATATCGCGACCGAAGGAGCAGTACAGCCCTGAAGAGGACTGCGAAATGTCGGTCGAAACGTCGGCACCCCAGCCTTCGACGCGGCGTCACGCGGACAGCCCATATCACCGTTGTATTACCTTCCTTCTTCCTTTCTCTGTGGGCGAGCGTTTCCGCGCGGGGCGGCGCATGAAACGGGGCGGTCGCCGGGCGTCAAAGCGGCGGGCGGCGCGCGCGCGGAAGAAGCCGGCGTCAGCCGAGACGAGGCCATTCAGCTGTTGCGGCGCGCGGGAACAATGCCGCGCAAGACGGACCGCTGGCGGCGCTGCGGCGCGGCGCGGCGCGAGCAAAGCAGCGCGAAAGACTGGGATTTGGGAACGCGCCCAGCGACAATGGTCTCGCGGAGACACGCCGGCGCGGCGCCGAAAGCTCGCGAGAAACATTTGCGCGCTAATCTGGCGGTGATGCCGTTTGGCAACATCAGCGATGAAAGCTTAGGCGCGGGTCACTTCGACAAAGAAGGTATTTGCGGGGTGAAAAACGAGCTGCGGACGCCCAGTCTCACACAATACGCACTCAATGATGTATTGCTGGAATAAGACTCCTGTTCGAACAAATTATGCATGGTGCCTTCAGGTACCTGGGGAGAATTTCACAATATTCATCATTACTAAGAACTTGAGTTATTTTCATTTTGGATTACCAGTGGTAATTACAAACGTTATGAAGACCAATTACTATTTTTAAACATATTTATGCATAAATATTAATTAGCATATTTTTCGCTGGTTCGCCCTCTCATGGAATACGGAATGGCATGTTGGGATCCATACAGAAAGTCGCACCAGAAAAATCAAGATAGAATACAGAGGAAAGCGAATGCGTTTACCTACAGAACTAACGCAATAAAAAAAGGCATGGGAAACCTCTAGAAACGAGAAGAACAAGGGCGAGGCTTTGCGCTCTTTATAAATCGTACGTAGGTCAACCAGCTTGGAAGGAATTGAAAATAGATTTATTACGGAGTTTTGTTGTTGTTTTCTCCTTCAAAATTCAAATTTAAGTAGTATATGACTTAGTGTAGGATCACAGAATTTGAAATGTGACACAATTACTTTTCCATAGACGTCATAGCAGTTTTAACTGTTTGACGTAAATAAATAAATAAATAAATAAATAAATAAAGGAAAATAGGTTAGACTAGAAAACAAATTATTTAGCGAAGGATACACTACAAAATTGAACAGGAACAAATTCAGATCTTGAAATGTCCTTTGTAACAGAACAATTAAAGATTGGAACAGTTTACCCGCAGCAATTTTCAAAGCTTTTCCTCTAAGTGGCCGAAGATTTAGAAATAAGTAAGAACAATATGATAGTAATAGACATTAAATGAGTAAGTGCTGTGAAGTGCGGCGAAGTGCTGTGAAGTGCTGGTCAGTGTAATTCAAAGCAAAAACAATGTAGTGTAGTGTAGTGTAGCGCAGTGCATTAAATATTAGTGCATGGGAGTCTTGTTATTTATTATAAGAATGTTCGGCTTGTACTGTACTAATTTTTCATATTAATGTTATTATTATTGTTATTCATTTTAATATTGTTATTTTATTGTAATTATTGTTATTTAACTGCCACCGGTCATACCGAATTGCATTCAAATAAATGTTTGTATGTATGTATAAATTCCCTTTGTTCATAATCTAAATTCCGGCAGAAACAAATGTATAAAAGATGCTAGTTACCATGAGGGAAAAAGCATTTTTACCTCCAAGAAAATCGTGAATCTGAAGAAGAAACTACTTAATCAATGTATTAGATGCATGCACTCTGTAGTGAAAATGAGTTTATACGAAAATAATGAACGTTTAATACTTAAACATGTTAATTCTGTGTTTACATAGTATACATTGGTTACATAGTTTATTATTGTAATATAATTTATTCTAAAGTAAAAGGTTATAAAAACGTTAGAAAATCATGCCGTATGTGTGATGAAAGAAAAGTAAACGAAAGCATGTTGCTTTCTTATTTCATTAATACAAATGGAAGTATGCTTCATATCATGTCAGGTTAAAATATAAATTTCAAATTATTTATAGAAGCCTGGATATAAATTATATAATATAAATAATTTAATACTGATTAAATGTAAATAATTTACATTGTTTATGAAAGGTTGAAGGGACAATAATATGTACTACCTATCATAGGAATGTATTAAATATTTCCAATTCACAATGCAGAATCAATGGAAGGAGATCGTTACACTTAAGATGGGCGCCTAGAACCATGAACAAAGGTTTAAGTTGTTCGGTGCCTATTGAGATAAATGGGGCAAGGAATTGGATGCGTCGAAGCACAGTCAATTAATTGAAGATTCCGACAAGGCAGAACCCCTAATTAATTTCCATATTTGAGAGCCAACGAAGAAATGTTCAAGGCAACTGCGTCGACGTCACGCTGATCAGCGGAATCTGTCGTTTCAAAGCGGATTTAGCAAAAACCGCACAGTTGCAACCGATGTTCGAACACTGAACATTGAAGTTATCTAGTCCTGCAAATATTGTATAACCAGCAAATCCTACATGTTCAGTATACTTAAAAAATGTTACGAACAGAACATGTGGGATCGGAAAGGACAAGGAACTACTTACATTATTAAAACTATTTACTCTTCACTTTTACATTATCATTAAAATTATTATGTTTATTGCTATTATTACAATCCGTATTTATAAGAACTGTAAATAAAGACTAGACAACAAAATAAATATTAACTATTAAAACCATCAAACTGGTGATTGACGGTTGGTAACATTTCAAGTACCAAAAACGTAAATATTTTAGGTAAAACAAGCTAATACACTATTATTAACATTATTATTATTATTATTATTATTATTAATATGGTCATTTTCATTATATTTTGGATAAAATGAAATTATCAGGGAGTTCAAATAATTTACATTACATTACATTAATATTTAGTTTTATATACGTATTCTCCTATTCGATTACGTCGTTTTTTATTGATTGGTTAGTGATTCCGGGCGCGTCAACTACTAAGGCCATTAGTGCCGTAAATGTAGTGTATACTTTTCCTCGGGGAGTTGGCTGTGGTCTTATCCCGCTGGATGGTGAGATGCGGTACCGACCTACCGTCGGCCAGCGGGGTTTTCCTCTACCAGGTGTCTCTCACCAGTGGGGCACCGCCCCAGCGAGGACAAGTTCTAAGCTCCCGATCGATATCCCGCATGTGTGATAGTGTAATGCATGTTAGTATGTGTGTATGTAAGGGGTGACGAAGGAAAGAAGAAGAAAAGATCGCGCGCGGTCCGTGGCCCGTTTATTAGGGCATTTCTTCGACATTTGCCGAGTGGTCATCCACGAAGCCACACCAACCAGCCGGCCGTTAGAATTCTCCTCCAGACAGCGACTGATTTCGACCTAGCTGAAAAGCTAGTGTTGAAACTCCTGCCACCGTCCGGACTCAAAACTAGAACCTCCCGGCCAGAGGCACTGCCGTGATGTCGATGTCCTGAGCCACCTCTCCCGGTATCACATCGATTTACAGAGTATTTGGATATTTGGACGCTCCGAAAACAGTTCTCCGAACCACGAACTGAGGAAGCGCCGTCGGAGGCGCCCGCGCTCCCGCTGCCAGGCCCACCGCCTCCCACAGATGATAAACAATGAGCAATATTTCTTCGTGAATTACGCGAACGGCTACTTAGGCGACTGGCGATGTGCTTAAGATCCCGCGTCCAGATTAAATATTGCTCCATCTGAATCGAATGGAGGAGCGGCCTGGGAGAGGAGAGGGGTGCGTAGGCGGGGGAGGAGAGGGGCTCGCGTGTCACCCCGCGCGGCGCATTTGCAAAGCAAACACTGGCGACAGACCCGCGTGAGTTATGACGCGGCCGCCCGTAGGCGCGACAGCGCTGGGCGGGGCCGCCGCCACCAGCATCCGGAATCAAATGCGCCTTTTTAGAAACAGATTATACAAAGGAAATTCGTGGCCGCAGCATCTCTAAAATAACAGGAGGCGCATCCACGTACAATGTTTCTCTACATCGTTAGCAAGCAGAAAACTCAATTTCATTGGAGAAACCGGGTTAGGGCAAGAAATTATTTCGTTGGTGAGTTCTGACCGGAAGATCCTAGGGTTCGAGTACCGACGGTGGCAGGATTTTCGACATAGCTAGTGAAGTGGGTCGAGTTCCGCTGCTATCTTTAGGAGAGTTCTAGCGGCCGGTTGCTCTGATCGGTAGTTTTTCATGGTGTCTACGATCAACATCAGGCGAAAGCCGGACCACTACCCTAACATATGTGTGACCGACCGCGCGCTACCTTTTATTCCTCTTCCTATGCGAAACCCCTTACTTACACAGTTACATGCACTACACTATCACACTTGTCCGGAGACCAGTCAGGAACTTAGGCCCGTATTTATAAACCTCTGCCAGGGGCCTGCCAGGCCTAGCAGGCTGCCAGTGTTCGGTTTTGCGATTTATGAACGGCCCCCAGCCAAAGCCAGTCGCCCCTTCAACTCCTAGCAAGCCCCTAGATGGCAGGCCCCTAAGAGCATTGCTGGAAGAGCTTCATAAATATGACCCTTAGAGCTTGTTCTGGCAGGGTCGTTGGCCTTCTGACGGGGGCTGCTAATATAGAGCAGCATAATGTCCAACACCAATACAGCAAAAGGTCCAGCTTGAATCTCATCGTCGATCCTCGTTTTCAAACAGGAATAATTTTCTAAAACCCTTACTTCCTCTCCCTCAACTAAAAGCAATTAAATATAAACTATTATCTCAACTCTTAACGACGGAAGCAGAATTTGAACGACCGGTGATCTGCATTTAAGTATGTCAAAAATGTTACTTTTTGTTCTTTCACACGCGCATTTAATGTCCTTTTAGTCACTGTGAAATTAAAAAAAAACTTCTGACCGCTCAGCATTACGTGCATCACAGTGACACAGACTTGCAGGTAGCTGTTAATCACTGGTACACAGACATACCACAGGCAGTGACTCCGTTTGTAACCACGTGTTCTACGACACATGTTTACGGATGTTGATCCCATAGTATGTCAGATATCTAAATTCTGGTGGAGATTTTGTAAGAAAATCATGCAAAATTAACTGTATCTGCCACTATTTTGATTTTCTCTTCTTACGAATTCTTCGTAAGAAGAGAAAGTTACGTAATCGTGCGCTGGAAAACGTCGATTTTTTTCCATAAAATTTTGTTGTCTGTTATTTGATGATCTAGGGAAAAACACTTTGTGTGCGCATTGAATGTAAGAAACATAATATAGATTTTGTATTGCCAAGGTCTCGTCCAAACACCAGACAACAAAATAATCAAAAATCATCTCTCATGTTCTATATTCTACGCATCCATTCTACGCGGTTGACGTTTGTCCTACGAAATATTTAATCTTCCAGAAAAAAGCCTCAAATTATCATAAGTAATATCACGAGAAGTGCTGTGCTAATACGCACTAATAAGACTTCAAGTTATATTTAGTATGCCTATTTCCCCAAATAAGACTACATGATTATAATCACAGGATTAATCACAGGATAATTAAAATCACAGGAATTACGAAAAATAGAAATATTACCCAATCGCGCTACCGGAATACGTGAAACTTTCATTCAGTTTCGAGCTATCACTGCATCCTGGAATAACCTATGATCAAGTAAAATATGAATAACAGTGTAATGCAGAAAATTATTTCAAATTTGTTTCGATTTTATGCTAATAAAACTTTCAAAAAACAATTATAACAAAGCTACTTACCATAATATTGATTAAAAACAATAATTAAAGTTGTAGGAAGTTGGTTTTTCCATGTCTTGATATTCCGTGGAAGTATTTGAAATGGAAGATGTAGTACAAGCTGAATTAGAAGCGAGATTCGTCAGTTTATTTATTTTTTTTATTTATTTTTATTTATTTTACGTCAAAAAAAACAGTTAAAAACTGCATATGACGTGCTATGGGGAAAAGTGAATTGTGTACACTAAGTCATATACTACTTAAATTTTGAAAGGGAGAAAAAAATGGATGTTTCGAATGGATTCAACACACGTGTGTACTCATTAAAGTATTTTCCTGAATAATTGTGGTTGTAACGTAATTTCGTTAGCATATTCTTTGTACTCTTCATCATCTAATCTTCGCATATTAATTGCACAAAATGTGTAATTTCTTTATTTGTAGTTTGTGCTGTGTATTTGTATTTTCTTCCTTTACAAAATTCTTGAAATTGCTCTCATACAGTTTCTCTGTTTCTTTTGCTGTTTTTAGACACTGAATCTTTAATAATAGATTCTACTTCAGAGTTTTAAACATTACAAAAACGACACATTTAAATATTATATTGATGCTCACAAGCTATTATGGACCTAAAACAATTGCTATCTTTATCTTAAAAAGGTAAAGAAAGTGATTACAGCGGAGTGCAAAAGGTAAACAATGTGATAATCACATGGCGGTAAACATCAGGGATTGGTTGAATTTGAATATATTTTTGTTTAGCATTGGTTGCTTACGGCACGACCAGACATGAGTGAAATATTCAGATCAAAAGAATTCAATCCTTAATTACCATTATCGGGTATCTATTAATTGTTTCAAGAGAGCAATAAATGGTGCATGAGAGTATTTGATTTTTACCGTTACGATAGCAACTACTACTTCAATCGTCACTTCTTTGCATATCAATCACGTAATCGTTGTGAATTCATCTAGTATTATTGTCTTACAAATTCAATACCTTATACCTTGCAATGTTACACATTTGAAAGCATTATTTATAAAATGTAACTCACTTCAAAATCTTTCAATTCGAGTTAAACTGGAGACTAAAATAGGACAGCATAAAACAGATGCCATTTGAAGATCATGAAACACATGACTGCCATTAGAAATGCAATATTTCCAAACAATTAAATTACACTCTTTGTCTTCTTCTCGAAGACGGTGTGGTAATGAACTACGACTAGGAGAGATTCGAGATATATCTCAAATCCAAACTCGTATAACACGAGTATTCTCTAACAGATGGTGAGAAAAATGAACCCAGCCGTGTTCGTGACACCCAGCACAAGTGTTAGAGATGGCAGAGATATGTGAAGAATGCGCATCTACCATGTAGCCACATACCAAGCGGGTACTTGGGTCGGTATGAATTCGCCCAAGCACGGTGATCCCACTCTTATCGCGAGGTACAGAACACTGTGATGCTTTCCATTAGATTACGGGTAGCCCAAGAATTATCTTCGAGAAATAGACATAAGCACGTTGTTACAAGATGTAGGAAATTCCTCTCGAGATTATGAAATAAATTAGGACACACATAGAGCTCTACCTAACGTCATGGCATTTGTCTTCAACTATTCTCATTTTCTGTGAACAATGCGATTTGGCATAGTGGAGAAATGCCATTTTGGATATCATTAATTACAAGTACATTAAACTGTTACTTCGACTTGCCCCTGAACTCACCTGCATTAAAATAAATTAATAAGTAAAATTAAATTTTCGACATTCTTCACCTTTTAAAATCGATTAATTACCGAATGTGCCATAAGGAATGTAATTATTTCTACTGGGAGATGTGTATGCTCTCAAAATTACAAGTCATGTTCCAAGGATTACGAATCCTCATCAAAACCTATGACTTCTATTGGACAGTTCATAATACTGTACCACCAACAAATCAATACTGAGTATACTATAGCGGCAAAGAAACCGGATATTGTTATTTGGAATTGGGAGAACCCACTTTCAGATGTTGCTCTTTTAGATGTGCCATGGGATTAGATCGTCATTACGAAGGAAGCAGAAAAACGTCTAAAATATTTGTACAAAGTTGTCTGGAAATAGTCACCAGTCGGAAGTGGGGTTTTAAAACACAGAGCGTACCCATACGTATTGGAGCTCTGAGATTTGTTCCAAAAAAATGTGTTAAGAACATTTGCAAACATCCAGGTAATTCGAAAGACTAGTATATGGAAGGCGTAGCGTTAATGGAAACAAAGTATTGCTTAGCATTCAGCAACTTAGTGTTGTATAAGCATTCACTCGGACAAATTACTCTTTAAGAAGCTGGTTGAATGCATTTTAAATTTAACTCGCTTCTATCACATTTAGCAGCAAATTTAATAATAATAATAATAATAATAATAAGAAGAAGAAGAAGAAGAAGAAGAAGAAGAAAAGAGAAGAAGAAGAAAAAAAAAAGACCTAACTGTGAAATCAGATACGTTAAATTGAACAAGTGTTCAGGAAGAAAGAAATGAAGATAAGAAATATTAAATATAATTTTAATCAAATTTTTTTTAAAATTGACTAATAAATAGAAAAGCATTGTATTGAAAATTTTAGTTATCCCAAAAATTTAAATAGAAAATCCAAACGTTTTTATACAGCAATGAGGTGTATTGCTTGCCACCTTGGCAAATCTCAGAACCTCCTCTCACAGATTCACCTGCCACGGCGGGTTGGAATTCGCTGTAAGCAACGCCTCTAATGCAGCTGCCTCGCGCCGGAGCCAAAGGGGTCAAGGGGCCACGAGGTCAAAGGGAGCGCAGCGATCGCAGCCCCTGCGGCACACCTTCGTCGGCAACGCGAGCGGCCGCGGCACGGCTTGCACGGCGTAGTTGAAAATTATCGCTCGCGCATCTCGATGCATCGGCTCGTTTCTCGCGAGCAATCAAGCAAAACGAGGTAGCGTCCGAGCAATGTATCAAACGCGCCAGGAACAGCGCCTCAGCCGGCCACGGAGACGGAAGCGGTTGGCAGCGAGTTTGCACCTTCTCAGCAAATTGTTCGTTATTTAGTGCACTTCTCCAGCAAATGTTTTATTAAAAAATAGCCATCTTTACATGGAAGACCAAGTGGTGGTACAACAGCACATACTTTCTCTAACTTGTTCTCACACTAACTTTTGCAGTTTACTAATACCGTAGATTGACACTAACAACACAGATGTGTAAAATATATGGATACAGGTTTAGACCTTTTTATTTATAATTGTTAAATACATGAATTAAATTTTTTGTATAAAAATTTTTATTTCATGATTCCCGGAATAATAAATGATTGACATGTCATATCATTTTTATTTATATTTCATTAAAAATGTGCGTTTTCTTGTAAAATTCTACCATTTTATTTTGATACGTAGGAGAGTGAAGATTAATTTTTTTTTTTTGTTAATAGATTTATTTCATTTTTTAATTTAAGGTTTTTAATTTATTGATTCAAGGTTTTCTCCTTGATATATCTTTTCTCCTTGATTTTTTACCATTATTGCAAGAATTTAGGACATTCTTCTCTTTCTTGATGTAATGATGATACATAGTTTTGACAGAAAAGAGGAGTATTGTACTTAAAAGGTCAGGATTAATTGACAGGACCTGTTCTTACTGTTGATATAATTACTTGCTCTTTTCTGCTGTTTGTTATTGAATTTAATGGACATGAACATTTTTTGCGAATAATGCTGACTTTTAGGTTTCTCAGTACGTTGATCCATTTTTTCAAGAAGTAACATATTGGAGAAAGTCGTTAAGTCATCAAATGTTTTAGATATAACCAATACAAACTTCAAATTCTCAGTTCTCCTTTCAGCATTAGGGCGTAGAATAATATCATTTTCAATTATTTTTCCTGCTTGATTCAGATTCAATGTTTTGGATTTCCCTGATTAGGTAATGTTAATTATATATTAGTTCTGTATGGTAATGACAATTTCAGTTGAGACTTCTCTTAACACGGATTTTGAATTGCTCCAGGAAATCCTGAGAAAATTATCAACTAATTGTCATTTATTTAGTAGGCTAGTCCTACGAAGAATTTAGGGTCTAGTGCTATTCACAGACAAATGGACGTACTGACAGAAAAAGACAGATCGACATCCAGAGAGAAAGGCGATCGAACCCCGCCAGATCCCACATTTTGTAGGTGGTTGATACCGAAAAATTGGTTTATGGCAGAGGTACGTCTGTTCTTTCGTCCGTCCGTATGTTTATGAACAATGTTGACACCTCAACCGTAAGTAGGATTTTCCCTTTCTGGATATGCGACAAAACTAATGTCACGTCTCACATGGCCAGAGGTTACCTAGTCTTCCGTTAATTTAAACGTGTATTCGAAATTAATAATAAAGATGTTTTTTAAGAAACTGTTACATATCTAATGAACTTCCGTCCCGCAACAGTTTGTGTTCCCGTAAGCGCCCGTCATCATTTGTATTTCCAATAATTTCAGCTGCCATTGCTTTCCACTTACTTCACTTCGCTGTCCGTTTACCTCTCTCTTGAGGTAATGTCAAATAAAAAAACTTAAATTTCCAACAATAAGAAAATATATGGTTCGTAAGTTCTGAATGCCTAATCAATCGACAAACTGTTACCTGCTCCGCTTTCGCGGATATCTAGGTATGTATTCTTGAATCACCGATCAAATACATTCCCCAAGGTTTCGCCAATCACCTAATATCTTGAAGATGCTACTAATTGGGTATATTAGTAAGAATTTACCTTCAAATATCACGACTTAATTGCCTGCTTTCTTAGAGCAATGTCTAGCCTCCCTTTTAAACAAACTTGCTTCCATAGCAACCCATTACATTAATCAATAGTTTGTTTCTCTTACGAGTTGACTCACTCGAACTAAGTTCTATATTTTCACTTCGTAACAAAAACGGGTATCTAGCGTTCGAAATATGCCATTGCCGCAGCCCGTGATGTGCCACACTGTGACTGCTCGCTTCTTCCTCAGCCATTGCCACCGCCCACTGCCCATCTCCCATCGCCCACCGGCCGCCAGCCGCCAGCCGTCGGCCGCGCCGCCCGCAGAGCAAAGGCCTGGCCGATTAATAGCGTGCGATACGCGGCGCGTCCCGTTAGCACTGCCTGCCCTTTATTATCTGCGGGATGAATTGGCAAAGCCGCCCGCCCGGGCTGCGCCGGTGGGCGCACGCGCACGCACGCACGCGCGCACGCACGCGCACACGCAACGCGAACACGCCGACACGCGCACCCGCCTCTCCCTGGCGACGCAGCGATACGCAATTTATACTCCATTGTTCGACGCGGGCAGGACCCCCATTACCTAATTGTTTGATATTCATTACGCGGCGGCGGCGGCGCAGGGCCCGTGTGCCCTCGGCGGCGCCCGCGGAATTCCTCGGGAACAATCGGGGGGGGGGGCGGGGCGGAGAAGGTAGGCCACGCCCGTGCACCCCGTCCGAGCCGGCGCGCATCCAGCCTCTACGCTTATTCCTGGACTGGCAGAAAGAACAGCTCGCCAGTTTACGAACGGACGGTATGAGTGTCATGTTGAAACCCGTCTGCATTCTATTTTACGTGATGTTTGAGACCGCATGGACTTCGTATAAAAAGCTGATTAGGTGGCTCATGGTATCAATCCATGTCACTGCAGTGCCTCTGACCGGCAGGTCCTAGGATTCGAGTCCCGACGGTGGCAGGATTTTAGACACTAGCTAGACAGCTGGGACGAATTCAGTCGCTGTATGGAGGAGAATTCTAGCTACCGGCTGCTTTGATTGGTAGTTTTCCATGGTTACTCTGATCAACCCCAGGCGAATGCCGAAGCAGTACACTATCCAACGGGCCACGGACAGCGGACGATCTTTCTTTCCTCTTTCTTGTCCTATCTTCATCCCTTACCCACAGTTACATTACCACAAGGGTCGGGAGACCACTCAGGGGATTAGAGCTTGTCCCGGCTGGGGCGGTATCCATCTGGTTGGCAAAAGCCAATCTGGTTGGGCAAAACCCGGCTAGCCGACGCGTAGGTCGACGCCGGATCTCGCCATCGAACGGGGGAAGATCACCGCTGCCAGCGAAAAAAACATAACCCTAGCAGTTGACAAGGCTGAAGTCTTGGCCGCTGTTACTGCAGATCTTCTATTAGATATTTCCCGGGGCGCCTCGTATTAGGGTGTTTACTATTCACAATGTCAATATGAGAAAACAAGAGATTAATCGCACTATTTCTTTTTTAAAATATTTATTTGCTTCATGTTCAACCGCATTACAATTTTCCAGGCAGTTGAATATTATACTACATAACGTCGAGGCATAATTTAATAAATGTTCCATCACTAACTTTAATTACGTAACTGAATAATAATTATGAAACCGAAAATAGAAATGAAATAAGCAGTATTTGTGAAGTATGTTAAGTATGTACTTTAGTGGACGAATTGAGAAATGAAGATATGAAAAAATTGATATAGAGAGCATTAAGACAAACCAAAATCATATAGAAAACTGGCTGGATCAGCTGAAAAGGATAAAAATCGGGGTTGCCCAAGCACGGCAATTAATTTATTTTAGCTGACTAGACATCTTGGCATCGATTTTTTTTGCAGCATTACTTTACTCTCTCTATATTACGTACATGAGAAGGTACAATAACTGAATGGGAGAGAGATAAGGAAGGAGAGAGAGGGGAGAAAAGGGACAGCTGTTTGGAACTGACCACCCCCTCTCAAAACCTCTGCATGGATTTCCTGTATCTCAGTCACCTCCCTAAATTCATCAGTTTGTAAGTTATTAGATTATATCTCAATTCTTATGCATCGAGGATGGAAAAATGTCCTTCAGGGTTGTTGAATGAAATAAAACCGGAAGAGCCATGAACAAACAAAACCCCATATTTCCTTAGAAAATTACTCATAAACTTGGTACTATACAAAAACATTGTTTCTCGCAATTACTGTGCAGTTAAATTTATTTTATCTTATTATATATGGATGGAGTTTCAAACAAGACAGAATACCAGAACTTGGGACAATCTAAATCAGTACACAACTGCCTCAGTGTACTCGAAATCGAACTTTCAGTTCATGAAATGTTTTTTTTCACTTGACGTGAAAATGCATCCCATGCTTTTTTAGTATAAATAGGAAACTGATTGAGGTCACCTTCTTCTGTTTCTAACAGGATGATTCAGCTACATGGGGTTTTTATTTCATAAATCAATCTCGCATCGATAACAATGTACTGTATCTGAAGAATTTGAAGACAATCTAGAATCTAGCCACCACCACCTGACAAAACCAGCACCCTAACAGCAATAGACTCAGTTTGCGCAAAACAAAAGTGTTAGATTGCAAAACGACGATAGGCATAAGAGGTTAATAGTCGAAAAACAAAAGAAATACTTTCTATGTAAGGTCCAGACTTCATAAAGATATCAAGGCCTCCCATCCAGCCATGTAGTAAAACCATAGTTATTTTTGCACCAAGAACTTTATAATATTATCTACAGCATCTTCCTTAAAATGGAGAGCATGTTCATAATGGTAATACAGAATTTCTAAACCATATTACAAAGGATTAGAATAGCCGTAAAATTAGTGGAATTGTGATGGCCTGAACATAGTTGTATTCGCCCTTACCTTTCTGTTAAGTGCAATAAGCCATAATTCAGAGGCAATTTCATTTATAGAGCAGCATTCAATCAACGTTTGATTGACCATTTCTTCCTGCACCACTGCTCAAATTTAAAGCATACAAAATTCAACACTTTGCGGCACATATCAACCCCCAAAGTACTTCAATAATATGAACACGTCCGACTCCGGACCGTTCCTTGACGTCCGATCACGAAACGCACCGTGCCATGCCGTCCGATTCCGTCTCATCTCGCGGCTGATGATTGTCTCCTGGTTGGCCGGCTAGTTCACCCCAATCACGCTCGGCCTTACACCAGCGCCGACCATTCCAGCACAGACCAACCCTGAGGAAAACCACGTCAAAATGGTCGAAACGTTGGCGTTTTAGCCTGCAACGCGTTGTCATCCGGTCAGACAAGAGCACACGTCAAGAAACAGCATTTCTATCTTGTCTACTAAGAAGATGTAAGCGATTACGATCCCATGGGCGTGTGACACATGGATCTTTATCTCTTCGGGAACCCATACACCGACTCAACTTTCGCCGCTACGCTTCTGTCACACCCATAACACTGCTTCCGCTGTCACCGCCTTGTCATCCCCAGTGCCGTCGCCACCGCTCTCCCCACAGCCGCGTGTTCGCGCGGGCCTCCGAAAATCGGTCCCGCCCAGCCGCCGAGCGATGGAGATTTTTACAAGTGTCAAGCGCGCCATTACTTCATTAAATTTCATGGCCGCTGCCCGGAGTACAATCCTATCATTAATGTAGAAGTGCCTTTGTTCCTGGGTAATTCAATATTTCATACTCAGCCTTATAGAAATATTTACAGTGGAGTGCATAAATTTATCTTCGTTGGAGAAGCTGACTTTCAACATAGTGCTCGGAGAGCGCTACCATTAGAAAGCTGTCACATGAGCGGAATGTGCGAACTCACTCGGCGTGGCGGGCGAGTGGGGGTGTGGGAGGGGGGCGGGGTGGCCACCGGGCGTGTAGCCCGGCAGGCAGCGCCGTCGGCGACTACGCTCATCGTTTATCCCGTACAACCGCCGGATAAGGCGCTGAGGCACCAGCACTCCCACCGCCGTGCCGCAGCCAGTGCTTCAGCCGTGTACGTAAGCACCCATCCAATTAACAGCGCCATCAAATTCATATAACCGCCGTTCCTACTCATCAGCCTTCAACATGACCGTTTTCAAACCCAACACTAGTATCATCAACATCATTACGATCGTGTACGATTCCGTGTGCATCGATTTCCGCATGTGCATCAGCGAGTCCTGTGCCGTCTCCGTCCGCAGCGCGGCCGCGCCTTTCAGAGCGCGAGAGCGGCAGCCGGGCAGTAAATAAGGGCGAGCGAATGAATGGCAGCGGCGACTGTGATTAAATTGCACTAAAACACGCTGATACATCGGTTGGCGGGCGGCCACGCGCAGCTGGAGAAACAAAAGTGAGCGGCGCAGCGCGAACCAGTGGTGGCAGAAAACGACGAGCACGAGTGGTAAGCAGGCGGGCAGGCGGACGGAGGGGGGACTGGGGAGGGGCGCAAGGGAGGTGAGGGATGGCAGAGCAGGCATTGGGCGCTCTGCCGCGGGACAGTAGGCCTCGACTGAGAAGAGTAGAGATGGCAATGGACAGGGGCTGGCGGGTGATGCAAAGTACGCAGTAGTTAACGGTGACAGGTTGGGGTGCGCGCAGTCACTTCTTCGTAGGCGATGGGGTGGGTAAGGTGTATGGATGATTGCGCTTAGAACACGAAAGGGGTGATAGCGGATAAGCAATGGTGGGAGATGTTGGATGATAGATTAGTGTTTCCAGGCGCGTCAACTCCTAATCTCATTAGTCCCGTGAGTGTAGTGCATGCTTTTTTCGCGGGAGACGCTGATCATCTTCTCCCACTAGATGGCGACATCGGCGCCCACCCGCATGTCGGCGAGCGGGGTTTTCCTCAACCAGGTATCTCCCACCAGCGAGGCACCGCCCCAGCCGAGACAAGTTCTAAGCTCCCGATATGTGCGGTAGTGTTACTGCATGTAAGTGCAAGTGTGTGTAAGAAAGGGGTGAGGATAGGTCAAGAAGAGAAAGGAAATATCGCACGTGATCCGTGGCCCGTTTGTTAGTGTACTGCTCTGGCATTTGATCGAAAAAAAAAACACGGAAAACTATGGATAAGAGCAGATGTACGCTGGAGTTCTCCCGCCGACATGGGCGATGTTGAAAGACCGAGGAAGTGGCAAGGGGAGCGGCCGCGAGTGCGAGAACGACGGAAAGCGAAGGAGTGTTTGACGAGTGAGCCTCCAGCAGGTCACCAATGGCAGATGAACAAACAACAAAAGGTGGGTAGTGGCGGGAAGGCAACTGGCCTTGCGATGGGCTGCGACCGTTGACAAACGGGTGCGCTGGCGTGGGTGACGGCGGGTGGGCGGTGGGTGTTGTCGATGGGCGATAGCCGGTGGGCGCTGGCGGAAATGGCAGTAATAGCAACGGCAGTGGCGGTGGGCGGCAACGCGCTCCGTGATGCTGCGCGAGCTTTGAATTATTGGCCTGGCAGGGTTTCCTTCGCGAGCCAACAAAAAGAGAAACGCAGCCCGCTGCAAATACGAAACAGACACCCTGAGCGCGCTCTATCGTCGTCTAATTAAGTTTCACCGTGGGTTATCAAAAGCCTGTATATCAGCCGGTCGGAGCGTGAAATCAGAATGCACTTTTCGCCGTTTCGAGAAACACCACCGCGTCTGGGAGGAGGGTAAATAAGAACAAAATCTAGATAGCTTCATCTTCGGCACAGTAGCTGCCGAGAGAAGCTGGCGGATATTAAGCGTCAAAATGCAAAAAGACGCCAGGTAGCATTTAAATAGGATCATCTCTTTCTGTCAGTTTTTCTGCGCCGTGTAGATCTGTAGCGGTGACAGTAATAACTCGGGGAGGCGAAGAGCGTCTTTGGGAATAAGACGTCTGGTCGTTTGTGGGGCGTCAACCAATCTGCGGCTCCCTGCGGTTGCAACGCAGATAAGGCGCCTCCTACGTCTGCGCGGAGCGGCCGTGAGGGGCGCTGGCGGAGGCAGAGGCAACGTCCCGTCGCCCTGGTCGCACGGACAACGAGACTCAGCGGCGATGTGGGTCAGGGTTGTCAGATTCTACCAGGGAGGCGTACCGTAATTCACACCCCAAAAAATAAATGTACCGCAATCCCATGATTGTACCATAACTTTTTAATAATAATAATAATAATAATAATAATAATAATAATAATAATAATAAATGAAATAAATATCACTGATATTATACTAAAAGAAAGATTGGCAAATAGTTCGTAAAATCAAATTAACTTGGGTTATTTCTAATTTTAAGTAACATGACAAACCAAAGTCTCCCTACAAGAGGACCCTAACGATGAGTACACTACACATGTTGAGGTATATCAAAGCATTTTTAAGAACACGCAATAATTGATTATACTTTGAACACAATATGAATAATTAGGGACATTTTTTTCTAATAATATATTTTCCAACATTACAGAGGGCTGTGATTCTTCGCGTTAGTTTCCGAATGCACCATTGCCATATAGTGTAATGTTTTATAATGTAAACTCATATAAAAGCGTATACAACTAAAAGTGTACCATAATCGCCACCTATATTATTTCAGTAGTACACAACCCTTTTGCGCCTCTCACACACAAGAAATCTTTATAAATAAGATCTCTAAAAACAATTTCACATGGACATGACGAATTGCACTTTGACTTTAAAAATGTGAAGGATTTGTTTTTTAAAAAAACGCATCTAAACAGTCATGTTAAATGCAACCCGCAACATTTATTTTTTTCATCTATATACTTCAATAACTACAAAACAAAGCTTTTTAAGCTTTAAAAAGTAAGATTTTGAGGCCAAACATCTCTGATGGTCCGTGTAGATAGATGGTTCAGAGCTAGTAGAATCTGCAAGTATAGGTGAAATTAAACGAATTACTTGATATTCTAGGCGATTAAATTACACGGGTGTACCATTCTGCTCGGTAATAACGTTAAATAAGAATAGTTTGCATTGTCAAGGATATATTGTATTGTTGTCAATTACAAGGAGATATATAGAACAAGTGACGGAGGATAGGAGGGTCTTGATGAAAAAGATATATTACAGGCTTAATATGGAAATGAAAAAATAGGGAAGAGGGTGAGGTTTAACTCGCGAGAGTTCTCGCAGGGGTACGCTAATTATACCATTATTTTGTACATTTCAATAGTACCATATTGTACCATACTTTTATGTCCCGCATTCCATTATTCACGATATGTGAGTAAAACTTTCGCACGCTGTAGGCGGCGAAGACTGCCGTTTCGGAGTAGGAGTGTGATGATTACAGACCGCATTATATGCATCTTAAAAAGATCAAAATATGCTTACAAATATACAATGAAAATGTTTAAAATATGCAAGCAAAGTACTATGTAAAAATGCAACACAAAATAAAACATGAGTAACTAACATCATTTTTATTATGGAAAATTGAACCTGAATAAAAATGAGAATATCAATCTTTATTTTAAAACATTTTTACAATCAAGTAGGTTGCTCAATTTTCAGAATTTTGATGATATAAATTTTTTTCGTAATCATAAGTAAATATTCCAGAATAGTCTACTATCCACGATGAACTCTATTTCACCGGAGCGACTTCAAAATTGTAAGAAACACTATCGAAACTAACGTAAATTGAACGGTTAGCAAGTTATAATTCGAAAAATTACGTGGCACATGTCAGTAACTAGCAAGTAATAACCAATAATTGAGCGCGTTCGATTTCAATTGTTTTGGAATACGGAAGGCATATGCTCTTGGAATTCAGAAGGCATGAGAGAAAAAGATATCCCGGATTTTGGTTGCGTGGTTCAATCACTATGTTTAGAAGTAAAAATAGAAGACGCGGACTGCTGTAAGTGATGGAGGGCTCATAAGAGCCATACGTTTCATTATTTAATTTAGTTACATTTATTGATATCGTATAAATAAAGCAAATATGCCTGCCTCTTCAGGCAGGTTTCCAATCAAATATGCCAAAGCATGAAAAAACACAATGCAAATTATATCCAGTCCCTAGTAGTGATCACGTTTAACGTTTACTTCGGAAAGAAATCATTCAAATTCTGGATCATGTTGTATTTTCCATGTTATCATGCTTCCTGACGGTGAAGTTTGCAATGATTCGATCAAGATTAAGGCAATAATAATGTTTGTATTTCTGATTTCACTAAAGTGACGAGTGGTTCCAAAAAATGAAAAATCTAGACCACATAGAAGTGTACGCCCATGTTTCGGTTCAATTAGCAAATACTTAACATAAGAAAAAATAACTTACTAAATACATTTTAATTACAAAACAAGATTGCAAAAACGAAAATATTCGCTTTAAAATCTACGAGAGACAGCATTTTAGCGTTGCACTCCATCTTATTTATTTTTTTATTTATTTATTTTACGTCAAAAAACAGTTAAAAACTGCGTATGACGTGCTATGGGGAAAAGTGAATTGTGTGCACATTTTCAAAATTCTGTGATCCCTACACTAAGTCATATACTACTTAAATTTTGAATTTTTGAAAGGGAGAAAAAAAAACTCCATGTAATAAAATCTATTTTAAGGATAAAAAGAATAAATTTTGAATTTGAAAGGAAAATAAATAAGCAATAAATTTTGAATTTTGAAAGGGAGAAAAACTCCCATGTAATAAAATCTATTTTCAATAATAAGCAATACATTTTGGCTCTTATTACTTCCTGCCGCGACAACATGGAAACGATAATTTGAATAATTGTATTTCCCACTGAATTCTAGAAGACGTGCACAGAAAATGAAGTTACATTTATGTCCAGAAGCAAAACAACGGGCCACCTCAGCATTTGCTCAATGGATCAGGGAAACTGGACGAAAAACCTGATCGAGATGGGGGTCATTGACCCGGAAGCAGTAGTACAATAGTTGTTACAGGTTGTTTATACTCATTTATACAGTCCAAATGGTAAATAATGCATTATGTATCATTGTTAAAATTAATGTTACTTTTCTTGTGATGTTCAGTATAGTCTCTAATTGTATAGAAATAGTTATGCAGCAGAAACGATTTCACTTGGGATTTAAACTTTTCTATTGAATTTAATCGTTTAATGTCATCTGGCAAAGTTTGTAAAATAATGTACATGTATTGTATGTGAATTTTTTTAATTTGATGAATATGATTTCTGAACAATTGAACAATGATTATTAACAATAAAATTTGTTATGGTTCGAAACAATACAGTATCCAAGTAATTTTTGTTTCCGTAGAACTGTCACACAGAAATAAAACCATTTTCAATAATATCAACCCTGGAAATTTAAACATTTATCAATATTAAGCATCAACAATGATATACAGTTGTCCAGCGAGAAAACAACGAAACAAGCAAGTAACATCAATTTAAGCAAGCTTAGCCAAGCGATATCGCTGCCGATGTTTATAAAACATCAATGTTTCTATACAATCATTGATGTTTTAAACACAGATGATTTGTTGCCGAACTCCGAATTATCCATGTTTAGTGGCCGATGTTTTTATATTTTCGGCGTTTTGTTCGTTGATGAAAAATTCCTCTAATCACAATTTTGTATAAGATAAAATATGAAATAAGTTATGGTACCACTGTCTGTTTAACTGTTGAAATCAAACGAATGCAGTTTATACTACCGTCACCGAGCAGAAAATCCCTTACCCGAAATTATCCTGATGTCTTGGGAGTTTCTTCGTCTCGGTATGTTCCTCGTATTTCGCACATTTCGCACGAGTTTTTTAAACTTTGTTTCCAGTTAATATTAATTATAAATTAATTAATTAAATGTTATAAATTAATATATACGGTCGCATGGTCACATTAAATTTTGACACGAATTTAATGTTAGAGTTTACCAAAACCAGCTTCAAAAAAAAAGTTTCAAAATCATCGATAGCTTTTGGTCGATTCTGAAATACTAAATTCTTTCTCCCTTTGCCTTCTTTCTATTTCTCCTAATTTCTAACTACCTTGAACAGGACAGAAACTCATTAAACTGGAACTCGCAATGGTCATATATCTCAAAACTTTATTTATCTAAATAATTAAAAGACTGAGCCTGAAAATTCACCGCTCATTTCGAGTTCTCGGCAGATAGAAACTTTACTCAGGGACATTTCCGATCGATGGAGATACATTTTAATTATTATTCAAATATAAACCAAATTTATGCTCATCATTGTAGCGCAACAATGCCCTAAGCTATTTTTTATTATTTGAAGTATCTTCCCCTGGCAACGTTATATTCAACTAAAGTTTTCAGGTTGTCATGGACGCATACACACATAAACATTTACTAAAACTATTGAACAATGAAAAATAAACAATCGTTCACATTATATATACATGTAAGAACCATTCATTTTCATGCTCATATCTGTGCATTATTACTAAAATTGAAACCCATTTAATGGCCATTTATTAACTGACTCTATTATTTTAATTAATTTAAATCTAACTACAAATCTTGCTGTTAGAAATGATTGAAAATTAAAATTTCAATTATTAATGTACGAACAGTCAAAAGAATGATCTTTCTTCTTCTTTACCAGCGTTATTTTACAATTAAAATATATTCAGTACCAATTTTTGACTGAGCAATTTCATTTAGACGTCAAATTTTCCTACTCATTTCCTCACGTACGCATTACTTGAACATAATTCAAGAAATGTTTTAGGTACGCGTCAACGACAGATGTTGACTTCCATTCTGCACGACTCAGATCTTGATCTCATCTTGCTTCTGCAAAAAAATCCTTTTATTGAATTCTGTTTTTAATATAGTTATTTATAAATCAGTAAAACTATAATTTTATTTTACCTGTCTATAAATTAATCATTGAATTTCTAAGTCAAATCATTTTAAAACAAGCCATTGACGACTTTTCCTTATAATTTATCACCACGAGTTTAAATGTAGGATGTTATTTTGCAATGAGCCATCTTACAACCACCCACCACTGCATTCATCGGCGTCTAGGACCTTCGGCGCACCTCATCAAGACTTCCAACCTTCCACAACGACCCACTACATCATTCATCGGCAATCTCCAAGGACCTTCGGCGCACCTCATCAAGACTTGGATCAAGACTTGACCTCAGAATGGAGTCAACCATCTTTATTTTAGTACCTAGCCAACGTTTCCCAACTTATGTCAATGTAGGCCACGGCCTGATGATAGAGGTACACCTACCTCCGAAACGTTGCCAGAAAATCTTGTAATGATTTATGTTTTAATATGTAATAATAAATAAGTAAAAGAAAAATTTTCTATTTTAATGTACGCACATCATGCTTGAAAACGAACTGATCTCGGGAACACTTAATTTAAATCTAACTACAATCTTGGCTTTGAACAAAATGTAGTAATCCTTTTAAAATTTCACTTCCCTTTTAATGTACGCACATCATGCTTGAAAACGAACTGATCTCGGGAACACTTCTATCTTCTTTACACCACACAGCGTTTTGTTACACATTCAAAATTATTTTAAAGTACCAATTTCTTTGACCGAGCTAATTTCTATTTAGAACGTCCAAATTTCCTACTCTTCCTCACGTTCACGTCAATTAAGTGCTTCCACCAGAACATAATTCAAGAAATTGATTTTCCGTGACGCGTCACCGTCCCTTATTGCAACTTCCTACAATCTCTATCTGCACGACCTCTACGACTCTCTGCGCTCTCCTCTTTGCTTCTTGCAATAATCCCTTTTTATGTGACCATATCCTGTTCTCTTTGGCAAATAATAGTTATTTTATCAAAACCATCACGTTTTACAAATCCCTATAATGCTTTATTGTTCCTTTCATACATTAATCTATATGAAAATATATCCAATTACCATTCATAATCATTTATTAAAATTCAAGCCATTGAGACGACTTTGTTCCACTCTGTACATTTTAACATCAATGTTTTAATGTGAAACAGCGATGTTTTGTTGTCGCATTAGCAGCGTGCAGGGGGCGGGGGAGGAGGGGGCGTGGCACGGGCGTGCGGTGGGCTGAGCGAGCGCCCGCGGGCCGAGGCGCCCGACACGCCTTTACAGGACGCGAAGAAAACACCTGAAACCCGACCCTGGGATGAATGGGGCCGTATTATACGTTACACACCACAACAACGGTTCAGAGATTCGATTCGTTTTAAAGATACAGTTAGAGCATTAATTTTGAATTTGTTCCAAAATACTTCTCCGCCCAGCATTCAAGCTCTGCGTACAAATACGACGCTCTAGACATCCTTCTTGTCGCAGTCTCCGACCGCAGCCCGTTCTCCGCGTTGGGTTCCGTCTTATCTTTTTACTCGCCTAATGTTCTTCATTTCAAAGAGAAATCTTCTCCGGCCGGAGACTGTCTCAAAGGTCAGACGAAAAACTCGCAGTGGTCCACGGAGGGGGCGGGGGCAGGACGAGAGCGGCTGCGCCGGCGGCGGCGGCGGCGGCGGCGGAGAAGGGGCAACAGAAGTGGAGATGATGCCCGCAGCTCACTGGACAGCAAGACGACTCGGCGAGGCCGCGGATCCAAACAAAACGACGAAGAGCCAAGATGGCGGATTGATTTACAGCTGACTTGGTTGAGGCAGCGACGCGGGGTCGTGCGGGAGCCCCAGGCCGGGACCGGCAGCCGGGGGCCGCGGCGGCAGAGAAGCAGCAGCAGAAGAAGAGGACGAGAAGAGAAAAAGAGCGAGAGGAGGTCGAGCAGTCGACGGAGCTGTTTCATCTCGTACTACTGTGGCTGCTGCATCAAGCAGCCAAAATTAATGAGATCCCCCAACCCCGGCGCCGGCCTGCTTAATAATAGAAACAAACACTTATTAAATAAATAGGCGGCGGGCGCGCGCGCGCAAAAGAAGCAACCCGACGCGCACGAAACAAAGGAGCGGCGCGGGCCGCACTTCGCGCACGGCCCCCGACCCCCAATCTCCCCGCCGCGCCGCTCCGGCCCCGCGCTCGTCGTCTACCGTGCGTTGATGTCACCGGGGTCCCAAGCGCCGCGACGGCGCTAGGACTCTAGGCTAAGCGTAGAATGTGGAGAAACTATTCAAATCTTTCGTTAGACCATCTTTTACTTATGCTTGCCCAGTTTCGGGTGGCGAAGACAAAAGTAACGTTAAGGAAATTCAAATACTACAAAAATGTTTAAGACGCATAATTAAAGTCTCATGGTACGCGTCAAATAGGAAAATTAGAAAGAACTGAAAATAGAAAACTTAAATACTTAGGAGACTATTTCAAAAAGTTTTGAGGCTTACTAACTGTGGATTGTGTTAAAAACTTCAAACTAGAACACTCATGAGAAGACGTTAAAATCATTTCAAAGTCCCCCAAGGACACACTAAGGCCACCATTGACAAACGCTTAAATAAGAATACAAATGAAAATAAAGAATCGATAAATACGCAAACGTAACAATAAATAATAGCATATTACAAATTCAAAGTATAAAAAATGCCAAATACTAAATTTAAATGAACCTAACAAAGTAATTGGAAACTTCGAATAAAAGAACTTCCCACCAGCCTATACTCAATCCCAGTGATAGTAATATTACGTGCAAATCTCTGTAAAATCAGTGGACTGTACAAATGGCAAATATCGTGCTTCATGTAAGGCACAAGAATGTTGTTGTACGGGTTTAGAAAATGTTAAGGGACTTTTGTACAACGACAGCCCCGTTTTAATCGAATATCTTAAGCATGAACTTCGCAGAAAAATGGTGAAGGTGAGACACAACATGAATGATCACTTGATGAGAATGCCAAATAAATAAACACATACACCCATCACAAATTTGGTTTTTATATAAAAATGTCTTCAAAAGTTTCATTCTGATTCAAGAGGAACATTCCAAATTCTTTTAAATTTTAAACACTAAGTAAAAGAGTTTATTGGTCTACTTTATCTTCTTACAAATACCAAAAAGCGTGCCTCATTTTAATTTATTCTAAATTTGGCAGATCTGAATTAAAATATGCAGATCTGGATTAAAAATGTATGAAAAGTAAGATACGTACGATGATGCATTTCGTGTAAAATATTTATTTTCCATTATTCTCTCACATCCATTATTATGTGGTGTGGTGTGTGTAATAAAATTGTTTAGTCTATCACATTTTTATTAGTTTTAGGTAGCTCTGCCTGTAGTCAAACATTCGCAAATTTTCAGAAACTTCCCCCATCCCCAGTTCCTCTCATCTCCGAGAAGTCTGAAATACCTTCCTTAAATCATTTTTCTTTCATAGATGATGGTAACATCCTCCTCGTTACCCGGCTGTCTAAAGAAGAGTGTAGAGCCACCTCCCGGATGGACGGACATGCTTCTATTTCTTTAATTCGTTGCGGTACCTCGTTGGACTTTTAGCAAGTACCAAATGACTTCTGCCGCAGAAGCCTGCGAATCTACCTCATAGGACCATCTCAGCTGTTACCTGCCGGAGGGGAGAGAGAGGTTGGGATGAATGGATAGATGATCAATGCGACCCCCACATCTGACATCTCTCGCCTCTGCGTTAACTCAAACACTTTTCTAAACTTTATCGTGGGTATGATGAAGTGAGTGTTGTATTGAGATAAACAGAGAGTTGACAAGACCACAGGCCATAAATGAACGTACTGTGAAAGTACCCATGGCTCACGCGCTATCAGAACCCCAGTCCACAATGGTAACGCGCTTTCAGTCTGATCCAAGCTCCCGCCAAAAGTCCATTAAACATTAACATGAACAATATTTTTAAAAATATATATTAATAAATTTCGTGATTCATATTGATACATCTCTCTAAAGGTATTCGAATGTCCCACTTATTTTCCCACTTGAATTCGCCCATTACAAAAATGAGTGCGTTATTTTGTTTCGATTGGGTAAGTATTTGTAGCAGATTATTCATTAAATGCATCGACAGAAAGTTGGCAACTTTCTACAAACTTCTACTTTTCAATGTTTTTACTCCATGTCGCAAAAGTAAACATTTGTTTCAATGTTGCCGGCAAATAGTTTTCAACAAGTATTCTCAATAAAAAGTTATGAAATAGATCTCCCTAGTAAGTACTTTAAGTGAAGACACGCGTAAGACACATGATGAAAGACACTATGCATTTGTACTCATAATTTGTTTATTACTTATCGCATTCCTTGATACCCTTTTACCACAGTATCACTGTACATTTATTATGTTTCTTCGCAAAGTTTAGGACTTCTGCGCATGTCAGGCCATTTTGCTAGCCCACAGTCTTGTAAGCCCGCGAATTTATGCACAACAATGACGCCTCATAACTCATCACACACTGCATGCTGTCCGACCAACGAGCAGCCACAAAAATTCATGCGCCGGAACAGATCATGGGGAACGTATGCTGCCTTGTTAAGAAGGAACATAACCATGAATTATGTCTGGGTTGCGGTTTGACACGAAACGTCTAGTTACGAAGAAACAGAGTGCAAGGGTTCGGTATTATATGAATACGGTTCAGGAAAACTGCTGAATTTCCAGAAACGCCTTCTTATTTGCATTTGTAGGTAACGTACAGCTGAGTCCTGAAGAAAAAGAATGGAAAATTACGTTACTGCTTCGGAGTTTTTCTTAACAACACAAGGTGCTTACCAGTCACATAGAAGAAAATAAAATTCAGATAACAGATAAATTATTCACAATGTGGCAACAGAAATAGTGTTTAGAATCAAAAAGAAACTAATGACAACAATTACCAATATCAGGCACGCCCATCAAGAAACTAAGTGAACACACTACCGAATTCGCGACCGCTTCAGTGAGAAGCAACTTCCGGAAAAGAATCAGAATTGGGTAATCATATCTTGTCTAGAAGATAAAGTATGATTTATGTAAGTGTAAAAAGTCACACTCAGGGTCAAACATAAGGCTACTTTCAAAATAAAGCCTTTTGAGTATTGCAGAAAAAATTACTTTTGAAATTTCGAGTACATCTTTGTAATTTCGATCTTTAAATAAAATATAACATTTTGCAAGTTCACACGTGAGACTTTGTCATGAACCCCCACTCTTTCCTGATACCGGATTAAGGTCGCCCACAACGGCAACTTTTGGAGTCAGCCTGGATTTACGCCTTCTCGAAGCTTACTCCAAGTGTTTCCTGAAGTGACTATTCGCATTCATACAATTTACAAAGAGTTACATGAATTCTGATCAACATATTATGTATTGTTTGCATTTTTTCATACTTTTATTTAATATTCTCTTTCGCTTACTTTCATTTTTTTAAGTAATTAGTGCTCTTAACATAACTTACCCACAGGCGGTTACCTCCCTTCTCGTAATGAAATCGCACGCTATCATGACACGATTGAAGCCCTCAGATCAAATTTCGCATTTGCAGCACATATGCGTCATGCACAAAACACACGAGTGTCACATATAAACATATTCTGTACCATTCTCAAAGAACTAATTTATCACAAATGTTTATGAACCTTGGAAAAGCTCAGTTATAAACTCTACCCCTTACAAATTCCCTTCCATCACTCACGACACATCTTTTGATCATCGGCCATTCGAGCATCCTTTGTACACGGGCGGCTACACATTCTATGCACAAGGAATATTTCGAAAGAAATGTTAAGACGTCCCAAAATGTAGCTGTTGCTAATAATGCAACAATAGTGATCATGTTTACAAATAAAAGTATCCAAAGTTTTTTATGACAATCATTTATTTCACCAATTGCACAACGTTTCGTAACTAGTTTTGTTACATCATCAGGTGCTAAACTTAGTGAGGGAACGCTATCCCATTGAACGTTCTACTGCAGAGGTAATTCAATGGGATAGCGTTTCCTCACTAAGTTTAGCACCTGATGCTGTAACAAAACTAGTTACGAAATGTTGTGCAATTGGTGAAATAAATGATTGTCATAAAAAACATTGGATACTTTTATTTGTAAAGATATATTGACAATCAAGAAGAAATATTGATTTAATAGTGATCATGGCCACACGACTTCACTCCGACTTCCTTAGTCAGGTACACATCTGATTATCCATGTCTAATCAATAGTTTTCCTTTATTCTTTTTTTTTTAAGAAACAAAGGACAACCGATCACACTGTATCTATTGAGTGCAAAGCCAACAACTGCATCGCTTCTTTGTTGAGACGTACTTGCGTCTGAGGCGGGCCGGGCGGGCGGGGCGAAGCGGGGCGGGGCGAGCGGGGCGGGCGGGGCGGCGTGGGCGCGGGGGCGATGCGCCGCCAGGCGGGCCCGCGCGCCCAACGCCTGCGCACACAACGCGGACAATGACGTATTATTTGCAACGGACGTTTCAAAGAGGAACTAATGGACGTAATACCGGCGCTTATCTGATGTGGAGCCGCGCGGGTCGCGCACGGACTGTGCGTGCTGTGCCGTGCCGCCTTGTCTCCGCAGGGAGGAGCGGGGTGGGGTGGAGCGAGGGGGAGAAGAGGGGGTGGCGGAGGGGGCGGGTCCGCATCGGAGCGCCTTTGTAGGTTAAAGAGGACGCGACGCCGCGGCTCAAAGGCGCCGGCACCGCGGGCGACGCCGCCGCCGCCGCCGGCGCAGACGGCTGAGCAACGGACGGCGCACCGGCCCAGGAAGCACCCGAACCAACTGTTGATTCTGAGACCACTTGAGCCCAAGAACTGCAGCGCCTCTGACTGGGAGGTCCTCTGATTTGAGTCCCGGCGGTGGCAGGATTTTCGACAATAGCTAGAGAACTAGGTCGAATTCAGCCGTTGTCTGGGAAGAATTCTAGCGGCCGGCTTCTCTAATCGGTAGTTTTTTGTAGTTACTTCGATCAACACCACAAGAATGCCGGAGCAGTACCCTAACACAAGGGTCTGGGACCGCGCGCGATATTTCCTTCCTCTTCCTTGTCTTATATTCACCCCTTACTTACTACTTACACTTAAACACTACCACACGCGTAGAGAGACCAGTCGGAAGCTTAGAAATGCTTCTGACTGGGTAGATGCCCCGCTGGTATGATATATCTGGTTGGGAAAAACACTGAAAGACGACATGTACACAGTAAGTCGTCGCCGGATCTCGCCATTTAACGGGAAAAAATCACCGTCACCTCCCACGAAAAAAGCATGCACTACACTTACTGTAATAATGGAATGAGCAGTTGACGATCCTAGAAACACGAATCAATCAATCAATCAAGGCCGAGAATGAGCAAGGGATGATAACCAGTACGGATCTCGAAAAACGTATGGAGCATGATTTAGAAAGAAATCAAATGTGAAATATATAAATGATTAGGGCAACATTTCCAATATCTTTGTTCAATTTTATAGATATATATCTTCTAACATTACATTACTTTTAAATTCTGACTGATCTATTGATTGGTTTCATTTATTTATTTTTAACCTTGCTTAGGGGACAGTTAAATGCGATTCTGAAGTCAGCTACTAAAACAAAATCTGCGAATGACTGTTTGAGACCCTGTTCTCAGGTAAAGTTAATCAGGCACTTAATGAATGTATTTCTCCTATACTACTTAAAAAGATGTGAATGGCCTCGAACCGCACGAAAAAGCGTTTAAAATATAAATCTTTCATCCTGAAAACAGTGTTATGATTCATTCCCATGAAAACGCATCTGTGGTCCACTAGCGCCTATCGATGGTGGTCTATTGTATCTGCACTAATTAAGTTCTTATTTTAGTTGTCTGACAAGTACAGCTACAGTAGTAGGCCATCTTGTGAAGTGTTTGGTTATGGGTTAGAGTGTAAACAGTGTAAATTGGTATTATGAGGCGAATTAATGCCATGAATTGAGGCGCTCAGGATAATAACGGGAGATCCCAATTGTATTCGTTTTTTCAATTAAAAGTATGACCGTAAACTCCTACCATATACCTGCCATATGCTGAAATATCACGTGAATTGGGATATGGCAAAACTCTCATATTGCATCTCAAATCTCTCTGTAGAGAAAGTAAACGTGAACGAAAACAGAAAAAGTCACTTTTCTCGAAACGATCTTCGGTTGGGATCTGCCGATATTAAACTGAGCGCCTCAATTTTGTAACTCGTACAGTTTTGCATGAGAACGTGTCATATCACTGTTTATGGGATGAGTGATTTCTATTTTAAGCACATTTCGTACGGTTCTGAGCGCTTGAAGTCACATACATCCCTAGTTTGTATAATGTTCTAATCGCTATTCCGGAAACATGCGGTGTAGGGGACAACTGAGGTGTCTCCCAAGGGACGAGAGGATAAATGATGACCTGATCCTGAGATATGCAATCCTTAGTCCAGACAACTTGGGGTTTATCTGCGGAAAAAATCAGCATTCAGTGAGTCTTGTTAAAACCTTCGTCTTAACATTTTGTAAGAGAGGTGAACAGTTCGAATCGATATCACCCATGCGTTCCAAAATATTAGAGGTCAAAAGTCACGACAAATGTTTTTTCGCAAATATCCTTCTACCTATGCATTTCATTTTGAATAGCCTCATTGGAAGATTTGAAGAACATCAAACTTCTCGAAAAACTGGTTCTAGGAACTTTTTCCGCGTGTAACGGTTTTTGATTTATTTAACGTTTCAAAATTTCAAAAATTTAATTTTTCTCGAACATTTCTATACGACAAAGTGTATTCTCATCAAACTTCTAGAGAGTTACCCGAACATTTCCGTAAAAACTATTTAACCAACTTTTTCCATACACAAATAGCATGACGATGTGGTGCGGAGAAGGGGTGTTGATGAATTCGTACGTAGATTAGAGTCGTCTACAGTGCGGTTATAAACATATAGCATACTTTATAACATTCATAAATAAATATTAGTATTATTATAAAATTTCGCAAAATAGTTGTTTACTGTACGTAAAATTTATTGTTCATTGATGCTGTTTCTTAACAATTTATAGCATTGTACCATTTATTTTAAACTAACGAATTAAATAAATAGAAGTTTTTTTAAGCACATCCAAGAAAATAATCCATTCATTTCCACATCACCTTTGAGGTCGAATACAAGGTGCATTTTTTTTGTTCTCGGTTCCCCAGTTCTGAAGCCGTGTTGTAAAGGTTATTCATCATAAAAGGCAAAGGAAGAGGAGTATTTGCGAAACATTAATTTTCGTGACGTCTCCAATATTTTGAAATACGCAAGTGACATCGAATCGAACTCATCTCCTCTTTTACAAAACATCAAGACAAAGGTCTGTGCGAAAATTCAGTGGATTTTTCTCCCATAGTTACGAAATTTTAGTCAAAATTTATTGCGCTAACATGCCGTTTATATATTCATTTCCCGAGAAGGCTGACGCCCTGTCCACTGTGCTAAGGTATTGGCAGGAGAGACAAGGGCAGAGGGAGGGGAAGGTTGGCAGTACCGTTGCCAGGGGCGCCCACGTGGCTCCTTCCGCGAAGCCGTACCCCGTCTTTTCTCCGAGCGCAGTGGTCGCCGGGCGGGGCGGGGAAGCGGAGGGGGTGAGGCGCGAGGTGGGGGAAGGGAGGGGAGAAGCGTGTGGCATATCGATGGGGTTACTTTCGCAACTTCGCCCCATTTTTCTCAAAGTTGATTTAGTCTTTTCTACCTTGCATCTTTTCACAAACAATCTATACTCGAAGAAGCGATGAAATTCACAGAACTAGTAATTTCAGTACTAACTGACGACTGTAAATCCCAAAGGCGCAGGCAGACTGCGGCTTCGAATCCGACTTGGGCATAATAGATTGACTGATTAATGTTTCCGGGCGCCTCGACTGTCTCGTTAAGTGTAGTGTAGTATATGGAGTTCGCAGTGATCTTCCCCCACTTGATGGTGAGATCCGACGCCAACCTACATGTGGGCTTGCGGGATTTTCCCCCACCAGGTATCCGTCACCAGCGACGCACCGTCGCAACTGCGTCAAGCTCTAAGCTCCCTTCTCCTCTCCCGACATATGCAGGAGTGTACGGCATGTAAGTGTGTGCATAAGAAAGGGGAGAGGAATAGACAAGAAAGAAGAAGGAAAGATCGCGCGCAGTACGTGACCCGTTTGTTAGGGTACTTCCGGCATTCGCCTGTTATTGATCGGAGAAACCACAAAAAACTACCGATCAAAGCAGCCGGCCTCTGGAAACCTCCCCCCAGACAACGGGTGAACTCGACGTGACTATGTAGCTAGAGTTATAAATTCCGCCACCACCCTAGGACGATCAGATGCACCGCAGTGACATTAATTGATGCCCTGAGCCGACTAAGCCGATACTTGGGTATGCATGATATCCTTTGTCAGTGATACGGTATGCGCTCCCACCCGCCATGCGTCATCATTCTAACTGCGAGTGTCATAGGAGCGTGATATGTGCAACATGTGTCCACTGACTGCACAACGACAATTCCGAGATGCCTGATGGCTTCGTAGGTCACAGTGCGGGGCTGCAGCCTCCAGACCCGTGCGTTACAAGCCTGCACAACACAGCTGGCACTACTTGGGTGCGAACAGGTGTTCTTTCCGATAATACTGGACAAAGTTGATAGAAGCATGTGAGTACGCTTGTATGGTATCCCAAGAACACACTAAGACCCGCCAGCCACGTCAGGTGATGGAATGAAGGATCCTGGAAGATTCCGTAGTGATTGTATCTGTAGAACTAGTGGACTCTAATGAGTAAATGATCACTTAAGTACTGATTTCATATGTAATCCCAGGGGTCAATAAATAATACATATACACATTCATTCGATCTACATAGTGGAACTTCGAGCAGGTGACATTTTCTTCCAGGAATGTAACAACAACGAAATGTAGACATTCAGTACTCTCCATTTACAAACATTCAAATTAACTGTTGCGAGTCTGTCCTGTAGGAACCACAAATTATTTATAATGACACAAAAAATTTTTTTTTTTGAAATTAAAACCTTAGCAGATTTACACACTGTTAATAATTGAGATATTTTACTAATTATCGTTGAAAAAGACATTGGTTTCAGACAAATTAAATTTTTTTTAAAATTTTACATTATATATTCTCATAGAAGTAAATTCGTATATATTCAATTGTATTCAGTTGTATATATTCAGTATATATTCAGTTGTATATTCAGTTCTTTGAAATAATTTAATTTTTTACGACATTTTCGTGGCGCTCTTGGGTCGATGAATTTCTTTGAAGTGAGTGCCATAGCGTCCCGCTATCCTGAACTCTGGTTCCCAGTTTGAGACGGCGCCATCCACGGGAGGACTCAGCATTAGCTGGCGCGGATGTAGATTGAAGTGCCCCCGAACAGTCTGTGCTGGCAGACGAAGGGCAGGCAACGACGACTGCTCTGCTTTAACATCATAGTTACACTTTGACAGTTTTACACCATTTTATGCGTAATTTCGGCGTGAATTCTCAACCCACTCAAACTCTACCATTACGTCATTAGCACAGTCGATATTGTACAGAAATCGTGACTTTTGTATTACTGTAGCTGACATCGTCGAAATGAAAAAAAAATGTGGAATTTCATCTTTTTCGGTTTTTATTCAGTCGTATGCTCTGTTTTATTTTATTTTAAAATCTTCACGCCATTTATGTCTGTGTTTCTTAGTTTTTCAGCAAATAATTTATTTTGAAGAGAGTGCGCAAGTTCCAAATTGTCAACCCTTAGTGAGTGAACTTCAGATGGGTTTCTTCTGTACCGACATTTTTCAACACATTCATGCACGTCAAACATTACAAATCATAAACCATAAAAGATAATATAATTCTTCTTGCAGCTTGCAACCCATGATTTGCTCTAGAGGAAGGACTAAAGTAGGTAATGTGTCACTAAAAAAATTATTAAATGAAATTAAATGTCTATAATATTTTTCTTAAATAATTAAATCCTCACTCTTCAGTTTTCGCAGTATCTTTACCATTCTAGTTTATTCTCAAGAATTGTGATTATTTTACAAAAAGAATATCAAAATACATCTTGTTGTGGATTAGATGTCTGAAGTAAAACTTACATTTTCGCCAATTAATGATAAACAAATAGAGAATTCTCTTAATTATTTCATCTCTAAGAGTAAATAGAAATCAAACGTACAGTGGAAAAGAAAAGAGAAACAATATACTTGATATTATTTCCTCCGGTAGGCAGCTACTTTAAATAAATATTTTTTAGTGAAGACTGACGTGTGTCAATATCACATGCAATTGAATCTTCTTCTGGCTTGTCTTGTCGAATTGACGTTTCACTGATTGAGATACCTCAAAGGGAGCTTTAGCGTTGTCCCTGCAGTGTCTCCACAAGGTTATAAAGTTTGAGTTGGGACGTTGGAGAATTTTTTTTCACACTAGCCATATAACTAGGTCGAATTCAATTACTGACTGGATGTGATTACTAGTGACCAGAAGTTCTGATCCGTAGTTTCCGTGGTTTCTAGGGTCAATACCGGGCGAATGCGAAAGCAGTACCTTAACAAAGTGGCCAAAGGATGTGCACAATCTTATTTTCTTTCTCCTTGGCCCGTCCCTTTGCACACCTCCAGGCACAGCACTACCACCAGGAGATGACACGGGAACTTAGGCGCTTGTCCTGGGCGGGGCGGGGCCGCGCAGCGGGTATGAGGAGTCTCGCGGGAGGGGGGGATAGCCCGCAAGCCGACGCACAGTTCATTCGTTCCAGCGGAGGAGAAACACCCTAAACTTCCCGGGATGTAGCATGCACTACGCTTTCTGGAGTAAAGTGCGTAACAATTGACTTTTCGGAAACATGAAATAATCAATCAAATGCACGTTTCAGAGGAACAACTACAATTAAAAGAAAATTCAAAAGATTTATTGACAAGCAACGCTCTGGTCTCTCAAGCCTCGGGCGGTAAGCTACTTTTCACACTCCGGGCCTTTGGTCTAAAAGGCCGATTTCGAACACTATCGGAAAAGGGGTGAAACAATGAACAAAACTCGGTACAACACAATGTTGGAGAAGGAGCTGCAGCCAGCAGAGGGCTTCTGTCAAGAGGGGCTCGTCTTCACGATGACGCTCGTCCCCGCACCGCAGCTCTAATTCTTTATTCATTTGGAAACTGAAATTTCAGATTCGGGACATCTAGAGCTCAGAATCCTTTGGATTACTATGAGTTTAAAACTATTAAGGACTATTGCGGGGATGACGATTTGAGAGCTATGGCGACGTGAAGAAAGTATTATTAAGAGTTATTATATACTTACAAAAAATATTAAATCAGCTTATAAATTAATTACTTTCTGATATAACGTTAAAAACTCGCATAAGACCGGTGTCTCGAAGAAAGGGATTCTTAATAACAAACCCCACCGACAGTCCGCAAAGAATAAAACAAATGGCATTCCGTGCTTTTTTCTCCATTGCACCTGCCGTATTCTTATTACAGTTGTATTTAAACCACCTAATCTCACGTTTATTGCAGATAGGGTCCACATTTCGACTCCCTGCACTGGGACATCCGAGAACGTAGCTACGACACTGCTTAGGATGCTTAGAAAACTTATCAAATTATAGCTACATTATGAATTCCAAAGATACCCTATCGCGGAAGAAAATACTCCCTGCAACACACTAGAGAAATGTGATGGTCATTTTGTAACCATCGATGATGAACAAAGAACAACAGAAACACAGCTATTGAGAGACCGAAGAATTTTCGATTAAGGAAACTTTGGATTTGCCCTAAATATTGATGTACGAAATAATTATTATCTTTGATGATTTAGCCTTCCTGTAATTCTTTGAGTTATGATTAGAGGACGGATTTTAATAAATGTTTTTTTTTCTTTTCATTTTAAAACGACTCCGTTTAGTATAGAAATTCATTTTATGTTATGACAAAAGGAAATGACCTATTTTTATAGGTCATTATTTGGCATTTTAGTCGATTTCGATTAATAACTCATTTTTTACTTTTTTTCTGTCACTTTTAATGCATCTTTTGCTTATTTCATCGATTTTAATGTATTTTTAATGGTACTTGCTTCAAATAATATTTACGAGATGCAACAAATGTTCTTTACAGAATTACTCAGTAGCCTATTCAATTTGTTCGCTCCAAAATTGTTTTGACAGCCGTTGTATGTAATTGTTGTAACGTTTATCAGCGCCATTATCGGTTCGCCCGATTTCGGGATAACTAAAGTCAGAGATTTCCTGGAAAAAAAACCGTTCAAACCAAAAGTTTTCAATGTTAGTTCACTCGAACGAATGGAGGAAGCCTCGACTACATCAGTAACGTATCCAACAGCTTGAGTTTTTCATTCGAACTGGTTTTAATAAGATTTTTTTACGTCATTTTTCTTTGGTTTTAGGGCATTTTGAAGCATTTTATTGATCATTTTGGCGACGTTTTAGGTCATCAAAATCCGCCCTCTAGTTATGATTATGTATATAGGGAATAATGTCAGCAGAAGGACTCGATGAAAGGAAAAGGTTGGAGCCTCGGTGGAGCTCGCGGCCGCCTGCCGCCGGCCGGCGGTGGGCGCCGCGCCGCGCGGAGCCAGTGGCCGCCTGCAGCGCCGGCGTCCGCACCGGACAAATTGTTACTAATATCGGGGCCCGGCAGCGAGCGTGATTGATTCGGAGTGTTTCGGCCACCAGCCGCGAGCCCCACCCCCACGCATGCACCTGCGCCGCCTTGGACTCCCTTCGGCCTGCTGTTTCCACAGACACACTTGCACCCGATTCTTAGCGCGGTTTATGAAGAGCCTACTCTCTTAGCGAAAATTAAGCCACCTTTTAAAAACACACCAAAAATAAAATTCAAAATTACCGGTCAATTCCTCTTTTGTCAGAGACTCTTCTGGGATGACAGATGAATGGAAACTTTTCTCCGAGAAAACGAAGCGTTTTCAGATTCTCGACATGGATTTAGAAAATCAAATTCTACGGATTGGGACATTTTCCTTCTCTTTAAGATGTTGATTCATCAATGTATCAAAATTACGCACCTATTTAAATATATTTAGATATTTCAAAAGCTTTTCGTGCATTTAAAATAACATTTTGCTTTCAAAATTACCTTTACATGAAAGTAATGTTTTTGCCCTACTTTGGATATCCTCGTGCGTTAAACATCAGCCGCAACGAGTTGAAATACCGTGCTGATACGAAAAAACATTATTTACCCATCTTTCCAATTGAACGTGGGGCCTATCCTATTTCTTACGTAAATGATGTGTCCTCGTTCATTATAAACGGAAGAACAGTCGTTTTTCTCGTGTTATCAACGTTCTTTGAAAAAATAAAAATATGTTGTGATTTCAGATATTTCAAAATGGTTTCGCAATAAAAATTATAGAAAATGAAGGAAAAACTGTTCAATCACCTCATGAATTCAAGCATATAATGGTACATGCCATTGAAAATGAACAATATGTAATTGGATGATGTTAAGGAGAAAAAAATTCTGGGCCTCTCAATTCAGTCAAACGTCAAATAGCTTATCTACATAAATGAATTGAACACTAAATTATCTTACTCATTAAAAATTCTTTCAAATTCACTCAGCCAAAAATTGTACGAATAATCATCAAATGCCATACGTGTGATTCCTGGAAAACCTCTCTGTGTTGAAATTGAAATCTTACAAATGCCTCTCCTATTTATTTAACGAATTAGTAGTTTTTGTTCCAACTGAATTAGACAAGGGTGGGAACATATTTCCATGCAATATAGATATTTATAATTACAACACACGTCAAAGGAATCATGTGTATCAGGTCAATCAGTAACTCACTATTACAAGAATTACACATAGGAGTATAACATATGTACGTTACTTTACATCATGTTGCCAGATGACACTAAACAATGAAAAATGACACTCAACATACCAAATAAACGTTGTCTCTTTATAACTGTTTCTATGCAACTAAGCTTAGACCATTGCCAAAACGAAAAATTATATTTATTATAAAAATTATATGAAATGTATTAGTTAACATTCGTACTGAATAATTTTAGAAAGAATAAATATGCTTACAACAATAACACTGGGTCAATGACCCCCAACTGGATGAAGCTTTTCTCTAATTTCCCTAAAAGTGTGAGAACAGTTTCTGAAGCTCAAGAATATATCCGCAGATTCTCGTCCATACTGTTTTACTGTGTTTTCAGGAAAAATACATCAAATTAAACGACTCGCCATACTTTCTACAGACTGTTTCAAAAAGTATCCGTTTGCCGCACTCTCCCCTCTCTCCCCCTCTCTCTGTTTCTAATATTCTCTTCCTCCCCATTTATTCTAGCCTCTCTTCCAGCTGTAGTGAACGATACTACAATGTTCAAGGGCCACATCACGTGCACAACTCGAAAAATACAAACTTTGAACCGGTTGAGTTTAGATCAGAGGCAGCATTGTCAGCGCGGTCTCTGCAGAGACTCTGATCGGAGGTCCTAGGGTTCGATTCCCGATGCAGGCAGATTTTCGACTCGAGCTGTGTATCTAAGTCAAATTCAGCCGCTGTGTGGACAATGATTCTAGAGCCACCTATCTGATCGGCATTTTACCGTGGTTTCTCCAGGCGAATGCCGTAGCAGTGCCCTAACAAACGGGCTATGGACTGTGCGCGATCTTCCCTTGTCCTTTCATCTCCACTTACTTACATACACATTCACTACATTACCACACATTTCAGGTAACCAGTCGGGTAACCTAAAATCTTAGGGCTTCTCCCGGCTGGAGCGATGCGCCGCTGCGGGAGATAGCTGCTGGAGAATTTTCCCACATTGCGGCGGCGATGGTGTAGCGGTTAGCGTATCTGACTGCTGTACCCAAGTTTGCGGGTTCAAACCCGATCGAAGCCGGAAAAAATCCTTCGTACGCCTTCCATCGGAGGGGAAGTAAAACCGGCTGTCCCATGTTAGTACATTTACTGCATGTAAAAGATCCTCAAGCCTAAATGATGTCTCTGAGCTAAATTCAAATCGTCTGTTTCGTCGCCCAAGTAATGCCTTCTTTCTCCCATGGTTGTGAAAGGAATGTAACGAAATTTGCGAGATCAGACGGAAGAGCAGGCCTCATGGCCTGAGTCTCGTCACGTAAAATAAAGAAGGCAAATTCAATTCAAATCATCGAGTACGTCGTCGCCCGATCAGTCCTTCCAGCTGGAAAGGAATCAACGCCACTTCTCGGGATAAAACATTCACTATACTTACGGGACTAACGGTCATAGTTGTAGACATGCCCGGGAAATCAATCAATCAACGACTGTTGCATTATGACTGTAAACTGGTAACATTTTGCAACCCCCCATACACAATACGCTAAATTAGATGAAGACAGATAAGAAAAGACAGATGATAAGAATTGACAACAATTTATAAAAGTCCTTCGACACATAACTCGTAGGTGTGTTACTGCTGGGCAGGGATAATTCTCCAGGTCTGCATTCAACAGATTTTAAACGATAAAATGGGAAGTTTGCAAATTGTAGTTTTTAAAAAGCAGGCTACCACAAAATACCTTATAACCACGCCTACTACGGAAACGTTGCGTCCTAAGTTCTTAAAACCAAGCTGGTTTTCTTCCTGGTATAATTAATTTTCTTTACATAATTATTTGATCAGCTGTACCAACACATTCCGTTGCATTCGCCCATTTCAGTTGTGTGTTGTCTAGCACTTCCGCGTTCTTGCAGGGCGCATAGTTTATGAGAATCATTCTCGAACAAGAGAACAAATTAGACTGGTCATTATTGCGACATTCAGTGTTCCAGTTAGCATATCAAAGCGCCAGTAAGGTCGCCATGTTGCAAACGAGAAGTCGAGCTCCATTAGCCTTTTCATAATTTACTCTTGCATTTCTGTTATTAATTGATAGCGTATGCGCAACCCGCCCTTACGCGCAACTCGCATTATCTATTCAGCGATCTGCGGCGACCTGCGAAGACGTAAATAGGGGCACAGAGAACTGATACAAATCATTAAGTAAAAAATATTATTTGAATTGGGCTATCTGGTAATTCTAATATTTTATATGAACGAGCATATGATTAATTAACTGACTAATAATTTTTGGTACTTTTATTCATTTATTTCCCAGAAACGCGATTCACTGTGATGAATTCTTAGGCATTGTAGGAAGAGAAAGTAACTTGCCGATCATCTTAAATCTAATCGCATTAGACTGGTTCAATTGAGGCAATTCTCTGTGGTCCAGTTTGGCAACTTGTTCAGATTTAGAAGCAGATAATGCCACACAAATACATAAAGAACAACATTACTATTTCTACGCGTATTCAAAACTAAAGAAGTATATTTGTAACGGGTAGTGTAAAAATTGCAATTACCTTTGCACAACGACTTACAACACTTTACTACACACAGTGGCTTACTATATACATCAGGAAAATTGTTCACTAACCATTGGAAGTTGGCTAACAATTCAACGACAGTGCTGCCAAGAATTATGTGGTAAATTATTAGTAAGGTAAGGTAATTAGTGGTAAATTATGACATACAAATGCTCGTATCCATTGAAATTATCCAATTGAAGCAATATTGACACTTTAGTACAAAGTCGGTAATTTTCCACTCTAGACATCAAAACATCTTTTTCTCAATTTTCTCACATTAAGATAAGTCCATGTTGTACCCGCCTTCGCCCAAACTCGCGTTCTGGTGCACACGCCAGATTACGACAGAATCACAGACCAGGTTATAGTGTCTTAAGATTTCTGACAAATTACATTAAAACAAAACTTCTAATATTGTAAAATAGTATCAAATGGACTTAAATTATTCGTCTGAACTGAGCCATTCAATAAGGAAATAGGCAAACTGATCTCGTTAGTTTACGAATAAGAAGCTTTGTGGAAGCTTTCGGATTCAAAGGGCCAGATCTGGGACATCGACAGGAAACTACAGCATAAAATGTGTGAAATATAAAATGAAGATAATATTTGTTAAATTTTAACAAACACGGAATCGATGTACTCTCTTGTATGAACCTATTTCAGTCATTTGAATTAGTTGTTTTGTTATTAAAAATGTGGCTTAAATAATGTAGCTTATAAGTATAAGCTTATAAATGTAGTTATTATAAACATAAAAGCAGTTATTATAAAAATAGCTTCACTATCTGTGCACATTTTCTGTAACTCTGTGGGTTAGTGGGGAAAAAAGAGATTTCATGAACACTTCTATCAAATAATCTTTCTCCATGTTCTCGCAATAGTAAGTCGACTCCTGTTTTAGGGTTAACATTTGGGTTAGCTAATTATGCGTTTCAGATAGTTTTTATTACTGTCGACGAGTGCCAACTGTTATCAAATTTTTATAAAAACACTCATTGCTACTTTCATTGATAATTCAATTTATTGTAATATAATTCTCACACACCAATCCCCACCCTCATACATCATACAACGCAAAAACTATTAATTAATTTTTACGTCGAAAATATTCTTCTCTGAATACAAATGAAAATTCAAAAAGATGAAGTGAGGCGGAATAAATGAACCTTTCGCGCCCGAACATGGACCAACCCCGACCGCCTGCCTATCAGGCAATGGTCACAGTGGAGCCGAAATTTCGATCAGCCGCGTTTATCCGCCATTCCGGATTCGTTCAAATACGTGATGGAAAGTTGAAATCACAGTGAACCCCGAACAATTTCTGACGATGTCTGAAAACATCGGCTGTGGCAAGAAAATCTGTATTTCGTTTGGTTTTATCCGTCCGGCAGAAATTTCAGCCAGATACCTCCCACTGATTGACCAACCCTTTGAGAGTAGCCAATTTTGGTGCAGCCTAGGGATGTGCTCTTAACAGGTAAACTGTTATTTCTTAACCGCTAACGTTTCGTAACTGTTACGCGATATAACAGTTATTTCGTTTATCCTGTTATTGGCAGTTATCGGTTGCAATGCATAGAACTGCAACCTACTGGTCTAATCCGAACTACTACAAGCTTTTGTGGTAACCATTCGGTACGATAACAGCTTCACTGCAGCTAAACCATCATGATTTGCCAGCGTTCAAATTATATTCATTAATACATAATTCGTCATTATTACACACAATGTGCCACAATAGTTTTATATTTTATTGTATACACTACAACAGATTTTGTTCTTTAAATTAAGTCCGTCCAATATGTTAACTTATTTCTGTCCCATTGCTGCTTATGTGAGATCAACTAATATTTCCCTAGGTCCGATAAAATAAAATGAGTTAGGTCAAATAACTCACATTATATTACTTGATATTGGACAGTCATTAACACTTTGGCTATAGGTAAGCAAAAACACTTGTTTCTCATTATTTTTCGCATCGTCACTCACTATGCACAAGTTGCATATTTGAAAGAATATTTGCAATCAGAACCTGAATCACTTTCATTTTAGTAATATTCTACACTCTAAACACATTCGCTACACATTATATGAATTACTATTCATCCTTGGCAGTACATCCAGTCTCGTTCATATCAGCTGCTTCTCTGTCACAACATGTTAGGGAAAGTAGTACAAGGAAGTGCCGTAAGGTAGCTGCACAAACTTTACTGTGCTACCAACATTATTCGTTTTGCGTGGTTTAACTCGTAGCTGTCGCTACAACTGATTTAACTCTTAGCAGTCGGCCATGTTAGGTTTCTGATCATGGACCTGTTATTTTTCAACTGTTATTAATAACAGCTATTACGAGTAAGCTGTTTTTGTGATAACAGTTATTGAAGAAAAGCTGTTAAGCCCATCTCTAGTGCAGCCCAGTTTTCGTTCTCCCTTTTATTTAATTTTATTTAATTCACTCCTTATTTCCCGCAGCGAGGGTCAGCCATCGGACCTGCTCTTCCGCCTGACCACGCAAGTTCCGCTACGCTCTTTTCACCATCTAGCAGAGAAAGGAGGTATCACTAGGGGCAAAGAAACTGGCGATTTTAATTTTGCTCAGAGGCTTCTTTTCGGCTTGAGGATCTTTTTGATTTGAAGCAAATATACAACATGAAACAGCCGGCTTAACTTTTTCTCCGAATAAACAAGTATGGAGAATTTTTCGCCGTTAAAAAATCCACGGGTTTGGACCCGCGAACGTGTATAACAGTCCGATACGCTAACCGTTACACCACCGAAGCCACCTCTTATAAAGGTGATCGAGCGCAAGAGCAGTGCGTTGGCCCGTTGCGCTTGCAGCGCCAGGCTTCTTCCTCCGCGGGCGAGCGGCCGGCGAATCTCCCGTCGCCTCGCCCCGCCCACTCGGGCGCCGCCCCCTCGCCCCACACAATATATTTATGGTAATTACTTCATTAAGAAATAATTTCGTGCTCCGCCGCGCCGCTCTCAGCACTCGCCCCGCCCCGCCCCGCCCCCCCCGCCCCGCCCCGCCCCACCCCGCCCCGCCCCGCCCCCCCCCGCCATCCGGCCCTCCCCGCCCCAGCCCGCCGCCCAGCCCCGCACCCCTACCTTAATACCACAAATAGTCGATCCCACCAACACTCCTACGCGAGATCCATTGAGAGTCCCACGTGCGTTGTACTCGTAGCTCTCGCTCCTCGGAACCTTCGACTCTGGCAAAAGAGACATATGTAACAAGCGATTCTGTTTTTGTTATAATCATTAAAAATAATATGTTAATTATTTGTGTGATTAACCTATTAATTATTAATACCACAAATAGTCGATCGATAGTGTGTTTCAATAATTATGCGAGACTATAATCATTGGATGGGTCAGTTTGACACTTAGATCGGTTAAACAAGAGAAACACGGTATTTTAAATATACAACTTTATCAACATCTCCATTACTCACGAAAAATACTCCCAAGGTCTGTAAATGTACATAACGATGTGTATAATTGACCGGATTTGACCATCTGAATCGAAAATAGTTTCCCTTGCGTGACAGGGATCTATCTTTCCTTTTAGGATCTTTTGAAGCACTGGCAGACGCAAACAGTTGTCTATTCCTTTTATTGCTTCATTAAGAGACGATAAAAATGATAAGATATGTATCATTTTAAAGTTACAATATACAATTCAGCGATTCAGCATGTAAGAAAAAACTTTAAAACCAAAAGACCCAGCAAATGATATTGTATTTTCAAACTTTGAAATTTCACTTGGCTTGCTTTGTTGTTCTGTTTTTATGAAATATTTTGAAAAACATTTAATAATAGCTTGGTGGTTGAGTCGGTGAGTACTCTTGTGTTAAATTTAGAAAAGTCAAATTCGGTGAGACTCGTTTTGACACAATTTGTAAAAGAAATTGAAGCTATATGCACTAAAGTTCATATTTGTTTTGGTGAACCATCAAGAATTGCACCAAGCGGACCATTAGTCTTCTTCCGGTCTTACGGCTTAGGTGGATTAAGTAAACAATTGATTTCACTGCAGTACCTCTGTCTGGGAAAATTCTAAATTTGGAGTTCTGACAATGGCAGGATTTTTTACACCAGCTGCATTCTAGCAGCTAACTGCTGTGATCGGTAGTTTTACGTGGTTTCCACCATCAACACTAGGCGACTGCCGGAGCAGTACCCTAACAAACGGTCTACGGATTCCACACGATCTTTCCTTCCTCTTCCTAGCCCTATCCTCACCCCGTACATAACACACTTATGCATACATATACTACACTACGACGCTTCGAAATAGCAACGGAGCGGTAGCTCAGTGCATCAACTGATGTCACTGCAGCGCCTCTAACCGGGAGGTCCTAGGTTCGAGTCCTGACGGCGGCAGGATTTTCGACACTAGCTTTTCAGATAGGTCGAATTCAGCTGCTGTCTGGAGGAGAATTCTAGCGGCCGGCTGCTCTGATCGGTAGTTTCCGTGGTTTCTCCATCAACACCAGGCGAATGCCGGAGCGGTACCCTACCAAACGGGCCACGGACCGCGCACGATCTTTCCTTCCTCTCCTTGCCTATCCTCATCCCTTACACAGACACTTACACTAACATGCACTACACTACCACACATGCCGGGAGACCGGTCAGGGACTTGGAACTTGTCCCGGTTAGGGCGTTGTGCTGCTGGTGGGAGATACCTGGTCGGGTAAAACCCCGTTAGGCAACGGTAGGTCGACGCCGGATCTCGCCATCCAGCGGGGAGAGATCACCGCCATCTCCCGAGAAAAAACATGCACTACACTAACGGGACTAATGACAAAAGCAGTTGACGCGCTCGGAAACACGAGAAAACCAAACCAAACCATCGAAATAACAGTCAGGAGCTCAGAGCTTATCCCGACTGGGGCGGTGCCCCACTTGTGGGAGATACCTTGGGTAGGAAAATCCACAACCCTACGTGTAGGTCGGCGTCGCATCTTGCCATCTAGTAGGGGAAGCTCATCGCCACATTCCGCGATGAAACCACGCACTCCACTTACGGGACTAATGACCTTAGCAGATGACGCGCCCGGAATCACTAATCAAGCAACTGTCCAACCATCCTCGGGCTGAGCGCCGCCGCCCACGGGCGAGGGCCGTGCGATACGTGGCCGCCATGCAAACAGCGCGCGCCGCGGGCGTCGGCCGGCGGTGGGCGGCGGCCCCTAATTGCGCCTCGTGCCCGCCCGCCCACCCGCTCCGAGCTCGCTCATCCAGCGCCTGCCTGGGCGGAGCATTACAGGTAATTTCAGCCGGGGTCGCCGTTTCGATTATCTCCACTTTCGAAGTTTCGCCTTGAACAGTTACCGCATTGTGACGTCTTAATCATCGTGATGTGACTAGAGACGCCAAGTGCCTCGCGGGGGAATTACACGATATCGTAACGAAGTGGTGGCGGCCCCACGCCCCGAACACGCTCCGCGGACGGCGGCGTCCTGGAATCGAATCTCGATGCGGCCGGGTTTGGGGCATCGTCTAATTAGGCGATGCACGAGGAAACGTTGGAGAAGCATCTGATCGCGTTTATCCTCTTTCCGAATCGAGAGATTGCTGGGGACGTCGGTTATGACGCGAGCGTTACTTTTAGATCACGTTAGCTCACTTTTCTTACCGAGGGATTGAGTCACGGCAATGTAGGCAAGCAGATTTTTGTAACTTTTTGGCATATATAATCTATGTTGCACGAAGTGCAGGGAAACAAACGATCCCAAACTCTTCAATAACTATTTTTGTACCCATGAATACAAAAGCACAATCATTAATTCCTAGTACAGAAATGAACATGCGTATGAACACGCCGGTATCTGTAAGAAGTTAGATAGAAGCGAAATATCTGTAATAGGTTATGCACAGAAACTAGCAGATAATAAAATAGTTGTAATATAATGTTAATTTTCACAATAATGCGTAATAAGTAACACAGATTTACAATAAAATTATTGTAAATCTTTTTACTCACTAGTCCTCTCTCTCTCTCTCTCAGCCTCTGTCTCTCTCTCTGTCTCTCTCTCTGTATGTCTGTGTGTGTATGTATCTCTCTCTCGGTGTATCTCTCTCTCTCTCTTTCTCTCGCATTCACTTCTACATCCTTCTTCCGCCCTCCCATGCCACTACTTTAATTCGACTCATTTACTTTTGGATTGCGTCAACATAACCGTTATACATTATTACGTTTATCAAATTTTAGTTTTATCAATGGTTTCCTAAATATATCCACATGCTCAAATAATTCTCCATATTATTCTCTTTTGGTTTGTGTTTGATATTGATATAACTATAAGTTTCTTTAAAAATTGAATTCAAAATTTTCCTTTTGCTGCAAAAACTGATCGGACAAATTATTCCAAAACAAGTTTTTATTTTACATGTATCTAATTTATTAAAACATATAAACATTTTGTGTGGTTTTATTATATCTCACTTGTATTATAAGAATATTAAACGATGAATTCATGTACATCCCATGGTTTATGTAGAGAAATTTTAATAATAACCCAATGGAGACTAAAACTCTCCATTCTCCAAAAAATCTTTGTAATAGCCAGCAATAAAAAAAATTACACTAGCTGAACCCGTGCGAAAAGTTTGCGAAAAGCACTCTCTTCGATATTTTTACTTCAGGGTCGTGTTACTTCACTTAGGGAACAAATCGTTGACCCACAAATAATTTTATGAATCGTCCAATCTTGTAAATTATATTCTCGAGCTACCATATTAAATAGAAAATGTAGATTTCTACGGTCACCTCGCCAAACATTCATATCCATATCAAATTCGAGGAGCCACAGCAATACTTAGATCGATTGGGGAATATTCATTTTGCTGAAAAACCTGTTTGGTTTAGACACTACTCTTATAAACAGTTTTTACAGCTGGACAAACTACCGGATTGGTGCATTCTGCCGTACCCTGGTGTCTAGATGGTGTGCATCACCACATACGGAAAAGTCATTTGGCTACCCAAAGACGATTCCAGGGGACAGGGAGTGTCACGTTCTGTGCTAAGTTTACTCAATTTTTCAAAATAATTTACAAAATATGGATAGCATCACATTGAAAAAAGTATTTCCTTTATGAATATACTTGTACTACATTTTTTTATTTCAAGCTAATGATTATAAAAAATTTCAAAGATGTTAATGGGGTGTTCCCTTGCCATCTGGATCACGACCCGACCGCGATGGAGGTTTTCGCTGCTCGCCACAGAGCGCAGCATAGAACAAGGCGGGCTCTTGCAACCGTTTCGAAACTGCAGTTTTTCAGAATAAATTTATTTACAGCTCAAATGTGTGTGATTGAAGTAGTTCCTGAACACTTGTGAACCACGATCTTCAATTTAAGACCATTTCATGGTCACTCTGTTCAGCTGATTGCTCTCAAGAAATAAATAGAAAAACCGTGCTTCCTATTAATATAGAGATTACGATTACATAGAGATAAACGTATTACATTATATGAATTATTGAACTGAACTAAAAAAAATCATTAGAAATATCGTTTGCAATTTTGTCGTTTGAAAAATGGTCGCAGATATTACCCAGTAAACTGAAAGACTTTACAATACAGCTGAAATCAACTAAAACACTCTACAGCCTCCGTAAAATCAAAGTGAACAGATGTGAAAAATGTTTCGAGATGTCACCAATCTTACAGTATCCTTAGAAAAGTTAGCCACTCGGCTCTTACGACACATAGCAACGAAAAGAAAACAAACGAGTCACGCGTGCCCGGAATACCAGAAATATGACGGCGCAGCGTGGAGCGGGAGAAGCGGTGTCGTTTGATTCATGCGCGCGCGCGCCCGCGAGTCAGGGAGTATCTTGATCTGGCAGCGTTGAGCTACCCCCGGCCTCGCGCGGAGGGGAGGGGGGCGGCGGCGGCGGGCGCTGCGAGCAGCGTCTTTATCCCGCGGAGACAATCGCCGCTCGCGGGGAGGGGGCGTGTCCCTGTGGAAGCGTTGAACGGACGGCGCTCGCGCCTCCTGCGCGAGGAAGCGCTGATTTACACAGCCGGGCCACCGCGTTGCCCCGCGCCGCGCCGCGCCGCGCAGCGCCGCGCCGGTGTCGCCGCCGCTCGGCAGGCGTCGTAACTACCCGCCCACCAACATCCTCGCGCGTCCGAGCTGGAGATGCGATATCGGTGTCGATGTTTACAAAACATCAATGTTCTTAAAGAAGCGTCAATATTTTAAACATCGATGTATTAAAGTCGATGTTTTCTACATCGATGATTGATTTGTTTTGAATGTTTTTAAGACTTCGACGTTTAGTTTGTGGATGAAAAATTCCTATTCGACAGGCGAATCCTTATACCCTAGTCATAGGTTATGTATCCCTTAGACTGTTGATATAAAGTGACATCCGGCAACCGCTTGGATGGCAAGCAGTCATTCGTGTTTGTGGCAACGGGACCAGGAAATTTCGATAGAATATGAACTAATTCCCTGTTGGTTGCAGAGACCCACAAGATGTCCTGACCAAACCAACACGCTTGTTCTCATTCTCTCGTTTCGCCCTCCGCCTTTCCCCCTTCTCCTTTTCCCCATCCCTCTTTATGGTGGCTCAGAGCATCGACTGATGTCATTGCAATGCCTCTGATCGGGAAATCCTATGGTTCGAGTCCTGACAGTGGTAGGATTTTCGACACTAGCTAGACAGCTAGGTAGAGTGTAGCCGCTGTCTGGAGATGAATTCTCACGACCAGCAGTTCTGATTGGTAGTTTTATGTGGTTTATCTGATCAACCCTAGCCAAGCGGCGGAGCAGTACTCTAACAAACGGGCCACGGACAGCGAATAATGTTTCCCTTCCACTTTCTTGACCTTCTCTCATCCCTCACTTACACACCCTTAAATTACATGCAGTACAATATCACACATGTCGGGAGACCAGTCGGAAGGTTAGAGCTTGTTCCGTTGGGTCCCCTTTGGGGAGAGATTCTGTTTGTTGTTGTTTTTGGGGGAAAGATTTGGAAATTGACTAATTGATATGTTAACAACAGCATCTATAGAGATGAATAATACTTATTAAATATAAGAATACTATTGTTGTTAAAACGTAAAACATATTACTTGACTCAGCACAGTATATTTGATCCAACTACTATTCTACCAAAAGGAACCAACACACAAAAATATGTAATATCTCAGTAATAGAAAATGTTTGAGAGGACATTTGCGAATGAAACATATGCCCTTTATTATGCTATTAATTGAAGTAATCATTAGATACATATTTTATTTGCGAATTTTCTATAAGCAATTAACTTTAAGTCCATTTTTCTCAGTTCGGTTTCCTTGTGGCTTGGTTTCTTTCTGCATGTGTCCAATTGATGTCGACCGGCGGTGCACAATCAGGTGACGGTGCGGGGCGAGGGCGGGGATGGAAAGCGGAAGACATTTTCTGACAAAGCCGCTGAAGCAAATTGATTAACGCAAACGTGTGAAACTCTTCGTGTAAAGAGTGGTGACAGAAAATGTTGCATGTGTCAACCTAATTGGGTGATGTTAGCTTAAAAATCTAACAATGAAGAGTGCACAGAAAAGGTCTGACCAAAGATATCAGCGAACCGTCGTCAACATTGCATCAGGTTTTAATTACACAAATAAAAAGCGCTACATCATGTGGCTTGGCAAGCCACGTGCACCCTCCCACGGAACATGTGCCATCATTGTCTCGGCGGCCGCTCGTTGCCAGCCAGCGCCGTCCCCTTCGCCTTCGCTGCCATCGCGCGGCGCTGGGCGCCATTTAATCGCGGGCGCACGCGCGGCGCTGCTGGTGTGGGCGGGGCGGCGCTGGAATGCGGCGGTGGGCGTAGCGACGCGTCGCGCGGCTGCGCTGGCGGGCGCCCAAACGGCGCCACGCACCGCTGCCATGCGCATTAGGGGTGGCAAAGAAAGCATCCATGTTTTCCACCAGAAACATCGATATCTTGCTTTCTTCACATCGATATTTTGTTGCTAAAATATCTATTTTTTTTAATTTTTACATTAATTTACAATTACAATATATACATTTACAATTAATTAAAACATCGATGTTTTTAAAACATCGATGTTTTCCACCAGAAAATATGCTTCTTCACATCGATATTTTGTTGCAAAATCATTTTTAAAATTTTTAATTAATTTACAATTACAATATATACATTTACAATTAATTAAAACATCGATGTTTTTAAAACATCGATGTTTTCCACCAGAAACGTCAATACATTAACATCGATATTTTGCTTTCGATGTTTTCTTCACATCGATATTTTGCAGCAAAAAATCGATGTTTTTTTATTTTTATTTTTTTAATAAAGGGATTTAAACACGTAGAGTAGCAGCAATCCGTAGCAATATCGATGTTTTGCGTCATCCTCTTTATCACGCTGCACATTTCGCCTGTGCAATCAGAGGGAATTTTAGGTGGATTATTTCGATGGTGTATGAATGGAAGTGACTAAATGGTAAAGTCGCGAAACACCATGTTCTTTATTCATAATTTTATTTTTTACATTCGATAATAATTTTTATTAACATACTACTAAAATGCTGGTAACCAAACTATAAAATATATCCCTTTTACGTACAGTAATTAAAGATGGATAGGAAAATAGCATGTTTATTAGTTTATAATTAAAACATTGATGTTTTCATCGATATCGAAAACCCCTTTCTCGATGTATCGAAACATCGATCGATGTTTTGGTAAAATTTGCCATCACTAATGCGCATGCGCCTCCTTCTCTTAAGGACTCTTAAGACAGCTCTCTTCAAGAGAGCGATTGAGGGGTCTCTTACATAGGACCACCTGTATAAGAAGGGTGGCTTTAAAGGTAAGCATAGTTTGGAAAACGGGTGTAACCTGGTGAATGTTCCAACAGCTAATGAAGTCCGTTTTGCCTGTTTGACTAACTTTTCGAAATACAACACACTGCGATTCCGCAAAATTGATGAGCATTTCCACTGTATTTTTTTAACGAAAGTGATGTATGACTCTAGTGAACCACAGAACTCTGTTTCATTATCCATTCCTATATAAGCACTGTGTTCAGAAAATATGCACTGCAGAAATATGAGTTGTTTTTGCAGGGGGAAGACCGTTTCACTTGAGACCGACCGTGGCGAACTTTCGCTGACAAACATGGGCGATAAAATCCCATACGTAACCTAGAATGTTGCACCCCCGGAAAGGAGCATGTTCCCTGATTACAGAGGAAAGAAAATAAAGAGGTACAGCTTACATCATGATAAACGCAACATTCAATAGTTTCGTAAATCAATCAGATGGACAGAAGCTTTTTCACCTTTTGCCTATAAAAATTAGTGTCGCCTTCAATCATACTGACCGCACATACATTATATCCATTATAAATGCTAAAGAGTTATGGTTTTGTAAGAAAACTCCGTAAACTTTGGGATATACACCAAAGATGCATCAAACAGTTTAGACGAAAAATAAAATTTTGTAAGTTGTTCAAAATGTGTCAAAGTGTATTATTATTTCATACTGTTACTATTATCACTTAATAATAATAATTAGTAATCATAAGTTTCTAAACCTTTCTGTTTATTAATAAGCGCTAATAAAAATAATGTTAATCCACAATGGAACGCGCAGGTCGCTTCAGAACCTATCCGTTCGCAGTTGGATTCTATTGTAGTATCGTCAGATAATTATTTCCCAGGACGATTGCGCCTCAAGATGTAGCACATGGCAACAGTTGCTTCACGTCACTCAGTGTGTCGTCCACCTTCCAACTCTGACGGGCAGCCAGGCCGAAGGAAGAAGAAAGGTTTCTGACCGCTTCTTTCTGCCTGACGAAACAAGCTGTGTGACAGTTTATTAATGTGTAATACATCAATAGCTGCAATTACAATATTGTTTTAAAATTTATTTAAGCATTATCTTCCACCAAACTTCATTTATAAGTGCAGTTGTAAAGATAGTGTGCTAACTACCCAGGTGAATTTTATTGTGCATATCTTGTGTATATGATAGTTTTATGCTTCTGTATAGATAATGTGGGCTACATGAATAGCTGAGTAAGAATGTTAGTCATTCAGGAAATCCTACAGCTACATCTAATTAGCGAAACAAGTTTGTAAAAATCTGACTAAAATGAAAGTATCCGTCCCAGTACAAGCAAGAGAAACACAACAATTTTAATAGTAGATTCTGTTTCTAAATGAGAAGTTAGCCTATCAAACGATGCTCCGAAAACAGCGCCCTATTGAATGATGTCACATCAGTTGGAATATTTTTTATAAACTTGACATCATGGTTGCATCCATGGTCGTATCTTGCTTACCATGCTTATACTTGTCTAGCAAATCATACAACACATACAGATACACACACACACACACACACCACACACACACACACACACACACACACACACACACACACACTATATATACATATATATATATATATATGTATATATAAATCAAAATTCTAATTTTTCATCCTTGATATGGCTTGAAATCTTGTATGGGGAAAATAATTGTACGGGGAAATTGTTTTATACGACATATTTCAGAGAAAAATGGCATAAGTTAATATTAGGCACTGGAACTGATTTACTAAGAACCAGCAAGTAAGAAAAAAGTTCAGGATTCCTCACTTCGCTGAAATCTACAAAATTTCCGCCAAAGATCGAGTCCCGACGGGGGCAGGATTATCGACACTTAGCTTCTCAGCTAGGCCGAATTCAGTCGCTCTCCGGAGGAGAATTCTAGCTGCCGGCTGCTCTAATCGGAAGTTTTCCATGGTTTCTCCGATCAACACCAGGCAAATGCCGTAGCACTACCCTAACAAACGGGCCACGGACCGCGCACGATCTTTCCTTCCTCTTCCCTGCCCTATCCTCACCCCTTACACACACACTTACACTAACCTGCACTACACTACCACACATGCCGGGAGACCGGTTGGGGACTTAGAACTTGTCCCGGCTAGGGCGTTGTCCTGCTGGTGGGAGATACCTGGTTTGGGAAAACCCCGTTAGGCAACGGTAGGTCCCGAACCTGGCCATCCAGCGGGGGAAGACCACCGCCACCTCCTGAGCAAAAAACACGCACAACACTTACGGAACTAATGACCGTAGTAGTTGGCGCGCCCGGAATCACAATCAATGATGCAAGCAAAGGGAGTCATTTCGCGTACACTCATGGTTTACTAAGGAACAGTGTAGCGTAATTCAAATCTTCCCCGCTGGTGTCTGAGCAGGCTTGCCGAAAGTGTCGTTCGCGCTGCACCATTTCCCGCATCCGGCTCGCGCACGCACTTCTCCCAGCAGTCGCGCGGTCGCCGAACAAATGGCCGGTATTTATAAGGGGCGCGCGGCGGGAGGGGCGTGGACACGCGACTCCCGCTGTGACGTACGGCCCCACAGGAATGTGGGAGGCGCCGGCCGGGCACGGCTGGGCGTAGTGATGGTAAATTTTACCCAATTTTACCCTGGGCGTAGTTTTGGCAAACATCGATACATCGATCTTTCGATACATCGCTGAAGGGTTTTCGATACCGATGAAAACATCGAAGAAAAAACCATCAATGTTTTAATTGTAGACTAATAAACATGCTACTTTCCTATCCATTTTCAATTACAGTAGGTAAAAGGAATTCTATTGTTTGGTTACCAGCATGTTAGTAGAATGTTAATAAAAATTACTATTGAATGTATAGAATAACATTATCAATAAAGAACGTCGTGATTCGCCACTTTACCCTTTAGTCACTTCGATTCATACACTATCGCAGAAAAACCACCTAAAATTCCCTCAGATTGCACAGGCGAAATGTTCAGAGTGATAAAGAGGATGACGCAAAACAACGATAGTGCTGTGGATTGCTGCTATTCTACAACGTGCCTAAAACCTTTTTTTAAAAAAACCAACCCCCCCCTTCCCCCCCCTTTTCTCCACCTCCTCCTCTCCCTCCGCCCCTTCCTTCCATCCATCTCTACCTCCGCTTCCTTTTCCCACCCTCCTCCTCCCCTCCCCCCCCCCCCCTCCTCCCCCCCCCTTCCCCCCCCCTTAGCCTCCTCCTTATTCCCCCTTTCCTCTCACATCCTCTCTTCTTCCGCAGCGATTTCCGCCTCCTCTCCTTCCACGCCCACTTCCTCCTCCCCCACCGATCCTCATCTTTCCACCCCAAGGTACTTCTCTCCCTCGATCTCCACTTTCGCCAATTCTACCCCGCCTCTTTCTATTCCTCCCCGGCACGACCCCGGCTCCATCTCCTCCTCTCCGTCCGCCTCCCCCTCCGAACGCTTCCCTCGCCCCTCCTGCTGCTGCTCCGGCGCGACCTCCGCCCATCCGAGCGCCTCGCAGCGAAAGCCCTCGACGGAGGGAAAAGGCCCTCCGCAGATATAATCGGAGAAAGCTCAGGTATTCCCGCAATTAAACAAATCCGGCCGGACATCATGCTTGTTAGCACCACCGTTAACAGGTTTTCGGCGGCACTGCTTTCAGGACTTAAGGTAACAAACTCAAATAAATCCCCTAGGAGCTGGCGGCTGTAATTGTATTTTGTAGTGCGGTATTGGGACGGTGCACGAATAAAACCAGCTCTGACCCAGCATACTAAGTTAGCATGACGTGATGATTAACAGATTCTGACTTTCAATAGTGTTTGTAACCAAACAGGACTAAAATAAAATTACTGAAGTGTTGTAAATACACACAATAAAATCTAGCTCGATTTTGCTTAATAAAAAAATGCATGGATGCTCTCTCGCCTCCAGTATCCCGGTGGTCTCACCCTCACAACTTCTAAACGATTCGCCCCTTTCAGTCTTCCTATCTCACGGCATTTCAATATTGAATCCGTTCAGAAGTTATGAGAGCGCCCATAGTTGGTGAGATACTCGGTATGTATACAGGTGTCTCACACGTTCGTAAAATCTCGTAATATTTGAAACAGCTCATCAAATAAAGTTTTTAAAAAAAATCAGTACTGTGCATATTCCCCAGAATGTCGACGTAATCGCAAATTTAAAAATGCGATCCCAATTATTCAGTTCAGCCAAACAGCGACTACTAATCAAACATGGATATACTAATATTCTGTAAAAGCACTACCATCAGGAGACCGGTCGGGAACTTACAGCTTGTCGCGGTTGGGGTAAACTCCGCTAACTGATGACAGTTCGGCGCCGATCTCGCCATCCAGCAGGGGTGCCGCCTCCCGAGAAAAGAAACATGCGCCACACTTGAATAATGACCTTAGCCGTTCATGGGTCCTAAATAATCATTCACTCAAGCCAAACAGTAGGAGGCGCTTCTTAACCAAAAATGCTCCAGTACAGTTTCTATAGCCATTGTCACCAATGAACAAAATGATAAATCTGTTACAGTTAAGAAAAATTACAAATGAAATCATGTACGGGAAATACTACAAAAGGTCGGGACATAAAATTGGTTGAATTATGTCTTATTAACGCAATGGTTGAATTGTCTTATTAACGCAACTGCAACTAACAGCTATGATGTACGAGTTACTATAATTTCACTGTAACTAAGATATTATTACGCATGGTGAATACAATTTCTGCAAGCTGCGATGGAATAGTCTTGGATAGGATCTAGCAGTGCAATTCTTTTCACTCTTCAGAGCCGACGCAACCAAATACAACGGTCATGATGCGCGGTTTGTAGTGGTAGAATATTAACGAGTCGCAAAGTCACAAATTCCTCAAAAATATTGTTATTTAATAAAGGGTAATGTGCATACGTATGAACTAGACTCTTCATGTTCATGAGCTAAAGAAATCTATGAGGTTCAACTAAAAAATCAATACCTATTAAATTAAAAGCATAATAAAGCATTAATAGCATAATATATCTTAAAGCTATAGTTATATATCTTAAAGCTTTCTTAAGGAGGTTGTCACATCACTCTCTAGTAAGCCGAACGAAAAGTTGTAATTTTGGAACGTGCTTGTTAAAAAATGAAGAACGAGTATCAAGTATATTATTTCTGTATTTCGCGACGATTGGTAAACGAGTATTTTTTAAATGATGTATTAAAAAGTGTTCATTATTTTACAAACGCAAGCTAAGAAGCTCATTTGACTCCAAATACAACATGAAATACTGAAAATACTGGAGTAATCAACGTTTAAGTATGACTGCATTTCTCTTCAAGTTCTAGTTATCTTATAAGAAGGACATTTCTTAAGCATTATGTAAATGTTTTCTTTCAAGAATAATACGTTTAGATCGCAATTAACTCCTTCAGAGAACTGATAACTTTCATGCAATAAACTTGGCAACGCTTTATATTTATTTTATTGGTACCAATGGTTTACGTTTTCGGGAAGGTCAAGAACGTACAGAACAGTGTGTGATTGAGTTGAGCTGAGTTGTTTTTGTAGGTCTTATAACCTGAAAATCATGTTCGAACAGTTGAGATATAAAGGTCGATTTGTTACGAAACGTAAGTTATCGTAGAAAACAAATTTGTCTGTAGCCGCCATTTTATAATCATTCATCATGAATGACCCCGTATACGCATGCCAGCTCACAAAGCAATGCCTACAAACCAGCCTCTCAGTTTCGCAATATTTAAAATTCCCGCCGAGTGGTACGTCCTGCAACGTTGCCGCACTTTTTCGTTCTTACGAAAAACCGATGACAGATGTTATTTTCTTTTTGCGTTTTTGTCCAAACTACACGGTAAAATATTTTCATTTCTATTCTATTCTCTTCAGAAATGTTTAATCTACATTGTAATATTTTCCCTTCGTGTAATCTTATGTAGATGTGTTTCAAATTTAATTATTTACGGTCAGACGAGATCATTTTCCTATACTTTGCGTGTTAAAACGCAAGTTTTCAAATGTGATTATCTTTAAAACTATACGGTGGAATCACTTTATATTTTGGGAAAGCATGTAAAAACATCTAATCTTGTGATAAATTTCAGTTGCGAAGTTTAATCTTATTTTTGACATAACGTGACAACCTCCTTAAAGCTATAGTTATATATCTTAAAGCTTTCTTAAAGCTATAGTTATATATCTTAAAACTTTCTTAAAGCTATCTTAAGGCTTTAGTTAATATATATTAGATGCCTCTCGTATTCCAACAAAAATTGACAGCGAAAACCGCGATGAATGACGCATGAAAATCAGGCATCAAATGAAACAAGAGATAAAGTAGTGTTGTTTCGCCAAATATTATTTTTTATGGTTTTGAATTCTACTATTACTTGCATATCATTATTATTTCTTTTTATATATAAGAGAAACTTATTTACCCATTTAAACACAAACTGAATCGATTTTCCGATTTTCTCTCGAATGGATAAGAAGATCACTGAAGATATTATTTCATTAATATAGAGCTAACAGTAAGAGGGGATGTTACATTATTTACTCACTCTTGCTTTCGCTCTCTCCCTAGCTCTCTCCCCCCCCCGCTCGCTCTCTCGCCCTCGCTCGCTCTCTAGCCCTCGCTCTCCCACGCCCATTCCCTCTCTCGCTCTCGCAAGTAAGAATTAGTTGTTAGTGCTTGAGCACGTAGTAAGCGTAGGACAGTAAAGTAGTTTACATGCACAAATAACAAACGACATAAAACAACGCGAAATTCTTCGCAGCAAATACACAGAATGGATCCAAGAACACCAGACCCCTCGGGTCAGGGGGGTAGCGAAGCGACGCAGGGGGAGTGTCGGGGGTCAGGCGAGGCGGGGAGGTGCGGGGCGGGGCGGGGAAAGAGGCATGGCGGGAAGAGGCGGGGTGGGGAGAGGCGGGGCGACGCGAGGAGGGGTGTCGCGGGGCGGGGCGGGGCGAGGCGAGGCGGGGAGGGCGTGCGGAGGGGCCCGGAAGACGCCCGTGCGCGCTGGCCGCCGTGTGGGGGTTCGACACGCTACACCTCCCGCGGTAAGCGCGCCGCGAAGCCGCGATGCGCGCGCCGATGGCGGCGGCGGCGGCCACTAAGCGCCCGCCAGGGCTTCAATCATGGCCCATAATGCAGGCGTCGGGGACTAAAATGTGGGCCGTGATTGGTGCCTTCCCTTTCGCTTATTTCTCCGCGCGCGTCGTTCTTTCGCTATTTTCAGCCATCAAGACAATATTTAAATTCTTGGAAGCATATTCCGGAGAGGCGTTGTCGAACGCCTTTCTTGACGTGCTTAAATTTGCTAGGGTAAAACGCAGAAGATCGCACACCACGGTATAGATCTAAATGGCAGATGCATATCGCATTCAGAAAAGTGTAGCTGGCGAACACTTCTCCTACATTGTCTGAAAGTACTTTGAAATAAAGTGCAACATATATTCACGAAAGTATGAATTTATTTCTACAGTTTTGTGTAAGTGTCGTATTAACCTGGTAATAATATTCAACGAAGTCGGAAAGTACGTCACACATTTTCATCTCGCACGGCAATAGAACCCTGAAAAAGAGATGAGATCAGCTTCAGAGAAGAAATCCTTTCGTACATCTAGTGCAAAAAGCAGCTTATGACGATGAGACAGAGAAGTGTCCAAATAATAAAGTAAAAACTAGATTCTTATTCATAATTCATAACATGTGTGTGAATTTCCGTTGTCCATTTAAATATTTCATAACAATTTTTGTGTCAACATCACAATGGAATTACCAAAGCAGAAGAGCTTATGCTAGGTCTTTGTATGTACTCGTATGCGAATTAAAATGATTCGGACGTTATGCGAATTAAAATGATTCATGTTTCTTGAAAGTTGGATTTCAAATTTCAGCTATTACGTATTAAAGAAGTTAAATTTACAGAGATGTTTTTGCGTTTTCTTACTATTTCCCTTTACATTAATGTAATGAAGATTCGTTTACGGATAGTTGCAATAAATAACAACAAACAGGATAAAACGCTATTCTTTATCAGTAATTCTATCAAAGAGTAAACATAGTGTAATATTTTGTTTTGGAAGATTTTCGATGCGTTTTCGGGGTATATGGTTCTGATCAAAACAAAAAGACAGGACAACATGCACAGAAATGGTTCATCGAGACATTCATTTGAAAAGAATCAGACGATAATAATTATGATAGGTTCAACTCATTTAAGTCTCAGTAAACCAATCAGAATCTGTGAATCTTTGCTAGAATGCAAAATGGGTGGAGAGAATTTTCTATTTAAATTTTAATCAAAATAATTTATTAACCCTCAGAGAACATTCTCCGTTGTCCTTCAGGTTATGTGATAAACCACTGTCCTTGATCGAACTAGTACGCTTTGAAATATTAGATTTTTATTAATTATTCTATTTACAGCAGTCACTGAATGTTTTCTGGGCATATGGCACACAATAAAGGTAATGAATACTGCAACTACTCTCAGCTTCTTTTGAATCTCACTCTACATATTGAGAAGATAATTAAATTTACATTCTTTTCCTCCTTCCCTCTTTATTTCTTCAGCTCTTTGGAAACTTTCTTCGCCCCCGTATATAATGCATTATCGCATTGATGATTTCCGAGGACTCACAGAACAACCAGAGACGGTTAGTCCGCGCGAAGGGATGTTGGGCACCTTGCCAGGCCTGCTTTGTTTTATTTATTTATTTTATTTATTTAGTTAAAACAGTCAAAAACTGTATGTGACATATGGGGGAGAAAAATCATCTGCGCATGCTTTCTTGAGTTTCAGAATCCCTTCCCAACAATTTACCTATTAATAGTTTAAAGATGAAAAATAATAATAAGCTTCTCACTAAACACGACGCGCTTTCAGATTGCCAACATGGATTTAGAAAATCAAAATCAACGGAAACAGTTATATTTTCTTTTCTTAAAGATGTCGCCTCATCATTAGATCAAAACGAGGCACCTATTGGATTATTTTTAGATCTTTCAAAAGCTTTTGACGTCATTGATCATGACATTTTACTTTCCAAATTACCTTCATATGGAATTCGTGGTATTGCTCTAGATTGGTTATGTTCGATTAAACAACGATCTCAGAGAGTTGAAATACCTTACTGGAATGATGGAACATTACGTACGCACCTTTCCGACTCTTTGCCCGTTGCATGTGGAGTTCCTCAAGGATCGATTTTAGGCCCTATTCTGTTCCTACTTTACGTAAACGATATGCCCTCGACGATTCAAAACGGAAGAACGGTTCTCTTTGCAGATGATACGAACATCCTTTGCAATAAAGAAACCGTAAATAGTACAATATCAGATGTTTCAAATTGGTTCCGAAATAACAAATTAATAGTAAACGAAAAGAAAACGGTTGTAATGCAGTTTTCCATTTCAAATAAACAATCTCTAGTGCCCCATTGAAATGAACAGTGTACCATTGACTGATGTTAAGGCAACAAAATTTTTAGGTCTCTAATTCAGTCAAACCTTAAATGGAACGTCCATTTAAATGAATTGAACACACAATTAAGTTCTTTATGCTACGCGTTCAGAATTCTTGCAAATTCAGTCAGCCTTCATACTGCTCGTTGTGTATACTTCGCGAATGTTCATTCCCGCCTGAGATATGGCATAATATTCTGGGAAATACATCTTATAGCTCCCCAGACTTTTAGATTACAAAACGAATTGTACGAATAATAATCAAATCCCACCCACGTGATTCATGTAAGCCTCTCTTCATTAATCTAGGAATTCTACCATTACCGTGTCTTTTATTTACGAATCAGTGGTTTTGTAAAAATGACTTGCTCATGATGGAATATTTTTCAGAAAATGCCAAGTCTATTACTATAACACTCGACGTAGAAATCATATTCATCAGGACAGTATCAACAGCTCTTTACAAAAATTCACATACAATACATGTACATTATTTTACAACACTTTGCCAGATGACATTAAACGATTAAATTCAATGAAAAGTTTAAATCCAAGTGAAATTGTTTCTGCTGCATAACTGTTTCTATACAATTAGAGACTATACTGAGCATAACAAGAAAAGTAACATTAATTTTAACAATGATACATAATGCATTTTTTACCATTTGGACTGTATAAATGAGTATAAACAACCTGTAAAACTATTGTACTACGCTTCCGGTCAATGACCCCATCTCGATCAGGTTTTCGTCCAGTTTCCTGATCCATTGAGCAAATGCTGAGATGGCCCTTGTTTTTTACTTCTGGACATAAATGTAACTTCATTTTCTGTGCACGTCTTCTAGAATTCAGTGGAAATAAAATTATTCAAATTATCGTTTCCCTGTTGTCGGGCAGGAAGTAATAAGAGCCAAAATTTATTGCTTATTTATCTTTGACAATAGATTTTATTACATGGAGTTTTTGTTTTTTTCCCTTTCAAATTCAAAATTTTTTGCTTATTTATCCTTGAAAATAGATTTTATTACATGGGAGTTTTTTGTTTTTTCTCCCCTTTCAAAATTTCAAAATTCAAAATTTATTGCTTGTTTATCCTTGAACATAGATTTTATTGCATGGGAGTTTTTGTTTTTTTTTTCTCCCGTTCAAAAATTCAAAATTTAAGTAGTATATGAGTAAGTGTAGGGATCACAGAATTTTGAAAATGTGCACACAATTCACTTTTCCCCATTGCACGTCATACGCAGTTTTTAACTGTTTTTCTGACGTAAAATAAATAAATAAATAAATAATAATAATAATAATAATAATAATATAATAATAATAATAATAATAATAATAATAATAACAACAATTTTAAAAAAGCGAGGGATTAACATTTCAAATACTAGATATTTTCGTTGCCAAATTACAGAAAATTTATTTTTAACAGATTTGATTTTTCTGTATTGTTAACAAAATAGAAACTCACCCTAAGCTCTACTACCACTACAAGCAAAAGGAAAGTTCACCAAAACGTGCGCATAGTGAAGCTACATTTGTGTTATAGGAATGGGTACAGCATTGATAGGAAACTAAGATCGCTGGTGTTTTATGATTCGTGGTCACAGTCGAGACTCGGGCAACCACGAAGAAGAGATCGAAAGATTTCTTGCCAAAAACAAATCAATGTAATCCGCCCATACTTTTTCCTTATCGAAGTGGTTATTTTGCAAGGGCACGACCATTGGCCGTAGCTCCGCACCCGTATAGTCGACCCAGACTTCCTGTGAAACCTACCGCCGTTGAAATCTAAAGGCATTTTTCGAAAAGGCGCGCCCCGTGGGCGTCTCAATAAACTGCTGGGTTTGATTCTCACTTTCCCGCGAGACGTCAGTCTTAGTAAAGTCCATCTGTACTTTCTGATTGGGAGTACGTGAGATCTCGTTAGACCGGGAAATTTTCGGAGGGATTTAATTTTGCCAGGCACCTGTCAGAGTTCTTTTGTATGGGTATGTTGGACAACTGGCGAGGCCTGCTTCGTGTGACAGGAGTGGGTTCAACATTGAATGGAAACGTATATCGCTAGTGGTTAATAGTAGCCGCTGAGACTTGGACATGTCACAAGCATGGCATGGCTACTGTGGAATTTTCCGCCCTTCGAAAATCCAAGCGCCTCAGACGGGATCGAATCGGAAACAATAGGGGTTCACAGGTCAGTAAACTAACCACTCGCCCACCAAAGCACACATCCGCTATACAAATATGTATTAGGAAGTTTGTTAAAGGCCCCATCACATGTAATGATCACAAGATGTCTAAAAAAAAAACAGAAAGAAACATACAGTCGTTAAGGACAATACATGACTGTATTAGTCTGGGTGTCCTAGCTGTGATATTCATGCTGGAAGTAACATGAGGGTTCGCTTCCAGTGAGCATTTTGAGGAAAGAACTGCTTGTCACAAATCTTGTATCTATTACAATGAATCAAGCGTAACAAAGATTCAGATTTCCTCAGAACGGCTTTCCAGCCAAATTCTTGATTTCAATGACTATTGGATGAAACTTGTAAGCCAATTTATAAAATATTTTTCAATTTTAATTTAATACCGTCACGTGCTTCACATCGACTTTATCCGTGAACGCAGTTTTTAGAAATAAATTGCAATCCTCAGAACGCTGAGATTGGGAACTCTCCTGACGAAATAGGAGGATCCCGACTTCATGTAAAGGTCTTTCAAAATATAGAACTCCCCGCCCTAAATGTTTCATCCCTTTTAAATATGTACTCAAGTGGTTAGGCAAAAGTGTACGCCCTATGACTCGAGTCTAACCACTAAATGTATCTAGACATCGTTGCTCAAAATTAAAACATCGATATTAATAAAAATCGACACAAAACATCGATGTTAAAAAATCTGTTTCAAAGATTCGATGTTAAATACATCCAAGATTTGAATGAAACATCGATGTTTTGAAAACTTGGACATCATTGGATGTCACATCCCTATGCCACATGGTTGCGTACTGCATAGGGACTGCCTTTCCCGGCCGCGCCTTTTTTTTCATTTTCACACGTCATTTCCTCCCCTAACGATTCCAGATTAAATCTAAATTTTCCTTCGCGCGTCCGTCGCTCCCTCGCTGCTTCGTCGCGCTCTTCTTTCGTCCGCGGCCCCCCCGCCCCCCCCCCCCGCTCGTCCCGCCCCCGCCCCGCCCCGCCCCCCCCCGCCCCCGCCCCGCTCGGCGCCGCACCGCCTCGCCTCACCTCGCCTCGCCGTCTGCTTTGGCGCGCGTTCGCCACGGCTCTTAGAGTCTCCTCTTATTACAGTAATTTTCGTCCTTCTCATCTGGACGCGCACTGTTTTCTAGCCGCCTGCGCCCCCACCGCCCCCTCCTCGGCGGGCGAGGCATTGCCCTCACCACGGCCGTCGCCCCCCGTCCTCTGCGGCCATTCAAACATTTACATTGCAACAAATACGTTGCTCCGTGACAATTTGCTGCTAGTATCCGTAATAACGACTTGTATGGTTGTTGAAACTAAAGAGCATTATTTAATACATTGTTGTATCAATTGCAAGTTAAAATACTTTCATCCCTATTGTTAAATAAGAAATTTACTTGACAGAAATTAATGGTGCATTCCCGTGGGTGTGAATAAGCTTAGGCGTGCCTCAAGAGAGACGAGGAAACGTGGCCCTTTAGAAAAAGGGCATTGTCGCCTAACGTAATTAAACATTTATTTTCCTAAAAAAATTATATATACTTTATTTCTCCTATTTTAACCTGACAATTTGGGAATAGTTAGTTATATGACATTTGGAGATAAGGCTCTCCAAGCCATCAGGAACCTCGAATGTAGTTCACAATAAAATCAGTTCTATTTATTAATTACAAAATTCAAGTTTAATGTGATACTCCTTATGTACGTTTTATGTATTTTCTAGTATAATACGCAGTGATATAAATAATAAAGTTTAATGGAAAAAGAGGCCCAGAAATGTACTTCTCCCTCTCTTGTTTTAGGTTGCGCACGCCAATGTGGATAAAAATGTAGTTTTCAGTTTATAACTTAACTTTCTGTCATCATCACATTATACAGAACATATCTCCATTCCGTGAGAAGATTCGAAAACGCGCATTGTGGTGACACAAAAGAGGATTTGTCTGGTTTTGAATATCTATCACAAATAATAGATCACAGAAAAACGTGATGAGATGAGCTCACTATACTTCGAAATATTTGCTAAATGTGAATATCCATGAGTAATTAAAATTCTTACAATGTATTCCGAAAACAAATAACACGTCTGCAGCAGCTGTTAGTCGTTAGTGCAATGTTTATAGAAGAAAGTAAAATAAATATCTTCTGTTTATATTAGAAACTAAAATAAAACGTCTTTTGCAAATCATTGTGTGTGGTTGTCACGTTGCAGAGGGCGCTGGAATTCCAGACATTGGCGGTTGGCATTTAACATTCTCACCTCTGTTTTCAATAAATGATGCATTGGTTTGCAACGGTCGACTAGTATTGTGCGTGTCGGTCCATAAAGTGACAAATTTTGTTATAATGTTTGGAGGACTCCTCACTGCACTGGTAGAAAAGTCACAGAAATTCATGCCAATCTTGGGCATCATTCTTCTCTTTTTTTCAAAAGTATGTTCCTCAATAAAGGACTCTTGAGAATGTAAAAAACAGAAGAGAATGTGACAAATTAGAATTTTGAAAACACCAGCATGAACTTCGAGTTTCAGAAAAGTCTTTTGCATCTAAACTATTATAGAACGCTGACAACATAACGTGACAGATATCTTTTTTTAAATTATCCTAGTAAAATAACCGTTTGCATTGAAATAGGAGCACTCTACTTTTTGAAGGTTCCATCTGCATACAATGTTCCGTACCGGCGCCGCGCGGCGTTACCTTCCAACAAAATCATATTCCCTTCGCGTAACAAGCATCGAGCTAGGACAAAGGAGTGCGCTGAGGCGCTTTGTCCTTATCGCGAGGGAGCATCGTGGTCGGCGACAAGGCGCAGCGGACATCAATTTGTATAAAAGCGCAGTCGGCCACCGCGCCCGACGCGGGCGACAAATGCACGTTGAAAGGCGGGATCCCCGCCGCGCCACTGGCTGACGGCCCCCTTCGACCTGGCACTGATTAGTAGAGTTCGCAGATACAATATACTATACATATCATATAATATATACATATAATATAATATATATATATATACTATATATATATATATATATATATATATATATATTGTGACATACTAGACTGTAACACAATATTTTGATGGCAATTGGGGACAAGAATTTATTAAATTCTCCGTAAAAAGTGTAAATGTTGAGGCATAGAGCATGCAGACTAGGCGTACCTTAGCAACCAGGGAAGCGGAAGTAAATAAACATAGCGCGGCAAGTAACGGACAGAAGATTGTGATATAAGGGCATGTAGGATTGGTGGTAAACTACTAATAGGGTATGACGTAGAAGGAAACTGGAGATAGTTTTGAAAAATAAGAGACAAGAAGATATGAAAGTTATGGAAGGTTGAACGTCGTAATATTTGAGGAGAGAAGCTTTAGAGCGCGTACCGTGCACATCGTGCTGCAGAGGTCATTGTAAATGATAGATGCGGGACTTGGTGGAATTTTGCGGGAAATAATTGAGCAGTGAGGACTTATATTTTGTATGCGTAATTCTATTGGGAACTTTGAATAATTCTGGCACCGGGAATAGAAAGTGAAACAATTAATAAGTTGAGGAGGAGATTGATCCGGCAGCGGACCGAGAACAAGATACAAGAGAGAAGATTGGTCGGAGCAGTGGATTTTTCCCGGCCTCATCGTCCAAGAGCGCATGGATATATAAATAGTAAGAATAATAGCGCTATAGACAATTTTTACAATCGGTCATGACCAGGGTGACATTTTATGTTACAAAGAATTAATCGAGAAATAAACTTATAACGTTATCATTCTGAAAAAGAAAAGTTGATTATTATTTCTTTAGCATCTTGTGCAATCCACAGTTGAATAATTTCTTTCCAGAAACAAATTTCAGATTCCTCGCTTCTTCCGTGTGGAGAGCGGATCGAATGATCGTTTGCTAGGAAGAAAGTAAGTGCCGGCGACGATTATTTTCGTAAGAACCCTACCGGCAGAGATAGTAGGATAATTATTTCCCTTTAGATGTGTTTGCGGGAAATTTGAAATCGCAACCCTTCCTGGCGCCCAAAAATGATATAAATTCGGAAACCGGTTGCAGAAATAATTGACAGAAACGGAGAGCGTTTATATATATATATATATATATATATATATATATATATATATATATATATATAAACTTCCTGAAATTTTAAACATGGGTTCGATATACAACGTTCACTTCTTACCTTCTGCATAAGGACGTGTAATTCTATATAGAACCACAATTCCTCGAAGTTCAATTCATTGGAATCAATTATTATATTGATGGCAACTACTATGAATTATCAGTCTTTTCAATAATAAAAATTTAACATTTACTCTTCTTATTTATACATGGCAGTTCTGTCAAATTTACGTGAATTTCTTTTCATTTTAAACATTGAAACACCGAACAGTTTAATTATAGTTCATAAGCTTACGTTCATAATTATGTTCGTAATCTTGATTGTTGGCTTCTCGGTTGACTAGGAGAATGAAGTCCCCGAAATCCTTAGTGAACCTATTTTCGTATCCTTTCCTAAATAAAAATGTTTCAGAATATCCTCAACGATTGCTATAATTAGATTTAATATTCCAACAAATCTCACACGCGGTTGCAACTTTCCCTATATGCGTTTCGTTCGAAACACGTACTCGCGACTGACTATATTCGTCTAATTATTGGGAAATTCTTCCACAAATCCTTCTACGAAGCTACCCTGATGTATTTCACCTCGAAATATGGAGTCTATTTAATTTTAACTTTCACCATTATATTAATCAAAATTCTCAATTACCATTATCTACTGTAACGATCTGACATCAAGCATGGAATATTAACCCTTGTGTAAGCGTTACCCTAACAACGCGTCTTTTTTTTTTTTTTACTAAAAACGATGCCATATTCAAACGCCAAATATTGATTTTATCATTAAAAAGTACTTCCCAGGCTCTTGGCTTATCACAATACATATGTACAGTAAACCCTCATTAACACGAATTCCAAGGGACCGAAATTGTCGAAGTTCGTGTTATAAACATTCGGGTTATCCGAGTATTATAAATGTCCGTATTACTGTAATCCTTTGCCGGGACGGAAGTTTTGTACCTGTTACGGGAAATTCGTGTTAAGCGGGTTAAGAAGAAAACGGTAAGAATAAGGAACAAATATGTAAAATCAGATATAATATGTAAGTTATGCATGTAATATGTAAGACTGTATGAGCCCGTTTACTTAGCACGTCACGATCATTATTAGAAAAATACATCCAAGGAAACAGAGAACTGATGTTGGAAAATACTCTTTTGTAAATAGGACTATCGAGTCATGGAATAGCTTACCTGCAGCACTAAAGGAGACTTTTACAATAAACATAAAGATATTTTTAGGTTAAGATAAAATTATATTAATAGTGCTGTACGCGATAAGATAAATAGTCTATGAAGGGTCTCAGCATTTAGCAGGCATGCCTAAAATGAACAAACGTTGTACTATGTATTGTATTAAAAGATTTTAGTGTTCTTCATTTTATTATATTATTATATTAGATGTATAGTACGTGTGAAGAAGTTACCACTGGGCTTAATGCCCAAAGCAAATTAAATAATCTATCTAATATATATCTAAGTTTAATAAAAACTTTTACATTCACAATATTCCCAAAATATTTTCAAACCAAAAATTAACATTCACAGTTTGAAATTGCTTCAATAAAATATTTATTAAACCTATTTTAAAAATAAAGATTATTACTGGGTTTCAAGTTTTTTAAGAGAACATTTTTTATCTTTGGCTGCAACGAGAGCAATGGTGCAAACGTGGAAAATATAATGACTAGCAGAGAATAATTGGAACATTCTCTTCAAAGTGCTACACATCTCCTACAAACAATATTTTTCGAAACTTGCGATTTAACTTTAAAGGCATGTTGCTGTTCCGTTTCACACATACTGGTAATTATGTGTCATAATTGGCGCTGGTGCAAGCTTAACGAGGCATAGATAAACAAGACGGTGATTAACCCAAACGGACCGTGCACATCCGGCCGCGCTTTTACGTGAGGCACCTCGGTTCATCGGTAGGCAATTCTGAATGAGTAAGAAAAAATATGCCGATTTATCAATAAATAATATTTCTGAAAATTAATCAAACGTTGTTGGGGAAATAATTTCATAAAATTTCCAGTAGTTTTTTAATTGTGTAACATAGCAGTAAGATACGTAAAACATGTAATATAGTACAAAGTGTGCAAAAAATTAACGAAAAATTTGGATATTTCCTTAGAATTGCAACAAAAACCCAAGATCTCAATTTTGAGAACGTACATAAAAAATATGCAACTACATAAGAAGTTTCTTTTAAATGATGTTCATTTTGTTTACAAGAATAATAGGAATATAAGAGGAATAATAATCTAGGAATTTGACCATTACCTTGTCTGTTGATTTACGAATCAGTGGTTTTTGTCAAAAATTACTTGCTTAATGGCGGGGATATATTTTTAGAAAAAGCCGATGTCTATTACTATAACACTCGACGTAGAAATCATATTCATCAGGTGACAGTATCAACAGCTCATTACAAAAAAATCACATACAATACATGTACATTATTTTACAACGCTTTGCCAGATGACATTAAACGATTAAATTCGATAGAAAAGTTTAAATCCCAAGTGAAATCGTTTCTGCTGCGTAACTGTTTCTATACAATTAGAGACTATACTGAGCATCACAAGAAAAGTAACATTAATTTTAACAATGATGCATAATGCATTATTTACCATTTGCACTGTATAAATGTGTATAAACAACCTGTAACAAGTATTGTACTGCAGCCTCCGGGTCAATGACCCCATCTCGATCAGGTTTTTCGTCCAGTTTCCCTGATCCATTGAGCAAATGCTGAGATGGCCCCTTGTTTTGCTTCTGGACATAAATGTAACTTCATTTTCTGTGCACGTCTTCTAGAATTCAGTGGGAAACAATTATTCAAATTATCGTTTCCATGTTGTCGCGGCAGGAAGTATTATTCCGATGGACAACATGGATAAGAGCCAAAATTTATTGTCTTTTTATCCTTGAAAATAGGTATTCATAAATATTACATGGTAAAATCATGGGAGTTTTTTTCCCCAAAAATTTAAGTAGTATATGACTTAGTGTAGGGATCACAGAATTTTGAAAATGTGCACACTATTCACTTTTCCCCATAGCACGTCATACGCAGTTTTTAACTGTTTTTTTACGTAAAATAAATAAAAAGAAATACAAAGAAAGAGTAATAGTATGTCAGCGAAAAATGCAGCAACTTAAAGGCACAATCTTAACAAGTGCTTTTGTGACGCCTCTGACGATGACAGATATCCCGGAAGGGCGCCCACGTGTCCGCTGATCCGCTCGGCAGGTGGAAATTGGCCGTCGCTTCGCCTGGCGCGGCCGTGCGGGAGTTGGCGGGTGGGCGCTATCGTGTGCGTCTGCGGTGGTCGTTGACGAAGCAGAACCCGACCGCGACGCATATCACGCGTTACATGCATGTCGCACACAATTCGATCGCCATCGGAGGCTTGCGTTGTTGTTTTGCTTACTGCAAGATCGACAGACTTCAGACATACGAATTGACAAACAATAGTTTACGGACTTCACTCACGATTTTGGCACTGGATTACACGAGGGAACAAAAACGTTTGTTTTTTTTCATACCTCCAGGTTGAAAGTAGGTGATTGCATCACACTGATTTCGAAAACTCATTATAAAAAGTTTCTATCACGTAAGGTTCAAAAGATATGAACATATTTATTATTTGAAATAAACAAAATATACTAATTTCCGCATTGTCGCTCCGATTATATTAAAACAAAAGTTTATGAGCATGCTTCAAATGAGGTAAGAACAAGTTAAAAATGGAACATGTATATTCGTGCTATAAAATGCGACATTAAAATGGTTTGTTGGTTTTCTGCACCACATAGGTAGAGCTAATGACAATGATTTGAGATTTCCATACAACCACAACCAGAAGTTCGTTGTGTAGGTGACAAAACACTGGTAGGCCGCCCGTGCTCATGGTTTGTCTTGATTACAAACACGACAGCCAAAGTATAAAGAATACAAAAGTTTTCTAATTTCATATATTTTTTCCTTTGAAGTTTCGGTATAAATCTTCCACAAACGTAACAGAAGTTATTGGGTTGATTCGTACACTTTCAATGTGAAATGACGGTTTGCATTTTATCGAACCGATTCAATTCTACAGATCATGTGGTGAATTTCACTTTATAAAACAACACAAAACTGTAATGTATTAATATATTTGAGACACGCAAACCAGACCTCAACTTCACGCGCACTGCGGGTACAGATTAGCAAGACACCGACTGACTCAGAAACTGCCACCCCGACAGTTGGAATACTTGTATACTTGCGATAACGTAAGGGGCTGAAATAATTCCTTTTGGGATGCGCAGTAGGAAATTTGGCGCTCGTGACTTGTTTTCAAAACATCCACTAAGTCAGACTAAGGCCTACTCATAATTCAGCGCAAATATCAGACGCGAGAAATAAAGATGGAAATCTTCGAATACAGAAGGGAAAAAAACACGAAATTCCAATTTTATTGATATCTCATGAACTGGCCTAGACACCTGAACAAATACTTTATTCGGAGACAGATTGTGTGCGTATTGATTCTACATATCTTACAAGTGCAATTTAAGTATCTTTGTATTTATCACAAAACATGGCATGATACGATATAAAAATACGACATATTTAAAAACTGTGCCGTGATATGACGTTCTTATTGTGATATTCGTAATCTACGTATAAAATTGAGCATGTTGCGTACTCCAACATCCTGGAGGAAAAAAATCTTGTTCCCTAATGTTATTAATGCGCTCAGAGTATGGTGAGCAACGGTTACAAATTTCTATTTGGTTATACAACGTTCTAGCTAAGTAACAAATGAACAAGATGATATTTGTTTTATTATAAGGCTACATTAAAAATTACAATTTAAAATTACAACAAAATTACATTAAAATTACAATTACATTTAAAATTGTCACCACAGACGTGAAAAGACTACAATAGTATGGGCACATGCAAAGAATGAACAAAGAACGCTGCCCCAAAATGCTGTGGAAATGGCAGCCAACTACCCATCGAAGAAGAGGAAGACCTAGACTTACATGGGGAGGAGTAGAAGAGGCAATGACGAAAAGAGGATTGAGTAATGAAGACTACACCAATAGAGATATGGATGCGAGAGACACACTAGGATGTAAAACAACCCGCCATACTACTACTACTTTTCAGCTAGGTCGAATTCAGTCGCTGCCTGGAGGAGAATTCTAGCGGCCGGCTGCTCTGATCGGTAGTTTTCCGTGGTTTCTCCTATCAACACCAGGCGAATTCCGGAGCAGTACCCTACCAAACGGGCCACGGACCGCGCGCGTTCTTTCGTTCCTCTTCCTTGTCCTATCCTGACCCCTTACACACACCTTACACTAACATGAACTACACTACCACATATTCCGAGAGAGGGTCAAGAGCTTAGAGCTTGTCCCGGCTGAGGCGGTGCCCCGCTGGTGGGAGAGTCCTGGTTAGGGGGAAACCCCACTAGCGGACGGTAGGTCGGCGCCGGATCTCGCCATCCAGCAGTGGAAGATCACCACTATCTCCCGATTAAAAACATGCACAACACTCACGGGACTAATGACCAAAGCAGTTGACGCGCCCGGAAATACGAAAAAAATCAATCGATACTACTACTACTACTACTACTTTAAAATTCCCGCTCTTAATTGTGAACTGGTGCATGAAGCTCACTGGCCCAAACCGAAAAAGCTGCGCAGCGGCTCAGCCATGGCACTGTATCACGGGCGCAACGCGGTGGCGGCATATGGACGACGCGCGAGCGTCTTTTTATACGACGCAGTATACAGCGTCATTATATGACTCGGTCGTATAATGTACGACGACGACATCGCACGACGTCGTCGACTATCGTACACGATAATGTACTTCACGCTGGGCAAACCCTCAAATTCATAACTCCCCGGACTCCCTCGGATGGCAACTCCACTGTTGTTTCATTATTTCCAAACGTAACAAAACAATAAAACTAAAATCTTCATCCCCATTTAACCAGCACGCAACCATAACGCTGCAGCGTCATAATGTCTTGACATTCTGGGAAATGTCACAATTTATTTAAAATTCCCCTCACACGTGTTGTGGCCAGAATCCATGTTTTGTGGGTCCATAATCGAAAAATCGACTTACGGCAAAACGTGGTCTCTGCGTCAACGCTAGCGACTAAATTCTTCAGTCGATTTTCTTCAAAATTGATATTCCCCCATCGATCTGGCTGATGTCGCGGCCATTTGAATTTGAAACCGATATTTTCTTTTTTGGGGGGGGGGTCTTAACGTAAAGCCTCTTGGATATTTAAAAAGTTTTTAAAAAATGGCTCTAATGTTTTCGATTAGATTTCGTTATTGGATAGTGTAAAAACGTTTAAGAGAATAGCACAGGTCTCATGTTTATTAAAAACCCTGATTATTCGAAAATTGAAAAAAAATCAAATTTTTTCGGGTATTCCTACAACCACAATTTTGAAGATAAACATTTTTGTCTTAATGAAATGTGTTCATGGAAAACATCTAAAAATAATGTCACGTTCAATGTTTCAAAAACATGAGTATTTTTGCGAAATTTTACGTCAAATATATGCAATTTTCAGTTCCTTTAAACGATTTTTTCTTTTCATAAAAAGTCACAAAAAATTCTGATTAAATTTAGACCTTAGATAGCGTAATGGATGCTTAAGAGAATGGTGCAGTTCTCATGTTCATTGAAATACCTTACTTTTCCAACATTGAAAAAATAAAATTTTTTCCGGCGTCTTCTTCTTCTTCTTCTTCTTCTTCTTCTTCTTCTTCTTCTTCTTCTTCTCCTCTTCTTCTTCTTCTTCTTCTTCTACTCTTCTTCTTTCATCTTCTTCTTCTCTCTTCTTCTTCTCTCTTCTTCTCTTCTTCTTCTTCTTCTTCTTCTTCTTCTTCTTCTTCTTCATCTTCTTCTTCAATCAAGGATTAGGCCGAAGGCCTGTTCCGCCTCTCCGACGTTGATATTATCAATTCATCGAGTTTTTGGTCTTCCCACTCTTCTCAGCCGGTACATAATTTATTATTTATTTAGGGGTATCTGTCGTCGTTCAATCTTACAATATGTGTTTCTGCTTTTCGACTCTTTCTAAGAGGTTAAAATATTTAGTTCTTGTCATATATCCACATTTTCTTATGATTTAATAAAGTATAGTTAGCAAGATTTCGCAGGAACTTCATTTCCCTAGTTAGAATTTTTCTTTTTCATGATCCATGTACGTCCAATTTTCGCATCCATTGTTCGTTTTTGGGACGACAAGCGTTTTATAAATTTTTAACTGAGTGTCCCTTATTTGTTAATGTTTTTCTTATTGTTTCATACATTCTCCGGAACCTACTCAGTTTGACATCAAGATCGGTTTCTATTTGATATGATACAGTGTAGCCCAAGTAATGAAAGGTGAAAACGTGTTCTAAACGTTTATTATTGAGAACTATTTTCATCTGGCATGTTCTGTACCTACAAAAACATAGTTTTAGATTTGGTAACATATCTTAAGATGATATTGCTCCATTACTTTCAGTAATTTGTAAGCCGCTTATGTAAGTCATTTTGAGATTCTGCAACAAGTAGTTGCTCATCTGCAAATAGCATAGCTTTGAAAGGCATATTAGGCATATTACCTGTATTTATTCCGGGTGGTAATGTTTGCAATTCTTCTGTGGCCGAATCTATGTATATATTAAACAATGCCGGTGATAATGAGCAATGTTGTTTGACATCTTGATTGACAAATGATATATTGTTGTACTATTTATTTATATCATTATTTTTGTATTTTTATAAATATTTTGGTTGGCATCTTCCTACAACTACAATTATGAAGGTACATTTTTTCTTAATGAAATGTATAATGAAATCAGAACTTCAAATAAGGTCATGTTGAAAGTTTTGAAAATATTAGCATTTTTGTGTAATTTGGCGACAAACATAGCTACCTGCTTCCAATTTACTGCGCTTCCCGAACTAAAATGAATAGTGGTGCTACGCAGTCGGATGCTACGCTTATTAAAATTTGTACATTATTCAATATTTCATTTTATTCTCATTATTATTTTTTATATTTATATTATTTCATTTTAAATTGCGTCCTATAATTGTGTTAGATATGAAAACGAACAGATGATTTCGCTTTGCTTAATAAGATGTGAGAATGAAGAGTAATGCATGCAAAAAACCAGTAATTTTGATTATTATAAAAATATATTTAATTATTATATTTTTCGATCCATTTTCATTTTCTTGCTAGAAGTATAGACAATGCTGCTAGGCAAAATGTGTATCCTATACAAATTAGCAGTCACTGTTGCTTTGAAACCCTTGTTTTAAACTAATAATTTTATAATTTGGAGAATATTACAAAACTATAACAAGTTTTTAATAATTACTATTATATATTTTTCGATCTATTTGCATTTGTTTGCCAACGCTATCAGTATCATATTATTTATTAACATTTAAGTATTTTACTTTCTCGCATAATTCTTACGCCGAATATTTTAAGGCTAAAAAACTCATCGGATATGTTCGTGAAAACACTGCATACAATGAATACAATGCCAGAAATATAATTTCATTTAAAGATTTGAATAAAAAAATCTATTGCTTGACACTTTTTAATTTTTGCAGCAAATGTTCTACGATTTCAAATAAGTTTTACAAAAAATGATGGCTGAGATGTGTTAATTCGAAGAGAAATTGTGATATAAATAGTAATACTTAAGCATTACTAAAGGCGAGAAAGTACGAGCTGTTTTCGCACCACTAGTTTTCTACCGTTTCCGTTTCCCCTAAAAGTCAAATAAAAAGAAAACTCTTTTTCAAAACTGAATGAGATAACACATCAATTGAGTCGATTACGAGAACGCGATGGCAGAAATAAAAACCGGCGAGACGGAGCGGGTCGGAACGGGACGTTGCCGGCCGGAGCGGGATGAAGGAAGGGGGGGAAGGAGAGGGGGAGAGAGTGCCGTCTCACGCACAACGCGTCGCTTCGCTGCGCGGCGCCGCCGACCTTCCAGCGCCCGACGCGCTAGCATGGCGCCCATTACTTGCCACTTCATTGTACTCTTATTTTCGCCTCCCGCTTCCTACACTTTTTCTTCTGTAATGTCACGTTACGCCCCATTGAGTCGCCAGGCCGGGCCGGCCCGGCGTGGCGGCGTTCGCTCGGTCGGCCCGCCAGCCAGCACTCCCCCTCCCCTCCAACGCCCCCTCCCCTACCCCACCCCCAACCCCCTCCCGCGCGCGGCGGCCGCAGTTTTGTTTTAACAAAACACATCTTCAAAGCTCTCTATTGTTATATTGAAGCTCATGCGAGAGTAATCGATATTTCTCGATCGGGACAGGTCGTTCACCCCGTGTGTTTGTTTAGAGGGCGTCCCGCAAGCGACGCGGCCGCCACCGCCGCCGCCGCCAATCGGGGGAAGGCTTCTTTTTAATATTCGCGGTCTCGCGCCCCCACGCGGCGCGCGCTGCCGCGCCGTTCGGAAAACATCGACCCTTGAGCTCGCCTCCCTCCGAGTCTGTACTTGTGCACTGTGCGATGTACCGGGCTATTATTGTCATTCGTCTCCACCTAGTTACGGGTTATGATGTTAGAAGATCCCGGAGTGCTTTGTGAGGACGCGCAGACAAGACCCTGATATTCTCAGTTCCCAGAATGGGGGTTACATGCAAGTGTATGCATTGTTTACTAAAGACATTACCACTGAAAACTGCTGAGTGCTTAAAGAAGAAGATGTAACTTGTGAATTGTAAGACGGAAGTCTTGTAATGAATTATTTTATTATCGTTGTTGAGAAATACTATTATTTCGCATAATAAGAAGCGATCGACGGGAAGTCGAAGACGAATTGTGTCAATTGAGTCATTACAAATACGGATCTAGTTTGCATTGACTGGACTGTTTTACCAGCGGGTTAAAGATTGGTGGGAGGTGGACGTCAAATCGCATTTTCATTCCTGTTCTGGATGCACAGCCCTACCGATTGGCGTCGGGATGAACACGAAAATTGAGACTTCCAATAGAATTCTTCAGCCAGTGTCGGGTTAAGTCACTATTAATTTACCCCTGCGAGGGGGTGACTGCCGAACCCTCCTGAGGACAACCCGAACGAATCCGCCTGCCTTACCCCCCCCCCTAGACACTTCCCTAGGCACTACCGGTGTGGAAAACTCAGAGAAACTGCATCTAGGGTAGACGTGTTCAATCCGTATCAAAGTTAATTCCGAAGGCTCTCTAAGCATAGGGATCTTTGTGCAAAGATTCATCTTAGATAATCACACCATCATTTACACGTGTTTCATCAGTGACCAAGATTCTATAGTTATTCCCATTTATTCTTATATTATTTGATTTCTGATCCTAACTCTTTCCCATTACACCTGTTCCTATAAAACTATCTTCATTGTTTTCCTTTTTGTATCCCGCCTCATCACACACAACAAATCCAATCTTTTAAACGTCTGCTTTGAACTTGTTGGTGTTCTCGTTCTAAGTCACTGCTTATGACTACCGAGATGTGGCATATTTCGCCTTTTATTAGTTATTTTCCACGTCACACAACTTCGCTTGACGTCATGAAAAGGCATTTCTGATACAGCATTGATCTCAATCTAGTCCTACAAGATGAACCGCGTCACAAAACATTCCATCCCCTACAACGCGCCCACTACCTGCGCATGAGCCGTTTCAACCAAGCAGCTCGTCCATGTGACTCGATGAGGAACTTCCTCCACCAGCGGAGGAGCCCACACTCAAAGATACAACCACATCGGCACTCTCACGCATACCTGAGTTCGGAATCGCCTATAAAATGAAGGCGTTTGGCATTCGATTCTCTACGTACTCCTCATAAAATCTCACGATATCCTGGCCACGTGGCGGCGACCTTCATCCGTTGTCCGCGTGGCGGCGTCTAAGAAAGAAGTACCATACTTGGGTTTTGCTAACATGGCCTAAGACACTTCATCAGCTGTTAAGGTGTCATCTAATCGAGAGCTAAAACGTCATCACAGTGACGTCACTTTGGTGACGTTTAAGCTCCCGATTTGACCAAACCGTAACAACTGATCAGCTGTCATCGGCCAGGTTACAGAAACCCAAGTATAGCTGGTGGCAGGGCTGGCGACCGCCCCTTTCAATGATGCTATCTGGTGTGGGGGGATGGGGAAGGGGCTGGAGGGTGGGAGTGGGGAAGGGGAGTGGGGAAGGGGAGGCGACGAGTTGTCCCGCAAAAGGGCCTGCCTGCCTCCCGGCGTCGAAGAGACGGCCCAGCTAGGCAAAGCCCCCGGTGCTGACGGCGACAAGACAAGCGTGGGGTGAGCGGGAGAGTGGAGCAGCGACGGGATTGGAGGGTGGTGAACCAGCGACGGACAGGCAAAGGAGGTCTTTTGGAGGCGTTGGAAGAGTTTGCGGTGAACAAGGTTCACATTACCCAAGCACATTCCCGACATCCGGAAAAAACGGTACTACCCTTGAATCGACAAGGCCCTCGTGCTTTGGCTAATGGATGCTCAAGTTTAGGACGACGATGTCGTCTCTTTGTCGAGGAAGAAGAGGCGGGATATTGGTAGTAAATAATAGACACTTTTTGACTCAACAGAATTTGTTTTATCCCAAGAGTACTGACGAGTCATTAGTTATTTCTTTTTCAATAAATTATTCTTAACACATTTTCTCAATTATTCATTACCACTTTTTCGATTCTTCGAGCAAAAAGCACTCACTTAACGTTGTTGTTTTTCTAAAAAAGGTAAATTTCTTAGCAAACTCTGTAAAAAAAGTATATTTTCTGCTATCGATTCGTTTGAATGCGATGGCTGTCGAAAGCGCTAGTTTATAATGTGCATTCGCCGATGGCGGTGGCGGTGGAGCGGGCGCTGGCGGCGGTCGGGGGACCTGGGAGGGGAGGCCTCCTGTCAGCGGCCGCTTTCAACCGGCGCGACCCGCAGCACGCAGCCGCCCGTCACACGACGGATATTACAATTTTGGCCCGGTCTTTTGTCTTGTATTAGTTATCACAAATCAATTAGGTGATGAAATTCCTGTTGGACAATTAGAGATAGAACGAGGGAGTGGCCCGGCCGACCGGCTCGTCGCTTGTCAACGAAAAGGCAAACAGAACAACACAACCCAACCAGCTGCCTGCCTGTCGCGCCCCGCGCCCAATGCCCTCGTCCCCCGGCCCGCGCCCCACGCCCCGCGCCGCGCTCCGGCCAACCGCCCGCCGCGCCCCGCCAACCGCCCCGCGCCAACCGCCCCGCGCCAACCGCCCCGCCCAACCGCCCCGCGCCAACCGCCCCGCGCCAACCGCCCCGCGCCAACCGCCCCGCGCCAACCCCCCGGCCAACCGCCCGCCCAACCCCCCCCCGCCAACCGCCCCGCGCCAACCGCCCCGCGCCAACCGCCACGTGCCAACCGCCACGCGCCAACCACCCCGTGCCCTCACTCATCGCTCCTCCTATTCCACTGAACAACGAAAGGGCACAAACTTTTCCGGCTATTGCAGGGCCCAATTCCCAAATTCAAAATGTATACCGGGAGCGGTGGCTCAGTGCATCAACTAATGTCACTGCAAAGCCTCTGACCGGGAGGTCCTACGTTCGACTCCCGACGGCGGCAGGATTTTCGACAAGCTAGGTGGAATTCCGTCGCTGTCTGGAGGAAAATTCTGGCGGCCGGCTGCTCTGATCGGTAGTTTTCCGTGGTTTCTCCGATCAGCGAATGTCGGAGCAGTTCACTTACAAACGGGCCACGGACCGCGTGCGATATTTCCTTCCTTTCTTTGTCCTATCCTGACCCTTTACACACACACTTACACTAATATGCACTACGCTACCACACATGCCGGGAGACACATTGGGGACTGAAAACTTGTCCCGGCCGGGGCGGTGCTTCGCTGGTGGGAGATACCCCGTTGAAGGTTGAAGAAAACCCCGTTAGACGTCGGTAGGTTGGCGCCGGATCTGGCCATCCTGCGGGGGAAGACTACCGCAACCTCCCGCCCAAAAACACGCAATACACTTACGAGACGCGATTAGTTTACGCGCCCGGAATCACTGTCAATCAATCAAAATATATTTATAACATTTACAAGTGTGAACTTGATCGAATCGATTTCAATCTTTCGTAGATTCAGCAAGTGTATTATCGAAGTGATATGTTAGGTCCTTCCAAGGAACGCGGATATCAGTTTGATATTTTTCTAAAATCTGTTTACAATTAGTCTATTGAAACGCTCTCCGTTTCCGTTAAATTATTTATGCAACCGGCCTCCGAATTTATATCATTTTTGGGGCGCCAGAAAATGTTTGCGATTTTAAATTTCCCGCAAACACATCTAAAGGGACATAATTATCCTACTATCTCTGCCGGTTGTGTTCTTACGAAAATAATCGTCGCCGGTACTTACTTTCTTTATAGCAAACGATCATTCGATCCGCTCTCCATACGGAAGAGGCGAAGAATCTGAAAGTTGTTTCTAGAAAGAAATTATTAAACTATGGTTTGCACAAGATAAAAAATGATAATCAGCTTTTCTTTTTCAAAATGAGAACGTTGTAAGTTTAATTCTTTGTAACATAAAATGTCCCCTTGGTCATGACCAGTAGTAAAAATAGTAAATAGCGCTATTATTCTTACTATTTATATATCCATGCGCTCTTGGACGATGAAGCCAGGAAGATTTCACCGCTCCGACCAATCTTCTCTCTTGTGACTTGTTCTCGGTCTGCTGCCGGGTCAATGTCCTCCTCAACTTATTGTATCACTTACGACTCCCGGAGCCAGAATTATTAAAGTTGCAAATAGAATTACGCACACAAAATATAAGTCCTCACTGCTCAATTATTTCCCGCAAAATTCCACCAAGTCCCGCATCTATCTTTTACAATAACATCTCAGTACGATGTGCACGGTACGCGGTCTAAAGCTCCTCTCCTCAAATATTACGAAGTTCAACCCTCGATAACTTTCATACCTCCCTGTCTCTTGTTTTACCAAAACAATCTCCAGTTTCATTCTACGTCGTACCCCATTACTACTTTACCACCAATCCTACATGCTCTTATGTCACAATCTTCGGTCCGTTACTTGCCGCGCTATGTTTATTTACTTCGGCTTCCATGGTTGTTAAGGTACGCCCTGCCTGCATGCCTATGCCCTCAACATTTACACATTTTACGATGAATTTAATAAATGTTTGTCCCCAATTCCCATCAAAATATTGTGTGACAGTCTGGTATGTCACATTATATACTGATCATTGGCAGAATGGAATGTTGTGCGTAGAAACACATGGGAAGAAGCGGTTCTTCTAACAAAGTCGCTAAAATGTATGACTTGAATCTAGTGGCTTAAAGATATTTAGTCTCTCTATAGCAACATTCGTATCTAAAATGTACATTGTCGGAAGATTTTCCTGCCTTTCTATTCTTTACTGATGTATTAGGCTTCTTATTTTAAAAGAGTCTGCTACTATTGTATTTTTTTAAATCTGGATGAAGAACGTATTTTCATATTTCACAGTACATTGTTTGCTGATTGAACTTGAGGTTGTAATCTTTGGAGAAGTTCGAAGCTTGTTAGTTAGTTTGTTAGTTAATGCCTTATTTTGCGTGGCGAGACTCGGGCCATCTGGCCCGCTCTTCCGTCTAACCACGCAAATTTCGCTACGCTCCTTTCACCACCTAGCAGAGAAAGAAAGTATTATGTTGGGCGACGAAACGGGCGGATCTCAATTTTGCTCAGAGGTTTATTTAGGCTTGAGGATCTTATACATGTAGTAAATCTACTACATGGGACAGTCGGCTTTACTTCTCCGAAGGACGACGTACGAAGGATCTTTTCGCCCTGAAAAATCCACGGCTTCGATCGGGTTTAAGCCCGCTTGTGATGCTTGCAGAACCCAAAAATTCTATTCTGTAGATCCAGTACAGTTTTCCATGTATTAATTTTAATTTTTCACCAAGAAGATGGAGTCTTGTCCAATAAGTCAGTAGTATTTTTCCAATATTTTATCCAATTCTTTACCTTTCGTAGTTGAGTGTTATTTTCTATTTAATCTTGTATTCAAGGTGAAATGTTCTTCACCGTGCATGCTTGGGGCAATATTTGATTTTAATTCATTCTGGAGGACACATTTTTGTTGACAGTGAATGTCACGAGGGTTGATTTGGTTTCGTTAATTTTTATGCGCCAACATTTTAACCACGTATTATTCACGTTTAGATATTTCTGGCATATGTATTTTTATACAAAGGGGAAAAATGTATCACTGAAATTCTGCTTTAATCGAATGTGTGTCGCCGAAGGCTATGTAAGTAGTAAGTAGAGAATGATCCTAACACCCTTCTTTGAGGTACGTCAGAAGGGATTAGGAAGAAAGTACTAAGCCTGTTTCTAAATTTGGCATGGACATGTCTGTCTGTTAAGTAGGCTTTTATTACTGATTAATATGAATAAGGAGGTATCTCCTTGAATTTATACAGTGGTTTTAGTTTTAATTCTTTATAAAACACTTGACTCACATGCAAAGCTTCTTGTGAACTTCTTATCGTGAACTTCTGTTAACTTCTTATAAAATGTAATGAGTCTATTTCTAAATTAATATTGATGTTCGGAGAATGAATTATTTCCTTCATTCTTCTTTGTTAATGTGGGACACTGTAAACAAAAATGCATTACTCGCTTGCCACTTCTCACACTTACTTTGCAAAATAAAAAACAACAACAACTAGACTTAAAAAGCTCATTTCCTCAGTACCAGAGTGTTCTAGGGATTAAAGGCATTAAGTTACTTTATTTTTTCTCAAACACAGGTTGCATGAGCGTTGCCATTTGACACCTTCACAATCCACAAACCGTAACTCGCTCCAATGTAATTAATAAGTATTTCTAGCCCTTGTATTTTGTTTTCCTTCAAAAAATACTTTCGAATAATAAATTTGAATTTTCATTCCTACTCGTGCTATTATTAATATTTTTCCAGTCAATATGGATAAAAAGTAGATTAATGAAGGGTGTATTTACCTTTTGCAACAGGACGTACTATGATGACTTGATTTAATACGAGTAACTTGTAAATTTATGGTTAAGCTAATCACAGCACTCACTTTTGCACCATTACAAAACACATTTTATGAACATATGAAAAGTAAGTGTACAATATTGTTTGTGTAAAAATTCAAACAGGCTCCCACTATATTGCAATGAGGAAAAGTGCCTTAACTATAAATATACTACGCACCTATGGTGCAATGAACATGTATTACCGAGCAGGATTCTGCAGCTCGCCCTCTGAATCAGATGCGGTTTGTGTGGCGATGAATGTTTCAGATGCCCCAAGAGCAGAAACGGTGGAATCGAATTGCTTCACGCACACAGTGCACCTGAGTTGTTGCGACAATTACTGTGAGTCAACGTAGAACGATTAGAGATAAATAACAAAAAAGAAAAAGAAGGAGAAAGTATCATATGGCAATGCTCAAAGGTGCAATTCTACTTGTCAACCATGCCTGTACTTGCAATCTGAAATTAGCATATTAACATTCGACGAACGTAACAATTTTTTCAACGTGCTTAAAGACAGCTTAACGGCGTGTAAATGTACCGAGGAATAAGGTGAGTTTCATATAAACGGCCATTTGGCGCCAAGGACATTTTTTAAATGTAAGAAACAAATGTCAGCATTTCTACGGAACTACACCAAAGAAAATTAGAAATTAGGTGAATGGTATTCATTAGTGAACGAAATTGTTTGTAACAAAAAAGCAAAATATTTACTACATATATGAATTTTTACTGTTAGAAAAAACAAAAACCTGTACAAAATACAAGTTCATGATAGTGTTGAAAATCGCTTGAAGCGATCGTTTTTAAATTTTCGAGCACAAAATGCAAGCTTTAAAATGGATTCATAGCGCCTGGACAAATGTTTATCTACAGAACCTGGGCGCTAGACTCCACCAAATAAAACGATATATATATATATATATATATGAAATATAAAACGCATATGCAGTACTCCATCCAATGTTTTTGCGAAGCTCGAGAGGGCGGCATTTCAAGAATAGGTTTCGGATTTTGCATCCCCTATGTAACGCCCATCCCTGACTCAAGGTGAATGTTTTCGACGGGGTGCAAGAAGCTCGAAAAGACAATGGTCTGTAAGAATTTTCATATTTTGATTGTTGCGCAAGCACTCAAAGAAATATGATCACGTGCGTGGCTGCGATTATTTATGGATCACAAAATCCCCTCATCATTGATTAGGTTTTCGAGAAGCGCGGAGTAAGCCACATGAGTACTTTACTGTAAAGATACAGAGGTCATAGAATGCAGTATTACATTGCTGTGTTTAACATAAAGATAATTCCAGGAACAGTTTATTGCAATCTGAGATGTTATGTTTGGACATGTAAATGCATCAAACTGTAACAAAATATATAAGACATGTGTAATAATAGGTAAAATATGTGTTGAAAACATATCCCAGCGGAACTACTGTAAAAGATCTGTTGTGAGACGAGTCGTGTGTGGCCGACCGTATGATCATCGTATATTCCGGATCTCACCCCGACGGAGGTGGCTTGGGGCATCAATGGATGTGACTGGAATGCCTCTGAGCGGGAGGTCCTAGGGTTTGAGTGCTTACTGCGGATTTTCGACACCACCTACAAAGCTAGGTCAAATTCAGCCGCTGTCTGGAGGAGAATACTAGCGAGCAGCTGCTCTGATCGGCAGTTTTCCGTGGTTTCCCTGATCGACACCCAGCAAATGCTGCAGACGTACCCAAACAAACGGACCACAGACCGCGCGCTACCTTTACCTCCTCTCCCTTAACCTATCCTCCTCCTTACTTAAACACACTTACTTACATGCAATACACTATCGCACATGCCGAGAGAACAGACTGGAGCTTAAAGCTTGTCCCGGCTAAGGCGGTGTGCGACTGGTGGGAGATACCTGTTTGGGAAAAATCTCGCGAGCCGACGGGTAGATCAGCGCCAGATCTCACTATGCAGTGGGGAAGATCACCGCCATCTCCCGCGATAAAAAACATGCGTTACACTTGCGAGTCTAATGACCTTAGCAGTTGGCGCGCCCGGAATCACTAATCAATTTATCACACGGATCCCACCTCAGCTTTTTCCATATTTTCTTAGACTTCACGAAATTCATGTCCGGTCACCACGACGCTTATTAGTGACGCAGAGTAGCTAGCGACTGTCAAACACTGGTATGGCCCACCAGTTGTCTGGGTGATGTCCTTACTAAACCCTCGCAGTCTTTGACAGCAACTCTACCTCCATTTCAAACACCCCATACTACTTTGGCTCATTGATGCATGAGCTCATTTATGAGGTAATAAAATCTAGAACTTGACTTCGATATTTGATACCTATGATGGGTCTTTTGGGTCATGAAGGGGTATCAATCTGCTACGGAGAGCAGGGGATAGAGCGAGTGATCTTGGGGTATCCCTTAACGTATTCTGACGTTTCCGAGAGAGCATCACGTAGGCTGCGGACACACGTGCGTTGCGCAACGTCCGCATTTTCACGGGCGTCAGTTCTCCGAACAGACGAACTGATCACAACGGACGTCCCGCAGCGACCTCGTGTGCAATCCCCTATTCGGATCTGCAACCTCTACAACGGACGCATTATAACGACCGTTAAAGTGAGTTCGAATATCTCCGTCCCAAAGGACAATACAGCTCCATGGGGTCAATACCGTTCATGGTCGCACAGATGCTTGGAGGATCTTTTGACTTGCAGTGACTGAATGTCTAACCTCTTCTCTAACCAACTGTGTGACAGAGAATTGTTTCCCATTTTGTAATCGACGCAGGCGACGCGACGTGGAAGATAGTCAAATGACTTCTTGCGTTTGGTAGGAACATCTACAATCAATAAATGCATTATGACAGAACGAACAACTATTTAAATTTCGCTCAAAGGCTTCTTTTAGCTTGAGGATATTTCACATTCGTAAATCTACACCAAGGAAGCGCCTTTACTTTCCATCCGAAGGAAGGCGTACAAAGGATTTATTCGCCTTTCCACGATGCCTTCGCCATTCTACGACTTCGATCGGATTTGAACCCGCAAACGTGGGTGAAACAGCACGATACGCTAACCCTTATACCATCAAATCCGTCAGATCAGAGTCGATGGCGGTGGAGAGTCGAGTCGAGATGAAATGATGATTAGAGTCATCTGACCATTATTCATCTATCGTTGTGATTGCCTGCTTGATGTACAGCATCCATCTGCAGAGCGAGTTTTGCTGTTTGAGCCAGTAACTGAGGACTTCGTTTGGGACCTTGTATTAGAGTTCTTTTTGATTCTCTTTAGTGCCTTCTTTTCGAGTTATTTTTGATTATATTTGGTGCTTCCTTTTAGAAACCTTTTTCATATTCTTTAGTGCCTCCTTTAGAAATCTTTTTCATATTCTTTAGTGCCTCTTTAAACTCTTTTTTGATGCTTTTAGTGACTTCTTTTAGACTCATTTTGATTATCTCTCGTACAATGGGCCAACATCTGAGCTATACCAAAGACTGTTTACTGCCACTCAATAATGCCTCATAAAAAAATAAATTCCGTCCCCATACATATGAGGGATACGTCCCCACATTGTGAACTTTGTATTTTACAAAAATATTACAAAATGAAAAAAATCTTGTGGTAGAAATTATGCTTCTGTAGATTCCATTTATTACGGCCGTTTTCATCCAAAGCACACCTCATAAATCCCAAAAAAATGAAACCTCACATAACACTTAATTTTTTAAATCTTTTCTCACCCTTGAGATACGCCTGATAGCCCCGCTTAGCGGCATAACCCGCCAAGTGAGGAAATATTAAACTCCAATTTTAGCACCACCGCCGTCGTCGTTAGATGTCGGCCCTCCGCAATCGCCCGGCGAGCGCGGCGTCGCGAGGCGTCGCGTCGCGTTGCGTCGCGTCGCATCGTTCCTCACCTACGCCAGCGGGACCCGCTGCACTGCGTAAATAGGCGCCGCCGCCAGCGAGCAAGCGAGCGAGCGAGCAAGCGGGTGGTCTAGGCGGCGCGCACTTAACGCGATGAAATATCCCAACATAAATACGGCAGCGCGAGCGTTCACCCGGCCCCCGCGGGACCTTCTCGTTGGGTGGCGCTGTCGCGGCGCGGCGCGCTGCGACGCAGCGCGCGGCCGGGAACCCAACACCTCCGCGGCGCCCCGCCGCCTGCGCGGGCTTTTCGGGGCGCTATATCGCCGGTGCCCCGCGCGCCGCGCCGTGTCGCTGTCCGCGCCAACGGCCCGCGCTACTCTATTGTCCGGCCGCGGCGGCGGGTGGAGCAGTGGGCGGCCACGCGCACGTCGCACGCGAAAATGTTCACTAGATAGTTGTAAGGGATTTATGATATCATTTAGAGGCGGATTTTAATGAAATGCATTTTTTTTCTTTTCACTTTAGTACAATGCCTTTTAATTCATAAATTCATTTTATGTCATGACAAAAGGAAATGGTCCATTTTTATAGGTCATTATTTTGCATTTTTGTCGATTTCGGTTAATACGTCATTTTAACCTTTTCCCGTCATTTTAAAGCATTTTTTGCTGAATTCTGTATTTTAATGTCATTTTTAATAGTACTTGTTTCAAATAATATTTACGAGATGTAACAAATGTTCATCATAGAATTACTCAGTAGCCTATTCGATTTGTTTACTCAGAAATTGTTTTGACAGCCGTTGCAAGTATCTAATTCTTGTGACGTATATCACCACCATTGCCGGTACGGCCGATTTCGGAACAACTAAAGACAGAGATTTTTCTGGTCCAAACCAAAAGTTTGCAAGTTGAGTTCACTCGAACAAATGGAAAAAACCTAGATTGCATTAGTAACGTATCCAACCGCTTGAGTTGTTCATCCGAACTGTTTTTGATAAATTTTTACGTCATTTTTCTTTAGTTGTAGGGCTTCTTAAAGCATTTTTAGAGAATTTTATTTATCATTTTTAGCAATGCTTTAGGTGATCAAACTTCAACCCCTAATCATCATCATTTACAGCATCATTAACAGTCACATACCAATGCCATTCCGGTACCCGGAGTACACAAATCGGGCAGGGAGAATCAACGCTGCTCCCCACAACAAATGGAAAACTAATTGAAGAAAAATTTTGTATATTTAGAATCAATAATTCAAGAAGTAATTAGCAATGTATTAGAAACATTTTCGTCACGTTTAGGTACGTTTAAAATATCTGCAGCTTTTGAGGTGTGGCAGTGTTGCTGTCCACGCTAACGGCCGCCGCTACTCTACTGTCCGGCCGCGCGGCGCGAGGCGGCGAGCCGCAGCAGTGGGCGGCCACGTGCGCTCGCGGGAAGTTTACACGCGCGCTAAAATGTTCACTAGACAGTTGTGCGGCATTTATGATGTTGTGTGTCATTAACAGTCGCATACCAATGCCATTCCAGCGGCTTCGGTGGCTCAGGGCATCAACTGATGTTACTGCAGTGCCTCTGTCCGGGAGGTCCTAAATTGATTGATTGATTGATTGATTTTTTCGTGTTTCCGAGCGCGTCAACTGCTTTGGTCATTAGTTGGCCGTTAGTGTAGTGCAAGTTTTTTTCTCGGAAGATGGCGGTGATCTTCCCCCGCTGGATGGCGATATCCGGCACCGACCTACCGTAGGCTAGTGGGGTTTCCCCCTAACCAGGACTCTCCCACCAGCGCGGGGCACCGCCCAGCCGGACAAGCTCTAAGCTCCCGATCGATCTCCCGGAATATGTGGTAGTGTAGTGCATGTTAGTGTAAGTGAGTGTGTAAGGGGAGAGGATAGGACAAGGAAGAGGAAGGACAGATCGCGCGCGGTCCGTGGCCCGTTTGGTAGGGTACTGCTCCGGCATTCGCCTGGTGTTGATCGGAGAAACCACGGAAAACTACCGATCAGAGCAGCCGGCCGCTAGAATTCTCCTCCCGACAGCGACTGAATTCGACCTAGCTGAAAAGCTAGTGTCGAAATTCCTGCCGCCATCGGGACTCGAACCTAGATCCTCCCGGACAGAAGCGCTGTAGTGACATAAGTTGATGCACTGAGCTACCGCTACCAGTGGGAAGTCTTAGAGTCCGTGTCCAGATGGTTGCAGGATTTTCGACTCTAGCTAGATAGGTAGATCGAATTCAGTCGCTGTCTTGAGGAGAATTCTAGCGGCCAGCTGTTTGGATCGGTAGCTGTCCGTGGTGTCCCCAATCAATACCTGGCGACTGCCAGAGCAGTATCATAACAAACGGGCCATGGACCGCGCGCAATCTTTCCTTCCTCTTCCTTGTCCTTTCTTCACATCTCGTTTACATACACACCTACACACACACATACGCAGATACAACATTACCAGACATTCTGGGAGACTTAATATGTGCTTAGAGCTCGCCTCAGCTCGAACGGTGTCCCGCTGGTAGGAGAAGAGATACATGGTTGGAGAAAAAACCGCAAACCTACGGGTAGATCGGGGTCGGATTTCACCGTATAGCGGGGCGATTTCTACTCTGTGTGATCGATGTTTAAGGTACGAGGTTATCCAATCCAGGGCAGTACCTAGAATTCCATAAGAAGGTAATGTCAGAAAATGGGATAGGGTTATACCTATTAGAATGTAATTATTGTAATGCTGCATACGTGGATCAAACTGGGATGACATTTCCTTGTAGGATTAATGAAAATCTAAGATATCGGAGACTAAATTTAGAAAATTCAACAATAGCAACCGTCTTGCACAACACAACCATCTGACAAAAACGTCCGCGCGTGCTGTCCCATAATCCTCTTAATTGATAGCTTCTCCACTTTTCAATTTCCTTCTTTCCTTCCTTCAATTTTCCTTAGTTAGTCCCTTGCAGTACTGCACAAAATGGCGCCGATAAGCTTCCATTTTTTCATTTCACGTGATTAATCCCTGATACTTGGTTAAGTATCTAATTTCACCATACTATTGCATTAATTTACTTACTTTTTTAATTTTGAGATTTAACTTCTTATAATAATTATATAAGATTTGAATGTTTTCTTCTTAGTAATGCTGTAGATGAAAAGAAAATAATTGTTCTTGAAAACTATCTAGCTAATGTTTCAAAATTAATTAACATTAAACGTAATTGTCGTAGATACACTCCTATATATTTTACCATGGATAATAATATATTACTAATTTGCTATGCACGCAGAAATTGAAAGGAATCAATGCGTTTCAATACAACAATAGAACAAGTTTCAATTTCGTCTGAAAAATTACCCCGTACCGAATGAATTATCATACGGAGCCACAAATTAGGACACATCTAACGTCATGTGAGATCAAGGTTCCAAGGAAGAGGTTCCCCGTCATACAATGTGTGCTATTCTAGTGTTCCATATGGAAGAGCAGCTTTCTTGGTGTCCTCCGTTTGTAAAGAACTGTAGTACTATGTATCCATATATATTATATGATGTATTGCAATATATATGCAAATATGTAATCTAATGTGTTATACGAGAGTATTTATTTGTTGCTCTTGAGTAGCGTGCGTGCTACATTTTGGGAAATTCTTTTTGTGTTTTTGTTTATCAGTATCTTTCCGCTGCAGGTCACTAGTAATAGTAATAACAATAACAGTAATAATAATAATAAACATAATAATATACAAACAAGAAGAAAAAAGGCCTCCTTCGCCGCTTTCTGACTTTCTTCCATACTTTAAAGAAAGCTATTAGTCAGATGATAATACATAGTATAACAAACAATTAAGTATGTATGTATTTGGCGTTATTGGTTCGGTAGTCCGACTTCGCCGGCTAGCTACTCGTGTCCCCCATGCCTGGGCCTAGTTAAATTCCCATGCTTGGGAGTAAGTGTGACATAAGACGAACATGACATATTCTCTTCACCACAACTGGCAAGATCCACTGCTTGAGCTTTTCTGCGTCACACAGCTACAGAAACGATTTTAACGGAAAACTACAACTCTATTTTTGCCTCAACCGGGAATCGAACCCGGGACCACAGCATTGAAAGCTAGTCTGTCCATAAGCCAATCAGAGGCTAAATAATTATGCATTTCGCGAAACTAATTTGATTTGTTTCAGTATGCATTGAAAAAAGAAGTGGTAAAACTAAACATAGTTTTCTTCTTCAATTCTCTCACTTTGTACGGTGCTGATCTTCTGTGGAGAGTTGAACCATAGAGTAAATATTATAGACCTTCCTTCGAAGGAGCGCGAGTCGCAGGCGTACCCACAAACATAACTCCTAGGGAAACACAACATAAAGTCAGGAGTGCATTTCTGCGAAGCGGTCATCTCAGACGATGTGATCATTTACAGCTGTGACGACGGTGTTCGGTTCTCGATCGACAACCTGCGATTTGAACTTACGAGATATGGGCAAAGGAGAAACATGGATTTACATTTTGCTTCATCGTTTGCCTTTCGCGTAAGTGGAAGGTGGTACTTTGTAAGATTGTATGCTGTCAAGAAAACTGCTGCGAATATTTTCGTTTCGTGTCTTAAAAAAGAGCAACAATACGAAGTCTGCCAGAAAAGGCATTCAAAAAGTTCACGCAAGTACAATAAAAGCAAGATTCCAAATGTTATATCAACGAAAAATCAATCTCTTTTCAACATTCGTTAACACCCCCCTTAGACTCTCGTCCTCCTCTATTTATTAACTTGTGGATAAATAATTTCATCCAATCACAGAGCCAGTATCAAACACAGAGTGAGCAAACACAGAGCAAACAACAAAAGCAGTGCATTAAGGAATTTACGTATTTTGCGTGGACTGTGTGTATCACGCCCCATATGGAAAGTGTGGTGCCTCAGGAAGAGAAGACAAGGTCTTTTAACTACTACATATTACGAATAAAACACTCAGAAATCATAGAGCTTGTAGTGAAATTTATTTGCTTTGCAAGCAATTCAGGAGACATCAAAAATGAATTTTACAAATTTATTTAACTTGAAATCTTGACGTAACTGTAACAAGAAAAATGTAGGTCTTCGTTTCTTCAAGTAATTCTCTTTTGATAATACACAAGGAACTCTTTCTTGTTATTTAAAAATTAGTTGCAAACAAAATGCTCCCGAACACATAAGAACGTATTTTCAATGCCGACTCTCATTTACTGCAACAGTGCCCCAACTGCCTATGCGAGCCTGTTGAGCTAGAACTGTTGCCGCGTGCCCGATGGCTCCGGAATGACCTTCTCTCGCTTGTCATCAAAATAAACGTCTTTGAGAAAGATCTTATCTTCACCGCAGGTGCGCTCAAAGGAGCGGGTGGTATAGATTTTTAAACGAGTATCACCTGCGCAGAATGGCGTTTTAGATATTTTGCTGTTGTCAACTTATTCAGCTGTCAAAGACCCAAGAAAAGGGAAGGTTTCCAAAGAAAGGTGATCAGTAAACTGTTCGGTTACTTAGATAATCGGTAATCTGTTCTGCTTCTGGAGCAGAGAGGGTGTCAAAGAATGGATGTGGAAAGATCTCTCCCCTGGCTGCTGGCGGTCTTATGTAGGAACCCGATCGCTAATCGTTGCGCCATCGTGAAGTAATTTGTTTACAATTTCACACATTTTGCTTATAATTAATCATCTCATTTCCTTCTTCGTAATTTAAATCATGATTATTTTTTCGCTACGAAGTAGTTAGAACGTTCTGTAAATCTGCGCGAAAAAAAAACGAGAATTTTCTGCGGAAAAACTGTTATTGCAGGGCCTGGTAACGAAAAAGTGGATAAAGACCCATCGTCTTTCATTAAATTTTGTTGTTGGATAGTGTAAAGGACGTTTAAGAGAATAGTGCAGGTTGCATGGTTCGTTGAAAACCTTGATTTTTCGAATATTGAAAATGTTGAAAAATATTTCGGCGCCTTCCTACAACTAAACCATTAAAGATGGAGATTTTTCCCCTAATTAAATCTGACCCCTAAAGATAGATTTTGATATAAGATAATGTACAATTTTTTTGAAAATCTGAGTATTTTTCGCGTAATTTTGCGTCAAATTAAGGCGAGAAAGTATGTACTGTACGTACGTACGTAGCATCACTAGTTATTTAAATATTTGTGGGCTCGCAATTATGGAATTTCCTTAATTTGCATTGAAAAAATCATTGGAAGACTCCGAAAGGAAAATGACTATTTTAAACTTTTTATTTGCTGATTTTTTAATTCAACAATTTTTAACTTACATTTACACTTACATTCGCATGTATGAAGATCAAGAATTGTAATTTTACTGATGAGGAAACAAATTTCAATTTAGTAAACCATGGAAAACAATGCACATCGTATGAAAGAGGTTTTGAAATATATTGTGTGTGTGTGTGTGTGTGTGTTTCTACGTTATGTTACGTTGATTAAGAGGAGTGGCGGCGGCACTAGAAGATCTCGCAGAGGTTAAAAAAAAGACACCAAATTTGGCGGTGATGGTTGTCAAAAGAATTGATTTTGCTTTTTTCTTTAAAACTGGGATAAGTGGAGGGCAATTTCATGTATGAATCCTATGATGATAATAGATTTCCCTTTTTCTGCATATAAGGGGCTTCCGACCTTACAACCCAAATAAATTTTCCATGTCAGTATTTTACGTCACATGCTAGGCTATTTGTGTTTATAAAAATACGAAGAGGAAAATAGGATACTAGTATTTTTGTTGATAAGAGAATTTAGCAAATAGAATATTGAGGAACTGTTGTAGGTTGGCATTGCCTAGCCTGGGGGGCGAAGCAGATCAAAAGAATATTGTGCAAGGAAGATGTTGAAATAAATAATATTTATTTTGTAACTCGAATCAAATTTTTGACACTAATTTTAGAAATATCTACAACATAAATTTACAATTATTTGCTGATGAGTTTCATTTTCGGGAAAATACACAACTGTGTGGCAACAGGATTTTCGCCATTACTTAGATATCTAGTCCGCATGGGCAGTTGGAGCACTGTTGCAATAAATCAGCTTTGAAAATATCTGCTTATGCGTTCGGGAGCGTTTTGTGTTGCAGTGCAGTTCAGTTGTGTTTTCATTTAAGTTCAGTAAACGAGATTTCATTTTTGATATTTCGTCCAGGATTTCGGGAAAATGCACTATAGTGCGGTGACAGGATTTTCGCCACTAGCTAGATTGCTAGGTCGAACGCAGCTCTCTGGAGGATAATTCTAGCGGTCGACTGCTAGTTTACCGTGGTCGACTACTAGTTTACCGTGGTGTTTAGCCGATTAACACCAGGTGAATATTGGAGCAATGCCCTAATAAACGGACCTAACAGTGCCCCAACAAACACGCGATCTTTCCTTCCATTTCCTTGTCCTATTCTCACATCGTACATCCACACACACTTACATGTACTGCACTACCACATATGCCGGGATATCAATCGTAGATTAGAGCTTGTCCCGGCTGGGACGTTGCCACACTGGTGAGAGATACCTCGTTGAGGGGAAACCGGCTAGCCGACGTGAAGGTCGGCTCTGGATCTCACCATCAAACCTGGGAAGATCACCGCCACCTTCCGAGGAGGGAAACACATGCACTGCACTTGCGGGACTAATCACCATAGCCGTTGACGCGCGTGGAATCATTAATCAATCATTTTTATGTTGTGTGCAATGTGTGCAACGTGAGGTAAATTACTGGATAGTTACAACTTAGTCATCTTAGTAACTACTCATTCATGTACAACTACCTCCCCCCGCGCCGCGCCGTCTGCTTTGGCGCAGCTGAGAGCCTGCAGGCGACGCGGCGGGGCTGTGTTGGGCTGGGCGTCGGCGCCGGCTGCGAGCCCATGCTTTATGAAGGTGGCCCCGCGGGGGCCAAAGGTCACCCGATGTTTTCGCGCCCAGAGACGCCGCCGCCGCCGCCTCGTGCACGGTAGGAGCAGCCGGGGCCAGCTATGCAAGCCCGTCTTCGCCTCTCCAATTTTCTTCCGAAGTTAAGATAACTAGTAGTGTACTGCACAGATAGTACTGCACAGATAGTACTGCACAGATTTTCTCGCATTATTTGTTTGCAACTTTTTAAATTTTCGAAAATACAGGGAGTTAATGAAAGATGATATCTGAACCACGTTTTTAATAATCATTTGATCTGTTCAAGGAAAAAAATTAAAAAAAAATCGAAACGTTTTTGAAGTTTTTATACATTGCCTTGCAAAAAGTGCAAAACAATGTACATAAACTTATTTAAAGATCTATTTTTAAACAGATTTTATTCAGAAAAAAATCTCTATCAGCAATATTGCACTTTGGCAAGCCTTTTTTTTTTTGCGTTTTTGGAAAGTACAGGGAGTTCTCAAAAAAACGGGATGTGAGACAATTTCATAAGCATGCATTCCCCTATTAGTAAAGAAAAAAATGCAGAAAATTTGAAAAAAAATTAGAAAATAGGTTTTTGCATTCAACTCATGAAAATTACGTGAAATCTACATATATTTTCAAACATTTGTACATGATCTTATTTCAAGAAGAATCTTTGATATTTTAGTAAGTAAGAATTAAGAGCCACTGTAAAGAAAATGTCTTTTGAGCCTTTCTGAAAATGCGTATATTGGAGCTTATTTTCACTCAAAACTTTACATTTTTCCAGAAACTTTAGAAAGAATTATTTTAACAATTGTACAACATAAATGCGATAATGTTTAAGAAATGCCAATTATGTAAATATTGACAGAGAGATTTAAAATATACTTTCTGGGGGAAAAAGAAGCCAGAAAGTTTGAAATTCGACTATTCACTTACAGTGAAACAGCTTCAAACTCGAGTTTTAATTAGTTTTAAGAAATTAGTAGCACATCGTATTCCATATTTGTTCTTTTATTTTTATTTTAATAAATTAATATTTTGTATTATTATAAAATATTTAATCTGCAATGCAAGCATTTTTCAGATAGTGCAACTTCAGGCCTGTAGAAATAATTTATTTATTTTGTATATTTACACATTTAATCGTCCAGTAGCATGTTGCAATCTGGCTACGCCACTTCTCAGTATCCACAACACTCGCGTCACATTTACGAGAACATCATTACTTAGTTGTTTAATAATATTTTAACTTCAACATCCATTCAAAATCTCTAAATTAAATAATTAATCTCACTCCCTTCTTTATCAAAAGCAAGCTTGATTTATAATTATTTTAAATTCCAGTAGCTAAATCCAGAACTCCGATTGATCAGAGCTCTGGCAACTGCCATTTTCTCCGCTCCTACAATCTTAAAACGGAAGTGATTCAGTCGGCCCGTTGCTCTTGATGAGGACATTGCATCAAGACTGGCTATTCAAATCATGTCTGCCTTCGCCAAATTCGTGTTACTAGTGACATGATAACTTTGATATGTGCATGTAAAAACATTTTACTTTGCAAATGGGACATTTATTCGCATTGTTCTAAAGGGCCTGAGTCAGTCGAGTGTTCGCTCTTAAATAGGACTCATCTATATCTGCTATCAACTAATTCGTGTTACTTGTTAAATGATAACTATGATATGTACCTGTGAAAACATTATACTTTGTAATGTTAGTGTAGTATCCAGCGTGACATTTATTTGCATCGTTCTAATGGAACTTATTTTTTCGGCCTTCGCTGTTGTACGAGAAATGTCCGTGTTAGCTTACTGCTGGATGCACTATTTACATCGTTGATGTTGGTGTTCTGAGTGCTGCACATGTGCCCTGCAAATATTACGTGTGCCGTCTACTGCGACACATCAATTGATGCATCACTGTGTGCTGGCGCTCCTCCTGTGCAACGGATGTATTATTAAGTTGATTAGTTCCTATCATGCGTGTTCATAAACACAAGCATCTATGATTCAGCCTGAATTAACTGCAGTCTATTTTAAATCATGTAGTAACATTAATGCCTGCACTTCATACTGAGCTGTGTTACCTTTATAGCATTCGTAATCATCAAGGACAATTGCCATCTTTACTTGCAAGTTAACACACTATTGTGATAACTGTAACAATTCATTTGATTCTAATTATAATTTGTTTAAACAAGTTTCATAGCCTATAAATCTCCCTCAGGATAAGCTCCCATTAGGATGTCAAAAGCATTTTCAGATTATCCAAAGGCGCTCACGTCGCCTTATCACAGAGCAGGTGAAGGTCCTTCGAACGTAAAATTCAATTCTGAGTTGTCAAGGTAAGTAGTGCGGCAAGCAAATCTACCACCCATAATCCACTTCTCCCCGCATTAGCTTGCCCCTCCAGTCCCAAGTGCCGTAAGGCACTAGAAATATTATTCCCTTCCTTTTTCAGTCCCAGGACGCATCACTTCCGAGTTAGACACATTGGTAAAGTATATTGCGGGTTGCATGTGCGCCTGATAACACGACTATGCCACAATCTACTAACTTCTATGTTTACATCATAAATCATCGTCGAAAAACCAGAGGTACTTCGTTATTCAGAAGTAACCCCCAAGTTGTCTTATAAACGTTCAAAAGCTGTAACTTTCCTTAACGTATTATATTGATTGATTGATTTTTTCGTGTTTCCAGGCACGTCAACAGCTTTGGTCATTAATCCCGTTAGTGTAGTGCATGCTTTTTTCCACTGGAGATGGCGGTAATCTTTCCCCGCTGGATGGCGAGATCCAGCGCCGACCTACCGTCGGCTAGTGGGGTTCCCCCTAACCAGGACTCTCTCACCAGCGGGGCACGGCCCCAGCCGGAACAAGCTCTAAGCTCCCGACTGATCTCCCGGAATATGTGGTAGTGTAGTGCATGTTAGTGTAAGTGTGTGTATAAGGGGAGAGGATAGGACAAGGAAGAGGAAGGAGAGATCACGCGCGGTCCGTGGCCCGTTTGTTAGGGTACTGCTCCGGCATTCGCCTTGTGTTGATCGGAGAAACCACGGAAAACTACCGATCAGAGCAGCCGGCTGCTAGAATTCTCCTCCAGACAGCGACTGAATTCGACCGAGCTGAAAAGCTAGTGTTGAAAATCCTGCCGCCGTGGGGAGTGGGAACCTAGGACCTCCCGGTCAGAGTCGCTGCAGTGACATCAGTTGATGCACTGAGCTACCGCTCCCGGTTTAGCGTATTATATGTACAGGGGAATTTTCCAAACGCACTTCATACGAAGCAATGTACTGTTTTCTCATTATTTTACTAACATCGCATCAAGACTGGCTATTCAAATCATGGGCCATACCTCCGCAGCCCGGTGCCATCTACCGAGCGGCTTCCCCGCGGTGGGCCGCGCACGCCCGCCGGATTAGCGCTCCCGCGCGTGCGTCTGGCACGCCACGTCGCCTCCCATTACGCGCGGTTACCGGCCCCCCCGCCCCCGCCCACGCCCCGCGCCAGTAGCGCTCGTTTCTGCACGAGCTACCGCGGCGGGCGCATGAGGCCGTGGAGGCGACGCGCGGGAGAAGCGGAAGGCGTGGACGCTGGAACCAGTTCTGGGAAGGCGCACGTGGCGGACTTGAGGGAGAGTCCCACCTACACTCGGTTCGTCCGCACACTCGGACACGAGACGGAAGGCGGGGCACTGGGTCAAGTTGTCACACGCGCCCGCTGAACCGGCCAGAAGTCGGTCCGCGCCCCCTCGATCTCATTGTAAGATGGAACTCAGGAATGGGGGCGGGCAACGTTCGTGCTTCACAACAGCGGCCACGCACGAAACGCCGCGATTCACAACATTTTTTAAAAAATTTTTCCTATTTATCCCTTGCATGCAATTGATAGAAATAAAATATGCAAACCGTAAAGGTGACAGTAGTGCTGTTTCAAACAAATGGTGGCCACGCTAAACAGAATCAATGACATAAAACACCAAATAAAAAAACCATAATAACAGTTCATGATCATTCCCTTGACCGATGGCCCTGAATGTGGCCCTCGAGTCTGTTGGTTTACAAATCATTCCCCTGCTAGACGAAAATCGTCACGTCTTCTCTGCGTATGTATCAATGTATAAACGGAATTCCACCCGCCCACTGGCCTTCTCAATCGATGCTCTCTTGCCCATCCCACTTGCTAACCTCGCTCGCTCGCTTACCTCGTACACAAGCAAACACACACTTTGCCAACCTGAAACACTCGGCAAACCACCAACCAGCCTCCTCCTCTACTCACACATCGCTCACGACCTTCATATATATTTTAAAAACTCCCTTACTTCTCCTACGCGGTAAACTCATACACTCGCGCAACTCATACACTCGCGCAACTCATACACTCGCGCAACTCATACACTCGCGCAACTCATACACTCGCGCAACTCATACACTCGCGCAACTCATACACTCGCGCAACTCATACACTCGCGCAACTCATACACTCGCGCAACTCATACACTCGCGCACTCGCTCAACTCGCGCACTCGCTCAACTCGCGCACTCGCTCAACTCGCGCACTCGCTCAACTCGCGCACTCGCTCAACTCGCGCACTCGCTCAACTCGCGCACTCGCTCAACTCGCGCACTCGCTCAACTCGCGCACTCGCTCAACTCGCGCACTCGCTCAACTCGCGCACTCGCTCAACTCGCGCACTCGCTCAACTCGCGCACTCGCTCAACTCGCGCACTCGCTCAACTCGCGCACTCGCTCAACTCGCGCACTCGCTCAACTCGCGCACTCGCTCAACTCGCGCACTCGCTCAACTCGCGCACTCGCTCAACTCGCGCACTCGCTCAACTCGTGCAACTCGCGCAACTCGCCCATACGCTATCCTCTACACTATGAACTCTATTCTATAAACGACATTTTATACGTTACTCGTCAATTTTACTATGAGTTTTAAAGTTATTTACGTTGATACTAATATAATGCTAACATAGAATATATATAAACGTAATTCTAACAATAATAAAATCGCACAGACACGAGGGCATTTGCATCATTTTTAAAAATGTTCTTGACTACACATGCGAATTTGTTATTAAAGGGATAATCACATGTTCTGTCTTGTAGTACAACAAATGCAATGCTAATCTATTAGAATTAGCAATAATTGATACATCTCTGAGGCATTAGTGGTTAGTCCGTTAATTTTTCCAAGGTATGCATGTATGAAATTTTTGTTCATAATGAATAATTCCTGTTTTAAGATAGTTTACAGGTCTACAGTTCTCATAGTTGCCTTTATCTCTCACCGTTTCCGGCACTTCAGGAAGAATCTTTCAGAAGATATCGCGTTGTAATGCAATAACGGAAAGTCGCAACCAGAAGTTAGAAATTCTCAGAATAACTCCTTACTGAGGTGTGGTGTATGTGGGTGTAGAACGGAGTTTTGCATTGTCGAATTTTTGTTTATGTATAACCTTTAAAAGAACTAATTTTGCCCCTACTGCTCTACGATTTGGATTGAGTTTTGAAAATCATGGTTTAGTAGTGTTAATATGGACAGAATTTGCGGAATTATTATTTCTACGTAACTGTTACTGATGCGAGAACGTGCGTGTTGTTGCGGTTCTAGCTTTTTTCAATGGAAAAGAAGTAATAAGCAAATATGAAACCATTCGGAATCTATGGTTCTCTTCAAAAATACAGTCACTCGTCATATGACGAACGTTAAACGTCACTGGTTCAGCAATTGAAACGGCCCCCAGGAACTTGTCGACGCCCTCGTCCCCTCAACTGAAGCGGTGGAGCTGAGAGCTCCGTACCATGTACAACTGTAACGAATTATATGAATCGCATCTTCCTTAAAATTCAAACCCGCGAACAATTGAAATAGTATCACATAAATTGGCTTTCCATATGGTGTATGTCAGGCATGTCAAGATTGCGAGAAAGGTTACTTTTGATTCGAATGCGGCACATTAATTAATCCGCCAATAGTGTTTATTTAAAAAAACTGAAACAGAATTCCCTGTTCTGTGTTTACTTTAGAAACCGAGTCGTTGATGTATTTACTATCAGTCTACATTTGACTATTATGACGTGCATTCTTCATAAAAATTGTGCGAATTTACAGGAAGGTGTAATACGCGGGCGAAATTTATGTGTGCGGTTTTTGTGAAGGCAGAGCGGTAAGAGCGGTACAAGAATATAGAAGAAGTTTTCCTAATCGTAAAAAAAGCACATAAAAACATATTTATTAACATCTTTAGAAGATTGCGACAAACTGGTTCATTATCTCTTACCTTTAGACAAGGTCTGTTGGGGTATACTCGCTGAAGCGGGGAATGTAAACGCAGAGAATACTCGAAGGATAACGAAGAACGATGGCTTCAGGCGAAAATATGTTTGCCATGTTTCCTATCAAAAAACAGAGATTGGATTTGTTTGTATACTTTACTACTGATTACATTATTTCAAGTTTATTTTCTTTTTAAATTCTGCCTTATATTTTTTTTAAGGGTAGGAATATGTTTCAAGGGATATGAATATGTTGGCCAAATTTTTCCTTGTTATCGTTTTGTGTTATATATAATATCTGACACACGACAGTTTTACAGTCGTCTAAGGATGAATTTCTACGGTCACGAGCCCCGGAGAGGCGCTGCAGGCGATGTCGTGCTGTTAGCAAAGGCCCTCGAGCCGCTCTTCTGCTGCTACACCTCGTGGAAACCAAATTTCGCTGCACCGTCATTAAAGATAAGTTCTTCATATCTTCCACATTGATTTCTGCGATTATTTCAGGCAGCGATTTTCCACTGTTAGCACTGGTAATTCTTTGCAAACGCCGTCGGCCACTGCGTTGTCTGTGCTGAGAGATTATGCCTGAAATTAGGTATTCTCGACACTCTCTTCACCTGTGTATATGGGAAAATTGAATTCCCTAACGATTTCTAAAAAAAATGTCACATGCGTCAAGCTCCAACTAACATTCCACGTTCAGATTCTGTTAATTCCCGTCGTACGGCCATAATCAAGTCAGAATAAGAATAAGAAGAAATGTCTTCACATAAATCACTCGAGCACAAACGAAAGTTATGATATAAAATATATCATAATTTTATAAAATAATGATAAATTTACATACTTATCAAGCTCCGCAGTAGACTAGCTATTTGTGAAATTTTACATTAATTTATTGAACTTTACTCTCAACTCAACCATGAGTTCGACATACACCATTTTACTCCCAACCTGTTACATGTGGAGTGTAATTCTATACAGAATCACGATTCCCGAACGTTCTATTGATTAAGATCAATTATTAGATTGATGGCAATTAGTATAAATTATCAGCTTTTTTCAACAATAAAAATTTAACATTTATTCCTGTATATATTAGTTCTTCCCTTCTCATGAGAATTACTTTTCTCCTTGAAACATTAAAAACACCGTACTGTGTTTCGTATGAAACACCTACTCGTACGGGTACGTACTGTGTTTCGTATGAAACACCTACTCGCGACTGGCTATATTCAGCTACTTATTGGAAAATTCTTCTATCTACAGAGCTACCCTAATGTATATCTCCTCGAAAAATGGAGTCTATTTAATTCAAACTTCCAACTATTACTTTAATATAATTCCCAATTACAATTTAACATTACAATTTACACAAGACCAAACTTTCAAACTTCAAGCTTAAACAAATTCCCAGTTCACTATCATTGACCTAATACCCAGCCTATACTGAAAATCCGATCGCGACTCACCAATCTCTAACGTGTGCTCACGACAATCATCTTTCTGAGAATGAATCCATGCGTCCTTTTTACAGATCACGACCATCCAACGACCATCACACCTTCTGCATATAATGTGTTCGGGGCCGCGTCCATTTGCACAACGTTATCACCAAGCATGGAATATTAAACCTTGTTGATCCGTTGTCCTAACAACGTGTATTCTTTGACTTCCGGGTCTGAAAACAATGCCATATTCCTGACGCTATTCTAGATGCTGATTTTATCATTAAACTAGAGGTGCTACAGAATGGCACAGACTTTCTCGTACCAAATTTTTCTCATTTCCTTGGTGTGGTCTGGCTTTAAGGTCGTGCTCCATTCTCTGGCCATCTATCGCCGCCCAAAGTACATTTTATTTGACAACTCCTCAACTTTTTGCTATCCTAGTAGTACAACGGAATCATTTCTTCAAGAATATTAAAGAAGAGTAAAAACTCGCCCAAAATAGAAGTTTTTAGTAAAAATTTCGTAGTCGTTTGTGAGAAAATGGCGATTAAGTATTACTGTAAATGCGAAATTTAAGCTCTTTTTCACAGGAATTTATTGAGTTTTCGAAAACCTTCATCTGAAGACCTTTTAAGTTGATCCACTAATAAATGTAACAATGCAGACAAATCTATGGAAATGTGCATATCAACGGCGTGAGAGGTATTCGAAGAAAATTACATTTCTGTATTTTTTTAAAAAAACAAAAGAAAATACCATAATGAATTTTACGTTCAAATGAACAGTGCAGTTAGCACTATCTACTGGAAAAATTTGAAGAAAAAATTTGTAGCCATTTTTTAGAAAATAGCGTTTGAGCGTTCTGACAATGCGGAATGTTGTGCTCATTTTCACAGAAAACTGTTGAGATTTCGAGAAACTTTATTTGACATTGTTTAAAGCACATTTGCTCAAAAATGTAATAATGTGAAGAAATAGTCTTTAATGTAAATTTTACAGACGTGAGAGACCAGTCAAAAAAATTTAATTTTTGAAATTTTTGAAAAAACAAAAGAATACAGCAATATGCTGTTTATGTCACGACATAGAGTTCGTTTGGCACTAACCTGACCAAAAATTTAAAGAAAAAATTTGGAGCGTTTTTGGAAAATTTTTTGTAATTTTTTAAAATTGCAAATACTGCACGCACTATTGCACGAAAACTACTGAAATTTCCAAAAAAACTACATGACCTAATTGAAAGGATTATTTATGCACAACAAATTTCATTTGAAGGAAAAATTCATGCCTTCAATTTTGTAGTTGTAGGAAGAGTCCGAAAAAAAATTCAGCCTTTTGCAATTTTCAAAAACTCGAGTTAACCGTGAAATTCTGGCTTATGACCCCTTCACAAATGTATTTTGTTCTTATCTACAAAAAGTTTAAAGAAAAAATTTCGAGTAGTTTTTGAGAAAATTTTGAAAATGTCCGAAGAACATCATGTAAACTACACGCAAATTTTAAAGAATGTTTTTCAAAATTTCAAAGCTTCAACTAGTGCCAAATCGACATACGATTCGTCAATTTTGAATGGATCGTTCTTGTGGTTTAGGCGCTAATAGTGTTCACAGATGGAAGTACAGACAGTCAGACGGACGGACAGACGGACAGACAGACGGGCAGACAGACACAGAGGCAGACACAGCGACAGAGACAGACACAGACAGACACACGGACGGACGTTTTGCGTCCAACGGGGTTTTCAGCATCAAGGACCCACAAAACAGGGATTGTGGCTACATCACGTGTTAGAGGATTTTTTTCTCTTAATTTAGCCACTGGTTTTATGCACTTTTTCGCCACTAGAGCCCAAGTAATGAATTATTTTCCGCCGAAAATCCGCCGTTTTTTCGTGCAGCATTACATAACTTCCTCTATATTACATACTCTAATAAAATGCAGATATACTTACGCATACGAGAAAGTAAAAATAATCCCAAGATTCTTAGCTTATCAGATATGTCCTTTCCGGTGAAATATGTAAAAGTATGTACTAAAAAGTCAAGGTTTTTTGGCACTAACTGATATGAAACGTGAATATATCGTTGATTCGACTTGATAGAGTTACGTTAGGAAAATGTGTTATTACATAATTAACTGGGCTCTACTTATCATTCTCCAAAAAAATTCAGATATAAAATAATCGAAAAACTGTACATTTACTATTATATTCTAAAAATATAAAATTTAATATAAAAACAGGAAAGAAAAAATAATGATGATAAATAATATTCATAATAATGTACATAATAGGTTATTAGAAACCACAAAACTCTAAAATGTGCACGTTCTGAAATTTGAATTAATCGCCGATTTTATATCACTAGGTTCGCTAGTGAGCAGTTGTCACCCCATAATAGTACGATAAAGGTTCCAAGCGTCCTGTATTGTCTCCACAGCATTTGACTTCAGCGACATGTGTTGCAGACCGAGCGAGTGAATCCACCTCGTGTCCGTACGTGGTTCGCCTGGGCAGGGGCGGGTAGCCGGGCCTTTGTTCGGTGACATACAGCGCGCTCTGGCCCCGCCGCTCCTTGGGCCGCGTAACCACCGACATTTGTAACGCGCGCCGCGCCGCGCCGCGCGCGCCGCGCCGCGCCGCGCCGCGCCGCGCCGCGCCGCGCCGCGCGCCGCGCCGCGCCACACGCTGTCTGAAGGCGCGCGCTCGCCCGCCCCGGTCGCGTTGATGTGGGCGCGACAAGATCCATGGGCCGCGCTTCCATATGCGGATAATAATTACGAAATATACGATACAGATAAATAACGGACGTGATGTACTTCGATGCGCCTATCGCGTCCATAACGCCCTGTGTGGGGGCGGGGCGGGGCGGGGGGAGGAGAACGTGGGGCGTGGGTGACCGCCCGCAGGGAGCGCACAATACGCCGCCTCGCGACGTCGGCCGCGCGCGCATGCGCACAACGGGCGGCTGAGAGCAAGTGGAGGACGTAGCCCATGGCCATAAGCATTTTCAACAAATGTCTCCTCTAGTGGCAGTACAGTTGCAATCGGTACATCTCAGGATGCAGGCCATAAATACTGAGGAAATGTGAAGCTGCTGCTGCTGCCTAAGTTCTGCCTGCTGGAAATGACTGTCCACGAAATACTTGTAGCGCCCAGATCCACTGAATTCCGATCTCTAATATCGGTACTTCCGCTTCACGTGTCGCATTCATCACAAATGGAAGGAAGCCCAGCCCGTAAGATACTTTACACGAAGCCTTAACGTTTTCAACATTTTCTCAGAAATGGCTCGAATTTTTTTCTTTACTTTTCCTTTATCAAAGGACGATAAAAAGTGTAGTCTCATTTCCGGAGAATTTTCGTTTTTCAAAAAAAAAAAAAAACCAAAATTACGAAATTCAAAACGGAGATTTTTCTCTTAAACAAAATCTTTTCTAAAAACTTAAATCTTTAAAAAAGGCCTTATAAATTTTCTTTTGAAAAACGAGTAGTTTTGCGTATTTTCTGCTTGAAGATAAAGTAATTTATAAAAATTCATTTTCGCACTAACGGTTCCAAACTTTTTTCTTTACATTTTTATTGCTTTTAAGGTTAATAAACTATAGACACCTCAAATTAATTATGAAATATATTTTAATTCCAATATTTGAATGCCTCATTTCAGCCCTATAAAACTGCGAGAAATTACTTTTTCAGATCCATTCGCAATAAATTTGATTCATATTTAGGACATCTAATTTTGACAACAATGGAATGTTCTGTCGATCGACTCTCACCGAGATATGCGCATTTGGAAAGACACTGCAAGATGCCTTGCTCCATCGTCTGAGAACTCCTTACGCTGGTATTTTTTAACAACTCTAATAAGAAAAGGACCTGTAGCGGTAGCTCAGTGCATCAACTGATGTCACTGCAGCGCCTCTGACCGGGAGGTCCTAGGTTCGAGTCCTGACGGCGGCAGGAGTTTCGACACTAGCTTTTCAGCTAGGTCGAATTCAGTCGCTGCTTGGAGGAGAATTCTAGCGGCCGGCTGCTCTGATCAGTAGTTTTCCCGTGGTTTCTCCGATCACACCAGGCGAATCCCGGAGCAGTACCTACCAACGGGCCAGGGACGCGCGCGATCTTCCTTCCTCTTCCTTGTCCTATCCTCTCTACACATCACACACACTACACACACACACACACACATTCACTAACAAGCACTACACTATCACATATTCCGGGAGACCGGTCGGAGCTTAGAGCTTGTCCCGCTGGGCGGTGCCCGCTGGTGGGAGAGTTCTGGTTAGGGAAACCCAACTAGCCGACGGTAGGTCGGTGCCGGATCTCGCCATCCAGCAGGGAAGATCACCGCCATCTCCCGAGAAGAAAACATGCACTACACTAACGAGACTAATGACCGAAGCAGTTGACGCGCCCGGAAACACGAAAAAAATCAATCAATAAGAAAAGGTGCTTATATGAGAAAACTTTGTTTGAACCGCACGCCCGTAGTAGCGTTGCATTTCCACAGTGCGGGAGAAGCGGCGCTCGGGGCCATGCGCGCGTTGGAAGGATAACGGCCGCTGGCCGCGTGCGCCCGGCGGTCACAGCTCCGCGGGTCGCGCGCGCGGATCCGGGTTCGAGTGCGGGTCCGGGGTTCGGCTCCCGGCGCCGCATCTGGGCTGCGCATCTCGCGCGGGGCCGTGCGGGTCTCGCCGGGCGGGGCACAGCCGGGCCGCCGAGCGCCCGCCAGATATGACTTTACGAGAGGGCGCTCTCCCCATAAATTGCCAGCGGTGGCGCGGCGGAATATGCGGCAATAAAAGTGCGGATATCTCTCCTCGGCGCGGCGCGGCGCGGCTGGCCCGGCCCGGCCTGGCGACACGGCCCCTCGCAAGATTCAGTGGATTCACTGCCTTCGCTTGTCATCCTCTCCACCTCCGTTTCTCGTTTATTCTCACCCCGTTGGTCACTGAACAACGAAAATTCGTTTCAATGTCCGTGGGTATCTTGGTTTGGTTTGGTTTTTTCGTGTTTCCGGGCGCGTCAACGGCTTTGGTCATTAGTCCCGTTAGTGTAGTGCATGTTTTTCACGGGAGATGGCGAAGGTCTTCCCCTGCTGGATGGCAAGATCCGGCGCTGACCTACCGTCGGCTAGTTTCCCTCTAACCAGGACTCTCCCACCAACGCGGCACCTCCCAAGCCGGGACAAGCTCTAAGCATCCTACCGGCCTCCCGGAATATGTAGTGTATGCATGTTAGTGTAAGTGTGTGTAAGGGAGAGGATAGGAAAAGGAAGAGGAAGTATAGATCGCGCGCGGTCCGTGGCCCGTTTGATAGGATACTGCTCCGGCTCGTGGGTATCTGTTTTATTATATTTTCTAGAGAAAAGTTACGTTTTTTGTACGTACACACCATTGACACGAAATTCCGCAAATGTGATGCTGCAGAATACGGATTTACTCCTCAGGAGTTCATCAAGCAGATAAACCCCAAAACTGTATATCATGCTATAAACTAATTGGCAGGCGACCCAACAAACAAAGTAACCCGAACACAAGTTATGCTGCAACATAGGTTTTAATTGTGTATAAGGATACGTTCTGGACTCCTCAATTCCAGTATTTCCTGTTCTTCACGAGTCGTAACACACATGCAAAACTCGGGCACTCAAAAGAGAAATTATTAAGAAGATAATGTACTATTTATATTTTTCAAGAGGAAATGATTATTTAACAAAATAATCGCTTTTTAATTTTAGTTGTTAAGAGTAAATATGTTTCAAAATGTAATATCTTTGTGTTAAAAATGGAAATACTAGATATTTTTTCTAACGTCAATAATTTGATTTTCCCTAGAAACCGAACAAAATGCGGATTTTTAGATTATTATGTGTAGCATATTTTGCATTTTTTGACCCAAATGATCTAACCTTTTGTGTGTAACTTAACCAACACAGGATAAGACGTGTTAACATATACCTTCAAATTCGCATAATTATTTATCACACCAGAGCAAATATACTTTTTTAAACGAGCCTAAAACGGAGGTAAATTGGTAAAAAGCACAGTGGAAGAGATGTAATAAGACAGTGACGTAGACTGAAAGCAAAAGCAAAGTATATAAAGGAGGCGACTTAAAGTGGGATAGATCTCTGGGCGTGAGCGCGCGGGGCGGGGCGAGGAGGCGCGGAGCGGAGATGGGCGGGGCGGTGTTGGACGGAGCGGGGCGGAGAAGCACCGCAACGCATTCACGTCTTGCGAAAGAGTACAGTCGGGGACGAGCGACAGGCGCCCTCTCATCAACCATTAATATCCGAGCGCAGACGACACAACAAGAAGGAAAAAGTTCGCAAAAAACTCAACTTCACCGAGAGCGACAGGGCGGTGGCATGAAGACTAGATATTGGGAAGAACGTAATCGTCCCTTTTCAGGATGCAAACGTATGATTAAAACAAACCATGAAAAGTAAGAAAGTGTAGATGGTTGAAAAAAAAGTGTTGGAAATAGTTTCTATAGCAATATAGTGAATTTTTTCTTGTCAATTCTTGCAGAACGTTCTTGTTCTGAACTGTAATGTATAAATCGTATAAATGTATAAATTCAACTTGATATGAATGAAAGGTAGGGAAGGGATTATGTAACAAAGTTGCACGTGTACTTCTCACTCTTAGCACGTCACACAGTTTTAAAATGTGTTTAATGTCAAATAATAATAATAATAATAATAATAATAATAATAATAATAATAATAAAATAATAAAATAATAAAATAATAAAAAATAAAAAATAATAATAATAATAATAATTTAAAAAATTAGAAATATTTTGGGCATATTACTCGATAAAGTAAGAGATCGGAACGAAGCCTTGAGAGCGGCTGCAACCGGCGCCAGCGCTTCCCGTGCAGGCGGAGCTCATTTGTGAGAGAGTGCGTGCACCTGCAGGCCACGGCGCCACCGGTCGGCCAGTGGGAGCGGCGCGGCGGGCTCCGCGACAAGCGAGCGCCGTCCCTTGCATCCCGCGCGGGCGGCGGCGGCGGCATCGTCATGGGCGTCGGCATCCTGCCAAATGGGCCGGTGAGGCCCGTGGGAACGCCGTCGGCGGTCGGCCCGGCGAAGGAAGCTCCTCGCGAGGGGAACGTGGCGGGCGACGAAGATGTGGCCGAAATTGTCCTTTTTTGGGGCGGACGCCAGGCGATGTTCGGCGAAGCGCGGCGACATTTGAGGAGGCGCGGGGCGACATCTTGAAGACTGGCGTTCAAAGTGTGGGAGACCGTGCCCGCTGCTCGTGGCGGTGCCTTGGCCGCCTTCGGCAACACGCTCGATTCAAGACCGTTGAAATTTCTGTGGCCTTCCTCCGACTCTTTCGATATTTTCATCCCCCCATATGTCCGCCATTCGCTTATCCATCCTCTCCTACTGACTTAGATGACTAAGGTATCCATGGTCACTGTAGAATCCAACCTAGAGATCCTACAGTTCAAATACCGCAGCTGGATTTTCAGCTTTAGCTGTATAGCTAGGTCGTATTCAGCCGCTGTCTAGTGGAGAAGTTAGCGACCAGTTGCTCTGTTCAGCTCTGACCAGTATCTCTGGCTTCTGAGCACGCAAATTACTTGGTGATGAGTCCCTAGTGTAGTGTATATTATATAGACCGGGCGGTGGCGGTGTTCCTCCACTGGCACGTGAGATCCGGAACCAACCTACACGTGGGCTTGCGGACATTCCCCCTCTACGAAATCCCTCACATGGGGCACAGCCCCAACCGGTAACAACCCTAAGCTGCCAATTGGTCTGCAGACATGTGTGTGGGCGTCTAGAGCTTGTACATGTGAAAGATCAAAAGATAGGTCAAGAAAGAGGAAGGAAAGATCGCGCGCCGTTCATGGACAGTTTGTCAGGGTACTACTTGGGCATTCGTCCGGTTCTGATCAGAGAAACCGCAGAAAATCGCCGATTAGAGCTAGCAGACGCTCGATAGAATTCTCAACAGTGACTGAATTCGATATAGCTTCAGCCGAAAATCCACCGCCGTAGACGCTCCCTGTGGTGAATTGTTAGATTAGGGATTTTGTAGACTTAGGTGTGTGTAGTGAAGTGCTGGAAGAGGAATGGCTAGCATTGACGCAGTGGCGTTGGGAGGGGCTGGCGGCGATCGCCGCGTTACTCAGCACATCCTCCCGCGGCGCCGCTCCGTCATTAGCTTTCCTCCGCGACTGTACCCGCGCATATAGCTGTCATCGCGACGGCATAGACGCGTCTGTTCCGAATCCGGCGTGAGGTAGAGCATGGCCAACGCGAGCAAAAGGAGCGGGCCGACGGCGACGGCTCGCCCGCCAGCCGGCCGCCCCCCCCCTCTCGCTCCCTCCTCCGCGCCCGGCCGCCTTTGATTCATACCCCACATACCTCTGCTCCACATTGTTGTGTCGTGGGCCTTAATTGACATCTGTTGGCGGGCGAGATCTCCAGATGCGAGCCCCTCGCCGCCGCCCCTCATTATTAATCATTGTCAAATTGCCCGTGGCAGGCCCCCGCCGCGCCGCACCGCGCCGCGCGTGATAAGGGCCCACCGGCCGCCCGGTCGACGGCTGGCTCCGCGCCGCGCCGCGCCGACTCGCAAGGACGCGTGTTCGACGACCGCCGGCGCCGATTCTCCGCTGCGCCGCGGATATATATGGCGAGCGGATCCGTATTTACGGCCTGACACAACGGAAAGATTGGTTATCCTTCTTTGTATGTTCATAAATTTTCATGTTGCCGCCTCATGCTGCTCTCTTTCGCGGGTGAGAGGGAACGCGCGCGGCCCTTTTTGCTTTTTCGGCGGCGGCGGCGGCGGCGTCGCGACGCGTCGGCGAAGGCCTTTTTTTCGCGCCGCGAGGCGTGATAGTGACGTCGTTAGCATATCCCTGTCGGGCCCGGTGCACCTCTCCGCTCCGAGCGCTTGCAGCGGGCGCCCGGGACTGGCGCGGGCGCAGTGGGAAGCTCTGGGTTCCTTGCCGCGCCTCAGCTTCAGAGTGGTTTATTGGTTAGTGCTTCCGGGTGCGTTAACTGCTAAGGTCATTCATATCGTAAGTGTAGTGCTTGTGTCATCACGGGAGGTGGCGGAGATGTTTTCCCGCAAAATTGAAAGCTCTCGACTGCCTCTACCGTCACCTTGCCCAGAAACATTTCAATAGACGCCAATGACTTGCATTCTCTACTATTTATGTATAGAACTAACACATGTAATACGTGGCTATGTAGAGAAAATAATTTAAATTGTATTTGATTCTCATTCGCGGTCTTCAAGAGTACTCTTCCCTTTTCAAGTTTATTTTTAATGGTCGAGTTACCACGGTCGAGTCTGCGCTGCGCCCACTGCAGCTGCACTCGCGTGAGCTTAGCGGATAAACTGATTGATTAGTGATTCCGGCCGCGGGCGATATCAAAACCGTTCATTCACAAATTTTCGTTTTTCGCCTTTTGTATCATAAAACTAGTGGTGCTACAAGAGTACACACTTTCTTGTATTATTTATAAATTTGCTGTTTTTCAAAATTAAGAGAGTTCAACGAAAATGTGACCCACCATTCTTTTAAGCATCCCTTCTTCTATCCCAGAAAAAATTGAAAACATTTAGTATGATTTATGAGAAAAACAAATTTATTCTTTTTTTAATTGCATATATTTTCACACTACATTGCACAAAAACTACCAATATTTTCTATAAAATATTAGTAGTTAAGCTAATAAATATTGAACATGAACCCATTTAAAAATCTGGCTTTAAGAAACAGATTTCATTATGGAAAAAAATTATATCTCTAATAATAGTTGTGGAAAGACTCTCTTAAAAAATTGCCCTTTTTCAATTGCTTTGCAAAAAATGTGGGATTTCACCACACACGATACCTGCACATTCTCTTAAGAGTTCTTTAAGCTATCCGAAGACACAGTCTGATCAAAAAATTTGGTGCCATTTTTGAAAAATGTTTGAAAATGTTTTTGATAGACGTTTTGCCATCTATGTTTTTTTCTGTACAAATATTTTTAAAAAACCATGGATTCCGGCTACACCACGTCTTAGAGGATTTTTTCTATATTTAACAATAGGATTTATCCACATTTTCGTTGCCAGGTCCCAGCAATAAACGTTTTTCTGCCAAAAATTCGCCATTTTCGGGGCGCATAATTACATAACTTTCTCTTCTTACGAAGTACCTTCGTTAATAACGAGAAAGTAAAAATAGTAGAGAAACTCATCTGCACTACTTACAACGATTCTCAGAGCTTTAATTCAAAAGTACAACTTCCTAAAGATTATCGAAAAAACAAAATCGTCAAGAAGCTGATACGCAGTTTCGAAGCGCTTCTCCGCAAAATGACATTAGCAACATTTGTTTATCTCAACCAGGAGAAGACCTTGGTATGTTTCTTACCGGATGACATGACTCGCTCTGTAATACAGACTTATCGAACTTCGAAACTCCTATCGGCTTAAGTGGCTCAGAGTATCAACTGATGTGACTACAGTGCCTCTGACCGGGAGGTCCTAGGTTTCGAGTCCCGACGGTGGCAGGATTTTCGAAACTAGCTAGATATTTAGGTCGAATTCATTCGCTATCAGCAGATAAACCCTAGCACTCGGCTGCTTGGATCAGTTGTTTTCCATGGTCAACGCACCACGCACCGCGCGCGACTTTCTTCCCTCGTCTTGTCCTATCTTTTTTTTTTTTTTTTTTTTTAATTTGTTGCGTCCAATCTTGACGCAACGCGTCTCCAAGCCCCTTAAGGGGCGTTGAGCACATTCTTTGGAGTAATCCTCCGTTAATTACTAACTCAAGTCTCGTCACGTCGCAGTCAGTCAATGCCTTTTATCCCTTCGGCCAGGGGCTCGACGACGTTAGATCCCGGGCTTCCTGGCCGGTCACCCAACCTAGAACCCGCGAGTCTCGAATTCGCTTAACCTTCGTGACTTCCGGAGCGTAGTAAACGATTCGGCTAGCGCCGCCGGCTTACCCCACCATTCGTACCATATCTACTTTTTAATATCAATTACTATACCAGGGGCTTTTTGGCCCAAGCTCTCTGACAACTGGAAGTGGAAAACATGAATGTGTTCGGTAATATACTGAGTGTAAATAATTGCTTTTATATAAGGATACCTTTTATAAGCTATTTTCAGTAACATAACAAATATAATTTCTCATATTTTTTTTTTTAAAATGAATAACCTCTAGCATATTTAGCCTCCATGGTTGATACACAATGCTTCATAAATATTTTTAGAAGTTTCTGGAAATTATTTTGAGAAAATTGAAAATTGACGGTGTCAGACAAATTTTTTGTTCACCTTGTCAAGTTGATGACAAGATGTTTTAAATGATAATCAAATCTTCAAAATTAGAAGTTAATTACACGAACGCAGCGGTGGTTGCACTGCCCATTGTTGTCAGCGCGATTTCGGGAAAATTGACGATTCGTTGGGCATATACATTTCACAACTCATAAATCCTGATAATGCTGGCAACCAAATGCAAATGGCTCTAAAATATATAATAGTAATTATTAAATACTACAATATTGTTCAAATCTCCTCGTTTTAATACGAATTACACTTGACATTCCGTCTCAACATGCAATGCTAAATGCTCCATTCGTTTTCCCACAAGTATAGCTGTCTACCTGAGAAAATGCTTTTAGAATTTGGGTCTATTTTGTTTTCCCTTATGCATTTGATTTCTTTATGCTTTTAGAGATCAAATAATTTCAAGAGTTTTTTCCTATTTGTTTATAAATAATTGCCAAAAATACAGGTTTTTACTTACTGTATGAATATGCTGAAAATTCCCAATCCGGGAAAATGCATCTGTAGTTCACTCATGGGCTTGACAGTTGACACTACTTCGAAAAATATTATTTTCTCGAAAACTAAGAAACGTAGAAAAACGGTTGGAAGCATTTAAAAGAGAATAAAACAGAGTGTACGACCCAATAAAAACTGAAAAACATGAAATTTCAACATTTTTCATCATTCTCAGGTAGACAGCTACCTTAAGAAAATTCTCTCAAAAATCGCGAGAACTACTCATATTTCAAACGGTTAAGTAATGTTATAATACTGCAAGTTCTGCCAATTGTAACATATCTATCATTACTTGTAAAACTCATTGAAAGTCGTAGAACAATAGTGCAAGTAACTCTTTTCGAACTAATGTATCAGAAAAAATTCGACAATATTCAAAATGCATTTCGTACAGCTATAACATCTACCAACAATGGAAAAGGAATTCTCAGAATTTTACTCAATTTTACTTTCTTAGGAAGTAAAGCAATGAAGGAATATTACGAACGTAGGAGTGCCGCAAGGTTACGACTTAAAAATAGCGTATCAAAAATTTCACTCCGGGATAAAACATAAAAAATGATTCAAGGGGCCAAAAGATAAATTACACTCAACTTACTTATAAATTAAAATCAGAGATCTCAAGACAAATTATTCCCTTAATTAAAACGCCCCGATATACAAATTCAAATTATAATTTAAAAAAATAATTAACCCAAATCATTAGAAGTTAGAGGAAGCTTCACATAAAATGAACTCCCCACTGGTCAGTGCTCTATCTCCGTTATTGTATACTGTGACATACCGATATGTCACGTTAAAATAAACTAACATTTATTTGTAGACAATATGATGGAACATGCATTACGAAATATCACGAGAGCTAGAGCTTAGCAACGACCGTGAATAAACAATGTAGTTTTTGTTTTTTCTAAATGCATTAAGAGATGGCTTGGTGCCGAAAGTAGAAAATTTGGGATTGGGCGAAGAAGTTTAGACGGTCAGCTACACCAAAATATAACAAACGTATGGATTGGCTGGGTGAGAGAAGGACGGTCAAATGTTATGAAAAAAATGAAGGTAGTTTAATACGAAGTCTTCGAGGGATGAATCATGCAGGAAGATTTCATTCTGCTCGGAAACGCGCTTCTGAACTGATCGTATGTTCGTGAGAGGAACGAGTACAATCGAGATAGAATTGGGTTATCAGTGAAATTTTAAGGACAGTGAATGATATTGCAGATATTTTGATGTGGAAGCAATATTGATGTATAAATTGGAACTTTGTCGGGAGTGGTAATCGAGTTCGGGACTATGTCATAGGACGTAATCGGGACTGATAATTTTGATAGTTGGAGACCAGCTTGGATAGGGGCAGAAAAGGATTTCTTGGAACTTTGGACTACGGCAAGATCGCAAGATATTTCGACTGAGAAGTCTACGAGGGACATCAACGAAGAAAAGATAAGTTAACCGCGGTATAAATTGTAAATTGAAAGATATCTTGATCAAAGGCCTAAAAAAATTGTAAATTCACTAAATTGTTTACTAAAACCGTAAAAATAAACTTTGTTGAATTTTGTTCTTTAGAAAAGAAAGTGATCTTTCATTTAGTCAATCCAAACAGAAATGAACTAGGAATAGAATCATTCTATTTCAGATTCCCAGCTGCGCTGTATAGTCGCGGATCCTATAATCCATTATAGAGGTAATAAGGATTATAATATATCGTGACCCATTGACCCAGCAAGCCGGACGCTAAGATCTTTAGCAGATATAAATGTAGAGAGAGGAAAATTTTGGTATATCTCAATACATTACACAACTCTACAAAATTTATGATAGGCCAGGTAGTATACAAATATCTTGGAAAAATGAGAAGTTGTGCTTCCACAATCATAGCTTTAGTTTTAAATTCAAACTCACCAGCTGCTTACAACAGAAGTGACTTTTCAACAGCGGTAAAGATGTTGCGTAGTCTTCTATAGGCTGGTCGGGTGTACATCTTCACAGGAGTCTGAAAGAAATATTTTAGTATTATTCCAAAAAGTTAACTAACAATAGGTGAGCCTGATGTACATTGTAACATCACAAGGGAATGTTATTTTAAGAAGTGGGTATATTGTTGATTGATACCAAACTAGAAGATGTTTTGATTAAAAGTTTCTTTAGTTTTCATGCTGAATATCAGATAAATAAAATTGCTCATGAAGTCCAAAATACAATGCTTTTGGTCATAAGTTTCAGTTCACAAATTATATATTTATATATTCGGAGTTATGAATCAATATTTATTTATTTATTACAATATTTATTAATTCCCAACATAGTCGGGGCAGATGTACAGCACAAAGAAAGCAAAGGAGTCTCTGAAGGCGACATTTTACGTCGCATAGGCGGTCAGTAAACTCGGAACGCGATGGACGCTGTGGGAGAGGGCGGCGGGTGGGCTGTGGGCGGCAGGTAGTGGTGGGCGGCTGGTGGTGGCGGGGGCGGGTGGTGGTCGGCGGTGGGTGGTGGTCGGCGGTGGGTGGTGGTCGGCGGTGGGTGGTGGTCGGCGGTGGGTGGTGGTCGGCGGTGGGTGGTGGCGGGGACGGTGGTGGCGGAGGCGGGTGGTGGTCAGCGGTGGGTGGTGGCGGGGGCGGTGTGGTGGGGGCGGGTGGTGGCGGTGGGGGTGGCGGGAGGCGGATGTGGTGGGCGGCGGGTGGGGCAGGCAGTGGGTGGTGGCGGGTAGTGACGAGTGGCGGCGGGCGGCGCGGCCCCGGGCGCCGCCCACCCGGCCACGCCGAACCGCGCCGCGCCGCCCGGACAATATGGAGCCTAATTACGCGGGTGGCGACGCGGCGGCGAGGCCGGGGCCCGGGCGCGGCCCATGGAAATGCTATCGATAATAAATTATTGCCCGAAACGAGCTCCATATCGACGGTAAAAACTTGAATGGCGTGCGGCCACGAGCTGTCGCCGTCGGCGCGGCGCGCCCCGCCCCGCCCCGCCCCCGCCGCGCCGCCGCCCGCCGCCTTGCATGACTAATGGCGGGGAATCATTTAAGAAGCTTCACAGCACAGAATAGCTTAATGAGCCGAATAAAAGGGAGAGTGCCGAGGGAGAAAAAGAGCCGCTGCCTTTAATATTTGTCATTGTCAATATAGCGGATTTCGCAGAAATGATATATGCGTGCCGAGAGAAGAATAATCAAATATTTGTATCAAAACATGGAACCGGTAAGTAATTAAACTTCTCCCCGAGCAAATGCATCATGCGGCGCCGCTCTTGTTGATACACGCGCCCGTAGCTTAGGGCGCTGCCAACGGAGTGGAGCCCATGCAGATGTGCCGGCGAGGGCACGGGCGCTGGAGTGACCATCGCAGATACGTGCGAGCATTCACCCTAAGTCTCCTCCTTAATTAAACACAAGAAACGGAAAATTTGAAGTTTTTGAAGAGGTAACCACAATCGCAACACGTAGCGTCACTGTGCGCGCGTTTTTAGCTCTCCTTTTGCTTGTATTGGTAGGTGTAGAGCTGGGGGTGAATTACTGTTCTGTTACCAGAGCAATCAAATCTGCAGTTCGTTTACCGAGGCAAATAAGTTTTCTATAACTCGCGAACGAAAATGTTTAGAATTTCAAATGTAACTAACCTCGTGCTTTTTAAATTTTACAATTTTTTTATTTCGGTTTGTTTTATTTTTAAACATTTATTCATATTTCAACTATTGATAGTTAAAATGTTGGGAAGGGATTCTGAAGCTCAACAAACCGAGTACACATAATATTCTGTCCTAAACATCATATAAAATTTTTACTGCTGTTTGCGACTAAATAAATCCAAATCAAAACATTATTATAAAATATTTTCTAGGAGATGAATCTTCACCAAAGGAGTATATGGTATCCGGCAAAGGCAACGTGAATAGAAATTATTATTATTATTATTATTATTATTATTATTATTATTATTATAATTATTATTACTATTATTATTGGATAATAAATAGACCAGGTCGTGCATTGATCAATAAGAAGAGTTTCCAAGAAAAACACAACACTCTAACCAAACCAACAATACTACAAACAAGATAAAGGGAAGGAAATGCGTATTTTGATGGTAGTAGTGTAATGACAAACTAGTAGATCTGGCAATGGAAACCATCGTGGCTACTATATAATAATAATAATAATAATAATAATAATAATAATAATAATATGAAGAAGAAGAAGAAGAAGAAGAAGAAGAAGTTTAAAGAGTTTGATTAAAGTAATAAAGAGTTCATGAACAAATTTCCCGGAACAGAAAAAATCGTACGATTCAAATACACTATAAAAAATAAAGATGTGACAAACAATTGAAAAGCTTTGGTGTAATGAATCTTCTCTCATAACATGTCGTGACGCAAGGTAGAACCTGGAAGACAACGTATAAATGAAGATATTATATCCTAAGACGCGTACTATTTCCATGAAACACTTTTTTTCGTATGGAAAAATATTCAATTTTATCCAAATAATTCAACATAGGAATTAAGGGTTTTCGGATACCGTTTAACAACATTTTTGAACAATATATATGTTGCATGTTTGAGAAGCGACATTATGCGAAAATCGAGAAACAGCAATAATACTCATCACTTCGGAAATAAGTTCTTCAAATTTGCGCAGATCATAAACGCACAGAAGTAAATTCTGCTCCATTTGGATGCAATGCATGCGCCTCCGCAGCTCTCTGTGCAGCCGTAGGGGGCAGCACCTCCCGCGTCACTCCGGCGCCAGTACCCTCACCTCCTCGCTCCCCACCCACACCCACGTCCATATCCCCACGTCCCCAGCCACACCACCCCGCCCGCTCCCTCTCGCCCATTCTTCCCCACTCTCCCTCCTTACCCCGTCGCTCCCCGCCCCCTTCCCGCCCCTCGCCCCCTCTCCCTTACCCACTCACTGCTCCTTCCGTCGCTCCCCGCCCCTCCCACGCTCCCTTCGCCTCTCGCCCCCTCTCCCTTACCCTCTCACTACTCCATCCGGCGCTCCCCGCCCCTCCCACGCTCCCTCTCCCTTACCCCACTCACTGCTCCTTCCGTCGCTCCCCGCCCCTCCCACGCCCCCTCCGCTTCTCGCCCCTCCTCCCTCTACTCTCCATCCGCCTCCCGCCCTCCCACCCTCCCTACCCTCCTCTCCTTCCGTCGCCCGCCCTCCCACGCCCCTTCGCCTCTCGCCCCTCTCCCTTACCCTCTCACTACTCCATCCGGCGCTCCCCGTCCCCCCCGGCGCCGACGCGAGCCGACGCCCGCGCCGCGTCGCGCCGCGAGCGTTCGCCTATCGTTTTGTTGTGCGTCTCACATTTTAATGGCGGTATCATTTAGGCGGCGCTGCCCGTACCAACTACGGTTATATTGCCCGGGAATTACTTTAATTCATGCGTGCGCTATATCCTCGAGTATCTAGGCTCTTCCGCCGACCTTACCTGCTTTCTTTGGCGCTGCCCAAGTGAACATGGCGATTTATTCGTCGGGGAGAAAAAAGGCCGGCGTTTTATGAGTCCCTCGTCACATGATTTTATTGCAATGCTTTAAATGCATTGTTATGTATTACAATATGAAAGAGATGGGCAGAAAGTCATATTTTAAGCCTTTATGGACAGTCAATCCAAATCGCGTGCTTTTTACTGCCGCGGTGGGAGTCGCGCGATATCCGCGTGCGCCGGGAGGCCCTTGCCACGCGGTCGCGCGCCGCCCGCCGCCCACGCGCCGCCCCAGCACGCCCAGCGCGAGCCCAGGCCAGCCGGCGACCCGAGGCACCGCGGAGCATCTGAACGGGAGGCCCTGGGCGTCAAGTTCCAATGCAGGCAGAATTTTACAGACTAGCTACATATCGAACTCGCCACTACGATATATATATATATATATATGCGATTGAAAGCATGTTTATCATGTAGCTTTGATGTTTACTGTATTTCGGGTTACATCTATTGACAGTAGAGCTAACTTGAACAAACTCGCCTATTCGTATCTATTTTCTACTTATTACCCCGTTAGAAACTTGGGAATTGCACCGTTTTATATGATTTAGGGCATCAAGCGATGTCTCTGCAGTGTCTCTGACCGCGAGGTCCTAGGCATAGAGTCTCAACGCTGGCAAACGTTTCCAGACTAGCTACAAATCGAGCTACACTAGCTACAAATGATAATTGCGAATGAGAGCATGTTTATCATGTAGCGTCGATCTTTACTGCATTTCGGGGTGTCTATTGACAAAGATGGACAAACTCGGTTATTTCTATTTTTTACCTATTACCCCGTTAGAAACTTGATGGCATGCAGAAGCTGTTGCACCGTTTTATATGACTTAGGGCATCAAATAATGTCACTGCAGTGCCTCGGACCGGCAGATCCTAGGGTTCGAGTCCCGACGCTGGCAGACTTTTCTACACTAGCTTCCTAGCTAGGTCAAGAACAGTCGCAGTCTGGAGGAAAATTTCACCGGCCGGCTGCTCTGATCGGTAGTTTTCAGTAGTTTCTCCGATCAACACCAGGCGAATCTCGGTGTCGTACCTGAATAAATAGGACGCAGACCGATCTTTCCTTCCTCTTCCTTGCTCTATCCTCACCTCTTACGTACACACATTGTAGTTTGCCTTGGATGAGGCGGTGCCCCGCTGGTGGGAGATAACTGATTGGGGGGAAATCCCGCTAGCCGACGTGTAGATCTGCACCGGATCTCACCATCCAGCGGGGAAAGATCATTGCCACGGCCCGAGGAAAACACATTTTCTACACTTAAGGGACTAATAACCGTAGCAGTTGACGCGGCCGGAATAATTAAGAAAATCAATCAATCAACTCAACCATGCGGTCGCGCGCCGCACGAGGACGCCCAGCGTGACAGGAGAGGGGGCGACGAGCGCTGATCAAATGACGAACGATTAACATCGAGACTTTGTTGTGCTGTCCGTCTGTGACTCCGTGAGTTGGAGTGTCCATGTCACGATGAAATCAAAGTCAAGAATACAGCAATGAGACGACAATACCGCGAAACGACGAATCGACAAGACAGCGGGACGACAAGAAGGCGAATCGTCGAGACGGGGAAAGACGAGATGGAAAAATGGCAAGGCAATTAAATTTGTTTAATGTATCTAAATACCCTAATTTTCAAATACCTGCCCCTTTTTTCAAAAAATTTCAACAAAAAATGGAGCTGGCTAATACACGAAAATCTGAAATAAACGAAATATTTTTGTCAAATATTGTATTTTATTTTTAAAACATGTTACAAATAGATATTCCGCCTGCAATTTTTTTAGGGCGTATGACAATGAAAATTGCAAGACATAAGCATTTTTTAAACATTGCATCGGATAATATACAAAGTATATAGCCTCGCGTCGCGTCTAGTTTCGTCTCGTTTCGTCTCGTTTCGTCTCGTTTCGTCTCGTTTCGTCTCGTTTCGTCTCGTTTCATCTCGTTTCGTCTCGTTTCATCTCGTTTCATCTCGTTTCGTCTCGTTTCGCTGTTCGTCTCGTTCTGCGTTGCGTTGCGTTCGTTCTTGCTTGCGTTGCGTTCATCGTTGCGTATCTCGTTGCGTTCGTTGCGTTGCGTTGCGTTCGTTGCGTTGCTTCGTTCGTCGTTGCGTTGCGTTGCGTTGCGTTGCGTTGCGTTGCGTTGCGTTGCGTTGCGTTGCGTTGGCGCAGGAGACAGCAGCAGTGGGATGACGCCTTTTATGTGACGCATTCGCTCCGCCGCTGCGAACGGGCGAGCGTGCAGTGCACGATTTCGTACCAGCATCAGCGCCGGCTGTTTATGTTCTCCTTACGACGTCCTATAATGTATCTTCCCAGAAGGCCTTTAACTTCTTTGATTTTCCTCAACGAGTAGTAGTGGCGCGTCTATTCAAGAAAATATTAAGACTTATAGTGGTAAGGGTGGTGAATGTGCAGCTCTCTGAGTATAAGAATTAAATTCTAGATAGCCCAGAGTATTCATAGCAAAACGTGATAATTCTGGCTGCTAGTTTTCTTTGCAAACTCTCAACACCCTGCAGAGCATCCGGCGGTCGCTTTCTTTCCTTTAAAAAAATCATTATTTTGGTATAAGAACGAATATGGTTATTATTCTATTCGGAAGTAAGAGCAAAATCTAGGCAATATACTGGTGGTTTGTGTCGTAAATGCAGTCTGATTCAAATGCTTGCATTTGTCAGTCAGCTGTTGGGGATGTATAAAATAAAGTACTCAGAGGAAGAGTAAATGGTTTTAGTTTTATATGTTCACTTTCTTCACAAAGTTTGTTTAAAAGAAATTTTTTACCTTTCAACAATTTCATTTTCTATTTTTAACAGGTTTTTTAATTGATGGTTAATTCTAATATGATTTGTAGCGTCTCTGTCACGCTTCCAATATCATCACTTTTCCATATCTCATTGTGAACAATCGGTACAAGTTCAGAGATATTGTTTGCAACACAAATATAATACACAATAATCAAACGTGCTCTTATGAACAACATTTTTATTAATTATATTAGCAGCAAGCGTTGGGTTTAATCATCAGATCTGCTGAATGGAAGCCAGAAATAAAAATTAGAATTTCGGGCTTCAAGACAGTCCATTACGGCGGCTAAGCCGTCGAAAGCAACTAATAGAATAAATAAAAATGTTAGTAATGACGTCTTTTATTCAAATAAACGCAATAATCTTTCCAGATCAAAACCTTCTGGGCACAGCAGACTTGAGGAGTTTTTGATTCACTCTTGTTTTCATTACAGAAAGTTGAAGGACTATTACAAGTTCAAACACTTTGTCATTGTGATACAATATTTAGGATATAGCGCGTTTGTTTTTGTAAGAAAATTACACAACGGATCATATGCATCCATGTAACATTACATTTTCTTAACATGTATGAACATGCAATTTTCCATGACAATTTTATAGATTCTGATATTTTCCTGGAGGTCCTGGCAGTTCACGACGGTCTCAGACTCACCAACGTTCTCAGGGTGTTTATAAACTTCTGGTGTAAGTTAACAACAGTTATTCAAATATTTTTATCATGTGAAATACAAGACAAACACATGCAAGTTTCTTTAAATGTTTGAAGATAATCCCTTTTAAATTATTCCGATGCAGCATCTCACATTCTTTCAAACGGTGCTGGAAGCCTTTTGCAACATATTGGCAGGAGCAGGAATAATATTCATGGCAGCTCTTATCCGATTTTACAAATCCAAAATTGTGACAGTGAAAAACATCTAGCTTGACCTACCTCCAGAAGAAGTGTGCAGCTAACATATTCGGAAACCGGCAAGGGCCAAGCAATGTTCCCATATCCAGTAATCAGCTTTTTTTTCGCGAAGTTTCTTCCGCAAAAATCCTAAGAATAATTTTGCCAAGCGCCTTCACGTCATCGTGTTAAAACCACATGTTCTTCACATTCTCAATTGAGGAAGAAGAAACGTAATGCAATGACGTTCATTCTTGACTATCACAGCACGACTGTCATTGATTCGCTACAAAAAGACTTGGGACTCCGAAAGTAGCAATTACACACCACGTGAAACAGGTGGGATGTGAAATGGGCGGGATGAAAGGCGACCAGGTGTAGTAATGCTCCCAAGTCTACGTCCCTTCAATAAGTGTACTAACATCACTTATGTCTGTTCACTTTCGGTAGATTATCACAAAATAATGTAGTCATCAGGTTTAATAACTGACTTTAAATTGAAAGAGCAAAATTAAAGGACACCATCTTGAATTTTAATTTTTTTTAATACTGTAGAACTGACTGTTATGTAAATAAAAATACAAGACTGTCTTGGAATTTTGTCATTTCAATTTTAAGTCTGTCATTGAACCTAATGGCCTTATACTTTGTGAGAATTATACTCGTTTACAGAACAGTTTAAGAAGAAGGCATCTATATGAGATCCGTCTGCCAAATGTATGATGCAGCATGATCGCGCCGAACTGTTTATATGCTAGCAAATCCTAGGGTTAATTTGTGTATACTATTGGAAATTTATACGTCTGCAGCATTGTTTGCACCTTCAATTACACTTTCACTCCATTTTCATTGACGATTTGAGGCGAATGCAATGATTCCAATGCAAGGTCGTTCATGACGCCGCACTTTAAATCATTGATCTTATAATAAGTCTCTACTGCGATGTTCGTTGCGTTGACTGCGCACGTTCATGCAAACACAATGGCATTTCAGTGACGGACGAGCTCCATCGTAATGTGATGCGCATGACCCATTTCGTTACCACACTAAGTGACTCCAAATACTCCAAAAACTTGTTGTACACTATACTAAGCAGCGCTTTCGTTATCGCGAGGGAGACCCTCGCAGAACTTGGAACCCCGAGTTCCGTCCACCCGTTCTTGCACCGAGGGCGAGGAGTGGCTGGAGAGGAGGGAGTGGAGGGGCGGGCGGGGCAGGAAGGCAGAGTGGATCGAGAAGGGAACGGGGCAGGGAAGGGCGGGTGGGTCTGGCGAGGAGGTGAGGGGAAAGTGGGGCGGAGGTGTGTCGGGCAGTGAAGGCGGGGCGTGTTGGGAACGGACGGACGGGACGGGCTGGGCGGGGCGAGTCATGGCGGAGTGGGCAGGGTGGGCGGGGCTGGTCGAGGCGAGTCGGGTTGGGCGGGTGAGTCGTGTGGTGGGTGGAGCGCGGGCAGGTGAGCAGGAAGGGTGCGAGGGAGTCTGAGGGAAGGGCGGCGGGACGAAGCGCAGCGGCGGGCGGAGGTGAGAGTAGGCGGGCAGGGCGAGGTGCGGCGGAGGGGCAGGCGGACGGGTGGGCGGGCGGACGGGTGGGCGGGGACGGGGGGCGGCGGAGGGTGGCGGGCACGGTGGGCGGGCGACGGGGTGGGCGGGGGACGGGTGGGCGGGCGGACGGGTGGGCGGGCGGACGGGTGGGCGGGCGGACGGGGTGGGGGCGGACGGGTGGGCGGGCGGACGGGGTGGCGGGGGACGGGGTGGCGGGGACGGGTGGGCGGGGCGGCGGAGGGGGCGGGCGGACGGGGTGGCGGGCGGACGGGTGGCGGGCGGACGGGTGGGCGGGCGGACGGGTGGGCGGGCGGACGGGGTGGGGGGCGGACGGGTGGGCGGGGACGGGGTGGCGGGCGACGGGGTGGTCGGGCGGACGGGGTGGTCGGGCGGACGTGGGCGGGGCGGACGGGGTGGGCGGCGCGGACGGGTGGGCGGGCGACAGGTGGGCGGCGGACGGGTGGGCGGGCGGACGGGTGGGCGGGCGGACGGGTGGGCGGGCGAGGGTGGGCGGGCGGACGGGGTGGGCGGGGCGGACGGGTGGGCGGGGCGGACGGGGTGGGCGGGGCGGGCGGGGTGGGCGGGGCGGACGGGGTGGGCGGGGCGGACGGGGTGGGCGGCGCAGACGGGGTGGGGCGCGACGGTGGGCGGGACGCGGAGGGTGGGCGGGCGGACGGGGTGGGCGGGCGGACGGGTGGGCGGGCGGACGGGGTGGCGGGCGGACGGGTGGGCGGCGACGGGTGGGCGGGCGGACGGGGTGGGCGGGCGGACGGGGTGGGCGGGCGGACGGGTGGGCGGGGCGGAGGGGGGGGCGGCGGAGGGGGGGCGGAGGTGGTGTGGGGAGTGAGGGCGGGGCGGGGCGGACGGAGTGGGTTGTGTCGCACGCTGTTTGGCGAAGCGCTGTTGTCATGGAAATGCAGGATCCGTCAAAGTCAAAGCAGCTGCGGCCGCAGCAGCGCCCTCCTCGACCAGCAACGAATACCGCGCCGTTCCAACATATCTTCGTTGCACTGCACAAGCACTACAAGGGAGCTGAGTTTCCCACAAAACCCTTTGCCACGAGTGACTTTCTATGCTACCTACAAGGAGATGAGCGTCAAAAAATGTACAAGAAAGCTTCCGAGTCCTCAACTCACATTAGTTGAGAAAGAGATGTCAGTGAGAGTCACTACGAGATGACGAGACTCACCCAGGTTTCAACGTTACAACACAACAATGTCTTTGCACAAAAAATAAATAGCCTAACTGGAAATGCCTGCACATAACATTGTGAAAAAGATCTGCGACTCCCTATCTCTATCATCATAACTTACAAATAGAAATTAAAATGGTGTTTGGCGATGCTTCTTGACAATTCTTAAGTATGTAAATTAATTAGTAAATAAATGACACATGTACTACGCAAAATTCCCGTCGAAGTTTCGAGAGGAGATTGTGATCAACGGAAATCATACTCTCTGGAAATATCCAATTCCTTCGGTAAACCTGAAACACAGCTGTAGAAAATCGCCTTCAGCAAAATCACACTTGGCAAATGAAGTTTATTTGTTAAAAACAAGTGTTACTAAAAAGATTAAATAAACGAATCCCCTTGGTAAACATAGTGAACATAACGGGTTCAAAAGTAAAATAAATAAAATTGGCTTAATCATCATACATACAAAATCAACAATTTTGGCATTATGCTTCTATCTACCGATATTTTCTCGAAAGAATATCTGCCTTTACAATTTTAATCAGTAGAAGTTTTGTAATTTATTTATTCTGTATCAACCTCCTGTTGATATTAATCCTTAAAAAGTTTACTTTAATTATTGGTTATGTGTTTGGTGTGTAAAAGTAATTTTTTTGTTTGCAAAGGACATGAAGATGGGGTGCTGCATTTCCCGAAACATCTCTGAAGACTGTCTCTTGACAGTCTTGATGTTGACTTTCATTTGATGTGAATATGTGTAATAATTTTTACTGTTTAAAGCTTTAATGGGGCCTGTTCTTTCGAGAAAATACAATTTAAGACAGTATTCAATTTTATATAACTAACAATAATCCTCTCCTCAATGAACTCGAGGCTTTGTGTCGGTTTCACTGTGCTGCAGGGCGGAGAAGTGAGGCGGGAAGCGGTGTGAAAAGGCGGAGCGGGTGGGGCGGAGAGAGGCGAAGCGAGGAGCGGAGCGGTCGGGCGAAAGGTGTTGCGGCCAGGCCCGGGAAGGTGAGTGGTAGGCGGGTGGGCGGGCGAGAGGCGCGGCGGGCGGAGGGCGGGCGGGCGAGAGGGCAGGCGAGGGCGGGGGCGGCGGCGGGCGGGCGGGCGGGCGGCGGAGGGCGGCAAGAGGGCGGGCAAGAGGGCGGGCAAGAGGGCGGGCGGGCGGGCGGGCGGGCGGGCGGGCGGGCGGCGGGCGGGCGGGCGGGCGAGAGGGCGGCGGGCGAGAGGCGGGCGGGCGGAGGGCGAGGCGGGCGGAGGCGGGCGAGAGGGCGGGCGAGGGCGGCGAGAGGGCGGGCGAGCGGCGGGCGGCGGGCGGGCGAGACGCGGGCGACGGCGGGCGGGCGGCTGAGACGCGGGCGGGCGGGCGGGCGGGCGGGCGGGCGGGCGGGCGGGCGGGCGAGAGGCGACGGCGGGGGGGGGGGAGCAAGAGGCGCAGGCGGGGCGTGCCAGCCGGGCGATTCGTCACAAGCGATTTTTCTCCGCGTTCCTCGCCCGCCCGTCCGCCCGCCGGCAGGCGGTCGACCTCTCTCGCGCCGTCCAGGCTCACACTGCGGCGACAAACTCGTCACCTGCGGCTGGCGCGGCGCGGCGCAGCGGAGGGGCACACGTTGCAAGGCGGTGAGGTAATGTCCCGTGCTCGCGCCCGCCTACACACGCGCACGGGGGCCTAGGGTTCTGCTCTTTCATCTGACTCCTACATGCCGATAATTCTAACAAGATAAAGTTCAAAATGAACTGTATTCTTTAAGAGACAGGGAGAGTTCAGTGGGTAATGTTGTTCAAATTATTATTCAAGTCGATTCCTTCACTAAGGGCACGACGAGGAATAATAGCCCAAATGTATTGACTGAGTTGCCTCTGTATAACTTTTATCACGCAAGCGTGAATAATTCCTATCAATTCTTGCCAAAAATACTAATTTCCATCTATACTCAGAATTCAAATTGAATATGGATTAGGGTAGGTATCGCAGAATTTAAGACATGTTGATTGCCGCGTAATACCATATGGTCTCATTGTTATCACAATAAATGTGATATCAAAGTAACATCTTAATGAAGTCCTAGCATTTCATTGTAAACAATTTCAACTACAAATTTAGATGCTCTAATTGATGAAAATATGTTCAAGGATTTTTTATAAGCAACAAATCTTCCTGAAAATACTCTTAGTACGGTTCTAATATTTTTAGTTAGTTAATGCCATTTTTAAGTGGCGAGACTCGGGCCATCAGGCCCGCTCTTCCGACTAACCACGCAAATTTCGCTACGCACCTTTCACCACCTAGCGGAGAAAGGAGGTATTATCTTGGGCGAAGAAACAAGGCGGATCTCAATTTTGCTCAGAGGCTACTTTTAGGCTTGAGGATCTTTTACATGCAGTAAATGTACTACATGAGACAGCCAGCTTTACTTCCCCTCCGAAGGAAGACGCACGAGGGATTTTTTCGCCCTTAAAAATCCACGGCTTCGATCGGGTTTGAACCCGCAAACTCGGGTACAACAGTCCGGCACGCTGACCGTTATACCACCCAATCCGCCAAACCTAATACTAATCCGCCAAACCTAAACTAATATAGTCTTGTTCTTTCCACTGCTTGTAGCATGTGTGGCGTCGCGGGGTACGGTGTCGCTGCGGCGGGCCGCTTCGGGGAAACCCGCTCCTAAGCCGGAGGTGGGATGGGGGTGGAAGGCGGCGGCGCAACGCCGGCCGGAAAATCCCGGTACGAAAATAACTGGGAGGAAAGGACGCGCGCCAGCGCGAGTCTGGTTGAAGTCGGTTGCAGCCCTGGAAAGGGCTGGCCAGCGAGCCGAATGACGTCGCCACTTCGAAGTCAGGTGAGGGGACGGATCCATGTAAGCTGCGCGAATTCGCTGCGGGAAACGCAAAGTGTCGAAAGACGAGGGGTATCTCCAGTGCTATCTTTGCACGCGATCTTCAGGTCGAAGATCGGTTTGGCGTCAGGCCATGTAACTTCTGTAGTTACGGGACTCTATTTCCGACAGCTTCGCACCTCGCGTTGCTTTTTCCTGCTTTCGAGCAGTGGTTCTGGGTTAGGCCTCGGGACGGTCGCGGGGTTTCGCGGCTAAGGGAATTGAAAGGTTGCCAAGGGGTTCAATTTTGTATAATAATATTTGTACATTAATTGTAAATATATTGTAAATATCAAATAGAAACAGTCTTCTGTGTTATTCTCTATTAGTACGTCACACATGTACTCAACTGAATATCACAGTTGTAAATATAATTGTACTTGTAATTTTTCAATGGTATAACACTATTAATTTTATGACTTTTACCTAGTTTCTTACAGGCAAACGAGACGCAGGGGATCAACTGATGTCAGTACAATGCCTCCGATCTTCAGGTTCAAGAGTACGAGTCCAGACGGTGGCAGGATTTTCGACACTAGTGTAAGTGTGTGTGTAAGGTGAGCGGATAGGACAAGGAGGACGAAGGACATATCGCACGCGGTCCGTGCCCCGTTTGATAGGGTACTGCTCCGGCATTCGCCTGGTGTTGATCGGAAAAACACGGAAAACTATCGATTAGAGCAGCCGGCCCTAGAATTCTCCTCCAGACAGCGAATGAATTCGACCTAGCTGAAAAGCTAGTGTCGAAAATCCTACCGCCGTCAGGACTCGAACCTAGGACCTCACGGTCAGACGCACTGGAGTGACATCAGTTGATGCACTGGGCTACCGCTCCCGGTAGCAAGCCCATGTATCGGTCGACGCTTGATCTCCGTTCCAGTGGAGGAACACCGCCATCTGGCGGGTTATTACACGCACTACAATCGGGACACTAATGATCTCAGTTGACGGGAGGATAACCTACGAGTCAATACTCGCTCACACTCACTCTGAGGAGATGTCGCGGTTCAGACATTACCAGTGTGCTGTGAAATTAATTTAATAAGGAAAATATGAACAAGTTAAAATCGGAAACTACGACTTCACAATTGTACTGCAAGCTACCAACTTAAATTCATTTTTTATTTATTTTCCTTCTTCACCTTCTCCTGGAGAAAGTGCAGCCAGGTGACCAGGTTGGATCGTATTAGAAATTAAACAATAAGACATGATGAACATGGAAGAGCAGCATCTTGGATTCAATTGGCACAAAACCTTTGAATTGGTAAAGATATTTCCAACGTATGGGAAGCAATAGGTGGCCTAAGAAGATCTGGGCATGGAGACCTCCAGAGCGGAAGAAGCGTGGAAGTCCACCAAGAAGTTGGAGAAAGGAAATCCATGAAGAAATTGAGGCGACAAGAGGCCTCGAGGAAGGAGACTGGAAAGATCGGAAGAGGTGGAAACTGAGAAACGAGAAGCGGCGTTAGCCGTAAAAAAAACTTCGCAGCATAGCCAATCGATAGTTTCCTGTCTCTAGATTTTTCAATATATCAGACTGTTTTTAGTCCTTTATTTTCTGACATAAAACATCTTTTTAGTATATCACATGTAATATATATTGATATAAAACAGTTACTCTAAATAAATGCTTTCAGTCTTAAAAAAAGTACAAAAAAAAAGTCTGATGTACAAACTTAAAAATCAATAATTATTGTGAGGTACTGAGAAATGTGCTGTAATTTACTTTTAGACAATAGTTCGATCCAGGAAGGAATTGCAAGCACAACCGTAATCCTTCATAGACAGACTAAAGTAACTCGCATATTTTATTTTCTCACCCTTACTTCGCACGAAGAGAAAGTATCGTAGCAGAAAACAGTAAAATTTCCAGGAAAACATATATATTTGATTTTACATTATTTATACATATATACAGTACAATGTTAACAATAGATAGGATATTATTTTAACAGTACAAAAACTTGAGACCCAATCATGGCTGGAATGATAATATGCACAGGAAGTTACTTATATGGATAAATCTTGTTCTTGCATACAGTAAATTACTACCCCTCACATGTTGTGTAGTCAGAATCCATATTTCGCCAGTCCGTGATACCTAAAAATCGATTGACAGGAAAACGCCAGTCCGTCTGGCTGACTGACAGTCTGTCTGACAGTCTGTCTGCGTCTGACTGACAGTCTGTCTGTCTGACAGTCTGTCTGACAGTCTGACAGTCTGTCTGACAGTCTGACAGTCTGTCTGACAGTCTGACAGTCTGTCTGCAGTCTGACAGTCTGTCTGTCTGTCTGACAGTCTGTCGCTGTCTGACATGTCTGTTGCTGTCTGACAGTCTGTTGCCTGTCTGACAGTCTGTTGCCTGTCTGACAGTCTGTCTGCCTGTCTGACAGTCTGTCGCCTGTCTGACAGCCTGTCGCCTGTCTGACAGTCTGTCTGCCTGTCTGCAGTCTGTGCTGCCTGTCCTGACAGTCTGTCTCGCTGCCCTGGCAGCCTGTCGCTATGACAGTTGTTGCTGTTCTGACAATCTGCTTTTGCCTCACAACAGTCTGTTCCTGTCTCGACAGTCTTCGTCCTCGACGGGTAATTGCTGTCTGACATTTCTGTTCTGTCTGAAGTCTTTGAATTCGACAGTCTGTCTCGCCTCTTGACAGTTGTCTGCAATTTTACAGTCTGTCTGTCTGTCTGACAGTCTGTCTGTCTGTCTGACAGTCTGTCTGTCTGTCTGACAGTCTGTCTGTCTGTCTGTGAGTCTGTCTGCCTGTCTGTGAGTCTGTCTGCCTGTCTGTGAGTCTGTCTGCCTGTCTGTGAGTCTGGCTGCCTGTCTGTGAGTCTGTCTGCCTGTCTGTGAGTCTGTCTGGTCTGTGAATCTTTCGGCCAGTATGTGAGTCTGTCGGCCAGTATGCGAGCCTGTCGGCCAGTATGTGAGTCTGTCGGCCTGTATGTGAGTCTGTCGGCCTGTATGTGAGTCTGTCGGCCTGTATGTGACTCTGTCGGCCTGTATGTGAGTCTGTCGGCCTGACAGTTAATCTCTCTTCTTTCTGTGAGTCTGTCGGAGTATGAAAGTGGCATTTTGATTTTTGAGGGTACTTTATGTGAAACCTCAACATCATGAAACTTTTCACAAAAATGGCTCCAAATATTTTATTAAACGTTCCTCAGAAAGCGTAAAGAATGCTCAAGAGAATTATGCATTTCTTTTTTCGTAGGTAGCCTAAGTTTTTGAAAATTGTTAATCCAAACAATATTGAAGTTTTTTTTTTTTTTAAAGGCAAATCTTAAAATAGGATTAGGTACAATTTTTCGAAAATATGAATAGTTCTCACGTAGTTCTGTGCGAAATATAGGTTATTAATTTTTTAAATTAAATTGTAATCGAAAGGGTGCTGGTGTCATTTGATTAAATGCTTTGTGATATATCCGTACGAAAAAAAAATAAAGAAAAAAGTCAATCCACATTCATTTGAAAAATGTGGAGCCGTTTCTAAGAAAATCTTGTTTTAAATTGTTTGGGAAATCGTCAGGATTTGATTCTAAATTATTTGAAAGCTATTAACATTCTGAAGAAATGCATTTTAATGAGAACTTGCTGCATTAATTAGTCTTGCCCATCTTCAACGCAGGATGTTTACAAACACTGAAGATTTAAATGATACTAAATAATTTCATTATTGATACTTTTATTATTTCTAAACTTTAGAAACTCCCAGAGAATTTTCATTAAATTCTCTCGATTTAACGTCTACCGTCGAATACAAATGCAATGAAGAGAAATTAAATGGAACAGTTCAGCTTATATTTATGTACTTCATGTTTCTCTGCAAATTATCACCAGACGGATAAAATGATCTCAAGACAAGATCACGTGTTTTACAAAAGATATCAATTGCGCACAAGAGAAGAAAGCATCATTCCCACAAATGAGGCGCAGCTTGCGTCGTTTCGGTCAGGAAATCGTTTGCCGTATTTCTAGAGTTGGTAATTGAAGAAAATCGTGAATATAAAATTCTCGGAGCGGCGCGGCGTGCAACACTAGATATATCGGCGGCGCGTGGTTAATTTATTGCAGATCAGCGGAGCGATCTGGCTGCCTCTCACTGGCCGGGCTCTCCTCGCCCGCGCTCTCGCCCACGCGCCCGCCCCTGCCGCCCATGCGGCCCCGCCCCCCTCCTACCCTCAGCCACAGAGCTCCCCAGGTAAGGCGGAACGAGATGACGCTGGAATTAACACGCCCACATTGTTCAAATCGTATTTTTTTATTCCGTAATTTCGAGCTAATTACGCACTATTTTAATCCTAAATCAAAACTGTTCAGCCGTAATAGACATTGTGAAAATTGAAGTAAAAGAAAGAGGTGCAGATTCGATTTTATGTTGAACATTATATTGCTACACGAGTACGTTATAACGAATTCACACCTTTTTTAAGTAAATTATACTACTGCTAATTTCAACCCCAAATTAAATTATTTTTTTCTCCAAAGCAATCATGCGAAAAATAAGGATATTTTAAGCATGGTAATTCCTATGTCTATATAATGCATTTTTAGCATACTAAAATAGGGAAAAACATAGGAATTACCATGCTTGATATATATATATATATATATATATATATATATATATATGAGTCATTGAATGATCTTGGCTTCGGATGACGCCGTCGAAGGCTGTGTTGCCGACGTTTCGACCATCTTCTCGTGCTCTTCCTCAGGGCTGGCCTGCGCTGGAGTGGTCAGTGCTCGGAAGATAAACCTATATAATTCCGAGCACTGACCACTCCAACGCAGCAGCTAGACTCACTGAAAGATGTCAAGGTCGGCATACTATACCTAATCATATATAATTCGGAAGATAGACCTATATAATTCCGAGCACTGACCACTCCAACGCAGGCCAGCCCTAAGGAAGAGCACGAGAAGATGGTCGAAACGTCGGCAACACAGCCTTCGACGCGGCGTCATCCGGACAGCCAAGATCATTCAGGTTAAATATTTTTTATAATTTCAAATAATATCGAAATAGTGTGTTAATTTCAAAAACTTTAATTTTAATTTATGAAAACCTAGAGAACATTTTATACAAATTACACTGGGGGATGCATTGATTTAGCAAGGACCCATCAATGTAATGATTTAAGAGCAATCCTAAAATCTCAAAACCCACACTCCTCTCGAGAGTTATGAATGTCATTTGGTAATGTATAATCCTTAACAGCCACTGGTTAATAATACCTTGTCGTTCTTCGTTTTGTTTCGTTAGGTCGATATAATAGAAAAGTATTACAAATACGATTTTAACTTCCATAACAGTATTTTAACGTATGCTGTTAGGGTGGGGGGGCTTAATTTGTTGTTTAGATGATTTGTTTGTTTGTATCTGTTTGTTGAATACTAGTCTAGTCGGGTGTTTACTTGCATGAACAAAAAATAATAAAAATGACAATTAGTTTCTATCAAAATGTAGTTATCATCACTTTTTACGTGTATTACGAAATACACAGCTGATCAATTCTGAATATTATGACTGAGGGCTTAGTGAAGGAACGGGAGAAAGTTGCAGATTTCATTCTTGATGTCACGATCAAACACATGGATGTCGTCACGTATTTTTTCTGGTGATCGGGTCGGCGGTTTCAACGACAGGTAAGCAAAAACCTAAATACTTGCGTCATGTATATGACATATTGATGTATGATGTGCACATGACAGCGTGAAGTGTTTGCACGGTTTTGCGTTTCAGTCAATCCTTCAATGCCTATTCTGTGAACAAGCACATCGCCACGTAAAATAATTATCCCAACTCTATTGCATGTCTTGTGAATCTACTAGAGTAAACATAATTAACCCCACGTCATCCACGCTCGGCTGCTAGATTACCCTGGCAACTTACACTCCACGCCTCATAATGCGAGGTAGGGGTGTCAGGTTATCGCGGGTCTCTTAAAAGCATAAATCCGACAACTCTTCGTATAATGAGGCACTTGGCAATAGATAATAGTAAGCCACCTTAAGAGTCTTTAAGGTGCCTTACTATTATCTTACTATATTGAGGGGCAATTAAAAGTTCAAGAAATACCGTAAATCATGTTATCAATGCAAAAAGAACTGTATTATAATATTTCCCAGACTTCTCGGATATAGCTGGGATGAATGGTTTTGTTCGATGTGAGATGATGATAATGTTAATGGAAAACAAGTGGTTTGAATGAGGACAGAGTAATGGTTGAATGAGAGTGAGAGGAAACGGGTTGATCCGCATTGTTGACCACAAATTGCAGATTGTTTAACCGGGATTGGAACCCGGTTCCCAGAGGTGGAAGATCTTTTACAGAACGGGCCCTTTGCTTTCAATAAACAGAAAACCATTCGCTCTTACACGTTCACACATGAGGAGTGTGCCGGCCCTGGCAAAGGCGTGCAGGTACTCGGCCAGGGCCGGAGCGGGGTATGAGTGGGTCACCAGTTGGGGCGGTCCGGGTGGTGGTGAGGGGGTTAAGCGAGGCGGGGTAGAGTGGGGTCGGACAGGGCAAAGGACGGCGAAGGACGTGGGCCATGGTAAGCGGGCTGGGGCGGAAGGGCAGGTGGGGCTTCGTAGCTGGGGGGGGAGGGGAGGAGTTGGGCTGGCGGGTCGAGGTGCGGTAGAGCGGGGCGGAGAGAGGGGTAAATAGTGGGCGGGGTGCCGTCCGGCGCGGCGTGGCGTGGGTGGGGTGGGGCGCGGTTGGGCGGGGAAGGCGGGGGTGCAGGCCAGCTGTGGGTTTGGTAAGCCCAGCAAAGCGCGAGGGTGCGGCAAGAGAAAACAAAGGCAGAGGAAGTGATGGCGTCGGCAAAGGCGGTGTCGTAGTGCCCACGCGGAGAGCAGCCGAAGAAGCACAGTGCAAGAGGCATACCACGGGCGAAAAGCGAGGGATGGAAGAAGGGCCGGGGGGGCAGCGAGAGGCAGGAGGGCCAACGGCAGGGGGCCAGAAGCGATTTTTACCTTCTTTTATACGTACGTATTTATATAATTTATTACTTTATATTGTTTCAGATATATTAAGGGGGTTTTCCTTAATATTTAACTCAATGTTTAACTCTAATATCTTCGAAGTAATATACGCAGTACAGAGAAAAATATGAAATGCTGCAGAAACTCGATTTCAGATTTCAACGGAAAGTTTGTGAACCCCTTACACCAAAAAAGGGTTGTTGATCTTCTTTCACATTTGTCCATCCGTCCGTCCGTTTGTCAGTCCGTGAGCAACATTAGCGCCTAAACCATTCCGGAAATGAATATTTCTCAGTCAATCTGGCGCGACACGAAGGTCTTCCATTTTGAAAAACATTCTTTAAATTTTCGAGGTACTTTATATGAAGCCCCTGGGAGATTTTCAGAATGTTGTTAAATATTGCTCCAAATTTTTTCTTGAAATTTCCTGTAAGAATAGAAAGAAATACACTGGACACAAGGTGGCATAGGATATATTTACTTATTTACTCTGAAATTTCGAAAATTGCAAAACTTGAAATTTTTTCAGCGTCACCTCACAACTACAATAATGAAAATAGAGATGGTTTTAAGTGAAATTTATTCTTCATAATTAGTTCTTTAATTATCATCTGGTATATTTGTTTGGAAATATTAGCACTTTTTGAGTAATTTTGAGTGAAATATGCAGGACAAGCAGTGAATAACAAAGATACGTAGATGAAGGGGGTTGGCTTGGCGGTATTAATAATAATAATAATAATAATAATAATAATAATAATAATAATAATGTCTTTATTAATGGCGAGGCTCAGGCCATAGTGCTCTTCCGCCTAACCACTGAGTTTACATTTATACAGAGTAGTAACATATAAGAGGGGAGGGAAATCTGTACATTTTGTATTTGCGTCTGCATCAGCAAAGGTGGTGGAAAGGGTGTGGGCAGAGACGGCGGCGGCTGCGAGGCGGGGTGTGGCGCGACGTGGAGGCGGCCGACCGTTTTTCGTCGATTATTCAAAACCTCGAATTGTGTCAACGTTCTTACAAATGGCACTGCCGCCACCGCCTTCTGCCCTGCGCGCCGCTCTCTATCGTGAGCAAGGAGCCTCAAGGACACAGCAGGGAACTCAATCGAAATGCAGTAAACCCTCGTTAACACCAATTTCAAGGGACCGAAATTATCGGATTTCGAGTTATAAAATTCGTGTTATCTGAGTATTATAAATGTCCATTGTGACATACCGATATGTCACATTAAAATAAACTAACATTTATTTGTAGACTATATGGTGGACCATGCATTACGAAATATCACGAGAGCTAGAGCTTAGCAACGACCGTGAATAAACAATGTAGTTTTTGTTTTTTGTAAATGCATTAAGAGATGGCTTAATGCCGAAAGTAGAAAATTTGGGATTGGGCGAAGAAGTTTAGACGATCGAAAGGTCAGCTACACCAAAATATAACGAACGTATGGATTGGCTGGGTGAGAGAAGGACGGTCAAATGTTATGAAAAAAAAGGAAGGCAGTTTAATACGAAGTCTTCGAGGGGTGAATCATGCAGGAAGATTTCATTCTGACCGGCATCGCGCTTCTGAACTGATCGTAGGTTCGTGAGAGGGAACGAGTATAATACAGATAGTCAGAATTGGGTTATCAGTGAAATTTTAAGGACAGTGAATGATATTGCCGATATTTTCATGTGGAAGTAATATTGATGTCTAAATTGAAACTTTGTCGGGAGTGGTAATCGAGTTCGGGACTATGTCATAGGACGTAATCGGGACTGATAATTTTGATAGTTGGAGACCAGCTTGGATAGGGGCAAAAGACGATTTCTTGGGACTTTGGACTACGGCAAGCTCGCAAGATATTTCGACTGAGAAGTCTACGAGGGACATCAACAAAGAATCAGAAGAGGATTTCTTGGAACTCTGGACTACGGCAAGCTCGCAAGATATTTCGACTGAGAAGTCTACGAGGGACATCAACGAAGAATAGATAAGTTAACCGCGGTATAAAATTCTAAATTCAAAGATATCTTGACCAAAGGCGTAACATAAATTCACTAAATTGTTTGCTAAAAAGGTAAAATAAACTTTGTTGAATTTTGTTCTTTAGAAAAGAAAGTGATCTTTCATTTAGTCAATCCAAACAGAAATGAACTAGGAATAGAATCATTCTATTTCAGATTCCCAGCTGCGCTGTATAGTCAGCGGATCCTATAATCCATTATAAAAGTAATAAGGATTATAATATATCGTGACCCATTGACCCAGCAAGCCGGACGCTAAGATCTTTGGCAGATATTAATGTAGAGAAAATTTAGTATATCTCACCATATTACCACAATCCCTTGTCGAGACCAACGTTTTATTCCTATTACAGCGAAACTCCTGTTAAGCGAGCTCGTTCTAACGTTCTTACTGTCATTCAGAATTCAAATTTTCAATTGAATTGGAAAACGAATTGACAATTTGAAACTGAATTTGAAAATTTTGACGCTGGGAAATTTTTTCAAACCGAGCCATTAAAAACTGGAACAGTTTGCCAGCGACAATCTTAGAACCCTTTACTCAAAGCTTGAGCAAGTTTAAAAATAAATTCGTTTTCTAGCTAAATATTTTAGGTCAATGCATCAGTGTTAAGTTTCTACTTTTAAATTAATAGTATTTCCTATTAAGTAAGCTGTTTAATCGTTAGTATATAAACAGTTGTATTATTATTATTATTATTATTGTTATTGTTATTGTTATCATTTTATTACCATTTATGTAGTGCAGTGCAGTTAAGTTGAGTAAGGCTTGCACCGTACTATTTATTAATATTATTTATTGTTTTAATTAATTACTTTTTTGTATTATTGTCATAAAGAAGCTTATGCATGTTAGTTAAGATTCTGAATTATTAAATAAATTATATTAATATAATATGAAATAAATCGATGCAGATTTATTTCAACGAAAGATTTACAACAAAAATGAGACCTGCGCCTTTCTTTGAGTCTTTTACGCTATTGAGGGCAAAGTTTAATAAAGAAATTTGGATCCATTTTGTAGAAAATTTTTAAAAGATTGTTGAGACTTCATATAAAGTAATCCTCAAAATCACAACGCCAGTCAGTCTTTCTTTCTCCATAACTCTGGTAGTTTGCGCAGAACATTTTCCCCTCAATCTCTTCAAAACGTCTCTGTAAAACTGTCAATGACAGTCTCACCAGGTAGAACAAACCTATGCACAATTCCCGAATGTCGAAAATAATGAACAGCATTGACTTGATGTTGCTGCAAACTTGTCCAGCTTTGTTCGACATTGGAGATGATACCATCGTCCATTGTGAATATTACTGTTTCGTTTCAAGGTCCTAGCCGTAGACCCAAGATCTATCACTTGTTACGGCCCAGGATAAGAAGTTTGGACACTCAAACTGTTTGTTGCAAGCCGTGCACGTTTGAATCCTGAAGTTTTGGTGGTCCATGCGGAGAAGGCGAGGGACAAACTTCGCTGCAATTCGTTTCATGTTAAGGTCATCGGCTAGAATTCGCTGACTTGTACCGTACAACAACCCCAGTCTGTTACAAACATCATGAATTGTCCGTCTCCTGTCTTCGTGAATCGCATCAGCACTTTCATGATCATTTCCGGTGTTGTGCATGTTGACGGTCGACAGTCGCCCTCCTTGAAAGAGTTGAACCACTCAAATGTTCTTGCTTGACTCAATGCACTCTCACCAAATGCCTCTGTCAGCATCCGGTGGGTTCAGCTGCAGTTTTTTTCAACTTGAAATAGAATTTGATGCAAAACTATTGCTCCTTCACGTTATCCATTTGGCAATTCGCAGGGACATGAAACTCCCGGCATGCACCCTATATTCACAACTGGAAGCGCTAAATGACGCTAATTTGCGTCACAGTAACTAAACCATGCACCTAGAGATATCTTACGGCGTAATGGCGTACTGCTACTGGTACAATGAAATTCTCGGATATTTCGGGAAACACCTCGTTTAGGCGTCACCGCTGACCACTCGTTTAGGCGTCACCGATGACCACAGACTGACGAAAGTACGGATAAGCGTATTGCCGTCAGTCATTTTGTGGCATCAAGGACTCACAAAATGAGAATTCTGACTACACAGCGTGTTAGAAGAAATGATTTACTACAGATGGGAACAACGTTTATGCATTATTTCGTTACCAGTGTCCCAAAATATCAGATTTATGTCGAAATTCGGCAATTTTTGCCGTATTTACAATTTTTTTTAAGCACGTAAGTAGTAAGGTGGGATAGTAAAAATTAATGCGAAGTTCCATACGGGAGCACCAGATGATACACCCCTAAAAGTAAAGTTGTTGAATAAGTACTGCGACAGATTTCCGCAAGAGGTGATAGAAATTATCAACCTACGTAGGATTCAAGGATTAGAAGAAAGGAGTATATTTCTACCACATGTGCAGTGACGGAAAAACTAAAAATAATCGCGTTTTAACACAAGGAAAGAATATAGGGATATAGTAGTATAAATGAAAATTGCTTTCGTGAAGAGAAGAGAAAATCAGATCGTATGCGTGAGTACAAAAATGAGCAGATAATTATAAATTAATTCTACTTCAGAACTTCAGTACAATACCAGCAATCCAATTCACGAAAATACGCGTTGTCAAAGACTCTACTGATTTTTACTGATTTAACAGATTAAGCTGAATTAGTTAGTCCCGCAGCAAACGAAAACTTAAATAGTTTTCTTATCATCACCGGACACACTATTTATTCAATATCATAAATTCCACAAATATAACATTTTGTCCCTCTCCATCATTTCTCATCACAAAAAATCCCATCACAACTCTGGGTTATCAAAACCCTAGTACTTCAATTTCATGCACATAAGTACGCATTTCTCCATACTTCCAAAAGGAACTGCAGCGGGAGTCCCAAGCATTTGTGAGAACTGCGCTCAGACGAAATGAAATTAATTTTGTTCGTTTGATGAACTGTGAAAAGATTACCATGACGCGAGTTTGTTGAGGAGCCTGGAGAGAGTTCGCTAATGAATGGACGCCTGAATATAGTCCGGGAATATTAATGTTACGTACTGGTTTTAAGACCCAAGTAGTAGCGACTTCAAGATATTAAAAATTTGTCGAAACTTTAAAGAAGATATTTCAGTAAATAATCAATGGTTCTGTAGTAAAAACAAGGCATCTCTGATTTGACTCTGGCTGTATGAATTCACGAATAATTTATTTGATTTGGGTTTGACTTAGTGATCTTATATGAATTACCTCAAGAGAGACCATCGGATAGCGACGTTTGTTGAGCGACAACACAGTTGCAGCTGACTTAATTGGCGTTCAAACGATCGCTATTCACGTGTGCATATGTTGTAGTGGCAACACTGAGCATTCAGTAGATTCGTAACTGAAACCCTACTCCACACCAATTCCAAGCTGTTATGAACGTAATCCTCGTTCACTTTCCAAAGGAACTGCAGCGCCAGTCCGCAGCAGTGTGTGAGCATCAGCCGCCCGAGAGGCGCCAACCGCCGCCTCGCCCCTTGGCCACCGCTTCACGCCCCTTTGGCGCGCGGGTTAACGCCGCGTGGGGGCCGGGTTCGTCGCGGCGCGCTGATGCAGCGCGCGGGCGGGGACGGCGTCGCCGCTTGACGAGCACGACTGCGATGCGGCGGCGCGGGCGACGGCGCGGGATTCATGACGGAAGGACAGTTCGAGCACTGCCTTGTACTGGATACACCAGCTGAGAAGTCATAAGAACACTCACAGTGGGAGCGGTAGCTCAGTGCATCAACTGATGTCACTGCAGCGCCTCTGACCGGGAGCTCCTAGGTTCTCACTCCCCACGGCGGCAGGATTTTCCACACTAGCCTTTTCAGCTACGTCGAATTCAGTCGCTGTTTGGAGGAGAATTCTAGCGGCCGGCTGCTCTGATCGGTAGTTTTCCGTGGTTTCTCCGATCAATACCAGCGAGTGCTGGAGCAGTACCCTAACAAACGGGCCACGGACCGCGCGCGATCTGTCCTATTCTCTACCCGTACACACACACACTTACACTAACATGCACTACATTATCACATATTCCGGGAGACCGATCGGGAGCTTAGAGCTTGTCCCGACTGGGGCGGTGCCCCGCTGGTGGCAGAGTCGTGGTTAGGAGAAAACCCACTAATCGACGGTAGGTCGGCGCCGGATCTCGCCATCCAGCGGGGGAAGATCACCGCGCATCTCCCGAGAAAAAACATGCACTACACTAACGGGACTAATGACCAAAGCAGTTGACGTGCCCGGCAACACGAAAAAATCAAATCAAATCACTCACAGCGGCTTAGGTGACTCATGGCATCAATTGATGTACCTATGACCGGGAGGTCCTAGGGTTTGGGTCCCGACGGTAGCAAGCAGAAACACGAGCTAGTGTTCTCGAATTGTGGGTCGAATTCACTCGCTGTCTGGAGGAGAAAGCGCCTAGCTGCCGGCTGCTCTGATCGTAGTTTCCTTGCTTTCTCCGATCTACACCAGGCGAATGCCGGAGCAGAATCTTAACAAACGTCACGGACCGCACGTGATCTTTCTTTCCTCTTCCTTAGTCTATCCTAACCCCTTACTGACACTTATATGCATTACACCGTCACACGTCGGAAGATACCCGGATGAGGAATTCCCCGCAAGTCGACGAGTACGTCGTTGCCGGACCTTGCCTTCTAGCAAGGGAAATTCACTGCCACCTCCCGTGCATCCAATGCACAGTAGCAGTTGACGCCCCCGGAAACAGTAATCAATCAAAAACTCGCACTTCGTAATCGACGGTTGGGTAAGGACGTGCTCTACCTTTAAGATAAAAATGTGCCAGTAAGGCAAAACTGGTGATCTGGTGAAAAAGATTATCTACCTTCTAAGTTAAAAATGTATCAATAATATATTGATTCAGTGGTGAGGTGTAGTTGACATTTGCATAATTGAAATGATTGAAGGTGTTGTCATTGTCAACAATAGTATTTATTTCACAAATAGCAACTTTCGATGGCTTAGCCATCATCATCAGTTTCCTGGTACAAGAAAAATATAAAATTAGAATTAACATAGTTACCTAATTTTAAAAACACATCTTAAGAAATGAAAGGAGAAGAATTAAAGAAAAGAAAAAGAAAGAATGAAAGAAAGAAAGGGGGCGGAGAGTTAGATCTTTATAATTTATTTGTGAAATAAATACTATTGTTGACAATGAAAACGCCTTCAATCATTTCAATTATGTATCAATAAGCCAAAACACCAAAAGGGAGCTAACCTCCCCTACAAACGAACTTGCTCTTATAGATATGTTTTAAGTAAGCGGATTCTAAAGAACTTGAGTTACATAAAGCTGATGTGGTGGTCGTATTGATAACTGAACTGGCTTGATGGATGGCGACGGTGATCTCGCTGACCGAAATAAGCAGGGCAAATGCAAGGAATGACTGACGGGGAGCGTGTGAGGAGATGGAGGGACGGAGGTGTGCCGTGGGCGTGGCGGCGTGGCAACGACAACGGCAAGGCGAGGCAACGACAACGGCAAAATGACGTCGATGGGGAGCGAATGGGAGGGGGAGGGGCAGGGAAGAGGGATGGGGCGTGGCGGCGAGGCAACGACAACGGCAAAATGACGTCGATGGGGAGCGAATGGGAGGGGGAGGGGCAGGGAAGAGGAGGGGGCGAGGTCGTCTCGCGGACCACACGCGCCGTGCAGCCATCTGGCGCCCGCCTCATCGGGGACCTACGTCTTCAGAACACCAGCTTACGACTTTACGGAACGTCTCTCAGTTACAGATTTCCACATTTGCTTCCGCTGCATTAATTTTCGCTGTAATGAAATGATCGATAAAAAATTAAGATAGTAGGAAATGGTGTGTGGTTTATGATATTCTCGAAAGCAAAAGAAATCACACGCCTAGCTTCATTGTAGTTATTTAATGCAGCACAAAGTTTTTTCGGCCACATTGCTGCCATTTTTAATTAATAAATAAATAACAATTTGGTAATACATATATTTTCGCTTCTATTTATTTATTGTAGCTCACACAATGCGGCCAAAATAGAATTTTAATTATATAGTAATTGGGATGGAAATGAAAATTAGATTTCTTTTTCAAAAACATTAAGAATGATGAAAATATCTACGAACAAACGATCATTATTACTTTTATCCGGCCACTTGGGCACCGGCGTCAAGGCCGGATAACAATTTGGTCGGCTAAAACTCTTTCTTAAAATTGTGATAAGTCGGCCCGGTGGCCGGGATCGCTAAGGCAGTAGTGTCGTAGAGATCTCGGACCGAAGGGTCGCGGGTTCGAGTGCCGCCTCGGACATGGTTGTATTTGTGTTCGTCCTTTCACCCCTTATCATCACCTCTTTCTTTTGCCTTCATAGTTACCATAACGTTAATGCCAATAGTGGTCGCAATGACCCAGATGTTAATGCGATCTTAAGTAACCCCCCCCAAAAAAAATAGTGATGAAAGATTTCTTAAAACTCTAGCCTTAAAATTGTGATGAAACCGGGCTGCATGGATTGCGGCCGTATGACGAATGTGGAATTCACCTGGCGATACAGGAGCGCCACTCCAAACGCCTGGGAAGCTTTGATTGATTATTTCATGTTTTGGGCGCGTCAATTGCTAAGGTTATTAATCACGAAGTGTAGAGCCTGTTTTCCTCGGGAGGTGGCGATGGTCTTCTCCAAGTAGATGGTGTGATCTAGCGCCGACCTACATGTCGGCTAGCGAGGTTTTCCCAAACAGGTATCTCCCACCAACGGGGCACCGACACAGACACGCTCTAACCTCCCGACTTCCAAAATGTGCGGTAGAGACGTGCATGTAGATGTAAGTGTGATAAGTAAAGGATAAAGAAAGGATAAGTAAGAGGATGGAAAGATAGCACGTGGTCTGTGGGCCCTTTGTTAGGATACGCCTGCGGCATTCGCCTGGTGTTAATTGTAGAAGCAACGTAAAACTACCGATCAGAGCAGCCGACCGCTAGAATTCTCCTCCAGACAGCGGCTGGATTCGACCTAACTAGTAATGAAAATCTAGCCACCGACGGGACTCGAACCCTAGAGCGTCCTACAGCAGTGACATCAGCTGATGCCCTCAGTCATCTCGGCCGGTTTCTATGCCGGAGACGTACTAGTCGTCCTAATCCTCTTTATGTGGCTGCATCTCTTTTCGTATTTGGACTGACTGTCCGCGTGTGTCTTCCGCCCCGCCAGCCTGTGGTGCATGACTGGCTGTGACTCAGATGGAAACGCTGGAGCATACTACTTGCCACCGTAACGCCTCATTCTCTTCTTAGTGTTGTTGTTCTGGTACTCAACAGGAACAACACCACTTCCATTCTTCCTCTTTAACAAGGACGACTCGTCGCAAAAAAAAAAAAATTCTTCCGTTTCGCGGTTTAACTGTACGTGGGCGTGTTGTTTTAAAACTTGAAAATATTGCCCATTTGGAAATTAAATGTAAAGTGTACTACTACAATGAAATTTGACATTTGGACAAATATTATACCTCAGTATTAAGAATGCAGTTACTAAAAATGTATCTTAATTATATCGACAAAAAATCATACAGACTTTTCGTTACTGGAGGAATTTTATTGCAATTGCTATTTCAAAAAACATTTTCGTGTTCAGAAAACTCGGCTTCTATTCTGCTTCCAGTCGTGTGACGCAAATACTCCGTGCCGCGCCGATTATACTTGAAGAAAAATGTTCCCTTGAGGGGTGGAAGAGCGGTGAGGTCGGCAAAGATACGCCGGCTTCCGAGGCCAAACCGTTGTTGCCTGTTGCTTCCACGTTCGCGGATATTACATATTTTTATTCTGCTTTTATCTTGTTATCTACGTCGTATTTTCATTTTGTAAAGCACAATAAGAAGTTGAGTAACAGCAAATAATAAAAAACTTCCTTTCTATAATTTAATGAATTATCTGGAGATATGATAGTGAAAATCATGAACTTTGCATTCCCCTTCCTTGAATTTGAAATGTTTTTTAAATGTTGGCTTGTTCTTATAGCCATTCGACAAGCTCTATTCTTGTTGAAGTTTGAAAATGACCTTTGTTAGTATTTCCTTATACCACCAAATTCTTATTATCGTCCATTTCAATAATCGATTCCTTGGAGGCGGGGCAGAGCGGGGGGAGACTGGTCGGTGGCTGGACGTATTCAAATGGCGGCGACTCTCTCAAAATCAACCTGCTTTGTATATCTTGCCAGCTTTGTATATCATGCTCAATACGCACAGAGAGAAACATGGTCATGTAGCAAAAATAACAGAAATAGCGACACGAAATTATCAATTCTCCCGGTAGTGATCCAGGGAGTTGAAACAGTTTGTTAGAAGACGTTCACAGCAAGTGCACTTAATCGGTCACCTGCTACCTGTGAAGGAGGGCGGGCGGGCGGCGGCAGGGCGGGGCGGGCGGAGCGGGCGGGGCGGCGGAGGGCGGGCAGGGCGGGGCGGGGCGGGCCGGCCGGGCCGGCCGGCCGGCGCCCGCTCGGCGCCTGGGCGTAATCAATTTTCGGCGTCCGAAGCCGTGACGCGGAAGTGGCGGCGGGGGCAGAGCCCGGGGCGGCGCCATGCGCTAATTACCCGGAAACACGACGAAACAAAAAGATGGATAAGGATAAAACGACCTTCAAAGCGCAATCGGGGTAGAAGGAAAACGCGGAGGTCCCGGAGGAAAAAGAAAAGCCAGTTATTATCTCGGGGCCATCGCAGCTGGCGGCCCGCGCCGCGCCGCGCCGCGCCACGCAGCACCGCTCTCCGACAACGCCCCGGTATCTCCGGCCCAATCGATCAGGCTGGCGGAGCCCGATTGCCCTCGCCTTCACCTCCTCTCTCGCTCTCCCCTTTCTACTTCTCTCACTGCACTTGCCCTCGTCAATGTTCCCCCCGCTCTCTAACTTGCTCTCTACCTCAAATCCCATCCAATATTTTTTAAACTAATAATACGAAGAATTGTTCTTCTAGGTTTTGTTCTCCTCTCGGCACGTAAAACATAGCCTTGCAAGCGTGGATAACCGAGGTAGTTAACGCTGAAGGGCTATGGCTGCCTCGGCTAGAAGTGTAGCGGGTTCGAATCCCGTACAGGCCATGGATCTTTGTTGATTGATTGATTGATTGATTTTTTCGTGTTTCCGGGCGCGTCAACTGCTTCAGTCATTAGTCCCGTTAGTGTAGTGAATGTTTTTTCTCGGGAGATGCGCGGGATCTTCCCCCGCTGGATGGCGAGATCCGACGCCGACATACCGTCGGCTAGTGGGGTTTCCCCTAATCAGGACTCCCCCACCAGCAGAGCACTACCTCAGCCGGGACAAGCTCTAAGCTCCCGACCGGCCTCCCCGGATATGTGGTAGTGTAGTGTATGTTAGTGTAAGTGTGTGTGTGTAAGGACAGATCGCGCGGTCCGTGGCCCGTTTTGTAGGGTACTGCTTCGGCATTCGCCTGGTGTTGATCGCAGAAACCACGGAAAACTAACGATCAGAGCAGCGGGCCGCTAGAATTCTCCTCCAGACGGTGACTGAATTCGACCTAGCTGAAGAGCTAGTGTCGAAAATCCTGCCGCCGTGGGGAGTGTAACCTAGAACCTCCCGATCAGTGACATCAGTTGATGCACTGAGCTACCGCTACCGGTATGGATCTTTTTATGAGTTCATGTTGTCCTTACGGGTTCCCCTTACAGTTACCCCCATGTTAAAAATCAGTGGTGGCTTCGTGACTAAGCAGTTAAATGCGAACAAAAATTAAAAAGATACATCCTTACGAATCAGCCTATTTCGTTCAGAAAGCACTGCAAAGCATCTATTTCCTCGTGCTAGGCTCCAAGTCACTGCTTTCACAGTCAACTTTATCATCATCATTTCGAGATTTAAATTTGTTCATAAATTTTTGACTTTGAATTCAATTTTCACCTATTTTCTAGACTACATGTGTCCACTGGCAATCATCCCAAATTTTGTGATTGGCTTTCCGAAATTTTGTGATTGGCTTTCTCCTACAACCCTTTGGGTAAACCGTAATTCTGACCTTTCGAACACTGAAGATTCCTTAGCCCTTTTGTCTTCTAATCACAACCTTTTCCATCGAACGATCTTCTGTTGTGCTGATTGGTTTCAGGTGCTGAGGCGGTAAAAGACTGTAAGGAGAATGCATGACGTCCGCGCTAGGAAATAAAGAGTTTGGAAGATTCGTATGTACTCGTTTTCTGACGATAGGATTTTTCCTCTTCAGGGCTTTTTCCTGAATCGTACCATATGGTCGCTTTTCCGCGACTTTGATACGATGGAGAGACCATCTGGTTTGAATACAAGAATTCGAAAGGTTAGAGCGCTTGAGGGTTTAGGAATTGTAAGGGCTTAAAGGCCTTCAGCCTCGCCACATAGAACCAGTTTACGCAATATATGTAATAACTACCTATTAAATAAAAAAAATTAAACTTGTCCATAACTCTTATCAACTTATTTCATATCATACACGACCTACCCTAATTACCCTTACCTCAATCGTCGTATCACCATCGTCCTTCTCCCTAGTCGCCATCTGATTCCCTACTCTAGCGCCGCCTGCATCCCGCCCTCCACTTCCCTCCTTTTGCCATCCGCGGTCATCGGTCCCGCCGCCGGGCGCGCTCCCCCGAGCCCTGCTGCTCTGCCGAGGCGCGGTGGGGCATTTCCACTGATGAAGTGGAAAGGCGGAGGAATTAAAAATTGGGGAAATAGTAATTGATTGTTTCCACCTGAAGGAGCGCATTGTGCGGCGGGAGGTTTCCTGCCTTCCTGCGCCCGCGCGCCGCCGCTTCGCGGATCCAGCCGCGGCGCATCACGATCCATCGCGCGGCACGAGAGAACAAACCTCCACATTGTGACGTCCAAATTTATTTAATAATCGATTTATTATCATTATAAGATTGTTACGAACAATGACAACGCAGAACGCTCTTCATGTCCGCTTTGTCGGGCCCGCTCGCCGGGGCGGGCCCCTCATCGACAAGCAGGAGGACGAGAGGGGGTGAGGCCTACGGACGGGGGAGGGCATGAGAAAATAGAAGGAGAGGTGGAGAAAGGGACAAGGATGAGAACTGCGGGCGCGTTAGGAGGAAAATAAAAAGAAGGCGAATAAGGAATTCGATTCGCGATCGACTCACAATCCAACGAGATCCGACACGACACGATGTTTCGCGAGACTATTCGAAGTTATTCCTTTGGCTGAGGCTGCGCGATGGAAGTCGATACGCCTCTTTAAAAGTTGATTGGCAGAACAACCAAACTCCTTGTCGTGGTCCGTTAGCTAGTTATTAATTGTAGAATTCCACGCATCAGTGACCCGAATAAGACAACGGTAGCTTACATTCTTTCGTATCGAAACCGGAACTTGATTTTACGCTTGAGAGAGTGACTCTTGACATCACGCGTATGAGCACCGTGGCAGGTGGAAACGTTCGTCATCTCAAACTCTTGAGATGTCAGTTCATTTACTACATTGAAGCAGTTTTCTTTAATAGTTTTGCCCTGACATAAATCAATGATAAGTGACATGGCCGAGTAAACAGACAATGCTGCAAGAATAAACAGAAAATTGCAACAAACTATTTTGGATTGACAACACCATAATAATAAAAACCGAAAAATATACATTAAGAATCAACGTATAAAAATCCTAAATATTGAACTTGTTTTAATAAAATAGAACAAAATTTATATTTTGTGGAAGAAAGTTCACCTACATAAACAATAAAAATTAATTCTCTTTAGCGAGTTCAATGGACCATAATTTTGGAAAATGCACTAAAGAAGGTACCGTTAGTTCATAGATAAATGTTACGATAGAAAGCAGAGGATCGATCGTCACTCGCTGATCTGGTAGAGTGAGCTGAGGCAGTGACCAATCAGCCGGCTCCCAGCCGATCGGTTCTTGGCGGAGGCGCTCAAAAGCCACGAAATCAGTTCCGCTTCCTGTCAGCCGTCTGCATCCACAAGGGCGCAGGCGGCGCAGATGCGATCGCCGGCGGATAGCCATCTAGGGGCCGGGCGATCCGCGACGGCGGGGTCAAGATGCTCCACGCCACGCCACGCCGCGCCGCTCCGCTCCGGCGGAGGGTGAGCCGGGTCAGTTCCGGATGGCGCGGGGCGAGGCGGGGTTGAGCGAGGAGGGGCAGGGCGGGGAGAGGAGTGTTTGGGTGGGGGAGGGCGAGGAAATGAGTAGTTGGGGGGGAGAGATGGGGAGAGGCGGGGAGAGGAGTGGTTGAGTGGGGTAGAGGCGGGGACTGGAGTGTTTGGGGAGGGCGGGGAAATGAGTAGTTGGGTAGGGGAGAGATGGGGAGATGCGTGGTTAGGTAGGGGAGAGGCGGGAAGATGAGTGGTTGAGTGGGGTAGAGGCGGGGACTGGAGTGTTTGGGGGAGGGCGGGGAAATGAGTAGTTGGGTAGGGGAGAGATGGGAGAGGCGGGGAGAGGAGTGGTTGAGTGGGGTAGAGGCGGGGACTGGAGTGTTTGGGGGGGAGGGCGGGGAAATGAGTAGTTGGGTAGGGGAGAGATGGGGAGAGGCGGGGAGAAGAGGGGTTGAGTGGGGTAGAGGCGGGGACTGGAGGGTTTGGGGAGGGCGGGAAATGAGTAGTTGGGTAGGGAGAGATGGGAGAGGCGGGAAGATGAGTGGTTGAGTGGGGTAGAGGCGGGGACTGGAGTGTTTGGGGGGAGGGCGGGGAAATGAGTAGTTGGGTAGGGGAGAGATGGGGAGAGGCGGGGAGAGGAGGGTTGAGTGGGGTAGAGGCGGGGACTGGAGTGTTTGGGGGAGGGCGGGGAAATGAGAGTTGGGGAGGGGAGAGAGGGGAGAGGCGTGGTTAGGTAGGGGAGAGGCGGGAAGATGAGTGGTTGAGTGGGGTAGAGGCGGGGACTGGAGTGTTTGGGGGGGCGGGAAATGAGTAGTTGGGTAGGGAGAGATGGGGAGAGGCGGGGAGGAGTGGTTGAGTGGGTAGAGGCGGGACTGGAGTGTTTGGGGAGGGCGGGAAATGAGTAGTTGGGTAGGGAGAGATGGGAGAGGCGGGGAGAGGAGTGGTTGAGTGCGGTAGAGGCGGGGACTGGAGTGTTTGGGGAGGGCGGGAAATGAGTAGTTGGGTAGGGAGAGATGGGGAGAGGCGGGGAGAGGGGGTTGAGTGGGGTAGAGGCGGGGACTGGAGTGTTTGGGGAGGGCGGGAAATGAGTAGTTGGGTAGGGAGAGATGGGGAGAGGCGGGAGAGAGTGGTTGATTGGGGTAGAGGCGGGACTGGAGTGTTTGGGGGAGGGCGGGGAAATGAGTAGTTGGGAAGGGGAGAGATGGGGAGAGGCGGGGAGAGGAGTGGTTGAGTGGGGTAGAGGCGGGGACTGGAGTGGTTGGGGAGGGCGGGAAATGAGTAGTTGGGTAGGGAGAGATGGGGAGGCGGGAGGAGTGGTTGAGCGGGGTAGAGGCGGGGACTGGAGTGTTTGGGGAGGCACGGAAATGAGAGTTGGGGAGGAGAGATGGGGAGATGCGTGTTGGAAGGGGAGAGGCGGGAGATGAGTGGTGAGGGGAGGGCGGGGACGGAGTGTTTGGGGGGAGGGCGAAGGGAAGAGGTTTGGTGGAAGATGGGGGAAGAGGACGGGTTCTGTGGAGAGGAGGGCGTGGAAGGGAGGGGTTGCGTGGGAGGAGGTATATTGGAGGTACCACGAAGCCTGCTCTGGTTTGGACCGGGAGCGGTAGCTCAGTGCATCAACTGATGCCACTGCAGCGCCTCTGACCGGGAGGTCCTAGGTTCCCACTCCCCACGGCGGCAGGATTTTCGACACTAGCTTTTCAGCTAGGTCGAATTCAGTCGCTGCCTGGAAGAGAATTCTAGCGGCCCGCTGCTCTGATCCGTAGTTTTCCGTGGTTTCTCCGATCAAGACTAGGCGAATGCTGGAGCAGTACCCTACCAAACGGGCCACGGACCGCGCGTGATCTGTCCTTCCTCTTCCTTGTCCTATTCTCTCCCCCTTACACACACTTACACTAACATGCACTACACTACCACATATTCCGGGAGACCGATCGAGAGCCTAGAGCTTGTCCCGGAAACACGAAAAAAACAAACCAAACCATACCAACTCTGGTTTGGATTGGCAGCGGTAGGACATTTCATGACAAAACATTTCATGATTTGCAACACAACCACCTTACAGAGTGTGTGTGTCTATGTAAAGAGAGAAAAGGGCCAATTTCCCCTTCCAGTGTGCCCTATGTAAAGGAATCTACTTCCTCCAGCGAGAATTTGGAGAACGATGTTTTGAATAACTATTCCCCCACTGATCTCTAGAAAATGTCTACAGAGAGTGAAGCTACATGTTCAAGAGCAAAACAAGAGGCCATCTCAAGATTTCTTCAAGAGGTCAGGGAAACTGGACGAAAAACCTGATCGAGATGGATGACATTGATGAAGACATTGAGGTATAATACATGTTATAACTTAAAAAATACATACGTTATTCTTGTTAAGTATTTCCTTGACAATTCAATGAACCTCTTCCATAATTTCATATGGAGTTTATAGCATTTCTCTTCATATTCTAGATACCTTTTTTATCTGCGTTGAAAAAAATACGTTTTGTTCTTGAATTCAATTTTCTAATAATACGCTATTTGAAGCTTGATTCACCATGCTCATGATGTAAAAGGACCGCCATGAAGGTGTATTTCAAAAGTGTTACTTATTTATAACTTTTTCGTCCATATTCCAGTATTTGCAGACAGAATAGCATACCACATGGAAAACGTCTTAGAAATAAGGGACAAAGAAACAACCTGTTTTATATAATAGAGAGAACGTAAAAGCCTCCTACGCTAGATGTACGCAAGGTATATAAAAGTAAATAAAGAACAGAAAGTTACTGCACTCCCACTGCAATTCAAAAGCTTGAGTTGCCGGAATTCGGCACGTTTTTTCCAGTTCATCATCGCCAAGTGCAAACACAGCACAAATGCCATTATTCAATATTATCAATCTATAATGCCAATCTACTAGATACTATATGTTTCAAATGAAATTTGTTTTTTCCAATCGATACTTTAATAAACGTACATTTTATTCAACGTATTAGTAACGTCTGCGCAATTGTGAGTGAAATATAGGCAATATTAAAAACATATTCTAAAAATTATCTTAAAAACGGCCACAATTCTTTCTATTTTTTTCCATTTTCGTGTCAGCCACTGTACTCGTACGAGAATGTTTAAAATAAAATTTCAAACTTTTGAATGAATTGAAAATTCAGGAGGTGGAAGTAGAAATTGGACCCATGCCATTTTACTTTCTCGCTGCCGCTACCGCGGTAGAGAGAAGCTATATAATATAGCGCGAAAAAAACGCTAATTTCATCATGAACGCTTGAGTGCCTTGCGGCTACTTGTCTGAGGCTTGCGCCTTTTTCCCCTGTGCTGCCGCCTTATTGTCCCAGACCGGCCAGGGGGTTCCCGAAGGCTGCGGAATTTTCGGCAAAAAAGAAACTCTCATTACAGGGCCCTGGTAACGAAAAAGTGGATAAATCTAGTTGTTAAATTTGGGGGAAAAAACTCTAACACGTGGTGTAGCCAGAATCCACGTTTTATGGGTACTTGATACCGAAAAATCGGTTGACGGCAAAACGTCTATCTCACCGTCTGTGGACAATGCTAACGGCTAAATCGTTTAGCCGGTTTTTTTTCCAAAATTGATATTCCTCAATCGCGCTGGCTGATATCGCGACCCCTTAAACTTGAAAGCGATATTTTAATTTTGAAGTGTTGAAGGACGTTTAAGGGAATAGCGTGAAGGGAAAAACCTGATTTTTCTAAAATTACAAAAAATCAATTTTTTTCGGCATCTTCCTACAACTACACTTATGAAGATACATTTTTTTCTTAATAAAATGTGTTCATCAAAAACAGACCTTCAAATAAGGTCATGTTAAATCCTTCGAAAATACGAGTATTTTTTGATGAATTGGGCACTAACCTTAAGTCACCTGCTCTGAAAATACTACGCTTCGTGATCATACTTTTACATGTGTTTTGAGGCATTTGGATTCTGAGTTAGAATGTGCGTATTAATTCATCTCTCTTCGTTAGTTTCTTACATTGGAGCTTTTGTTACATGTTCACAACTCAATGTTTTAGCAAATAGTTTAAAACTTATTTGAAATATACGAAATATACATTGCTAGCCTCCAGGGAATATCAGATTGGAATGCAACAATGACTTGACAACAATGACTCGGGAGCTAACGTTTGTGAATTACTACTTATTGGTGTGACACCATTTACCTGTATGAAAAGCAGTTATAATTGTCAAATTTGTGTTGATATTTGCTTAAAAATATTTACTTTTTGCACCAAATGTTGGAAGATTTGTAATGAACATGGTTTGGCAGTATTTAAATACTTACATTTGAAATACGTATTTTAAGTAATTTGTATTGGAACTTAATTTTTGGTTTCTTGGGCTGTATTTTAGAGAATATTAAAAAAAAATACTTAACATCCTTCAAATACAGACGAAGAAGAAGATAGTTTAAAACAGGATAGTTTCTTTTTATTTGATTCCGCTAGTCAATGCCATTTTCGAATATTTAGAGATTTCAATGAAAATGAAACATTCCCCTTTTAAAATAAATGTTTTTAGATCTTTCTGAGAAAAAATTAAACAAAAAATGTGGATCAGTTATTGAGAAAAGTTTGAAATGTTGAGATTTTGTGTTAAAGATCCCCTAAAATCAAAATGTCCATTTCAAATTTAAGGGGCCGCAACATCATCCGGGGAATATCGATTTTGGTTCATATCTGCCAACGATTCAGCCGCTAACGTTCACAGACGGACAGACGAAAGGACAGCAGTTTTGCCATAAACTAATTTTTCAGTATCAAGGAATCAACAACGTTGATTCTTACTACTTAACGTGTTAGAAGATGTAATTTACAACATATTTACAATGCTCTTTTTCGGTACCAGGCCGTCACAATACAGATTTTTCTGGCAAAATCGCCGTTTTTTTGTCGCTGCATTTACAATTTTTCCTATATGTTACGTATGTAGTATGCGAGAAAGTAAAAATACTAGAAGAAAGAATAAGCTACCCAAAACATCATTTTAGAAGCAGAGATTTATTTTCTCAGATTTTGTCGATGAAATAAACAGTAATAACTGCAAAGGTTTCAGAGATGTACAGAAAGCTTTAGTAGTACCGCTTGTAGCAGGAAATTATTCAGATCTGTCACCTTAATGTAGAATACACGAAAAGATAAACAATATTTCGCATCTCAGGAGACATATATTGAGTGCCTCTTTTTGAACAAGTTGGCTAACCAAGAGAATGAGTAGCTAGAGCGGTCTATTGTGTTTGTTTTCTTTTTCCGAGGCCCCTATTATCACTGCCGGCGGGCAGTCACGTCGCAGCCACGGGAAGCGGAGCGGGGCGTGCGGAGAGGACCGGGGCGGCACGAGCGCTTGAACTACGGCCAGGACGCCGCCCCTGCGGCACGCCGCAGCCTGCGCGCGAGGCCCGGGTTCGCAGCCCGCCAGGTCAGCGATGGTGCGTGAGAACATGCCGGCCTCCCTCCCCCCTCCCCCTCGCCCATCGTTCGATGCGTGGTGCCGCCCGCAAAACCCGTTGCCACGCGAACACTCACTCGACTTTACGAATGCTATAAATTACACGTAGTTGGTCGGGGGATGCACACAACAACTGCTTTGAAGGAAAACCGAAGTATGACGTTCCGATAGCACTAAGAGCTGGAGAACGTAAATGAGGAAAAAGCATAGATGACCCTACGAAGAGACAGGGAAATCAGACATGTATACAGTAAACTCGCATTATCCGCGTCTCTGTTAAACCAGGACCCCGCTTAACCGAGACAGTCGTCAGGCGGTAGGGCGAGGCAGAGCGGGCAGGCGGGATGTGGAGAGATGATTTTGAGCGTGGAGAGAGAGGAGAGGCGAAGTGAGTTGCAGGAGGGACGGGGGGGGGGGGAAGGACAGGGCAACAGAGACGCGGCTAAGGGGATGGGAAAGGAGGGGCGAGCCTTGAGCGCAGGGCTGTGGACGAGGCCGGAGCCCTGACACTGTGCGTGTGACACGTGTCGCTGCTTCCGCCGTTCTCGACAACACCCCCTTCCCTCACCGCGTAAGGCCGCTGACTCTCCTTGTTCGCGCGTGCAATTCCGGTTGCGGTCGTCTTTCAAGAGCTCGTAACCTCGGCTGGCTCGTGTAACGGCTTGCACATACGCACGCTTGCCACCACCGGAACCTGGGTTCGATCGCCCGCCAATACATGTGGAATTTAACCGGCTGATTCAGACAGCATTCCCATTGTCTCTGAAGCGCCTCCGACCCGGAAGTCCTAGGATCGCCTGCTCTCGATTGTTTTCCATGGTTTCCCCTTACCAATACCACGTGAATGCTGTAACAGTACCTTTACAAAAAAGGTCGCAGACTGCGCGCGATCTTTCCCTCCTCATCCTTGCCCCCTCCTCTCCCCTTACATACACATTTATACTTACATGCAGTAAGCCACCACACATGTCGAGAGATTAGTCGGAAGCTTAGAGTTTGTCACGGATAGGACGGTTCTCTGCTGGTGGAGATACCTAGAGGTTATAAACCGAGACATAATAGTTCCCGGGAATAGCATGCCTTTCACTAACGTGACTAATGACAGTAGGAGTTGACACGTCCGAAGACATTTATCAAGCTTGTGGAATTTGTGGTGGATAACGCGAGCTCTTGGCAGGTTTTCTCAGGGTTTTTCCCGTTCATCTCATTCCAGCATTGCTTCATTCTCATTCACCTCATTATAATTATCACTATAATATTCAGATTAAATCAACACTCTTAGACTAAACCCCAGCAGTTGAAAGGCCCGTGTCAGTTAAATAAATACAATTATATAAAAGAAAACTCACGAAATCACTCCTTCGTAAGCACACTCAGATTTTTTAGTAATAAATCCGAGCTTTTAACATCTTCAAAAAAAATAACTTTCCAATATCAATCAACATAGCATTGAAGTTCTAATTACCTTAAGATGTGCTCTATCGATTTTTAAGAAACGTCTACAGCATACATCACACTTACTTTAAAAATAGATATTTTGATCAATCAACAAACTTCTTTCTTTAGAACAAAAGTGGAGGATCGGGAAGGGAACTTTAAGCCTACGGTGAAAATTAGGGCCTTCCTACCTTTGCTTAGTTATGTAAAAAGCGAGAATGTCGAGAAAAATAAATTAGCCCAGAAAGCTCATTTATTACATGAAAATAATTGCAGTCTTTTGGATCACTTTTAATACAAAAGAAGCAATACTCCATTACTCCACTACTGCACGAATCAATTACTTTCCAAGTTCTCTTCCTCTTCGATGGCACGTAAGTCGCTTCTTTGAATGTACTTGAATTCACGTCAAAATCTATACTTTGATAAAGAACCGTCATTGGAATGTGTTTCTGGTAATATTCACACACAAAGAGAAAAATTGTGACTTGTTTAAAAGCTGTATTCAATTCTAAAGGCACAAATATGTTAGAACTTTGGATCATTTTAACTTGAGGGGAGGGGTTTGGAGTTAGCTCTTTAATACTCTACGCATGGAAGTTTTATTAAAAGTTGCAAGTAATCGAAGTCACCGTCTTTCAAAAGTCGCAAATAATCGGAAGTAAAGCGTTTATTCGATTGTGTTTCTAACAAATCTACTGAATTGTTTAAAGTAACTAGATTTTTTATTAAAATAGTTAAATCAATATGAATATATTTGAAGTCTCCCTTTTGTATAGTCTTCTGCTAAATATTCCATTTATATATTTACATCGTATACAATTAGATCGAAACAAATTCCGTTTTAATACTAATAATTAAAATCGTCACATTATGTTCACTCCCATATTATAAACTGTAATATTATTTGCTATTACGAGTACTTTCCAACTATAGCAAGTTTTATACTCTCATTGCATGCACTATCAATCAAATAACACGTTTATTTAAGCAGAATAACACTTAAATGTAGCAATAGCAGTTATGGTAGGTTGCATATCATTAAAGGCACCACTACATTTCTAAATCTTATGACAATTACGTGATATACGATGAATATTGTTGAATGAGTTTAAATGTTGATGACTGGTGAATGGTTTTGAAATATGAGTGGGTATGTTGAGTTCGATAACGAGAAATATATCTCAAGAAGTATCAAGATCTCACTAAATAATAAAATAATGAGACATCTAAATGTGGCAATAATTATACATTGTACTTTCTTCCCTCGCGGCAATGAAGGATAAGTTAACATTGACAAAAGAAGTATAGAAACTAAATAATTGTTCTAGTTCCCAAGAGAGCAAAACGTTTTCTGTTTCATTAGCGTTTTATCAAACATTCCTAACCACTATTGGAATTCATTCAGACGACACAAATTGCTTTGCTTTCAGAGCAGACATTCATATAATACAACATACCTCAGTAACAATCGTAACATTTCTTGTTAAAATATTTCGGAAAGTTCAGACCAACGTTTCTCAGGATTCGATAGGAGTCTTAAGCTCCCTTCACTTTCTTTCTCGACGGCGGTACACAATGTTAAATAAATATCGATTCAATTCTGCTCTGCAAAAGGTAAAGGAGCATTATCGAATGCTATGAGCAAATGCAGCGATCGAGATGGCTGTCGGGCTTGAAAGTGGTGAAAGAACCTTGGCCGGAATGCATTATGTGAGAGTTGCCTAACAAATATCAACTGGTTTTTCCAACCTCCCAGTTTGCATTACTATTCAGCATAATACTCAGTAGTGCCCAGTTTCATTCGCAATTCTCATAACTAGAGTACTGTACACAAAATTATTTGGAAGAGACGAAATTTCAAAAATTGTTTAGCAATGAGACAAGAAGTATAGAAACTATACAAGGAAGCTCTTAAGTGTGTCAATACTACTGAATGCATTGCATCATCGTAAAAAAGTAAAACGAAAATTCAGAAATTGTTATTATTATGTCAATTTATTTCTTGAATGAAATTCTGGTAAAAATAAGACTAATATCTATTTAAATGGGAATAATCAATTGTAAATTATTTATGTGTTGTTTTATAAACTGTAAGTGAATTCCTGATATTAACAATGTGTAGTTCCAAACTTTGTTTCTAGTACAGAGTTTCGATTTTGTTAGCCGTTTTCCTATCGAGTTTTATCAGCTATATGTTTGTTTTGTGTTTTCTTACATTGAACTTATAGAAGATGTAGCATATTTTATAAAATCCTACTATACAGTGAAGTGCAGAAGAATCGTGAAGTGCATCGAATTCATAAAACTTCGATGTTTTGAATGTTTATTGCACTTGCAGTTGGCGAAGAAGCAGTGTTTACGGGATTTCAACTTTACAAGCGAATGATTAAAAATCTTCATTTTGCGAATACCTGGTAAGACAACCAGACAATGAACTTCTGAATTCAAGATTTCGAAATCTGATCTGAAATTGTAGTACTTCCGCTACCAATTGACACGAACGGAGCGGGATACGCGTTGCTGCACGGCTGTGGTGTGCCCCGCTTCCAGCAGGTAGCAGCACCTCACAAAACAAGAATACGACCTACGAATGCTCTGGTTGAATCATACACTACGTGGTCGGTGTGAAGCAATTGGCAAAGCATTGTTCTGCCTTTACAAATGTACTTTAATTATTTTCTGCCTGCAAATACTTGGCACAAATCACTTCAAAAAGCAATTTCAACTATCAACTGGCAAGCAACTTTGATGACTGGTTAAAATGATGTTTTCGTAATACGCCCCCTTAGTCGAAAATAAATTTTCATCGCACTATTTATATTGAGTACAATTAATAATTTGAACATATTTTATACATTTTTCTCCTTACAATTCAAGTATATTTCCTATATTTAAAAGCGTACGAGGAATAGTTTTCTGATAATGCACAAAATTTGAATTACCATATTTTTAAACAAATTAATTATTTCCAATATTCCTTGGTTCACATACTACAGCGTCTAAGTCCAAGAAGTCTTGTTTGGTCCAAGTAGTTCATATTTCGTCAGACGAAATACGAACACAATAAACTAACCTCCCAGATATCCTTTGAGAAGAAAATTTAATTAATCAACCAATAATGTCATGCTGTAAATTCCAAGTGTCCAGTAACTTTCTCCGTTGTGATTAATTAAATGGAAAAGAAAAACAGACACCTATGGAATCTTTTTATTCATTAGAGTAAATGCCATTATTTTAAATTCATTTACTGAGACAACCAACATATTTTTTTTAAATCTTACCAAAGTAAATGTATAAGGTATTTTACACAAAATAAATCCGTAAATACAAGTAACGCAGGCTATTTAACGCATAGCTCAAGGCATAGTGCGTACGTCAACAAACTACGTCGTCCTTGGCCATTCTGTTTGATTCGCGTGGCAGCGTGGTCCGGTGGGTGGTCCCGAGGGCGAGGGCGAGGTCGAAGGCGTGCGACGGCAAGCGCCCGCTCTCCGTTTGGAGCGCTGCCCTGCCTCCGCCCTTCCTCGTGCAGAAGGCCAACCCAGCTCCGCTCTTCTTCCTGGTCTCTCAACGTACCTACCATTTCCTAACTATAGTTTTCTCCGTATATTTTGTTTTAGCCTCTCTTGCCTTTACTCCCTTCCTTTCTCCTCCGTTCCGCAAGGTCCTTCTACACAGGTTTTTATCGATCATTCCTCATTTTGGTTCTTATTGTGATATAGCATATTCATTTTTCTTCACAGAAATGAACAGGGAGCTAAGTAAACAACGTAAACAAAGAAGGTCGTAATTCATGATAAATCATCAATTTGGAAACTTTTTCAAATTTTTTTCTAACTGAACATAACACTGCCTCATGTATTATCCGGTTCAAATAATTTTCTTCTCCTTAACACTGTACACCATAAATTCCCTCAAAATTGCCTTCATGGAAAGATTACTCATAGTCACAAGAAACATATAATTCACTCGCAAAATTTTATTAAGACAAGTACACAGTGAATTATACGACCATTGCGTACACAAGCGCGTTCAAATCTTTGTGTAATAAAAATGCAAATCTAAAACAAAATGACGTAAAGCCGTGGTTGGATACACTCCATTTCTTTTTCTATACATTTTTCTTTCTTTCTTGCGAAAAATATTGTCTGTCTCTCTCTGAATATCTTACACTCATAAATGTTTTGAACATATATTGCAATCCGTCAACTATGCCTCTCTCTTTATCTTTTTATTTTACTTACAACACACTTTTATTAGAATAAGATTATCCAATAAACACTTGTATTTCACAGTTAATGAAAAAAATTATAATAGCGGATTGAGGAAGCTAACCCACACGGAACCACGAATTTAAGAGGACTTCTCAATAGCCGTCGGATATAATATGGTACTTGAATTAAAAAGGGAGCAATCCATATCATACGAAAGTTGGGTACTCGTTTCGTGTCCACATTTAATATCAATTATTGTAATTAAACATTATTACTCTATTTTCATCCAACATCACAATAATCACATGAGGATAAAAAATCAGAACTAAATTAAATTTCATCCATCCTTTCATCACTTCACACTAACAAAACATTCATGATTACATTGATTCTATCCAGCTTTTAAAAAAAGCATAACAGATCTTCATACTGTGATGTTCCTCTTATGTGAATGCAACGTGTGTCGAAAAACCGCCAAATCCCGGGGCACGATTACAATTCGTTCTCTTCTTACGAAGTAAGGCGAGAAAGTAAAAAAGAACTTCGGTACGTATGACTGCATTCATCACACCAACATCGCCATCTCCTCGAGGCCTGTTTTCTCCAGTGCAAGTTGCTGCAATGACTGCGCGTGCGGGCCGGAGCGCTGCGGGCGTCCAGATGGGGCGAGGGACCAACGGCCACTGGCGCCGGGCCAAAGCCCGAATGGCGCCCTTTGTCACGGGGCGAGAGCGTGCGACGGCGTGGGCGGCGCGTGTTATCGCCCGTCGCCTCGTGTCCACACGCCGCGCCGCCACAATGCGCAGCCATATCGACCCATCGAGCACGAGGCGACGACGGCGGCGGAGGCGGCGGCGGCGAGATAACGAGCAGGCGGGCTCATGAAAGCAGACGTGAAGTTTCTTTCATGGGAATAGACACACTGCGAAATCTACATCAGTCACACAGGGGGTCCGGTTCGCTACCTCGACTCTTATAGCGTTTTCCATTCGTCGCACTAGTGCGCACCCAGTGCGCACTCAGGGCAGCTTTCGTGTTCCATTCGACCGCTAGGTGCACCAGTGCAAAGAACTGCGTGTTCAATTCGCACATCGACACGGACTCAGGGCGCACTAAACTGCACCACGATCGCGTCAGTGCAGTCCAGTGCACCGGGCCATTGTGAGGTTAGGTACGGAAGTTATTCATGCTGATTTAGATTCGAGGTGAAATTGTGAAGACATTTGAGGATCTTCACGCAGGGATACTTCGAATGATGGAGTATATTATGTTGTGCAAGAAATGTCTTAAAATAATATTTGTGATTTTAAGAGTTCGGAAAATGAGATTGTGTTTTCCGAAAATTTAACCTTGAATAACTTCATATTAACAAATCCTGTGCTATTTAGAAACTAAAGTGTTTTAGGTACGTCTCAATTTCGGAATGCTAATGAAGTGAAAATAAAAATAGTGACCCTTACAAATTCATTCAAATATATGCCAAAAAATGTTTCTCGCACGCCCATACATATACCAGCGGAAATGTTTATGTTAATATTTTTATTGTTTTCAGTAATCAAACAATTCTACAGAAGCCTTTCGGTTCAAAATCTTGTGTACTATTTCGATCACTGGCAAATCTCGAAATATGAAATTACGACTCATACGCATTTGAAGTTTTCGTTGTTTATAAATAAAGAAATCACACGTTAATAATTTATGAGTTAAGAAGTAAGAATTACCAAAAGAGTTCATAAAAATTATAACGACGATCATAATTCAAAATTGTTACTTTTCGAGTTCCATCAGTGTGACTGACCAAGAACAGCTGTGTATAATTTCACTGCGTAGCGCACAAGCACTGACTCAGTTCCGGAATCCATTTCATTCGTAGCTGCTCTTCATGCGTGTGCGGCAGCACTGTTACGGTGCGATGACGTTTTTGCCCTGCACTAGGGTGGGTTTCAGTGCAACGAATGGAAAACGCTATTACTAAAAACACGACCCTCTTTTCACTACTGGTTCAGAATGGAGATAGTCCAACATTACTACCTTATTCTTCTCTAATGCTGCAGTGGTCCGAGTCTTTCAACGTGGGTTTTCGACCAGGAGGGATCAGAAGGAGGGGCCCGTGAATGGTAAAGTAGTAAAATAGGTTATGAAGTTGTGATGTAAAGTCGGAGGATGACGTTAACTCTATTACCTATAATGACTCGGCATGAAGGTTAGTTCACTAATGAAAACACCAGAAACTTTGAAATGTACGTGGCATCGCGTTCTTTACGAAAATATAAAGAGAGCAAACTCCAGTTATGAAATCAAAACAGCCACCCAGCAGCCAGCAGACAACTTCAGCGGTTCAACTTGGAACGGAAAGTCAGAGGAGGGAAAGCGCTTGACTGTACGGAACCGACATCGACGACGATGTTTTCAAAATATTGATGTTTTTATAACCACATCGATGTTTTTAACATCGATATTTTGAAGCCGATGTTTTTTCACATCGATGTGTGTGTGTGTGTGTGTGTTTACGTGGTTGATATTTTTTAAATAAAAAGTACCATCATAATAAAATTCTATAGTTTTTTTGAGATACCCATAAATTGAATAACCTTCATACCAAACTGACCAAGGGTAAAAAAAATCGAGTTTTTGTCAATAAAGATGCTTATATTATTTTTGAATGATCGAATAAATAATCAGTTTTGTTAATTATCTTGATGGTTGGTTGGTTGGTTGTTTAGTGATTTCGGGCGCATAAACAGCTGAGGTCATTATTCCCGTAAGTTTAGTGCATGTTTTCCTCGGGAGATGGCTGTGATCTTCTCCCACTGGATGGCGAGATCCGGCGTCGGTCTACCGTCGGTTAGCGGGTTTCCCCCAAACTAGGAGTCTCCCAACAGCGGGGCACCGCCCCAGACGGGGCAAGCTCTAATCTCTCGACCGGTGTATGTGTGTGTGTGTGTGTGTGTGTGTTTAAGGGAAGAGGATAGGACTAAGAAGAGGAAGGAAAGATCGCGCGCGGTCCGTGGCCTGTTTGTTAAAGTACTGCTCCGGCATTCGCCTGGTGTTGATCGGAGAAACCACGAAAAACTACCGATCAGAGCAGCCGGCCGCTAGAATTCTCCTCCTACAATCCTCTAGAATTCTCCTACAATAAATAACTTAATGATTTAATTACACAACACAAAACGAAAACAAGAAAAGAATTCGCCATTCCAACGTATCGAAGAACAAGAAAAGAATTCGCCATTCCGCTTATCAAAGATGTTTATATAAGTGAAAATTTAGTAAGAAAATAAACAACAAATAGTTATAAGATATGAAGAATATGAACATAATACAATTCTGGGTTAAATGGTAGAAAAAATCTGGCAATGAGATTTTCGTATGAAGCCACTATTTGCCACCTTGTGCCGCTTCAGCTTGTCAACGTAGTACATTCCTTTCTGGATTTTAAGGGCACATGAGAATGGAGTCAAGGAAGTTGCCCATACCTGCAGGAACGCCGGGCTCCCCAGGCGGGCAAGTAGCTCGTGGGGGCGCGGTTTGACGTGCCTGTCCTAGCGTTTAGTAGCAATGTCACATAAGCGATTACATTTAGAAAAGCATGTGGCAGCCCTGCCCCGGAGGCCGGTCGTCGGGGGTCGCCTAGGGGCCGCTTGGCCAAGACAGCGTCGCGCTCTGGCCTACGAAACCAGCGTCGCGTTAGGCCTATGTCACACGAACGTTACGTTGACGCGCGATAAGTAACGCTCGTCGTAGATTATCACTATCTTCTGCGGATCGGTAAAAGCGCTCGGGTGCCGTTTCGCACAAGATGCAGATTTATTCTACGACGCGAGTTACTAATCGCGCCTCAACCCATCGCTCGTATGCAGGGTCTCTTAAGATGTCGTGGATACCTTACACGAACACAAAATTCAGTTTAGGCCACAGAGAACAGATGTTGGAAAATTTTCATTTACAAATAGAACAATAACGGGCTGGAATAAGTTACCTGCGACTGTCTTGGAACCCTTTCCTCTAGGTGTTCAAAGATTTAAAATAAATTAACTAATGGTATTTGTAAACTTAATTAATTTAGTAAGTTGAATTATTATATCAGTTATTATTTGATTATTATTGATAGTTTTATTGCTATTATTATTGTGTTAATTGCTATTATTATTGTGTTAACTACTATTAAATGCGCCCCTTTCCAAATATATAATTATATTCAAAGTAGTATTGTATTGATGTGTGTGACGTGTTGTGCAGTGTAGTGCAATATAAAGTAGAAAAAGTGAATTTCAAATGTGAAGTGAAGTGAAATGAAAGTGGAGTGAAGTGTAATTAAAAATCGTGTAATCTTGTATTTAATAGTTTAAAATAAATGCGCAGGTCAACCATAAAATGTAGTTAATGGTATTATTGTTAGCATATTATTATTATTATTATTATTATTATTATTATTATTATTATTATTATTGTTGTTGTTGTTGTTGTTGTCTTTACTTACGTTGTTAATAATTTAAAGTTAATATTAGTAATATATTAATTGTAGAGTTCTGCCACCAGGTTGTATATACCTATCTGCAGAATAATATCGATCTATCTATCTATCTATCTATCTATACCAAACAACCGGCTTCAGAGGGCTGGGTTATGGTTTTCAACCCTCGTCCACCTGTGACCCGATATCAGTGCTGCGATACTTCTCAGGAATAATTCTCATATATTTCTTTCACTTGTAGACTATTATTAGAACAATTATATTTTCAATGAAACTACATATATAAACCACTCCACTATGTAACAATAGAGCAAGTTACATAGCATAAAACTATTCTGTTATTTTGAAGGTACTACTTTATCGTTCTTAGTAAATAAAATTTACCGTTTTATAGTGTAAAGCGTTATGTGTTTTGGCATAAAATTGTTATGTCGCATCGTTCTCATTGTTTGGCAACGCCGCGTGAAAAATTATATTAAATAACTCCTGATAAATTAGTAACTATAATGTTAATAATAACACCTTATGATTTAATAACTTCTGAAAAATTCTGGCAAAACAAATGCTAAAATTAAAGTTCAAAAGTTGCCTGTGTTTCATGCAAAATTTTGCAAAACTACTCACATTTTAAAAAAATCGAACGTAACCTTTTTTGAAGATTTTTTTATGAATAGATTTCATTAAAACATGCCTATCTTCATTATTGTAATTGCAGGAACACGCCGAAAAAATTCGGAATTTCTGCAATTTTCCAACGTTCAGGGAGTTTAACGAAAATGCGGCCTACGCCATTTCTTTATGGGTCTTATGCTCTATCAGAGGAAAAAATGTAAGCAAAAATTTGGAACCATTATTGAGAAAATTTTTAAACTGTTGTTGAGGCTTGAATAAAGTGTTACGAATCTACTGAATGTTCAATGTTTCCGCAACAAGTATGGACACATGAATCGCGATTGTTTGAACGCCAATAGCTGCAGCTATATTGCCAGTCACCACACATTGCTGTCCGTTGACCTCTCTCCTGAGATAATTTAAGTAAGAACACTTAAATCCAAACAAAAGTAAATATATTAGTCTTAAATTCCTTCCAGAGTACAGTAACAAAATTTATTCACTTTTTCTTTATCAGCGCGCGACAATAAGAGTTTTTCAGTGGAAAATTCGCGTAGACGAGGAAGGAAAATTATGCGAAAGAAACACACATTTCCCTTACTTTCTAGTCCGTCTTCCTCGCGTCAATGTACGTCATCCCGCAGTGAACTCTTCGAAAATACAATATTGAATGAAAAATGAAAGCTTATGTTAATGTAGGTGGCAATTAAACAAGTATGGGAAAAATATACTTCAAAGCATTAGGAATTATAATTATCATACTCGAATTTTATCGTAATATGATTTATTCTTTTTCAGGTACCTGTAGTTAAACTTCTTAGGCTCTGTAGATCGATTACCTACCTAATACCTCTGATTGGGGGTGCTGTAGCTTTGTAGCCAATGCGCTACTTTCCCACGTATGGATGCCAAGGACTCACCTTCTAGGGATGACAAAACGAAGCTCCTGCACTTATAACTTTTCTTTGTTCTTCCTCTCATTCTATCAAACTATTCATTTCCGTTAGCAAGTATTCTACAAATCGTAAGACTTCGATAACTCAGGAAAGAAAACCAAGTGCATGATGCGAAAATTCCTTAACCCCTTCTCATATAAAGTGTAAAGTTTTTGACATTCCGTGGGCCCTTCCTACAAAGAAAGGATGATTCGTTTCTTTGTTCTCCGGGGGATGAAAAGCAAACGCCCCCTTCTCCCTGGCCCTGGGCGGAGGGCGGCGGATGCGCGGCAAGTGTCGCGAGCGCCGCGCCGCGCCGCGCGCAGGTGTCAAGAACATATTCAAATGCGCACGCGCGTGTTGACGCACGACGCCTGGCCGTGGGGCAGGCCGGGGCGGCCCGCCCCGCGGCCCTCCATAAATATTATCATTCATGTCCGGAGGTGGCCAGGGCAGCGACGCAGCGGAGCGGGGACGCGGGGGGCGGGGCGGGACGGGGAGAGGACGCCGGCCGGGCCTGGGACAATATTGACCCGACGCCGCCGTCCCCGCCGGGGACGCCCCAGGAAATGTCACCAGTCAACAGAAAAGGCCCCGTCCTAGGCAAACAGCGCCCGCCAAGGAATCTCCCCCCGCCCACCCCCCATGCGTCGCCTTTTGTTTTTCCCCCGCGCTCGAGTCACATCGCCCACTTGCTCACCCCTTTCATCGCCTCCCCTCATCTACGCTTCTTTGTTACGTCTTGACGTCTTTGCTGAACTTAGTAGTGGCTTTGCAGACCCACTGTCGAGAATGAGCAGAAATACTGCCAAGTAAGGTAATTTTAACTAATTGGACAGAACTGCGGTTTTCTCACGCCGACTTTTCTTTTCGGGTCAATCGATAGCTAAAAATCAGTTTCAGAAATTATGTTTTAACTGACGCTGCTTGTTAAAATTATTTCCATTTTCCAAAGATATTAAATATAGAATTTAGTGCTACGATGTGAGTAAACATTTTATAACAATTAGTCTGGTCGTGCACCTGAATTTTATCACGCAATAATGAAAATTCTATATAAATCAATTTGGTAGTCGGAATAAAGCCGGTTTTAGTATTAGTCATGTGAGATATGACATAAAAATCATTCGACAATAATTGAGTAAACATAATAATTTTCTAATGTAGTCTGCAACAATTTAGTGATCAATAGAGACCGGAAAAATATGTAGTATGAAACGTCAAAGTACGTACATATATATGTAATGGAAACAGTAAGAATATGTAATAAATATGTAAAATCGGACATAATATGTAATATTAAAATGTTCTAATTATAAAACACTTTTACATAATATAAACTTACTTTTATAAAGATTCTCCTGCACAAATTTTAAAAACAATGCAAGCGTTTTAAGTGTCATTTGGAAAGCACAAGTTGATTCGAACTTGCACCATACACCTTTCCCATAGGTAGAAAAATCTTCAGAAATTGTTATCCAGGAACATTGTTTAGCAACCAGACCAGATGCAATAGAAGCCGTCGTTACAAACTGGCGATATGTAGAAGCAGCTAACAATCACTGCAGCATGGAATATTCTCGTTGAAGTGGTACATGACGACGATCGCCAAGTTTCTTGTAAATTAAGATTAAAGGTCACCAAACGTGGCGTCATGATCTGTTGCTGACGTGCATTTCCCGCCACTGAGATAACTGAAGCAGGTGTGCCTGACTGTGAGAATATCCAATCTCGTCTTTACGAACGTACCTCGAGAAAAGTACGCAGTAGCACGAAGTAATAATACAGGAAAAACTGCTGAAGTTTTTGAAAATAAATCTTTTCCCATAAAAATATGTAAGAAAATCGATAGAATAAAAAAATTGTGAAAATAGCCAAATATGTAATATAGTACCAAATATGTAAAAATATGTTACGAAAACATTTGTTATTGTGGTGACAATTTGCCAAGATTACAATTTTGAGAGCGGTTAAGTAGAAAGAAAAAAATATGTAATTACATAAAAATCCGGCCTCTAGTGATCAATTATCAACGAATATCAACTAAAGATTGTAAGCAAAACATAATATTACTATTAATCTTGTAGTATTGTAAAGTAAAAATAACTAAGATTTCAATAAAATCTAGTGCCTTTCATTCATATCTCAGATTTACCCTTTCTCCTCGTTCTTTTACAAACTTTTATTCAAAGAATTTTAGTACATGTGATATTTTGCACAATTTTTCCAGGCTCTTCGAAATCTTTTTCCTTCTCAATGTAAAACCAATCTGCTAATCTGAAATTCTAAGAACTCTATTTTATCTTTCTGGCATATTCCAAAACTATTTTAAGGTAGGCATGAAAGCATTTATGTACGTTGAATACATTGTGGTTTTCCACAACATTGGTAATTTTTGTTCATTTTTAATAAACTGTTCAATTGTAATTAAATAGAAGAGAATGTTTGGGCTCGCTGAATAACAATTCTTTAAACCACTTGCGCACAGTGATTTCTTTCTGCAGAGTCGGTTGATGCTATTCCACGAGCCGTTCGCCTGGAAAATTAAACTGCAAAAAGTTTGAGCATAATTTATATTATATTGTGACATACCGATATGTCACATGAAAATAAACTAACATTTATTTGTAGACTATATGTTGGAACATGCATTAGGAAATATCACGACAGCGAGGGCTTAGCAACGACCGTGAATAAACAATGTAGTTTTTGTTTTTTTGTAAATGCATTAAGAGGTGGCTGGATGCCGAAAGTAGAAAATTTGGGATTGGCGAAGAAGTTTAGACGATCGAAAGGTCAGCTACACCAAAATATAACGAACGTATGGATTGGCTGGGTGAGAGAAGGACGGTCAAATGTTATGAAAAAGAGGAAGGTAGTTTTAATACGAAGTCTTCGAGGGTGAATCATGCAGGAAGATTTCATTCTCACCGGCATCGCGTTTCTGAACTGATCGTAGGTTCGTGAGAGGAACGAGTATAATCCAGATAATCAGAATCGGGTTATCAGTGAAATTTTAAGAACAGTAAATGATATTGCAGATATTGCATGTGGAAGTAATATTGATGCATAAATTGGGACTTTGTCGGGAGTGGTAATCGAGTTCGGGACTATGTCATAGGATGTAATCGGGACTGATAATTTTGATAGTTTGAAACCAGCTTGGATAGGGGCAGAAGGGGATTTCTTGGGACTTTGGACTACGGCAAGCTCGCAAGATATTTCGACTGAGAAGTCTACGAGGGAAAAATCAACTGCAGAAGCTAAAAATGCAAGTGCTAACGGGTTAACGCGGTATAAAATTGTAATTCAAAGATATCTTGATCAAAGGCATAACATAAATTCACTAAATTGTTTGCTAAAAAGGTAAAATAAACTTTGTTAAATTTTGTTCTTTAGAAAAGAAAGTGATCTTTCATTTAGTCAATCCAAACAGAAATGAACTAGGAATAGAATCATTCTATTTCAGATTCCCAGCTGCGCTGTATAGTCAGCGGATCCTATAATCCATTATAAAGGTAATAAGGATTATAATATATCGTGACCCATTGACCCAGCAAGCCGGACGCTAAGATCTTTGGCAGATATTAATGTAGAGAAAATTTTGTATATCTCAATATGGGATTAATTATTAGTAAGATAAAACTAGTTCTTTCGACAGATTCACTTTTAGTTCAGTGAACATTGGAATACAAAACATTTTTAAAATATAATTGTTTTAGTAAGTCTGGAATTATTGATGAAAAAAGTATTCAGAAACATGATCATTGTTTACAAACTGAATATCAAATTGAACTGCATTCCTCCACTTCTTGTGTAAAAATTGTGTTAAATATGAATATGACATTCTCCTCTTAGATCCTTCGCCAAGAAATCGTAACAAGGGATCTTCACAATATTTTAACACTACTTAATAATCACCTACATTATTGCAGTATAGACAGTTTGCAGAAGTCAAACTCAACCAATCTGAGCAAATTAATCGTAAAATGATCTGAGCAACGTAACCGTAAAGATGCCCTAAAAGCAAAGAAAATGACAAAAAATGGATGAAAAACAGTTCAGATGAGCAACCCAAGCTGTTGGATATGTTACTAATGTAATCGAGGCTTCGTCCTTTAGTTCAAGTGAACTCAGCTTGCAAACTTTTGGTTTGGACTGGATCAGGAAATCTTTGTCTTTAGTTATCGTGAAATCCACCGAACCGACAATGGTGCTGACAGGAATCTGAGATTACATACTCACAACTATTGACATTACAATTTCTGAGCGAAGAAATTGAATATGCTTCAAGAATTCGTGAAGAACAATATTGCATCTCGTAAATATTATTTATAGAAAGTACCATTAAAATGACATTAAAATAGATTGTCACCGAAAAAATCTTAAAAAAATGACGGGAAAGGGTAAAAATGACTTATTAGCTGAAATCGATGAAAAATGCAAAAAAAAAAAGACATAAACATGGATCATTTCGTTTTGCCATAATATAAAATGTATTACCCATATTAAACGTCATTGTTCTAAAGTGAAAATAAGAAAAATGACATTTCCTTTATTAAAATCATTTTATAAAATTTCATTAAAATTCGCCCCCTACTCATCAGTCATTGTGACAGGCAATCGCGCAACGTGCTTGTCGAACTGCGGCAGCACTGTAGAGTCGCGAGATGTTTCAGAGCTAAAAGCGGAAATCAAGCTACTATCCCACCTAGAGCATCCACATGGGCCTGCCAGCATGCTCATACATCGACACGTTAAGTAAAACAAGGGTGTTCAAATACTCAAGTCGTGAAGTACTAGTAACATTTTTTTCCCGTCACCTAACATTTCAGTTCCGTACTTCTCCCATAATTGCATGTCGCATCTGCACCTCCTACTCGCAAGTTGTAATTGGTGGAGGCGTCGCTGCGATCCGGTCACGTGTCTAATCTGACTGGTCCGTTTCTTTTGTCTGTCAATCTAATTGAGAGAGTAGCCCTTGTGTTGACCGAGCAACCGCTTTGTCTATCGTTCAATGTCGCACTTTTGTTCAAACAAAAGAGGATTAGAGGAACGTGTCCATGTCCTAAGTGATATATCTGAAGTATCTGGTAGCTCACCCTCCGTCATTGTGTTTCGCCATAGCCGATCACAACGAACCACCCTTCCCCAAAGGGCCGGAAGAGGGTCGGCAGGTCGCCCTTTCTTCGAAGAAGCTATAAACTCTTCTTCTCCCCCCTCGGGTCTGCCTTTACCACTCTGTCTCGCAAAAGGATTTTGTTTCTTAATTCGTTCCAGCACCGCATGTAACGCGACCTCGATGAACCTTTTTTTACGTAGTTAAATATTCATTTTAATGAAGATGATGTGTTAACACCGTATAGAGTCGCAAAATAGTTCAGTTCCGCAAAATTCCATACATTTTGATGAGCATTTTACGCATTCATAAGACCACAATCCAAAAGAAAAAACTACTTTCATATATCTGGACAAAACTCCATTTTAAAAGGAGATGAAAAATATATAAATCATTAAATGTTTTAAAGTCAATATTATTTTACATGAATTTTTTTATATATTAAAATATATGAGTTAAAGTTTGTATTCTGTAAAAGGTATGGTTGATAATTTCGGGTAAAGAATGAGACATCGATGTCAATGTTTTCAAAATATCAATTTGTTCTATAGAAGCATCTATATATTAGAGCCGAGGTTTTTAACATCGGTGTTTTAGGCTCGATGATTTCACGTTTAAATATTTTGTTTATGAATGAAAAACGTTCATATCGCAATTTTGTAAAAGTTAAAATATGAAATAATAATTTATGGAACCACTGTCAACTTATGTGTTCAAACTAAACGAATACTGTTTGTACTATCTTCATCGAACACGAGTACTCTCGCCTGAGATCACCTCGATACCACCCTAGAAGTCGTACATCTTTTCTCTTAATTTGCACACGAAGAGTCTGAACGCATGCGCTGCAGCCGAAGGAGTTAAAATATGAAATAATATTCCCATTTCCTTCTTCCCATTTCGTTCTTCGACGAACTGAGGACTGGTCCCTCGAGACGAAGCTGGGCGCTCAGACTTACTTTCGCCCATTGTTCTTTTTAATTTTCCTCCACTTTATCTATTCAGCTAACTGTTATGAATCTACCATCAAGAGATCAACTGGCTGAAAATTAAACAATTATGTATGCCTATTCCTTCATGTCATTGAACTTTCCATATAAAGTAGAGCGGCCGCTCAATCATTGATGATGGCGAACAAGATGGAATGAATAATGAGAAGCAGAAGGAACTGGTGAAAGAGAGCCTGCTTCAAATCTCCATGGACCGACGTTCTTCCAGATAGCAAAATCCGAGCAGAGAATACACTATCGCACAGCCCGTCCTCGAATCGCGAAGAGTCTTGTGGGAGGGAGCCCCTCTGAATAATGGAGTGATTGGTGATTCCGGCGCGTCAACTGCTAAGGTCATTAGTCCCGGAAGTGCATGGCATGATTTTCTTGAGAGGTGTGGATGATTTTTCCACGGAGGATGACGAGATCCGGTTCCGACCTACATGTCTGGCGAGGTTTTCCCCAACCGAATATCTCCTAAAAGCGGGGGACTGCCCCAGTCAGGGCACGCTCTAAGCTCTCAAATGATCTCCTAGCATGCGTGGTAGTATAGTGCATGTAAGTGTAACTGTGTCTAAGTAAGAGGTAAGGAGAGGGTAGAGAAGAACGAAAAATCGTGCGCATTCCGCGGCCCTTTCCTTAGAATACTGCTCCGACATTCGCCATGTATTGATCGGAGAAACTAGAGAAAACTACCGATCATAGCGGCTGGTCGCTAGAATTCTCCTCCAGACACTACAACAGAACTCAATCTACCTCTCTGGCTAGTGTCGAAAATCCTGCCACCGTCCGGACTCGAATCTAGGACCTCTCGGTCAGAGGCGCTGCAGAGACATCAGTTGATGCCCTGCACCACCTCTCCTGGTTCACCACCTCCTAGGGTTATAAAGCCTGCTCACTAGTACGTGACGTCACTAAGATGGCGGCGTAGGTAGTCACGAGGAATGGGTGGTCTGGACGCAGGCATGTTGTTTTCAGTTGAATTCGTCTGGTGTTGTCCGTGTGTTCGGTGCTATTCATACTTGTATTATACTGCCGGTTTGATATGCCGTTTAGATGTGTAATTCCGAGGTGTCGAGGAAACTGCGATGAAGCCTGGAAAGTCCATGTTTTTGGTTTTCCAAAAGATCCTGCTTTGCGGAAGAAATGGACGGCTGTTGTTCGCCGAGAAGATTTTGTTCCTTCCAAATCCTCGAAGGTAAGGCTGTGGTTCATTTGCACATGTAGAACCTACATTTATTATATTTATTATTTATTCAATGCATAAATTGTATGTAAGTTGCTAAGGTTTTGACATTGTTTAGTAATATTCCTAATGTTCTATCACGAAGCCAAGTTGTTTGCAATTAGATCTTGGAATTCTTCCTTGTAATATGATGCTGAACTTGCAACTATTTTCTGTTTACTGTTAAGTGAATAGTAATAGTAAAAACTTAAACTATCAGTTAAATAATTTTAGAATAGTAGCACTTAAGTTATAGCACTCAATTGTAAATAATGCCTAAAAAAATTCATAACCTCACAAACAATCTCAGAGATTTTCTGTAACTTGTATGAATAAGTTACTAAAACAAAAGAATAATTTATGTCAAAGGAATTACCTTAGGGAAGTATGAAAGCAAAAGTCTCAGTGGTGCATGAATTAATTTCAAATTAATTTTTTGTTCTTTGTAAAATTGGTTTGAAAGTGAAACTTAAATTCTATGTACATATTTAATATTGTAGACTAACCACTGTACAATTTTAGTTTACCCTCATGCAACCTAATTATTATTATTATTATTATTATTATTATTATTATATATTAGTTTTTTCTTGTTTTAGGTATGCCTCCTTCATTTCCATCAAAATGATATTATTTGAGAGAATATGGTGTATAATGAGCAAGGAGAGAAACTGTCATGGAGACTGAATATACCGAAGTTAAGAAGTGATGCTGTACCATCTGCGTTCCCTAACTGTCTAGCTCACCTTACCAAGGAGTTTTCCACACGGGAAGGCCCTTGTGAAAAGCAAGAAAGACTGGAAATGGAAATTACAGAGAAAACTACATCATTTCAATAAATTCAGTGATGTATTATAAAAGATGTGTATTATATTGTAAATAATTAGGTTTAATGTATTGTATTATAAAGAAATATGTTTAATAAAAACCATGTGCTCAGAACAAAGTTTTTAATCATGCATTGATATACTATTGTATTAAAAAAGGGAAGAAAATTTATTTTCCTGGAATATGCACTGAAGAAAATGTAAGATGAGAATGCGTGACTGCTCCCAATGACTCCTTGTAATAAGGAATGCTTCAAAAGTCACCAATGAAAGAAATGTTTGCTGTCCCACTATCTTAAAATATCTGAGAGAGAATTCGTTCATGATGCTCGTGTAAATGGTCATTCAGTAAATGATTTAGTCAAACATTTACGCTGAAAAGCTGTATTTTTGTTAAGTTTTGTCAAAAGAAATTATAGATTATCAAACAAATTGCAGAAGATTGAATATTTTCCAGTAAATTTATCAGATGTATTCTCAATACATAAATTATAATATACTGTCCTGAAAACCAATGTTTATTAAAAAATGTACTCAAAAGAACTTTTAACATGAATTGATAATTTTGAATACAAAAGGAGTGAAAATGGGTTTCCTGGCGTTGAAAATGCTGTGGAAATTGTAAGGGAGGAATGACCGACGCTCTCCATGACTACCTACGGTGACGTCACGAAACAGTGAGCAGGCTTTATAACTCTAGGAGGTGGTGCCTGGTTCCTCTGAATGAGCTGTGCAGGTGCGGAGAAATAACGAAGTGTTGGCGGGGCGGGGCGCGGCGGTGGGTAAGGGGCGGTGCGGAGAAATAAAGGGAGCCGTAGGCGGAAGGTCGCTAAATTATTTTCCGGACGCGGGCGGCGGCGGCGGCAGCGACGGTACGGTGATGGCGGTGGCGGAGCAATGCATAATGAGCGACAGACCGTGCGCGCGCTGGCGGTGGAGGTAGAGGCAGGCCCGCCTGGAAAGGACGAAAACCAAGACGGTCGCCGCCTCGACGCCCGGGAGTAATCGGTCGCAAACATTAACAAGGCCGCGACGACGCCGAGCACGCGCGCCGAGGGGGGGGGGCGAGATCCGGGGGGGGGGGGAGAAACCTCGTGCGGCAGATGTTCTCGTGGAAGCGTAGCTCACGTTTCACACCCACCCGCCATATAAGATGAACAAATGCGAAAACTCTTGGGAGAAGGTATTATCTGAATGTAACAACAAAGTGAAACAAATGCTTTAGACATCGACATGACTGGGATGAGGACAAATTTCCCCCGAATGCTTAAATTTCAGATCAAAATGACAAATTATTTTCGTCTCTTCTTCTTCTTCTTCTTTTATTATTATTATTATTATTATTATTATTATTATTATTATTATTATTATTATTATTATTAAAGTCTCTCGCCCGGCTAGGTGCTCTACAGCAGTCACCGGGGCCTTTTGAGAACTAAGGTGCCTGCTTCGTTTGCAAACTCGGGCGGTCAGAACTCGACTGTAGCTAACTCATTAGAAACGTCTAATGCAATGCTCAGGAGAACAGCCTTTTGCATTGTCTGAATATGTCAGTGTTTAAGGCCAAGCCTTGCAGACGAAGTTCCTTACCTATCACAAACGTAACCCTCAGTAAAAGACGCCGGAATGATAGTTGGATAGTTGAATGCAGCTTGAAATCTCCTGACTAGAATCACATGAGTACATGGAATACATTTCCACCAAAAATGTATTCCATCAGAATCTGGAGCTTTCCAATTCTGCGTCTTCCTGATTGATTGAAGATATATCTCTGAGTATCATTAGCTGGTCACATTTGCGGTATTTCACAATTCTTTCCTTCCTCTCTTACTACCACAGTTCCACTGGGGTAAGCTCCATCTCCAGTTACTGGGGTAAGCTCCATCATCATGGGTCTTGCAAATGTCCATGTATTACCCCAATATTCTTCCATGTGGAACTTTTCAGAGCTGTTTCTGGCAACTATGTTTGATCGTCGAGTTGTGGCTGGAAAAACGTCCTCTGGTGTCTTGAATACATAACATTCTGTTGTCTTCGTTTCATTTCTGTATTTTATCTTTTTATTCGACAATCTAGGGTTGCGACGCGCTGTTTCAGATGCTCAAGATTGTCTCGAAGCCTCTCCTCGAAATTCGGCTGGATTCTTCGAATTCTCAAATTTTGTTCAATCGCCTTCACTGCATTCAAGACCTTTCTACTTGTGTTCTCCAGAGCTGTAAAGACGGTAGTGCTGCCGCGCCGGAGCCTGTCTTTATCACGCCGGAAGGTTTTAACCTTGCAAGCAATTCGCATCAACCATGAGGGTTCGGTGGGCTTTGCGGACTGTACTGTCTCTCTTGATATTTTCAGGTGATCCTTTACAGGTTTATCAAGTTCATTTACAACAGCAAGTACTTCGCAAGAGACATAGCTTACCACTTCCTCAAGCGATGTCTCTTCTACATCCAGCTGTAGCAAGATATTGACAGCTTCCATCGCCGCATTTGTCAGTAGGCCCATATCCCACTCGCGGGATCCGAGATCGGGAGTAAGACGCGGTACCATGATAGATGTCTTCATGGTTCTAATTCCAGCCCAAGAGTATTGCACAGGAGGCAGAATTCATCTCCATTGACCATCCCTGATAAGCTTATAGGAATTTTGAAGCATTGCAGGAATATCTAAAATAAATCTATTTTTTCAAAACTTTTTCTGATACTTTTTGTACACACCTTATAGATTTAGAAATTAGAGGATTAGGGTGGTTATTCCATATTAAGAGAAAGTATGCTGAAGAGTTAGTCAAACAAATATTTAAAAACCAGGAGAAAGAAGGAGACTGGGAAGACCTCGAGTGCAATGGCTGGATGATCCTGAGAGGATCTGAGATAAATGGGTGTAAGAAGATGGAGATGAAGGGTGGAGAACAGAGCAGGATGGAGAAAGGGTGTGTTATTGGCTGGTGGGGAACCGTACGGAGACCAAAGGAAGAAGAAGAAGAAGACACTGAAAAAATTGGACAGTTGTATTTTTTTAATATTTAGTGCCAATATCTCTGTTACCGAAAAAGTTGCAACTGATTTGAATACACCCTTGCCCAGGGCGATTTTCACAGTGAAGCAGAGAAAAGTATTTCTGTATTTTTTTTCTGCCTTGCTGAGACCCACCAATCCCGTTTAAGGCCAAGAGAATGGGTTAATTTAACGATTCAACAAGTAATGATTTCAAAAAAAGTAGCAATATGATTACTATGCAGTGTATTTCGCAAGATTAGCGACATATCAGATTAAGCAAGTATGTTACTTTTAAAAATCGAAGATAATTTGGTCTGTCTAATGAACAATGGTGCTAAGGAGAACACGCTGGTGATTTCTTTGTCACTCCGATTGATACTTTCGGACGCAAAGTGAGCTCACACCTTGAACGATTGTACGATACCAGGGCACGATCGCCGAGACGTTTCTTTCAATTGCGCTACCCTACGTCCTTGGGCTTGGAGACCGTTGAGCTGCCCACTGCTGCGCCACGAACTTCCAAGTACTTGCTATTGGTAGACGCCCGATTTCATACTCTTCTTCTTTCTAGGGTTTTTATCCAGCCGACAGCCGGTTACCCTTTACGTCCCGATGGGACGCATATTCGACCATACACTAGACACCAACACACTTGCGGGCTCCTCTGATCTGGGATCAGCAGAACGCGAGGCCCTCCGCGACAACACATACATACAAAGACAAGGGACAAACAACCATGCCCAAGGCGGGACTCGAACCCGCGACCCTTCGGACCGAAGCACTGAGTCGGTACTCGGTCTTAGCCACCTCGGCCATCCAGGTCGGCCGATTTCATACTCTTTTAGTGTAAATTATACTTCAAGTACCACCATACATAGCACTGCTGATTTATCTTCTCAAGATCTATCTATTCCTGTAAAGAAAATAACACTGTTCCATTTAACAATCCAAACAAATACTCTAATATTTTTAAAATAATAAATGCTTTCCAAAAAACACAAAATAAAAACTGATGAGGTCTGATGTCCAAAATCGTTCGGTAAAAATTTTATCTCAATATCTCAAAGCGTTTAGAAAATACCTGAGGGGAACGTTTAAATAGATTTCGTATCAATACAATAAATTTTAGTGATATAGTTAATGGTTAAATTAAGCGTAAAAAAACTAGAGGCAGAAAACAACTTGAAGAAACGGCGCGGGCCTCGTGCAGCACTGCCCCGGAGCTAGCACGGTTGAGCGCGGGTGAGCGGTGATGAGCGGAGGTCAGTGGACAGCTGGGGTGAATGAGGGAGAGCGGGGTGATAGGGAGTGATCGGTGGTGAGCACGGATGAGCGCGGGGAGAACGGATGAACGCACGGGTGAACGCGGGTAAACACGGGTAAACGCGGGTAAACGAGGGTAAACGCGGGTGAACGCAGATGATCGCGGATGAGCGTGGGTGAGCGTGGTCAATCGCGAGTGAACGCGGGTGAACGTCGGGGAGCGTGGTTGAATGTGGGTGAGCGTGGTTGAACATGGGTGAGAGTGGTTGAACGTGGGTGAACACGGGTGAGCGCGGGTGAGCGCGGGTGAACGCGAGTAATTGGAGGAAGGGAGCGCGGGGGATGAACACGGGAGAGCGAAGTCGAGAGCAATCGAGCCCACGGTAGCGAGGAGGCCGGCCGGCCGGCGTTCTGAGGGAAGGTGTGGAGGGGGACGGGGGGGAAGGAGGCGTGGAGGGTACCGCACCGCCCTCCACTCGCCTCCCAATTCCAATTTGGTTTTATGCCTCCGCGCGTATTCATGAAGCTTGTCTATGTGGATAAAACGGCAGGTTTTAAACTGAATTTAAATTGGCTCGTTCTCGTAACGACCTTTTTTTCCCTGAAAAATGATGGTACAGATTAATTAATAAAATCATCAAATTTATTAGCAAGAGGTCTCTTTATAACGCGTTTTATTTCGATGGAAAATAACAAAAAGAAGAAGACCCGTTAATAGACTAATTTATAGCCCGGCGCCCTAGGTGGGCGCGGGGCGGAGCGGGGCGGTGCTGGACGGTGCGGGGCGGAGCGGGGCGGCGGCCCTGGCGCGGCGTGCGGGAGGCTCCAAATTGCCTCGTTCCGCGCCGGTACTGCGCGTGCGAGGCGGCGAGAGCGGGAGCGGGAGCGGGAGCGGGAGCGGAGAGGTCCTGATAGGCGCTGACGGGGAGCCGGCACGTCTCCGCCAGCAGGCAAGAAGGCAATGGTCGAAGTGGGTGTAAAGGCGACACCGGAGAACAAGAATGGAGGTTAATATTGATGCGAAGTGCATGGGTAACTAGAGAGGCAAGTGAGCAGGTTTAATTATATTAAAGGAGACAGAAGCAGGGGCAGAGAAAATAGAGAAAGAAGAGTGTGACAAGGACGAGGAAGAGGGTTTACGATGAAAGAAAGAAGAGGAAGAAACAGGCAGGCAACTTCGACAGAGGAAGCGGCATACGCACCGATCTTTTTTATGGCGGCGTTTAGTCAAATTTCAATTGGCCGATTATAATTAGTTTTATACGCGCTGCGCCCTGTCATCAGGTGCGGGCCGGACGCAGCGTTAATGGAAAGCATGCGATCGCCACCCCGCCGCCGCCGCTCCGCTCCGCGCCGCCCCCCCCATCCCACCACGTCCAGCGCCGCCCCCCATCCCACCCGCGCCGTTCCGCGCGCCAGCCCCCCCCCGCCCCTACCGCACCGCCCACGCCGCCACGTCCAGCCCCCCAGCCCCAGCAAGCCGCACCTGCACCACCCTCCGCCGCCCCTCCCCGCCGTGCCCCACCGCAGCCACCCTGCTCCAAAGATGGGGTGGCCGCCCAAACGCAGCATGTGCCTTTGCGTGGCGCCCAAGCGCGGTTGTGCTGCCTTGTTTTGTGGCTAACTGCGTATCTTGATTGCGTTTTCATGCAATATTCTGGGCTCATTCGATGGCCAAAAGACGCGGTTAATTTAATTTAATTTCTTTATGGTCTCTATCTCTTATAAATCGGATTACTACGTTTTATTACAACATGAATTAAGATCTGCGCGTTTATTCTACCAGTATCATAACAAAAATCATAACATGAGAGATTTTTACATTTATTTCGAAATTAATTTAAGATTTCTACGGCAAAAACCGGCTACATCGTGCGTTCGCTTTTTTCTTCTATTTCTAGTTGTGTGCGAGGTATAACAAACATTTTAATTATATAGGTAACAGAGATTACTGAGAGGTTTGGAATAAATGATACCATGCGCATTCCTTTAAAAATGATCCGGTAAATAAACACATGGTGAGAATTTAGCAACAATTATGATAAATAAACCATTCAATTTTATACTATAAAATCCTCAATGTTCTTAGTCCATCGTATTCCATGAAAGCACTACGGATGGTGTTTGCGAAGAACTAGTATATTGCATATAAAAGCAGTTTCTGTGACGATCTAAACACACGAACCAGACTTGAAGCAAAAAAACTACAGACCACAACACACAGATTTAAGAAATATTTAAACAGAAAGAAAAGTGGTTAATCCATATCAAATAAATAATAAATTGGAAATATACCCTTAAACAACAATAGTAAATATATGTGCATGGAAATTAACATATCGCGCAAGAAGACTAAATACTAGTGCAATCCAGGAACCTCAGAAATAAGCCAGAACTCTACTCTCAACGCATCAATCACACCTTTGTATGTAAGACTGCGAGCATCACAAGATGAGTGTCATCTTCGGATGGGAAATTTGTCGACTGCAAAGGCGGCGGGTGGCGATCGAAGGAGCGTGGGTGGGCGAGAGAGGAGGGGTGGGGGCAAAACAAATGGCGAAGTGACGGGGGCAGGAGTGAGGTGGCGGTGATGAAGCGAGAATGGCCGGTGGGCGTGGCAGGGGTAGGGGGTCGAAGGGGAAGAGCCCGTGGGATGGAGCGGGACGGCAAGGGCGGCGACACGGCGCACAGTGAGGCCAGAGGAAGGGGAAAGTTGGCAAAAAGTGCAAAATCAAAATATCCTTCAGAAGCTCCATTTCACATGAAAGGGATAGCAAATTATGTCTCCTTCATCGTGCCTGATCAGGAAAGGAAGAAGGAATCACGCTACTACAAGTTTGAACTTGCACAAGTCACGCGCAGCGCACTTCTTCGCTCTCGCAGTAAGAAGCGTTTTTCGATGCGAGCAGTGTGTTTTTCGATGCAATTTTTTTTTTGCTCTCGTGTGTAGCAGAATGGAATAGTGTAAATCAGTATTTCTAAAAAACATACTCCTTGAATAATAATTTTGTATTTCCTAGTATAAACATCACGTGTCACAATGGAATGAAACTTTTTAATTTCGTTTTTTCATATTGCATTTTAGTTCCCTTCCGGGCATTTTTGGGCTGTGATGTTAACTGAATCTGATTCTGGAATTCGCTAGTTTTCAAAACCTTAATCAAAGTTTGCCCATGTTGGCCCTATTTCGCGTTAATGTACTTTATTTATGATGATGCTCATCTAGGCTTGGTAGCCTTTTTACCAACAATATTATTTTTTTCTTACGATCTGGTACTTTCTTTATTAACAAGGAGGTGTATGGTGTTATTAAACACACTATAAAAAAAACGTATGAAAAAGTTCAACCTGGAAGACAAAAAGAGAAGTGTTTGCAGGCTGTTAATTGCATCTAAACCACTGATTTCACAATTCGAATAGTGAAAAATTATCACAAAGGTATTGGACCTAGAAGTTACACCAATGTTAACGGCTTCAAGTACAAATTCACGTTTTGAAAAAGAGTCACATAATGAAAAAGTTCTAATTTTGAGGTTATGTAAATAAATAGTTGAAGGCTAAACAATTAAATAAGTCATTATTGAATTATAAAATGGGTTTTTTTGTCCCCCAAAAAATCCGAAAAACGTTTAAAAACACTTTGGCAGCTTTTCCTCTTTGTGGCCCCACTGTGCGGCGGTGGCCCGGCCCAGGCTGCCGCTCTCCGGCGGCGACGGCTTTCGACAGCTGGCGGGCGGGGCTCCTCGCGCGTTGAAGTCTCCGACAACACGTCCCTCACGCGCCCAAAAAACGCCCGAGCGCACGTCAACCACACGTCCCAGCGCTCAATTCAAGAGTCCACGTCCCGTCATCACATCCCACGTGTGCAGTCGATGCGCTGCACGCACGCCAAGGCACTTCCCGCCCCCCACCACCACCAAATTGGAGATCTTCCGAGGCGAAGAAAGGTTCTTTCATTATCGTGCATGTTCTCCTCATGAAAATAACCGTGATGGGCATTTTTTCCTTTGGTCGAAATAAGATTATATTGCAAAATTTTATTATTGTTCAAAATAACATCCGTCATCGATAGATAGTTATATTTTAACAGACTCACCCGTCGAAATGTCTACCTCAAGATTTTTATTAGAGAAATTAGTATAAAAATATGTTGCTTTTATATAAATTTCAAATAATATTTGTTTGGGTACAAACAACGTAGGGTATGTAGTTAACCAAAATGTTACATTAAATTGAAACCACTTACTTAATTCCCCCGAACATCAATTCCAAAACCGAACAAAATATACAAGAAAATTCAATTAAAATGTTCTCCAATTTTTAATTCACCCCTCTGATGTTTTGCGCAGTTTCCCAACGAACCCGAGTTTGAAATTCCTGCCGGTTTCTATTATCTTCCGCATGTTTTAAACGAAGCAGCAGTATCCAGGAGGAATTCTCTTCCTGCTCCTCCGGCGCGGCCACCGCCCACCCGTCAACCAGAACGCCCCGCCTGACTCCTCCCCGCCTCGCCTCGCCTCGCCTCGCCCACGCCACTGCCACTGCCGCCGCCGCGATTCTCGCCGCACGTACAGATCCTCCCATTAATTAGTTCAGCACTTCATTTGTCTGGTTAGCCGATAACAAGCTGGCGTTTCGATCGTCCACTTTTTCTCTGCCCCATTCTTCATTACGCTTTTTGCCAGCGCTTAAAAATATCCGATTAGCTTTCATCCGCGGGCGCGACCGTGAAGACGAGCGCGGCACAATGCCATATGTTTAACGTTCGATATTTCACACTGTCCGATTGACCACGCCTCTTGTTCCTAGAGGTTCTCTCTCTCTCTCTCAGAGAGAGAGAGAGAGAGAGAGAGAGAATTTAAACGCTGGTTTGTGCCCAGAGTTTGGACGGTTGCTAAGGGCAACCTCCAATTCTCTCAAGACTGTGCGCCTGAGAACCAATCCAAGCATTGCCACTTGCATCAATGAAGATGTAATAAATTCCTACAGCAACTTAAATTGTACCCATCAGATGATTATTTAAACTGATTAACATTACATGTGTATGTGCAAATGTGAATTATTGCTAACATTAATGCGCTTTGAAAATTATATTTACAATTCAAACTCTGAAACATTGATGTAGTATTATTTACGGTTGCGTTTTAAGAAAACATGAGAAGTAGAAACAAATATGGAGCTTAGAATAGAAAATACCGCGAATGCATCGGAATTTATCGAAAATTTCTAAAGTGCGAGTGTCTCTTTATAAGACATCCTCACGAATAAAATATGTTCAACAGTTTTAGAATGTTTCAAATACGAATTATATAACCTCCTATGACTGATGTATTGCAGCTAATGATTGGTACTAGACAGAAACGGTTAGTAAAATCCGATAGATGAATATCTCATGACTTATTTCTATACGTCCAGAAACTGAAAGAAATCTATCCAGCTTCCGGCCATATATTGTATATGTTTTGCGGTATTTGTGAAGATTGTTTCATTAAAATATTTAATTTATTGCAGTGTTGTACCGGAGTATTTACTTGTAGTTCAAAGCAGCGTGCAACTTTCTTTGAAACTACTACTTTGTGGAAAACTATTTGCATTCTAAAAACATGTTCTTGTTCAGTAGAATTGAATGGAATTGCATAGAATTTCGTTCTGCAATTCATGCTATTGCAGAATTTTTGCTGCTATGTATCACCAGTTTTATATTATCTGATATTTCTTGTAAATAAACCGCCATACTAGATGTAGTACTAAACGCTATTGGCGTCAATTTCATACATGGAATAGTCAGTATAAAGATTGTTTGTTTTATTATATTTTACACTTAGGAGCACTTTTAAAACCATTTAAAGCGTTGGGAGATTCCACCCTAAGCTAGTGGAAAACAACACATCATCAATGTTTATGTTCTTAATATTCTTAGAACACATATGTTTAAATGCCTAAGTTTATTGACAAACTAAAATGCGCAATATAAAACACTAAAAATTAGAAAAAACATATTATCAAGTTTATTGCAATAGCATTAATTTAATAACACAGCAATAATTTTGCAATAAAATTTACAAACACATGCTACCAAATAGTTCCAACAATGACACAACGCGATAGAGCGAGGCAATGAGAGCGTGTAACTTGCGGTGAATTTAATAATCATATATAGGTTAAAGTATTGGAGACCAACCTTACTTACTTAATGCCTTATTTTACGTGGCGAGACCTTAAGCTAATAGAAGATAATAGATCATCAGATTTTCCGGCAAAAAGACACAACTGTGTATCGGTAAATGAGAGGTTTTCCTAAGTTACATTCCTTCAAATGTTTTCAAATAAGGTGTATCAAATGTTTTCATACTACAATGTTGCATTCAGGTGGTATGGACCAAAAACTGTTCGAAAATGAAATATGACAATTTTTATGAGATATCCGTTGAGATGATCTTTGTTTCTGCAAATATTAGGAATTATAATGAAAGAGAAAAGATGCAATTTCAAAGAAACACAATACCATCTGTCAACTCTCCTCTATTGGCATCAGGTCGAATAAGCCGGCAAGCACACACACAAAACAAGCGCCTCGCCTCAAATGGAAACATAGAATGCGCGAGTCTGCAAGGAAATTAATAAAATAATAAATCCGCAAGTGAACGTGTCCATGAATCGCGGCGAGGGCCACTCAGTCTGCTCTTTGCAGGAACCGCGCATCCCGACGCTTGCCGCTAATTGGCACCGACGCACGCAGCGGCGAAGGGGTCAGGGCGGGGGCGGGGGCGGGGCGGGGGCGGGAGGCCGGGGGCGGCGGAGTCCGGCGGCGGCGGCGGCGACGGAGGCCGGGGGCGTGAAAACAGCGGCGCGGGAGCCGCGTACGGGGGCCCTCTACAAACCACTTAGCCGGGCTAATGACAGGTTATGGAGCTGCCAGTAATTATATTGCTTTCAGCTCCTCGGTAAGAACGGGGCGGCTGCCCAATCCCCGTTCGCTTGTTGCACACTTCACCAAATTAGTATTTAGAAAAAAACTAGCCAGAATTTGAGGTTCACCGAAAAAAAAGTAACAAGAAGAGCGACCCACCATCCCGAGGTATAGCATTACTGGATACTTAGCTCCTAAATTGCTACTTGATTGGATGGTTATTTTCACTTACGAGCCAATCAGAGCTCAGAATGTGTTGCTTACAACGTTATCAGCGTGCGACACGCAACGGCTCACGACAAATGAATGTGGGTAGCCGCTTCCATTGGTTCTGGCGGCGCAGAAGCCAACCCGCCGCGCCACGCCGCGCAGATGCCTCTGGCAGCACGTGGCACCAAGCACAAGCGCTGCCCTCTCAGCCCCCTCCGAACAACCTTTCTTCACTTGAATGAATGAATGCCTTATTTTACGTGGTGAGATTGGGCCATGAGGCCTGCTCTTCCGTCTGACCACGCAAATTTCGTTACACTCCTTTCACCAATCATGGGGGAAAGAAGGTATTTCTTGGGCGACGAAACAGGAAATTTGAATTTAGCTCAGAGACTTAATTTAGGCTTGAGGATCTTTTACATGCAGTAAATCTACTAACATGGGACAGCCGGCTTTATTTCCCTCCGAAGAAAGCGTACGAAGGATTTTTTCGCCCTTGAAAATCCACGCTTCGATCGGGTTTGAACCGCGAACGTGGGTATAACAGTCCGATAGATAACCGCTTCACTGCCATCGCTTCACTGCCATCCTCCCTTGGGTTGGAACCGAATGTCATGGACGGTCAACCTTTTATATAACATACGCCAAATTTGCACAAACGTCAGTGCGCCTTACAAATTAAGTGCATTTTACTTTCTCTACACGTAATGTAGTGAAAGTTGTGTAATGCTGCAAAAGAAACCCTTTCGGTATTTTATGAAATTAGGCCCTTGAGAGGCCCCTTTTCAAAACGTCTGTCCGTCTATGAAGAACTAGCGCCTAATGAGCACTGCATTTCAAATTCTTGTTCGCTTAATTTTGGGTGGGATCGAAATAATTAAAAAAATACGTGAACATGATTTTTGTTTAGAAACCACTCTAAACTTGTATTTAAATCTCAAGTTGAGCAATATTGTTTCAATGACATGTAATACATCAAATTTTCATTAAAAACTTCGGAATTTCCTAAATTGTAAAAGTTGTTTTTTTTTTCAAATTTTATTTACACCCTTAACCTGAAAACTGTAGATTGCTTACTTCGTAAGAAGAGAAAGTATTGTAATGCTGCTCCGGAAAACTGCTAATTTTTCCTCCTTGCCGAACCCTGGCAACGAAGAAGTGGATAAATCTCGACCCTCAAATTCTTTTCTTTAAATTTTCTCGTCATATGTATCAAGGGACAATAAAAAATATTATGCTAGTCCCATTTTCAGGAAATTTCGTTTTTTCGAAAATTACAAAAAGTTAACATTTCAAAATTATAAAACTGAAGATAGAGAATTTGTGTCTGAAACAAAATTTATTTTAAAAAATCAAATCTTTAAAAAAGGTCGTGTACATGTTTTTAAACAGTAGATATCGCTTAATTTGTGTCTGCAATTTATACCAATTCCAAAAAAAAATATTTTCTCAAAAACCACTCCAAATTTTTTCTACAGATGGAAGGGACGCTTAAAAGAATGGTGCGGGTCTCATTTCCGTTGAACTTTCTGAATTTTCAAAAACTGGAAATTTTAGAAATAACGTGAGAGAGTAGGTGCACAACTAATTCAATTTTCTTCTACATTTCAAACCCTCAGTTTATGACATTTGTAAACTTTTCCATTTGCAAGTATAGGGATTTCGGAAGAATAAGCAACACACGCCGCATTTCGCACGCCGCTGACTCTTCACATCGCGGTGGGCAGCAAAGCCCATGCCTCGCGCTAAAAAATTGACTCTGAAAGGCGCTATTTCCAATCATGAACAAACTTAAACTACAATAGACTCTAGAGGATTGAAATGCATACTTTAGTCAACATTAAATAATAAAATAGAAAGTAAATTTAATTGCTAATGAAACCAGATTAGTTTTTTAAGACACAGGAAAATGAAAAACTATGCGTTTTTGCCTCTTTTGATCGAAAAAATGCGATAGTCGATGCGAAATATCTAAAAAAATCTACTCTGCATTAATGTGTTGTATGAAACAGTTATAAAGAACACAATTCATCTGGAAAATATTTAATAAAAAACATATTTGAACAAAAATGCCAAAAATCAATTTCATTATGTCGACTTTGTAAATAAGATTTGTACTCTTTCAATTGTCTGATAACACATGTCAAGATCGAGTGGTGTTTGAAATGAGGGTGAATGAGTGTGATATGAAACGCAAAAAATTATAACTTGGTTTAGACTCCGCGTGCAGTTTTCATAAAACGTCGAGAGAAGTCTTATTACGAGACACAAAAAATTAGCATGAGGGAGCTGAATTGGAAAGAAGGATTATTCAGAGTGCGTCGGCCAAATTGTTGGATATTGTGATACATTCTTGTCACAGCCTACGATAAATTTAGAAATAATGCAGAAGTATTTTGTTCCTAACTTAAATTCCAATCCATTATTGGTTTCAAACACTGTGAATAAGATACGGAAAGTTTAATACGTAAAGGGACGCAAGAATTTGACATTATCGACAATGTTCTTATCACCAAAGGTTTGTTTGATGGGGACAATTTTACTTCAAAGTTAAATGTAAACACGAAGGAAGCGAATAAATGCTTTAACTTCAAATTATTGTAGATAATAAACTTGATGGAACAATTGCAAATAACGATGTTTGTTTCGAGTCAAATGAGAACATTTACAACTAGCGGCACTAAGGGAATATGAACAAGACTAGCGCACCCGTACGAGAACTCTCGCATGTTAAATTCCGCCCTTTTCCCCATCTTTTCTTTGGAGTATTAAGAGGGGAAGTCGTTAACGAAACGTGTTTTTTTAATAAAAGGTAACTTTCAATGTACTTATAGAATTTAAAATTCAAATAAAGAAGAATGAAATTGATTTTTTAAACGATTTTGAATGAAGGTTTATTTAGTATTATAGACATTATCTTTGAATATTCACAACACTTCCTTAAAAACATTTAAGGTAATTATACAATCCTCCTCGACAGTTAGCTTTTCGCTTTCCTTGATAATCACAAAAATATTAGAACAGCTTTTTACTCTCGAGGGAGCAACTTAAAGTTGTCCATGCCAAAATACAGAATCGGGTTAGAATAACGCTACTCTTTGGAATATTATTTAATTTTATTACCGAACTGACGGGTACACCCGTGCAATTTAAATGTCTAGGATATCAAGTAATTAGTTTCATTTCACATACAGTTGCAAATTCTGCACGTCTCTGAACAGGTGGGTAGAATCGAGAAGCGCCGGACCAGCAAAATGTAATAGAAATCCAAGAAGCTCTCATTTTGTAGATTACGGTGCGAGGAACGTTCCTTTGTGGCCTTCGGCCGGATTTTAAGTCCCTTGAACGCTTAGTCTAGGAGTTATTCAGCTAAAGGGATTTTAATAATGCTGCCCGAGCGTTGCGTGATGCATTTGACATGAATATTTAGATTCGTTTTTTCAACAAATATATTGTCAAAGTCAAAGTGCAAATCGTCACGTCTCCATGAAGTTATCTTTCTTTGGAGACATCATTTATGGAGATCGGTTGTGTGCGCAAAATTCATCTATACTAATAAAATAATATAGGAGAGGATTTTATACAATGTAAACAAAACATGATGAAATGGCAGCATCTGGACTATCAATCGCTGTACCAACTACATTTCCGCCTATTTTTAATGAATAATAAATTGATTTCTTCTTGTTAGCCGTTTGGTTGACCCTCAGGTGGATCTTACGGCGCCTAACTTCTTCTTCCACTCTTCTCTATTGCTTCAAGTCCCAGAAGGTATCAGCCATTGTCTTCTCTATGTTGTCTCTCCAACCAGGTCGCGGCCGGCCTTTTTTCCTTCTTTCTTGCAATCCAAAAGCTTCTTTGGAAGTCTATTGCTCTGCATCCTCTGCACGTATCCAAACCATATCAGTTGTTTCTTTCTAATTTCGTTTAGTAATTATGCTTCAGGCCCACATTTCTTTAATTCTTTCATTTCGCATTTTCTCTCTTATTGAGATGCCAGCGGATCTTCTAAGGAAGTCTTCCAGTTTTTTTGCAAATTTTTCAACTTATCCAAGTTATAAATTAACTTGTTCAAATTACTAATCACTCAGTAGAAAGTATTATTTCCCAGCATTTTCAGTACAATATAATTACTGAACACGCTGACTCGAAACTTTCTCCAAATCACATAAAGAAAATCCTGGCACAGGTAAAACAGAATCCATTCCTAACAAGACACAGTCATCACTCTTCACTGTACACAATCATGCATTCTTTCCCAATATTGTTTCTTTCTTCTTTTTGACTAAGAACATCAAAATATGTAAGAACTCTTTCCATCATAGTTTGATTTAGTTTCTAAGCTCACTGATAATGTCCTTCTCAAATTTTCTTCTTCTGCCTTATGTTTTGGATTCATTCGGAGAACACCCTGGCAATTTCGTGGAGATAGTTCCTTTCTTGAGTCTCGGCCGTACATTGCAGCTTCGTCAGTGACTATCATAGCATAAGCACTTGCAGCGAATTTCCCTTTTATCAAAGTGAAGTCCACACACATTCAAAGAAATTAGATCCAATAAACAAGGTAAAACAATTATTTCTCTTAAATGACTTATTTGGGTATTTAAAATTAACCACACCAAGAAACCAAACAATATTGTGAAAGAAATATACGCGTATGCTTTCATCAAATATCATTTTTAATTCATGCTTTCAAAATAAATATTTTCCTTTCTTGAATAGTCCTCTCCATGAATGTATATTGACTTAAACGATCAGAGATTGAAATTTGAGAGGTGAGTGATAAATTTGGACAAAAATATTTTTGAATAACAATAAAATGAACGTTCAGCGATTAGTAGATAAGATGTGGTACCATACCAAGTGTATGAGTACTGTAAGTTATATCACAAACTTTTCACAGAAACAAGAATGTCTATACTACCATTCGATAAATGAACGGTTGCACTAAACACTTAAAAAACAATCTTCTTCGGTATCAAGCAACTATTAACACTTCGAATTGTTGCTGCGAGAGCATTTAGGCTTATTTGCATAATCTTGAATGATTAAGCAAATAAACCTTATCAGTCGGCGCAAACCACGGTGTACACAGAAACCATTCATTTAAGATGGAGAAATCTAACCCTTCTAAGCGTGACGTCACAAACAAAACTAGCCTCCAGCGCCAAGTAATATATTGGTTTATTGAATATTGATTCAGTGGTGAGTTGTAGTTCACATTTACATAATTGAAATGATTGAAGGCGTTGTCATTGTCAACAATACTATTTATTTTTCGTGACTAGTCGTGACTTTCGTGAGTAGTCGTTTTTGTGACTCCCAGACAGCAGAAAACTGATGATGATGGCTAAGCCATCGAAAGCTGCTCTTATTGAAATAAATAGTATTGTTGACAATGACAACGCCTTCAATCATTTCAATTAGCCGAGTAATATAGTTGGCATTGGACAACATTGATAAGTGCCGGACCAGCAAAAACGTAAAAGCATTCTTAAAGGATGTTATCCTATAGATTACGATGTGAAAAACGTTTCTCCGAGACATTCGGTTTCAAAATTTCACGTTTTAAGGCTCTAGAACGCTTCGTTTTAACTATATAAATTTTGATAATGCTATCAAGTGATGCTTTTCTTCAACAAATCCTTTCCATTTTTAAAGCCAAAATGCAATTCTCCACGCCTCCGTGAAATTCTCTCTGTTTAGAGACCTCATTTATAAAGATTGGTTGCGTTTGGTATACCAAAAGGTAGTATACTACTGAAATAATATAGAAAGCGATGGTAGGGAAGAAACGGTAAGAGGATTGCGAAATTTCATCCTCAAAACCAGCACTGTAGAAGCTCTTTATTGGGGAAATTTACTAGAATTCCGCGCACGATTGTACATGAGACATGTATGCACATACTGGAAAGATTGCACGTGGTAGGCCAATGCCTATAGCGATACATTGTGGTAATAGTTATATCATTATAGTTAATTGTGGTTGTGTAAGATTGGGTAACGATAGAGTTTTTGAATACGACTTTGCAACATTTTTATGAAGATAAGGGGATTAAATCTGAAGAAGCCTCACCTTACTCTTTACAAAGCAACGGTGTAGCTGAAAGAGGTAATAGATTCCGGATTGCTCTGAAGTTCAGGATAAAAGCAGTACAGATGGCTTCATGTACTCCATGACACCAATAATTAAAGAAAGGAAAAATGTGCCCAAGTAACTATGGTCGGCAACAAACCAAAAACACGTAAGAATATTATTGGCATTGAAAGATTTTTTTGAAAATTCGAAGACTTACGGAAATAAATTACAAAAACGAAGTATATCTGGTATTTTTTGTAGAATATTTCATATAAAGGAATCACTGTAGGATATTTGACATAGACAACAATGATATACTAAAATACCAGCATCCTAGAATCCCAAATTCATTGAATCGGAAATGTGAAGCGAATCATTCAATATCTCTATTCAGAATTATCTAAATAACATAAATAGACTTGATACGGCCAAATCGTTCATAAAATTTGGAAAGAAATGGATATTGAAAAATCGAAGAAGAGAGAAAAATCTTAGTATACATAAATAACGTCAACAGAGTATTGATAGAAAGAATAATCTTACTCCTGACGCTGGTAAATTTAGTCATGGAATTGAAATATCAATAGAAAAGTTTAAATCCCAAGTGAAATCGTTTCTGCTGCATAACTGTTTCTATTCAATTAGAGACTATACTGAGCATCACAAGAAAAGTAACATTAATTTTAACAATGATACATAATGCATTATTTGCCATTTGGACTGTATAAATGAGTATCTAACAACTATTGTATACAGCTTCCGGGTCAATGACCCCCATCTCGATCAGGTTTTCGTCCAGTTTCCTGATCCATTGAGCAAATACTGAGATGGCCCCTTGTTTTGTTTCTGGACATAAATGTAACTTCATTTTCTGTGCACGTCTTCTAGAATTCAGTGGGAATACAATTATTCAAATTATCGTTTCCATGTTGTCGCGGCAGGAAGTAATAAGAGCCAAAATGTATTGCTGATTTATCCTTGAAAATAGATTTTATTACATGGGAGATTTTTTGGTTGTTTTTTTTCTCCCTTTCAAAATTCAAAATGTATTGCTTATTTATCCTTGAAAATAGATTTTATTACATGGGAGTTTTTGTTTTTTTTCTCCCTTTCAAAATTCAAAATTTAAGTAGTATATGACTTAGTGTAGGGATCACAGAATTTTGAAAATGTGCACACAATTCACATTAAAAAAAAAAAAAAATAAATAAATAAATAAATAAATAAATAAATAAATAAATAAAAAAGATTACGTAATACAGAATAATGATTTGAGTGAATCTGACAAAAAGCAAGTAATCCACAGATCATCAAAAGTAAGGAGTCACCTACAATATGATACAATGGATACAATGTGACGGCAAAGTTGTCTAAAGCAAGAATGGTTGCCAATAAACTATCGTTAAGCTGTTAACGGAAACGGCAATAATATTGAGAAAAAGAATAAAAAACCAAATTGAATAAACATTATAAACACATGAACCGAAAGAACATTAACGAGAAAATGCTCTGTAAATGAATATTTAAAAAGAAATGCAACGGTAAAGATACGAAGTACGATTTTCAAAGCCAGGTTAGTAGTTGATGGATCCAGACAGGTGCGAGAAACATATTATGATTGATGAGATATGAGACATTTCGAATATTTCTTATATTAGCCACTATTAATTATTATCCTGTATAATACACAGATGTAGTAACAACGTATTTGAACGGCGAACTAGGCCGTGAGGTTTGTATGAAGATTCCCAGTGGCATGTTTACAGAAGTAAACAAATTTCTAAAACTAAAGAAAAGTCTATATGGATTTTTTATATTTATATTTATAATAATTTCCGGGAGATTAGTTTAAAAAACTTTCTAACATACTGAAATAGTGTGAGACCTTGTACAACCTTGTCAATGCCTTGCATATTTGTAAATAAAGAATGTGAAAAATTCCTAGTTTCTGGATTCTATGTTGATGATTGGGTAATTATTGGTGAATATATTTGTGTCATAGAAGAACTTGTTAATCTAGAAAGTCGCTTAATCATAAAAGAAATGAATAGTAGAATCAATTTTTCTTTCTAAGGAATCAGAATCACAAAATCAAAAATGAATTTACTCTCGACCAGAAAGCATTCGTTGAAATTCTAGAAAGATTCGGTGTGAAGGAATGTCATCCCCCGAGTACTCCAGAAAAGAGAATGAAATTGGAGGAATCGGATTAGGTCGACAAAGTAAATATGTCTTTATATCAAGAAATGCTGGATTGCTCGGGCTATCTAGTGGCCGCCACATGTCTTGATTAATCATTCAGCATAACTAAGTTTTGTCGTTTACCGAGAATCCGAGATCTATACATATGCATTGTACACATAATACTCTCAAGAGGACATTAAGATACATCAAAGAGTAGAGAAATATTAAATTAAGAACAAACAAACTAGGCTACTTAGGTTGTAGGTTCAGATACTAATTGGTGCACAATCTTAGAAAGAAAATCTTTTGCCGGTTATACAATGAAAATAAGTAAATCACTAATAGGCGTCTGAAGGAGACGCTAAGGAAACATTTCAAGATATTAAGAGTCGCTAAAGAGGGGTTACGCTAGGAAACTACGAGCCGTGTTTATAAATTTCTGCCAGAGGCCTGCCAGGCCTAGCAGGCCGCCAGTGTTCGTTTTTGTGATTTATGAACGGCCCCCAGCCAATTCCAGTCCCCCCATGTCCTCCCAGCAAGCCCGAGATGGCAGGCCCCTAGGAGCTCTGCTGGCGGAGCTTCATACATAGATCCTAGGAGTCAGTAACTCTTTAGGAGACGGTAAGGAGGCAGGAGAACCCAGAGAAGTTCACTAGTCACTAGAAGACAGTGGAATGCATGAAGCGGCTAAGGAGACACGAGACGCTAAGATCTGTTAGGAGACGGCCGGAGACATTAGAACTCTGAAGGAGACGCTAAGGGCCGTATTTATAAACCTCAGCCAGGAGCCTTCCAGGCCTAGCAGGCTGCCAGTGTTCGGTTTGCGTTTATGAATGCCCCCCCAATTCCCCCCTTGTCCTCCTAGCAAGCCCCAGATGGCAGGCCTCTAAGAGCTCTTCTAGCAGAGCTTCATAAATACGACTCTAAGATACTCAAGAAGACGTAAGAGACACTAGGAGCAGCTACAAGAGGTGGGAGATGCCAAGGAGAAATGAGAGCTAGGTGAGCCTAAGAGTCAACAGAAGTCAGTAGGAGACGCTAAAGAATCGGCGCCAGGAGACAGTAGAAGTCTCTCTGTGAGAGAGGAGGGGCAAGAATAGCAACGCGTTAGGGGACGTCAGGAGTCGCTAGGGACGCTAAAATGCGCTAGAAGATGCTGGACATTGCTAGGAGACGCCGAGAGGTTCTAGAAAACGCTGGGAGACGCTAAGAGACGCTAGATAACGGTTGGAAAAGTAGAAATCTAAAGGGGGAGCGGCAGAAGATACCAAGAGATGCTAGGTGACGCTAGGGGCTATAAGGAGGCGGCCATTAGAAGTCTTTAGGGAACGTAGGGGAAAACAGGAAAGAGACGGTAGAATATGTATGAGCGGAAGAAGGAGAGAGACTGTCGAATACCGTATCAGGAGGCGGCACGAGACAGTAGGTTCGAGACGCTAGAGGAAGACAGGAGAGAGACGGTAGAATATCAAAAGTGGGGGCGGAGTATGAGTCTTCAGGAGACGCTAGGCGAATACAGGAGAGAGACGGTAGAATATCTTATGAGACGAAGGAGACAGACTTAGAATACGTTCAGGAGGGAAGACAGGACAGACGGTAGAGACGGAAGGAACTGTTTCCAGAGACGGGGAAGGCAAAGGAGGGAGACGGGCAGCAGGAAACGGAAGAAGGCGGTAGAGGGAGGAGGTGGCGGAGTGTTGGCGGCGAAGCTATGGTGAGGGGCGGGGGTGTCGTCTGTGGCGGTGGCCAGAGGCATGCTGACGGACCCGGCCGGGTCGACCGGCCGCCGCCGCCGCCGCCGCCGCCAGAGCGACATTCTTGGACGAGGCTCGGCGCGCCACCCGGCGGCGTGGCGGGGGGCCAAAGGCGGGGGAGGGGCCCGCAGCGCGCGGCCGCAGCCTGCAGCCTCCGCCGCCGGTGACTCGTGTCATCGGCCAAAGCATTCGACTCACCGTGAGGCGAGGGCTAAATGACGTCGCTCTTCGCGACCCATGTGCACTACTGTGGATACTACACATCAAGCATCACTAAAGATTCACCGAGAAATAGTATCACATGGAGTTCGTTAACTTCCATACTTCTACCCCTGTGTATCTTTGTAAATGTGAGTGCACAAGCTGTGAATGTAGCCTGACTGACAAACAAGTGAGACTGTCAACTGTTCTAGTTGTAGAAATCTCAGATTTTACAAAAAAAATTAAACCTGTGCCATTTTTATTGATGTATTTTACTATATATGAGAAAACATAAAGAAACTAATAACGATATAAAACAGCACAATCTGAGTATTTGCTGCTAACTGATATATTGTGATTGGTCGATTTTCGTTTGTTTTGATTATCTACCTACCTAAAGCCTCAAAACTTCACGTCAGTCTTTTTTAACCTCTCTTCTACCCCTTTATACGACTTGAGACATGTGTTGAGGTTGCTTCGAAAATTCGAAGAAAATGCCTCGCACTAGGAACAAATCTCGATTTTATTCACTCAAAATGTAAGAAATTGATCCTTGGCCGAGCTATTACTCACCAATGAAGAAATTGCTCATGATTAGAGCATTGCTCACGTCCTTTATTCATTTGATATATAGCAATTGCTTTGAAACCCCTAGAAAGAAGTAATAGCACAATTTTACTTTCTCGCTACTGATTACGCAGTATAGAGAAACTATTGTAATGCTGCGGGGAAAAAACGGCGAAATTTCGATAGAAAAACGTTTTTGCGGGACCCTGGTAACAAAAAAGTGCTCTTATCCCTATACAGTAAATTACTTCCTCTAACTCGCTGTGTAGCCAGAATCCACGCTTGTGGGCCCTTGTTAGCGAAAAATCGATTGACCGCAAAACCTCTGTCCATCCGCCTGTCTGTCTGTGAAAAACGCTAGCAGCTAAACCGAAAGCTGAATTTTCACAAAAATTTATGTTTCCCAATCAATCTGGCTGATGCCACTTCCCCTAGAATTTGAAACACTTATTTTAATATTTTGGGGGGCAGGGTACTTTACAAGAAGCTCATGGCATATTTTCAAGAAATCCGAAAAGAAGGCACCAAATTTTTTGATTAAATTTTGTTTTCGGATAGCGTAGAAGAGAATGGTGCAGAACTCATTTTCGTTGAAATCTCTGATTTTTCGAAAATTGCTAAAAATCAATTTTTTTGACGTCTCTCTACATTACAATTATGAAGACAATTCCACTCACGATTTTGAGACCAATAGTGTTTAAGTATACATACTATATTGACAAAACAGAACAGTGATTCACAGAAGAATTATCAGTTTTTTATCGATTTTTCTTATCGCCTTTTCAGTCCTCAATCATTAGTTGCGATTCATCCATCTTAGGAGGCGGTATGTATTGATTCCTGTGTTTATTTGCATCTAAGTGAGGTTTTCCATTGTTTTATTCAAATAGTACGAAATTGCGAAAAGATTTGGTGATGTATCCGAACAAAAAATAAACAAAATTATTTAACATCTACTCCAAATAACACAGAGAAAAATAAAAAATACGTTTCGAGGTAATTTCAAAATGTTTGTAAGGAGCGAAGAACAACAACACAGATACCTGACTGTCGCTATAAACAAGTTTAGAGATACACCATCTACTAGTGGCACTTCAGATTTACATATCTATATTGATGATTACCATCGCTGTTATTGTTATTATTGTTAATATTGTTGCTATTACTATTGTTACTTTCTCGAATACGGAGTATCATACGTAGATAGAGAAAGTTATGTAATGCTGGACGAAAAAACTGCTGATTTTCGACACAAAATAATTCATTGCCAGACCCTGACAAAGAAAAAAGGGGAATTCCAGTTGCTAAATTAAGAAAAAATCCTTTAACACATGGTGTATTGAGAATCTCTGTTTTGTCGGTCCTTGATGCCGAAAAACCAATTGAAAGCAAACCGTCGGTCCGTCCGTCCGTCCATTTGTCTGGTGTTTGTGAACAAAACTAGTGTCTAAACGATGCGTACTATCATTTTCAAATAGAAGAAACTCTCGCCTATCTGGCTCTAGTTAAAGCTCTGAAGTTATGAGAAGCATTCTTTAAAATTTGAGGGTACTTTATATGAAGCCCCCCGGACATTTTCAAAATTTTCTCAAAAACGGCTCCAATTTTTTTTTAAATTTCTTGTAAGAAGAAAGTAGAGTGAAATACACTTACAAATGTGACATAGGTCTGTTTTCCACTGTTAACTCTGAATTTTTGATAACTGCAAAAGTTTGAATTTTTTCCGGCGTCTTTCTACAACTAACAGAATGTAAAGATATTTCCTTCAGGTAAAATGTTTTCTCCGTATTTAGTTCTTCCATTGAGGTTATGTTCATTATTTTGAAAATTTTAGAAGATTTCGCGCAATATTGCGTGCAATATGTATAATTTTAAAAGAGATAAAAACGTTTTCTCAAAAACGGCTCCAAATTTTTTCTTTAAACGTTTGGTATGAATAGTGCTAAATGTACCCTATAAAATGTGAACACACCATTTTGCTCTATACACTTGGTTTTGCAAAAATTAGAATAATGTAATTTTTAAATAGCCTCTCACGTCGTTAATATTTACATTAGAGGCGATTTGTTCGCATTATTAAATTTACAAGTGCATCAGTACAGTGAATAGTATCTTATAAAGTATCTTCACAAGTAAATAGTTTTCTGTAAAAACGAGCTCAAAATTTTGCATTTTGATAAACGCTTGATTTTGGTGTATTCTTTGTTGTTGTTGTTGTTTGTTGTTGTTGTTTGTTTTTTTTTTTCAAGAAATACACAAATCTAATTTTTTTAGATATCTCTCACGCAGTAAATATGCACGCTTTCGGCGATTTATAAACACTATTGCACTTGTGAGTTAAAGTGCTTTAAATTACTTTAGATGAAGATGTTCAAAAATTTTCTGTGAAAAAGAGCATCAAATTTCGCATTTCAGGTACCGCTTAAAATGTGAAAAACGCATTTTCTTATAATCGCCTCCCAATTTTTCGAAAAAAAATTGCCATTTAGGACGAGATTTTGCTCTTCTGTGATATTCTTAAAATAATATTTTGGTTATACAATTAGGAAAACGAAAAATTGAGATTTTGTTTAAATGGTACTTAGGGCAGCGATAGATAGCAGCTGAGAAGAGGATGGGTACAACCGAAACTTTATACACAGCCTAAAACATTAAGGAAACTAAATAGTACGAGAACGTCTGCGCCATTCTGTAGCACCACTAGTTATTACTTTTGTTATTGCACGGGGCAGAGCATCACTGCGGCAGGGGGTTCAACAATCATATTTTCGAAACCGTAAAATACCGTAACCGTAAAATCAAGGTAAAACAAAATTAAGCTGCTCTCATGGACGATAGAGTCTAAAATGTGATTAAATTTCATGTTGATCGATTGAGTAGTTTTTGAGTTAAATCGATTCGTTCACACGGACAGAAACTATTAATTTGCGTGAGATTCGTTTTAGTCATCGAATGAGAAAGTAGAAAAGTTTTTAAAAGCTGAAACTTCGAAAATCACAGACAGACACTTCAGCTTCATTTATTTATATTGATGGTCGTGATGCTCATTACAGCAATGGGTGGCAATTGTTTACTCCCTATGGCAGCGCGTGCGGCGTCTGCACCTAATTCACCATGCTCGACTGCATCTCTCTATAGACGGCGGTCTCACCATAAAACAGTCTTGATCCTGTTCAAGCCACTCCGATCCGTGTCTCTACACATGCCACTTGCCTTTCTCGGAGGATGGCAGGGTCGATAATAAATCCACTATCACGACGGGGACTGACGCAAACGTCCCGTCAACTCTACTACTCCCGCGTGTTAGTCAAACTTATTAAGCAGCTATTCATATCCCTGGATTTTCCCGGTATTACTGGAAGAAAGAAATCTAACAGCCTATCACACATCGTAGTAATGGGGTTAGGTAGGGAAGGAGATAGAGTCCTCACCCTATCATTGTATCTTTTCGTCCAAACCTTCACCGGGAGCGGTAGCTCAGTGACACTGCAGCGCCTCTGACCGGGAGGTCCTAGGTTCGAGTCCTGACGGCGGCAGGATTTTCGAAACTAGCTTTTCAGCTAGGTCGAATTCAGTCGCTGTCTGGGGAGAATTCTAGCGGCCGGCTGCTCTGATCGGTAGTTTTCCGTGGTTTCTCCGATCAACATCAGGCGAATGCCGGAGCAGTACCCTACCAAACGCGCGCGATGTCTTCTTCCTCTTCCTTGTCCTATCCTCTCCCCTTGCACACACACACTAACATGCACTACACACCACATATTCCGGGAGATCGGTCGGGAGCTTAAAGGTGGGGCGTGCCCCTGGTGGGGAGTCCTGGTTGGGAAACCCCACTAGCCGACGGTAGTCGGCGCCGGATCTCACCATCCAGCGGGGAAGATCACCGCCATCTCACGAGAAAAAACATGCACTACACTAACGGGACTAATGACCAAAGCAGTTGACGCGCCCGGAAACACGAAAAATCAATCAATCGGCCAAACTTTCCAGAAAGTATACAATCAGCAAATTCCAAGCCTGCTTTCCTGATCAACTTTTGTTAGCATCTTGCAGAAGAGTGGAGAAGATTTGCGAAGAGGGTGCGCCAAGACGAAATAGAAAAAATGGCTACGCTAGAGAAACGCCATATAACAGATTAAGTGCGTGCTTCGAGCATGAACCCTGACAGTCTACGCACATTTCGTGTGGCGTTTGATGGCCGGAAACGCACGCGAGCTGCCCGAACCGTGGAATCAAAAAAGCGCGTGAACGAGACCTCATTATACAATAATATCCTGACCTAAATGGACGAGGGGACGCAGCCAAGCAGCTGAATCGTGCGCCTCAGGAGCATCCTGCAGCAATTTGGGTCTTGTGGCACCGAGCTCTGCAATGCAGGTGCGCCAATGAACCCGCTGCTGGCCCTCGCCCGCGCAGCGCTTATGGTTGGTAGTGCAACCTTAGTATCCGCACTTCGTCTGCGTCACTTGACATTGAAAGTAGGCAACTACATTCGGCCACGTAACAAACATGTCCATATATTAAATACACCATTGTAAGTCACATATTATATTAAGTAAACCATTATAAACTACTGTAGGGATGCAAAAGATGACAGTTGCCATTTTCAGCGTATAATGAGAGTTAAGAAAGAAGATATTGACATGTTAAAGAAATATAAAACGTGTGCTCGCATTATTGTCAATGTAGCATTGAGCAGGCGTTAATAAATAAGCGATTGTCCACCTGACAATGCATGTTGAAAGTAATAATTACATTTTTTAAATTGTGAACATCCTCACATCATTTCCAACACAGAACTGCCCAAATCCCTGAGATCTCTAAAGCCGGAGCATGCCTGGCTTTCAATTCCGTCATGTGATGTATATGTATGCAACCAAGGTGGGATCAGTAAAAAAAAGTAAATGTAAAATGTAAAAGTAAAAATGTAAAATGTAAATGTAAAAGTAAATGTTTTCTACATTTCTTTTGATATTAAATCTGTACTACATTACATACTCTCTCGACAAACAATCTCCACATCACTCCTTAGGTTTTCGCCTCCTTTCAAAATTCACTATGCGCAGATGATCTCTCGTTCGCATCTTGACAAGAAAACAGCTGTTTCTCTGCCAAAGACGCCTTCCACTTACTCCTGTTTCATTTAACTGAAGCTCTCGCAAAACCTCTCCCTGGCTGCCGCCCTCTCTGCCCCTTCCGTCTCCCTAACCTAGCGGCTGCCTGTCACCATCCTCGCGATCGCAAATGTTGCCATCGACATCACCACCGCCTCCGTCTGTACCAGTACTGCCGTCACCACCACCGCCGCCACCGCCGCCGCCGCCGCCGCCGCCGCCGCCGCCGCCGCCGCCGACGCAACCGCCACCGCCGCCTCAGCCACCGCCACCGCCGGCACCGCCTCAGCCGCCGCCACCGTCGCCGCGGCAGCCGTCGCCTCAGCCGCCGCCACCGCCACCGCCTCAGCCGCCGCCGCTCATGCTCCCGCTACCATCACGGCCATCGCCACAGCCTCCAACACCGTCACCCGCTCTACCCTCAGCGGGTCTCCGCGCCGGCCCAGCCCGCTGCCCGCCGCCCGACTTGGACAAACGACTCCCGGAGCGAGTTTCCACCGTTCTTTTTTTCGTCCGCCGCGCCGCCTCTCTTTTCTTTCTTTTGAGTGGGGCGCGGGCGCGGGCACGCATTCACTGAGGAGGAATACATGATAAACGATATAATTGGCCCGGCGCACGTTGTCTTACACCCATCACCATCAGGGCGCAATACTTTCTACGCCGCCCTGCACGGCGGCGGCGGCGGACGGGCGCGGGCGAGCGCGGGGCGCCGCGGGCGAGGACGGGCGGGCAGGGGCGGGGGGGGAGGGGAGGGGAGGGCCGGGGTGCGGGGACGCCGGGAAGGAGACTGTGCCACGACGCGCGTCGAATTTCGTTGCAGAGCTGAGACGCCGGCAGCAGTGGCCTTCGTCTCAACCCTCACATGCTGCTTGTACCTCTGCAGAGGAGAGGCAAGCTATTGAATTTTTAGATACGTACTCATCGAAGTTGCGTTTGTCGTGACATGTTTCTTGTTCTTACAGTAAGAATTAGGAGTAATATTTAATTATGCTGTCCAAATTAAATAAAAAAGTATTTTGAAATTCTGAAAGCTCACTTTTCTACATCTCTTCACATTTCATATTATGCTATTTTAAAAGATTTCTTTATCCATTTACTGGATGTAAATAAAAAGAATTTTTTAAACTATCATACCGACTATATATGAAATATGTAGAACATTATTTACTTAAGTGCTCAAATTCAATATCTAACTTGGAAAGCTTTTTAAAGGGGATGCAAATACATACTTGTGCGAACTAGGATATCTAAATTAACTAGCAGTGGTACGGAATGACACAGACTTTCTCGTAGAAAAGTTTTCTAATTTCCTTGGTGTGAACTGGTTTTACAGCCTATCCTCTTGCCAGCTACCATCTATCGTCGCCCAAAGTAAATTTTCTTGAAATTTTCCCAACTTTTCGGTTCTCTAATAGTAAAACCGAAATACCACTTCAAAAATATTACAGAAGAGTAAAACCTCGTCCTAAATACCAATTTACATTGAAAAATTTGAAACATTTTTAAGGAAATGGCGATTACGCAGTAATGTAAATGCGAAATTTCTTTTTCAAAGGAATCTATTGAGTTTTCCAAAAACTTCATTTAAAGAAATTTGAAGTACTTTCACTCACAATAGCAATAATGTACACAAAACAATGGAAATATGCATATTAACGGCGTGAGAGATATTTTTAAAAAATCACTTGTGTACTTTTTGAGAAAACAAATCAATGCAGTCAAATGAACATTACGTCATATTATACAGTGCAATTAACACTATCTCTTGGAAAAGTTTGAAGAAAAATTTGGAGCCTGGTTGAGAAAATTGCGCTTGACCGTATCTGAAAATGCGTAATTTTGAGCACATTTTCACAAAATCCCTTTGGGTTTTCGAGAATCTCTTGCTGACATTATATAAAGCACATGTACTCATAAATATAATAATGAGAATAAATAGTCTCTGATGTAAATATTACCGACGTGAAGAATAAGTCAAAAAAAATACATTTTTGTCGTTTTTTAAAAAAAAGAATAGAGCAATACGTCGTTTATGTCATTGTACTGGGTACATTTGGCGCTAACCCTACCAAAAATTTAAAGAAAACATTTGGACCCGTTTTTGAGAAAATCTTGTTTTTGTTATTTTTTAAAATTGCAAATATTGCATGCACTATTGCACGAAAACTACTAAAATTTTCAACAAATCTACATAACCTTAATAAAAGAACTATTTATTTACAACAAATTTTATTTGAAGGTAAAACCTCCATCTTCAATTTTGTAGTAGGAAGACGCCGAAAAAATGCAAACTTTGGCAATTTTCGAAAATTCAGTTACAGTAAAATACGGTCCTACGCCACGTTTATAAGCGTATTTTAATTTATTTATACAAGAAATTTAAAGAAAAAAATTGGAGTTATTGAGAAAATGTCCGGGGCTTCATATAAAGTACTCCCAAATTTTTAAAGAAAGTTTTTCAAAATTTCAAATCTTCAACTACAACCAGATGAATAGGGATTTCTTCAGTTTGAAATAGCTCGTATGTATGGTTTAGGCGCGTAATTTTCACACACAGACAGACAGACGGATAAACTGACGGACGGACGGACGGACGGACGTTTCGAAAGAAACAGTTTTTCGGTGTCAGGGGACCCTGAAACATATATTTCCGTTGAAATCTCGAAATCGATTTTCCGTAGCATTACATAACTTTCTCTACACTACACAGCATACAAGTAAAAATATCGTCCATAAACAGTGAATTTACCATTACTTTAGATTATGTGTATCTGGTAATACAGATCTAATTTAGAAACATTTAGTCGATTTACTTTTATCTTAGTTTTACAATGAAAAACTCATATGGGGGTACCAGCGGAATTTTGATCTTGGGTTTAATGAAAAACCTTCACTCCGAGGCAACTTGTTATAAACGTTATACCTGTTGTAAACGATGGTATCTAGAATGTACAAAAAACGTATTACTCTCATTTCAAAACATTTTCAAATCTTCCCGACCATTTTTTGAGAATCGAAGAATGTTTTATTTTTATGGAGACCACAACAGTATTATAGAACACATGTCGCAACCATAGTATTTAAGTAGTAATGGTCTCAATATTCTTTGTAATAATTTTAGTTCGTTTCATAGAAATTCGAATGAAACTGATTCTCGTCGTAAAAGGTTACACATTTTCATGAATTGTATTTGCAATTATATTGAAAATTCGAAGTTTTGTGTAACAATTAACGAAACGCATCATCAATATGATTAAATTATTTTGAAAGTTTTACTTCAGCATTTTTAGAAGAATTCGTCTTTTTATACTCTGAAACTAAACTACGGCAAACTGTTTTTCAAATTTTAATAGTGCATTATTCGATTTTTTTCAAAACTTTTTATATAAGCACCATAAACTCGTCATTTAAAACAACTTACACTCCGTTCCTTCCCTCTTCGTGCACCGGAACCAGGTGAAACAAGGAGTGAAGTTTAACGATAAATCCCGCCACCCAACTGACACAACCGGCCTCTCACAGCCCCTACCTTAATGAAAATTAGCCAATCGAACTGTTACACAAAATATTACAATATCATGGACCAGAATCTACGTTGTAGCCGCCTTATCTCAATTCATTAGTTTTCTTTTGTGTGGGGAACCCTTCTGTAACACGAGCCTTCCCTCGTCAGGACCTCGAAAAACAAAAGAGCGCTCAAAATGGGCGCATCCAAGCGGAAGGCATCTCGGCGCGACGGCCGCCCCAGATTCAACGGCGCCGCCATCTTGTCTCATTCATTCCGCCGAAGTGGATTTCCCTGTGCCCTGCGCCGCTACCGCTGCGGGGGCGGGGGCGGGGGCGGGGCCGTGCGGAGCAGGGTGGGCGGGCTGACGAGATGGGAGCGGTGGCGCGGCAAGCGACAGACCCGATGCAGTCAGCCGACAAACAGGGAGAAGACAAGAGACGATGGTGGGTGGAGATTATTGGCGCAAAAACGCGGAAAGGGCTAGGGGAGTATGGCGTCGGGAAATGGATCAGAGTACACGTATTTGCCTTCAATGGATTTGTAATCAGTGACATTCAGATGTTCAGTCATATTGTATCAGTAATCGCTTTATTTGGTATTCAGGTACGAGGATACGTTTTTTCAAAAGTAAAAAGTAAATATATTACTTGCCAACATTTCGCTGTGATGTTTCATTCTTGAATCTATTATATTTCTAGTATAAACGTTTCTTGAAAAGTAAATAGTTTTAAGAATTGATATCGTCAAAAAATCTAGAGTTCTAGAACGAGATCAAATTATTCATCTCCTTAAGTGGAATTACATATTTATCATTAAGACTCTCAGAGAAGATGGTATAAATAAAGACGAAAATATAAGGTGCTTTAGTGATAAATCGAATAAATTAGGGAAGAAGGTGGATGACAAGGAAGTTGAAGAGCGTGGCGCGAGCGGGAACGGAACCGAGATGAGAAACAGAAGTGAGACCAGGAGTGGAGCGGAAACGGAAATGGAAATGCGCAGGAACGCGAAGAAGAGCAGCCAGAGGAGCGGAAGCGGAACCGAAAACAGCAGGAGCAGCACCAGAGGGGGCGGGGGGGGGGGAGAAAACAAGAGAACGGTAAATAGAACAGGAGCCGATGACACGACGAACTTGTAACGCCACAGCAGCACAGAGACACAGGTATAATTCCACGTCCTCGGTTTTTCCCCTCCCGTGGACCAAACGTCCGCATGCGCCGATACTTCAGGAGTGGGCGGCGGCGGCGGTGGCAGGGGCAACGAGAGCGACAGGCATCACGAGGGCGGCGGGGACGGAGGGCGGACGGGGACGGGGCGGGCGGGGCGGGCGGGCGGGGGGGCGGGCGGGCGGGGGGCGGGGCGGGCGGGGGGGCGGGGGGGCGGGGGGGGGGCGGGGCGGGCGGGGCGGGCGGGGCGGGCGGGGCGGGCGGGGCGGGCGGGGCGGGCGGGGCGGGCGGGGCGGAGGCGGCCAAGCCGACAATAAAAAGAGTCCAGGAGAGCGGCGGCGGCGCCCTAACGAGGAAGAAGTCAAGCGTACTGTGTCGACACGTGTAAAGCGCCCCCTGCGCGGTCGCCGCGGAGGGGCGTGGGCGGGGGCGGGGACGAGCGCCAAACACGGTGTCGATGCGGCGCTGAAAGCTGAGCCGCGCCGCGGAGGGCTGCCCGCCCCCGCTCCACGTCCACCTCTTAGCTGTTCGCGAAAACCCACGCATCCCTACGATGCACTTCACGCTACCAAAACTAGCTAATTCCATTTGCTACAATTTTGCAAGGAAAATAAAATACCTTCCTGGGTTCACACACTATGAATGGATATGAACGAGATATACAATTGCAACGTTTTAGGTGGGAATAACGTGGACGATTTCTACTATATATCTTCTTGGTGTTATGAAGGACTTCCTAACCCAACCAAAACTGCAACGATTGATTAGGCTGAACCGTTTGGTTGTAAATGTGCTTTCGAGCGCGTCAACAGCTGTCGTTTGTCCCGTAAGTGTAGTGCATGTTGTGTCGCGGGAGTTAGGAAAGTCCCTGCCCTGCTGGATAGTGAGATTCGGCGCCGACCTACATGCCTACTGATGGGGATTTTCCCCTTCAGGTATTCCACAGAGGGGCACCACCTCAGCTGGAACAAGGTCTAACTTCCAACTGATCTCACAAAAAGTGTGGGAGTATAATACATGTGTGTAAGGGGAGAGGATAGAACAAGAAAGGGGAAGGAAAGATTGCGCCTGGCCCGTGGCCCATATCTTAGGATACCGCTCCAGCATTGCCCTGGTATTGATCGGAGAAACCAAGGAAATCTACAGATCAGAGCCGCCGGGCGCTAGAAATCTCCTACAGAAAGCATCTGAACTCGACTTATCTAACCAGAACTAGCAGTTGCGGCAGGGAGGTTCAAGGGGCACTGCCTTCCCAAATAATATCTTCCATCCATCTTTCCTTTCCTTTTGTATAGTATTTGAAGTTAAAGTAGTTGTTTGCAACATTATTCTCCGATTTCAGAATTCAAAAAGCCCGGCATTTCATGACCCGTGTTTTCTTTCATTGGTTAGAGCGTTCGAAATCTGTGTCCTATTACAATGTAGCCAAATTTGGTATTGCTGTAAGTTCAATGCTTTGGAGTTGTGAAAATTACAACATTGGAGTTGCAAATGGCGGCTGACTGCGGGCACAGCCCCGAATCGGGGCTTGGAAAAGGTTTTCTTGCATATTGTCCCGAGCTACCAATTGACGAGTTTTTGAACTCCGTCTTCAAATACGTTTCCTCGGATTCATCTACAGGATGTAGTAGGGTACAAAACATTTTCCGTGATGAAAGAATGTTTCTTCCACCATGACCTATACTATATTCACTATTTGCTTTATCTGACTTACATATTCCAATTCAAGAATTTTGTACCCCCCTTAAATTGTTTCTGAAGCTGCCACTGCTATTCAGTGTCGAATCTGCCACCGAAGGAACGCAAACTCTAGGATTTCCGGGTCAGAGTTCCTGTAGTGGCTTCATTTGTTCTGATGGGCAGTCAGTGTCAGGACATGTTCAGACAGTCCAGAAACGCAAAGAAGTGAATTGTAGTAAATAACGTAATGAGTAGGTTTCGACAAAACGCCTCATAAAAATACGGTGGTCTCCCTAACAGATGGAGGCGTGGACGACCGCTCCAGGGGCTGCTAATGGCCGAAGTGGCACCAACGGATAATTATGGTGACTATTCCACTCATGAAATTAAAACCAATAGTGTTTTGGCTATATTTGGCGCATTTCGGAACTCTGTTGGGCGTAATTTCAGAAATACCACCAGTTCTTTGGAAATTCTCAGATAAAACTCCTCCTCGCTCGGGGATTTATCGACAATTTCCAAAGCACTCGTGCTATTACCCACAACTATTCCATTCGTGAAATTAAAACTAACAGTAATTAACTATACATACAAAATGCCCCAATCAGGGCGGTGTATCTCAAAAAGTTTACCGCTTTTTCTATCTGATTTTTATTACAGCTTCTCCCTACTGACCAATCATCAACTGTAACTCATCGGTCTTAGGAGACGGTATACATCGATCGTCGCTCTGTCGATGTCCAATACACCAAGCGTAGACATAAGCTCTTTGATTTAACATAGTTTTCAGTTATTTTCAATATCTGGCGCATTTTGGAACTCTGTGGAACATAATTTCACTCGTCGAATAGGCCTATTAAACAGCACTCGTGCTTTTAAAAGTCTCAGATAAAACCCCTCCTCGTCTCGCGAGCCCGGGATTTATCGACAATTTCCAAAGCACTCGTGGTGTTATTACGAACGGTATGAGACCGCAAGAAAGGAGGCAGGAGGAAGCGCGGGAGCGGCAGGGGAGGCCGCCGCTGAAACATCGCGCGTCTCCGCGACGGCGTCGCCACCCGAGATTCCAACGGCCTCGGGACGCATCGGCAGATAGTCATCTCCGCGGACGGTGCCCTCCACGGAACGCATCGAGGGCGACAAGGACGATCTGCCCGGATACGAAAGAGCGGCGGTGTCCCTTCTGAAGCTGCCGGGCAGGAGCTACTCCGGCTGGTGAAGAGATGACACGGCGGACGAGAGGCAGAAGTTGCACTCGTTCGGTAAATTGACTGTCATTCAGCCAAGCCGCGGGAAGCACAAATCTTACAATTTTATGACAACTACGCAATTTATGCAAAGTCTTCAAATGAGTGTTTATTAAAATATTTCGATTAAAATGTAAGACAACATTTTTTTATTGCGTCAGTTGCTTCATTCTACCGTATCAATAACGCTATCAACTTGTTAGCTTGGTTGTTCCTAATCACAAATCAGACGATACTGATTGGTACGGTATTCCCTATGAGCTGTCGTTGGCAGTTCCTATGCCATCATTGACTGCGGAGCGAGAGTGCAGCTTCAGGGTGAGGGAGAAGAAGTGGCGGCGGCGGCGGCGGCAGTGGACGCGACGGAGGAAGCAGGGCTACGGGAGAGGAGGGTTGAAAGGGCGGGGAGGGGGCAGACGCTCTGCTTCGGAAGAAGAGCGAGGGAGAGGGAGAGTGGTGGCCTAATAAAATGGTGACGACGGCGATATTCGTTTTGTGGCGCACGTAACACACGAAACATGAGTCCTGCTTTTTTTGTGGCATGAAAAAGAAATAAAAATAAATTTTAAAAAACGACAGATCCCTTCCCTTCCTGCATTCTTTTACCTCTTTTTAACAAAATAAAAAGATGTGACCCACACAAGAGCTAAGGGGAAAAAAGGAAGGAAAAGGAAAGAAGATGCATGTAGTTGGAAAAAGAGTCTGTTTTGAAAACTTGCAAGATCCCGATTACCGATTAAACCAAGACAAACCGACACGCATCCACGGAGACATTTACAAATGTAAAAGCCAAGCCCGGTAGACCAAATTGGTGTGCACCTTACAAATTGGCCAACCAGTTTGATAACAATTAATTTTAAATCACGCAAACACAGCAGGCTGGCCGGCCGGCCGCGTGACTCCTTGTGTCGCCTGGGTCTTTTTCTGCGTGGTCTTATTTTTGGTCGCGCTGCTCCTACTTTCCTGCTTAACTTCCCGTGAGCCTCTTCTGCTGCTTTGCATGCCAGCTCAACGAGGCGAGGCGTCCGCGCCGCACACTTCCCTAGAGCCCCTTCGCCCCTTCACCCCTTCGCCCCTTCGCCCCTTCGCCCCTTCGCCCCTTCGCCCCTTCGCCCCTTCCCCCTTCGCCCCTTGCCCCTTCGTCCCTTCGCCCCGCTAGGAAAACAACGTCGCCATGCAGGCGCTCGTGAGCTAGTCTTCTATAGCGCAAGTACCATGCGTAGGCAATTCCGCCCTCCGGTGCACGTGGGAACTATTTCCTTTTCTTATTGTTTGTGGCAGAAAACAGTAATGTACTAATGAGACAAATAAAAATTTATTAGCATTTCTGGGAGATTATTTTGTTTAAAGTGATGTGAGAAACACATGCCTTTACGTGCACTGAATTTTTTCTTGCCACTGCGAAGGCAGGGAGCTGGCTGTCTGGATTATTTGAGATCCGAACTCAATCTTTTTCAAAAGGTGCCCTGGCGCTCTTTGAATGAAATAATACAGAGCTGAAAGCGTGAGGAAATATGGGATGTTTGATCGAACATGCTACCTTCAAACATAATATTGATAAAAAAAATCCAATTTTTACTTTGAAGTCAGCATTTTGATAATTCCATGTTATCAATAATTCACAGATTATTAGCAATGAATTTTATGATATTATCAATGAAAGAACCCATGAAACACCGTGAACACCATAAAAAATAGTGCTCTTTTAGTTGATTGTAAGAGTAAGAAACGCTGGGGGAAGTTATAGAGACCCGAAAGCAAACTAAAAATGTGTTTTCTGTGATGAAAGCTGATGCCAGGACTGGTCGCATTCTGGGCCGATGGCACAATCTAAGGAATGAGGAAATGATATTTTCAAAACGACAACAGATGTTGATGTGTGATGGCCACAGACAATAAAAATACCTTTTGCTTTCTCCATTGGACGCACGAAGTAAAATAGACTTTTAAACTAAAATACTTTACTACGCACAAAAAACTTTATTTATTTATTTTTTATTTATTTTACGTCAAAAACAGTTAAAAACTGCGTATGACGTGCTATGGGGAAAAGTGAGTTGTGTGCACATTTTCAAATAAAACCCAAGACAATTTATTTTAAGGAAAATATAAAAATAAATTTTGAATTTTGAAAGGAGAAAAAAAAAAACTCCCCATGTAATAAAATCTATTTTCAAGCATAAATAAGCAATAAATTTTGGCTCTTATTACTTCCTGCCGCGACAACATGGAAACGATAATTTGAATAATTGTATTTCCCACTGAATTCTAGAAGACGTGCACAGAAAATGAAGTTACATTAATGTCCAGAAGCAAAACAAGGGGCCATCTCAGCATTTACTCAATGGATCAGGGAAACTGGACGAAAAACCTGAGCGAGATGGGGGTCATTGACCCGGAAGCTGTAGTACAATAGTTATTACAGGTTGTTTATACTCATTTATACAGTCCAAATGGTAAATAATGCATTACATATCATTGTTAAAATTAATGTTTTTTTTGTCTCTAATTTATAGAAACAGTTATGCAGCAGAAACGATTTCAGTTGGGATTTAAACTTTTCTATTGAATTTAATCGTTTAATGTCATCTTCAAAGTGTTGTAAAATAATGTACATGTATTGTATGTGAATTTTTGTAATGAACTGTTGATACTGTCACCTGGTGAATATGATTTCTACGTCGAGTGTTATAGTAATAGACTTCGGGATTTTCTGAAAAAATATTCGCGCCCTTGAGCAAGTCATTTTTTACAAAAACCATTGATTCGTAAATAAAAAGACACGGTAATGGTAGAATTCTAGATTAATGAAGAGAGGCTTACATGAATCACGTGGGTGGATTTGGTTATTATTCGTACAATTCGTTTTTGTAATCTAAAAGTCTGGGAGCTATAAGATGTATTTCCCCAGAATATTATGCCATATCTCAGGCGGGAATGAACATTCGCGAAGTATACACAACGAGCAGTATGATGACTGACTGAATTTGCAAGAATTCTGAACGCGTAGCATAATGAACTTAATTTTGTGTTCAATTCATTTAAATGGACGTTCCATTTAAGGTTTGACTGAATTGAGAGACCTAAAAATTTTGTTGCCTTAACATCAGTCAATGGTACACTGTTCATTTTCAATGGAGCACAGAATTGTTTATTTGAAATGGAAAACTGCATTAAAACCGTTTTCTTTTCGTTTACTATTAATTTATTTCGGAGCCAATTTGAAACATCTGATATTGTACTATTTACGGTTTCTTAAACACTTAAACACAAATCTTCAACCAGTTGGAACCACTAACGACAGCGCCAGCATAGGACATGTAAATCTCAAGACGAAAAAAATATGAGCGAGAAAAACCGTACTAAAGAGGGAGGGTGGACATCTGTTTTGAGATATGTTGAACAAACCTGCTAGTAATTCTTTATCAAACCGAGTTGAAAGTCAGTAAGTAACATTCGTGTTCGTCGTTAGTAAATTAAATACAGAAATGATGAAACGAAGTTGTTATACGCCAGAATAAGATTGAGTTCAGAGCTCAAATAATTCAGCCTGCCTGTTTTCTGCCTCTGCAGTGTCCAGGAAAATTCAGTGCATTTAACGGCATGTGTTTTCCCTATCACTTTAAACATAATAATCTCACATAAATGCCGATAACTGTTCAATTATCTGATTAGTACATTAGTGTTTCCTGTCACAAACAATAAGAAAAGAAAAGAGCCTTGGTAGACGATGGACTGTTGTTGTTTTGTCGTCGCTTTTCAACCACTAGGTCATACAGCGACGATTATAATTACCATTGCTTTTTAACTTTGGAGGTAACGGTGACTGATCGTTTGTTGCTTGCTCTCTGAGTGATAACAGCGCTCTGGAGTTGCAAAACGATTACGACATGCGAACATAATCAACCGTAGGTCAGGTTGTCGCTGCATTCAGCCAGCCGCCCCACGGGACACTGTATCTTCAGAGCACTAATCATAAATAAAACGGACGGTAGGATAATGAAGGACAATGTGTACTACACTGGCACATCGGGAGATGTCTCTGGAGTGGTTTACCACCAACCATTGGTAATGATACTGACGGTGAAACGATGATGGTCAGAGTGTATACTGGCATTTTAGAATATGTCTCTGGAGTGTTTTACTGGTCAATTGCTGGTAACTATGCGCTGAGACATGACGAGAGAGAGAGAGGGAGAGAAGGAGAGAGAGAGAGGGAGAGAGGGGGAGAGGGGAGGGGGGAGAGAGGGGGGAGGAGGGAGAGAGGGGGAGAGAGGGGAGAGGGAGAGAGGAGGGAGAGAGGGAGAGAGGGAGAGAGAGAGAGGAGAGGGGGAGAGGGGAGAGAGAGAGGAGAGAGAGGGAGAGAGAGAGGGAGAGAGAGAGAGGGAGAGAGAGAGTGAGAGAGAGAGGGAGAGAGGGAGAGAGAGAGGGAGAGAGAGTGTGTGGAGTGGAGTGTGAGTGTGAGTGTGTGTGAGTGTGTGAGTGTGTGAGTGTGTGAGTGTGTGTGTGTGTGTGTGCGCGTGTGTGCGTGTGTGTGTGAGTGTGTGTTTTGGCACTTTGGGAGATGTCCTTTGAGTTATTTAACTCAACCTCCAACTGCCCCCGATTGCAAAATTCAGAAATCTCTCAGTTTTTGCTACAGCAGTCGCAACAGCAGCAACCGCAACAACAGCAACAACCACAGATGCAGACAGATAAAATGCCGCTTACCTTTCAATCTAAGACTTCTCCACATAACGCTGCGCCCGGTGTTCAACGGCAAGAAGTTTCCTACAACAACAAAAAGTGCCTTGAACAAATGACCCTCAACGCAATGTTAAAGGCATACACAAACAAAAAAACTAAGCTTTGAATCTAGGAACGTGTTCAGTGTTTTGGGTGAAAGTGGAAATACTTGTGTTCCAAATGAAATAGAATGTAATGCAATGAGATTAAATGGCAACCAGGCTCCAAAACCACCACCATTGTTCGTACCAGGAATGATGAATATAAACCATAATGTAGTGCATGGTACGGTACATGGTGGCACAGCAAACATTATAAGTAGCAAAACGAAATACAACACACTTTATGAATTTAGAGAAAATTATCTCTAAACAAACTCGGAGAACGAAAGGGACAATTTTGGTGATGTTAAGTTATCAGCAGTCTAGTGTCCACCAAAGTAAGACTTTCTGAAAGTAACTTTATAAATTTCTTCCCCTCATTAGGGTCAAGATTTGTTTTGTTGGACATCTCAATGTCAAAAATCAACAATGAAGCTCCAGACTGAATATATCGAGAGGCAAATAACTCCGAAATGGGATTAAAAATGCATACTGTAATGTTCTATCTAGTGGCGAACCATCATATAGGCCCACAGATGAATAATATTCCAGATCAGTTAGACATATTCATTACCAACGTTATAAGCCAATCTCATTTCAATATTCAACAGTAATTTGATTTCAGTTCTGACCACTCCCCATTACAAATATTTTCTCAAAAACGGCTGCAATTTTTTATGTACATTTTTCCTCGCTTTTCCTCAAAGAACGGCAAAGAAAAAGATGCGGGATCCATTTTCGGCGTATACTATGTATTTTCAAAAATTGTAAACAACAGAAAACTAATATTGCAATATTAACGTAGTTTTTTAATCTCCCTTACATCGTAAGAAGAGAAAGTCTTGTAATCTGCACCGCGAAACAGCGAATTTTCGACAGAAAAACTGTTATTGCTGGTAAGGAAAAAGTGGTAAATCTGGTTCTTACATGTATAATAAATTACTTGCTCTAATTCGTTGTGTAGTCAGAATTCATATTTTGTGGGTCATTAATACCGAAAAATGAAATGATCCGTCTGATATCGGTAAAACGTGGGGGGGGACTTTACATGAAACTTCAACATTTTCGAAATTTTATGAAAAATTTTAAATTTTTACTAACTTTATCCTGGTATAGCGTAAAAAAGCTCTTAAAAGAGTGGCGTTTCATTTTCTTTGAAATCTTACTTTTTTTAATTCCAAAATTTCAATTTTTTTCTGCGACTTCCCGCAAATACAATAATGAAGATTTGTTTATTTAAAGAAATCTGTTCATCACAAACTCATCTTCAAATAAGGTCTTGTTAAATTTTTCGAAAATACGAGTTGAGTGCTTTTGCGTGAAACATGGAAATTTTTTTCTCTCTCAAAAACGACTAAACCATTCAGATGATTTCCTCCAAAATTTATTTCCCCAATCGATTTGAACAAACTTGAGGCCCTGCTGTTTTTGTTGTTGTTGTTGTTGTTGTTATATGAAATGTGTTACAAAATACCAGTGCTTTGAACTTAGAATACTAGTGATGAGTAAAGTTCATTCACATGCATTTATTTTAGCTGATGGTATCCCGGTTACGTAGTGTGAAGATTCCACTATCTACCAGAGTAATATTTACTCTTTGGGCGTTAAAATGCATGTAATCTGTGTTGTTATTATATTTTTACTTTACAGTAGTATAGAGAAAGTTATGTAATGCTTCGCGAAAAAACCGCGAATTTTCGACAGAAAAAAATTCATTGCCGGGACCTGAAAACACGAAAGTGGATAAATCCAGTATCTAAATTAAGAGAGAAAAAATTCTCTAACAGGTGTAACCAGAATCCCAGTTTTGTGGCTCTTTGATACCAAAAAAACAATTGAAAGCAAAACGTCCGTCCGACCGTCCGACCGTCCGACCGTCCGTCCGTCCGTCCGTCCGTCCGTCCGTCCGTCCGTCCGTCCGTCCGTCCGTCCGTCCGTCCGTCCGTCCCCCCGTCCGTCCGACCGTCCGTCCAAATTGATGAAACTCCTGTCTCTCTGGCCTAATTGAAGCTTTCACATTCTCAAAAACATTTTTTATAATTTGGGTACTTTACCCCCAATTTTTTTCTTTAAATTTTTGGTAGGGGTAGTGTCATACTCTATACGATGACATAAACGTCATTTTGTTCTATTCTTTTGTTCTTACAAAAATTACAAAAATTTTATTTTTTTGACTTGTCTCTCACGACGGTAATATTTGTATTAAAGGTGATTTCTTTGCGTTATTATTATTATTATTATTATTATTATTATTATTATTATTAGAACATGTGTTTTAAATAATGGCAAATAAAGTTTCTCGAAAACTTAACTGTTTTCTGTTCAAATAAGCTCAAATTCGCATTTTCAAAACGCTCAAGTGCCTTTTCAAAATTGCTTCAAACTGGTTCTTCAAATTTTGTGTACAGATAGCAAAAATTACACTGTTTAAGATGACACACAATTCATTTTATGTATTCTTTTATTTTTAAAAATAACACATGTAATTTTTTTAAATGTCTCACACCGTTCATATGCACATTTCCATCGATTTGTGTACATTACTGCATTTGTGGGAGGAAGTGCTTCAAATGTCTTTAAATGAAGTTTTTCAAAACTCAATAAATTCCTGCGAAAAAGAGCTTCAAAATTCGCATTTACAGTAATGCTTAATCGCCTTTTTCTTATAAACGGCTACAAATTTTCGAAAGAAAATTTATATTTAGGACAAGATTTTACTCTTCTTAATATTCTTGAAGTAATATTTCGGTTCTTCTATTACGAAACCGAAATATTGAGAAAATGTCAAAAAAATGTACTTAGAGCAACCGTAGATGGCGGTTGTCTAGAGAATGGAGAAAGACCTTAAAGCCAGTCCACACCAAGGAAATTCGAAAAATTTGCTATGAGAAAGTCTGTGCCATTCTGTGGCACCTCTAGTTTTCTTACAGCAAACAAATGTCTTGGGGTGTGTGAGTAAACTTTACACACACAATGTGTGCACACGTGTGCAAATGTATGCACATTTTGTAATTAAGAGTATTAAAGAGCTTCGGTACTGCATGACGCCGATTGAGTCTCTAGAAAAAATTTAAGTACTACTACTATAAAGATTGCTTCAAAGTTAAATTAGTATTTCCGAAGTTGTTTATAAAGTTGTTTAATGATACTGTAATTACTAATCGCCCAATTTACAACCTTTTCTTCCGAAAGTTCACTTTTGAAGTGAGTAAATTTTACTCAATAATATGCAATCAATTTCAAAATAGCATTTTAGTTAAAAAGGTCAGGTACATTTTTTTAAATATTAGTAGTTTAGCGTAATTTTGCGTTTTGAATTTTCAAATCAAATTTCCTGCGCCCGACAATGAGAAGCAAATCATTTGGCAAAATCTTCATATCAAATTGGCAAAATTTTGCATTTCCTGTAAGATCTTGGTTTTCTTGTAATTGTCAACTTTTGAATGTCAAAGTGACGAAATATTGCATTTCAGGTAAGAGATTTAGAGCGGCGAATATTTTTGGGGCAACTAATTAACAACAAAAAGCGACGATTTCCCATGTATTTTTTTTATTTATCACTGCAATGGCTTTCTTTTAATTGCCAGGATAACTTGATATCAAATTAGCAGAAATTAAATATCGGTTTTAGTTGAGCGACTTTTTTCGCGTAACAAATTAGTAATAAAAAGCGACAATTTTTAGACCAGTTTCTAGTATTTTTTTAAAAACTTTGCTACTCTAACTTTACGGACATAGGTTAAACTAGAAAATGCGGAGTGGATGATGGTGGAGGGTGGTGGAAAGGGAAAGGAGGAGGGGGTATAGGAAGGTATTCGTGTCTCCTGATAATACATTCGCCGTAATATTATAAAAAACTCTCGAGTTGGAATTAATAAAACGTACATATTCTACTCATGGCTCTTTGAGACACCCCCAATTAAAGTAGTTTGCGGTTCCCAACTGCACTTGAGGAATATCTACAAAACGAATATTTCACTCTATTTGCACATGCAATTTCATTCGCATTTTTATACCAAAATACTTAGTGCGGCTACGTTGAGGTCTTGCAACTCATTTCCAAGTTGAGGAGAAGGCTCTCACGATTAACATAAAACATCCTTGAGCGTATGTAACGCCCAATTACCGACGCAATTTATGCGACAATACTTTGAGAACTAAAACTCACCTCGTAAAATTCACCTGTTTTATGATAATACTGAAATATTTTAATAGTTTCTGGAAACCACTCACTCGTCACTTTAAACTTCACTTACATCTACCTTAATGATTCATCGCATTTCACTAATATTATCCGTTTAAAATGTTCACTATACTTCACAACGAAGAACACAGGTCATGGTAGACACACCAAATACGACACTACCTCCGACTATCGAAATCTACCCCTCAAAACCTGACTTCCTCTCGTCCCCACCTCCGGCGAGCACTCCCCTTCGCTCGGGCGATGCAAACTGCCTGTTGCCAGTTCCTTAAGTTGTATTACCGAATTTTCTATTCTCTAGTTCAACCACTTTTTGCACAAACTGTATGTAAAAAAGATTTAACGCAACTGAAAGAAATTCAGCATGGCACCAACTGCGCACAAGGTCAAATACAATAAAATGTAATTATGAATGGCAAGTAAACGTTTTTCCGCCTTCCAAGTTCGTACTGATGGGCTCAAATGCCGCCAATATCCACAAAAGATATACTAATTGCTTTAACATTTTGATATCAAGCAACATATCTAGAAATTGACTCGTTTGGGTAACAAAAAGAAAAGTTACAGTGGAAGATGAAAAACCACGAACAAGTACTACACTTACTCCAGAAAATCGATGAGAGATGAGAAAGCATATTTGGTAAACATATTCTTTAAGACTAACATGGAATGGAAAGTATTTTTTGCCAACAGAATTCGTTTTAAACTTAACCTAATACAGTAGTCGTAACGAATGGGCCGGACGGTTTTAAAAAATGTGACGATCTCGAAAGAAATGTTTAATATTGTGATTGTGATCTGTGACATGTTTCTTTATATAAGCACAATACAAATTTATCAAAGCGTATTTTTTATGAAAAGTAATCCCTGTATGATACAACCTTATTTCTAAATTAAAAGCTGTACTAATTAAAAAGAAGTTGTCTATTGTTATTTGAAGTATATTTATAAAATACATTTACCATAATAATAGTGGTTTCTGATAATAACTTGTTTGTTGCATTTCATTTAGAAACAATTTTTTTAAAGATAAGTTATCCATTGTCATCCAGCCTTCCCCTTTTGAGTGCATGCAACAAAATGAAAGGGAATCAATAACAACTCACAAACACAAATATTACATTTCAAACTTTAACAAATGACTTTGACCATACAGGTGAAACAACCACTCAAACTTAAGTTTAAACAGAAAAAAATGTAACCTCAAACTTGAAATTAAGCCAGAAAACCTACCAAATGTAATACTTCAAAAAGGAATACTCCAAATAGTAATATTTTTTACCTTTCTTTCAATTTCTTTTTAACAGGCAAAGTTATACTTTGAAACTACTACACTCAACCACTTGTTTCAATAACACTAGAGAGCCAGTAATCAAATTGAACTACAGATCAATTATGGTCAGTAAATGGTAAAGAGCATGAAGAAATTAAAAAATTATATTCACAAGCTCTAATTTAAAAACAATAAAATAAATACAAAACAATACCTTTTTTCTTAAAGTTTTAAAATAAAATTTGATGTTATCCAGCATTTTCAAAATGCTAAAACACAATTTGAAGTATTAAAGAGTTTAAAGCAATAGTAACATGAGCCGCTTTGTGGTAAAAGAAAGAAATGGTCATTAAAAGGGAGTGGAACACAGCACTTTTTTTATCAGCCAATTATTTATTTGGAGAACTACTGATTGAAATAAATTCAAATCCTCAAGTCAAAAGAAGTCAAGAATTAGAATTTTCAGACAGCCATCAATAAATGTAATTATTTACTTCTTGAAATTTTCAACCACAAAAGAAATAACAAAACATTTTGTTAATAAATGGGAAATACAGAAAATTATTATAAAAACGAAGCACAATACGTACTGATGTATTTTAATTTTTTGACCAATTAGTAAAGTAACAAGGTTAATAACAGACAGTTTAATTTAATAGGAATTAGGTCAAATTTGTAAACATAATTTACTTTCAATAATTAAATATTAATAATATATATTAATATATTTTTTTTCATTTAGTTAACTAAATATGCTCATTTATTCCATGAAAAATTTTGATTATCACTATGTTTACTGCATGTGTGCAATTAAAACCTCACTATGGGATTAAAATTTCACATCTACCAATCAGAACTCAGAAAAATGATCAAAATCATTTAATTATGTCTCTATAATACAGACGTAGCCAGGTATTTCCAGTCATCATCAAACATAAACAAAAGTACACATCACAGATTATGTACGTCAAAAACATATAATCAAGGAACAGATAAAACAAAACTGTAAATGAATAATTATTACTACTCCTTAGACAATCATGTTAATATTTATAGTACATTAAGTTAAATGAGAAACTGTTATCATCCCCATACTTGGCATCATTCATCCTAACCCAGAAGTAGCTTTACAGATACTTCACCTGTTCAAACATGACAGTCCAGGAAGAACAGTTATTTTGACAAAACTTCTTTATTTTTTTACAAAATCAATTCAACTGTTTATAATTTAAAATACTGATATTCTTTACATGCCATATCTTCTTCAACATAAACAAGTATGACCGTAAATATTTCGGTTGGACACTAGCTGATTAATGGAACATAAAATATTTAACATGAATAGATGTGCTACATGTAAAACATTTGGTTTTAATATAAAAAAATGTAAATTTCAGTTGTATTTTACCTGCTCTGAAAAGTAGGCCAGAAAATATTCTGAGTCAGAACTGAATTGTCTTCCTCCTTTCCAACGTAAACACATGTTATTCTCTCATACATTCCCCTATTTTTCGTGCAAAGTAATGTTTTCATAGCTTTGTCAGCTCCTCTAATATTCCATCCATATGTTAAATAACATTTTCAAACATTTCTTATTTATTTCCAATGTTATTTTCTAAGACACAACCGCGATCATAAATATGCACTGCAAGGCCTACTAAAATAGGTATTGTTTAGAACCAATATGTCATCATATAGATGCCTCAAATGGTAAAGATATGTTTGAATTTCTCAGAATTAAAACTATTCTTAAATGGAAACGAAAAAATATTGAACGTAGCAAGTGGATAAAGGGGTATAATTGCACTAAAGGGGTAAATAAGAAAACTCGCTCCTATCGTCGCTCGTTTTCTTGAATACTCATGCACTTATACCCCTCTTTATCCACTCGTTTCATTAATTACTATATTAGGTTTGACTTTTACAATCCATCAATAATCTCTCAAATAATAATGTTGATAAGCAGCACTTTCACAATTATATTCCAATTAGATTCTCTTAAAAGATATGTTCTTCAACCCCCTTATTCATATCCAATTTCCGTCAAAGACATCACAAATTCCCGCACTTAACAAGCATGCCCATTACTGGGTTGCATTCATAACTCATAACTCATTAGTTACCTAACTCTCAATATTCTTTCGTTTTACTCATTGTCGTGTTATAGTAATAATATTATACTCGTACGTGTTCAAAATATCAGAACCTAAGCGAAATACCTTGAGGAAGCCAAGTCCTCACACAATGTAGCGAATTTTCCACAGTAAGGTTTTCGAATATACCGCCTCTTTTTAACGCTATCCTACGGCCATTGTCCAAACTAAACATGGCTGCGGAGCTGTTGACCTTTAGGACGAAAAATAATGGAATTGGTCAATCGCGGTCAACAATATATTTTCCCTTTGTGTAGCATGTAAACGGTGGTTTTCATATCTAAACCCAATATAATCAAACTCTCAAGTATATCCAGTTTTAAGTTGGACACACATTCTTTTACATACAATTTGTTTGCGAGTGTCAAATTATTTTCCAAGAATGCTGTAAGATCACTTATGAAATATAAGCCATACACCTCCGGTTGTACTAGATTTTCACGACATCTGTTAGCAGATACGTGAAGTACTTGAAGAAAATGAGGGCATAGTTATCCTTGTTCAACACGGTTTTGAAATTCAAATTAACTTATAAATTTTTAATGGTGAATGGTGATCCATTCTTCTTCGCCAGCAGAATGTGTATCCGTGTGTGGTGATTTTTATTTGTTTAAATATGGCTGACGGCGAAAACATTGAAATTGACTATGACAGTCCTGACAGAAGTGATGTGGCTGTAAAAGTAATTTGCTTAGGTGACAGTGCTGTTGGTAAATCTAAGTGAGTGTATGGGTATAAAAATTAATGTTTACAATTACACATGTGTGTATGTTATAATTACACTTTATCTTCTTATAGGTTAGTTGAAAGATTTCTTTTGGATGGCTATAAGCCTCATCAACTTTCAACTTATGCCTTAACCCTTTTTCGATATACCACAAAAGTGGAAAATGATTCTGTTGTTGTTGGTATGTCAAAATGAGTACCTAATTTCAGATATTAAATATGGGTTAGACTTCTGTAATATCCAATCTCAAGCTTGCATGTCATAATTGTTTCAGACTTTTGGGATACGGCCGGACAAGAGATGTTTCAGTCAATGCATCCATCGTATTACCATCAAGCTCACGCATGTATCATGGTATTTGATGCAACAAGAAAAATAACATACAAGAATCTTTCAAATTGGTACCAGGAATTAAAGCAATACAGACCTCACATACCTGTATTTTGTGCAGCAAATAAAATTGATGGTATACCCAAGCTTCTGAAAAATGAATGAAATATTTACTTGTGTAAAATTATAAAACATTTCTTTGCATTCTTTCAGCAAATATGGATGTCACTCAAAAATCTTTTGCATTTCCTCAGAAGAACAACATTCCTTTATATTATGTCTCAGCTTCTGATGGAACTAATGTGGTGAAGGTATAGAAGAGAATAAATCCTTTATTTTTTGTCAGTAGGTTTAGCCATTAATTTTGTTCTCATCCATGCCTATTTTGTTACAGCTTTTCCGGGATGCAATTCAAGCTGCAGTAAAATATAAAAAGAATCCTACAGACATCACAGATCAAATAATGGAGGAACTAGAAAGAATATGAAATGCAATTGTTTAATATTTTGTAATTACAATTTTTAATCTGGTTTTATTTATGTATAATTTTTATAAAGATCAAATATCTGAATAATTTTCATGTATTACCAGAGTGTACAACAATTAAGTATGCAAGAAGTATAAAATGAACTCGCTCAATTTTATATTACATTTGAGTAATTATTTATAGATTTTATGTTTTTGAACCTGTAAAAATTAATCTGAAGGTTTTTTCTTATTTTATTTTTAGAAAAAAAAAATTGGTACTATTAACCTTTTTAGAAAGCCTACATTTAAAAGCAGACAAGTTTCACATTTTTCTCATGTAACAATATCCTATGACATTCCAGTATTCCATTATGTCACAGTGCCTGTAATATTTACAGCATTTGCCTTAGAAAGTGCCTCTCTCAAAGAAAAGGTGTTGCTTCTAGATAATTGTAAATGTTTCTAGTGTCAAGTGACATTTGTAATATTTTCCCTAATTATTAGTTTTTTTATAGAAGAGCATTTACTGTACCAAAGAATACTTCGTTTATTTGTTTCTAGTCCATGATAGACTGATATTAGTATTGAGTTACCTGAGTTAAGATGTGAGTTTCGTAAATAGATTTGATTTCCCATGTTCTGATGAAACTTCCTTGGAAATTAATTGCTGATATTGATGTTTATATTATGTAATTTGAAATGCACATCTGTATTTCAATTTTTAAAAGGGTTGCCTGTAAGAAGGGACCAACTGATTCAAGTGCCGTTACCAGAAAAATGAATGGGAACAATCAAACATTATGCACAGTGAAATAACATTATTGGTACCTGGTGGTTGCTTTTTTAAAGTATTGTTTTACATGTCATTTTTGACTGCACATACACATAAATAACAGATATCTTTGTACATATTTTGAGCTTTAAGTGTTGTGTATTAATGTAAAATGATGTTATGATTGGATGTTTAAAGTGTTGAAAATTTGCTCTTTTTTTCATTTGTATTTGTTACAGCACAAATATAAATCATCAAACAAATCGCAAAAAATTAATAAATTGCTAAAATGTATTGTCTAGCTCATTAAAGGTATTTAAATGTATTTGTGATTATGGAAGTTGGTTGCAATAATTTTTCAGAAGTAGTGTGTACTTTGAGTGCAAGTCTGAATACCATGTAGTTATTCTTTATGTATTAGCATCACAAAAAATGTATTTACAGGCCCATTTGCGTACCTTCAAACAAACTGAAGAATTCCTACATGGAAATCTTTAAAAGGCATTGAACTAATGATTTCAAATGGAAAATCAATCATGGTAATAGATTACATATTCCATGTTTTACAAAAATTTTGTATTAATTTTCAGTGGTGAAAGGAATCATTTATTCAGCTCAAAGAAGGTGTCAAATGACAAACACAGCATACATTTGACATTTTTGAATTTATGTTTACCACAATTGACTGATTTTGTAGGTGCATATTAAAGTTTGTATTTTATTGTTGATTTAGCATAAATAAAAGGTTTTACTTCACATTCATTCTCCTTATTTATCAAGGTTTGAAAAGTTGACAATGGAAGTTCATGTGTTTTATTGCTACTGGGACTGAGAGGAGGGAACATTCCATGTTAGGTAAATAATAGTATGTATTTATGTCTATGATCAATAGTATGTGCCAGAAGCAAGGGAAATTTAATGTAGTTGCAACAACAATTCAGTACTATAGGTAGAGAATACCCATGAGGTTTTAATTCATTTCTGTTCAACCCTTTGTGTACTTATTCAAAATTTGAAGCAGATGAAAAGCAATCTCCAGAAACATCAAGTATAACTTTCAAAGAACTAGAACAAAAATTGAATTAAAGAAATTACAAAAATAAATGTCAGTTAAAATATAAGTTCTTATTAGATTGCATTCTAATTGCATTCTTCTTCAAGAATAAATGATAGCAAGAAGTATTTAGTGAGCATTTCATTTCCCACAATGTGAGACATCAAGAAGAATAGTTTTACTGAGCATAAAGTTTTGTCATCCTTCCAAGTTTCTCAAATTTGTAGAGGGCTTGCAAAGCAGGCAGAGATAAACAATTTGTCACAATTTACTATGGCATGCCATTTTAATACAGGAATAACTTTTGGAATTGTATCCCAATTGAAATTAATACTTTTTCATAAAGATAAAGTTACATAATGCTTTAGGAAAAATGACAGAAAAACATTTTGGGGGTCTCTGATACCAAAGAAGTGGTATCTTCCCTGTATAGTGAGGTGGTCATTTCAAAAGTAAGTTACACAAAGTATTTGTTACAGCAGTTGATGGGCAGTCAATGAGACTGATTGTTACAGGTTTGATTTTTTAAGACCAGTAGACTATTGTCCAAATGCTTGAAGAATATAGAGAAAACTAGTTTTGTGCTGTGATTAAACATTTTCATATGATGAGTCTGTGCAGATTATTGGATAAGTATCTGCAAACTCATTACCAGCATTGAAGATAATTTACTGCTGAAATAATGAATTTAAGCATGATCCCAGAAAATGATAAATGCCTCCAGCTGGCTAGATGAGGTCATCATAAATAAAACTGAAAAAGTTCATGATCTGGAAGATTGCAGAATAAAAGTGTGAAATAACTGTCACCATCTCGGTTCTCAAATGGCCATCCATCACATTGCACAGGATGGATGCCACAATTGCTTAATTTTGACCACCAACTGGTGCAGAAGAATAATTCAATGCTGAATTTGACAATATTAAAGCTTAATCGGCAGGACTTGTGGAGGAGGTTCATAATTCTAGATGAATCTTGTATCAATTATTTCACTTTTGAAACCAAACAACACTGAGAAAAGTGGCCAATGATTGGTGAGAGTGCACCAAAGAAGGCAAAGATAATTTTGTCAGCTGAAAAGATGATGGACATTTTGTTTTGGGATTTCCTGTGGGATCCTGATTTACATAGGTGGGATCTACTACCCTTCATTTGAAACTGGAGATGGTTATAAAACAGCCTATATTGATGCACCGGGAAATCACTCCATTCTCTTCATCAAGAGTCTCACAAAATTTTTATGTTCCCATTACTGAAAAAGCGTTTTTTCTCAAAATGTCTATCTATCTGAGAACAACACCTACATTGTTATAAATTTTTTCAAAAATGGATATTCCCTGATAAATGGGGCAACTCAAGGTCTTTTAAATTTTAAAACATCTTTTAATTTTCAAAATAGCTCTCTATTTTGTCTTTAAATGCTTTGCTTGAATTTAGCAAAACATGCTTATGCCTGTTAGTTTAGAGTGCAAAAGTAGCAAATAAGTCAATTAGTCCAGTCAAATGGTAGAAAATAAGGGAAAGTTGGTGTAGTTTTCAAATTTGGTTCCCACTTGTTTTTGGGGTCGCTGAACACGAATATCAGGTTTGCCAACAAAAATTTACCTGAAAACACGTTTTTTATGCAAAAAGTGTGTAAAAATCACGATTTTTTTTCTTCAAAATAACGAAAACAATCCACTTTTCGTAAATAGTAGTATATGAAATGAAAGAATATGAAATTACTTACATTTAATGACATTAGGATTTCCCCTCCAATCAACGGTTTAGCCGTGAGAGCACCGCGAAAATTGGTGAAATAAGCGGAACAACAAAAAACGGGAATTACCTCACTTTATCTCAAGATAATTATAAAACTATTCATTTTCGTAATTATTAACCGCAAATAAAATGAAAGGGTATATAATTGCCTACATTTTATGTGTTAAAGGTTATTTTTCTAGGATCAATGGTATCGCTGTTAGTGTGCGAAGTATGCCTGCATGACACTGTGAACACGGCAGTCCACTTAAGATCCCTCTCTCACTAAACTCTTATATGTAATTCATGTCTAATAAAGTTGTGTGCAAGTAAATACGGCGGTTTTTGAATAAGCTTACATTTAAATTAGAAAATGAAAAGTATATTATTAATAATGTTAAAAAGAAAATTAAAATTTTGGAAGACGAAGGACTCCAGCATCACCGACGAGGAGGGGTTGGTTGGTTAGGCTCTTTTACTGAATTTACTCTTTAAGCTTGTGAGTCCCTATGCAACGCCGTTTCTCTTAATAGAGGCGGTGTAGCCCTATGCCTTAACCACAGCCTAATTATTAGGCTGTGCCTTAACATTGAGTTCTTTTAGTTTTCCCACCGCAATGTTCTAAAAGAGCCACCGCAGAGCACGGAGTGGGAAAGGTCCTTACCGCCTTGAAAGACTCCGAAGGGAATTCCAATTTTCTGTCTTCGTCTGAAATAGCTGCATCTTAATTTTATGAATTTCGCATGTATTGAAAACACACAAGTTCAGTCAATTCTTGATGGTATTGAATGCAATTTTTTATGTTTAGGGAATTTATTTTTATTGAAGTTAAGTTTGTTGATTCAAAATGTGCATTTGAAGAGTTCTTTGTATGAAGTTGGTCATTCTGAAAGAAAATTACTCTTCCTGTACCTCTTCTGTAACGGTGTGTACAATGCTCTTCCCTTTTCCATTAAACTTTTTTATTTACATATGGCTTATTTTACTAGTAAATGAGACATAATAAAAGGAATATGACATAACTTCAATAATACAATGAACAAATGCAATTAGTTTTACGTTGAACCATTTTCAGGGTTGCCTGAGTTTGGAGAGCTTCTTCCCCAAATGTCGTGTATCAATTCCCCAAATTATTATTTAAAAATGGAGAAACCATGAGTCGGTTCTATTCACATGTTTTACTACGTAGGACTACGGGACCCTTTTCGAATTTTAAGAGGAAACTGGAAACTAAATGAACAGAAAGCTTGGTAGGATAGCCATGTCATGTGGCATGAAGTATATGATGGACCAACTAGAGTAACAGACGGGATGAGTAGTATTACTGATTTGGCTTTCAAAATGAAAGTTCCAGAATTAAATGCGAGGTGGTGAATGAACGCAATGTGGGCTTGTGCTTAGGTACACGATCCTCAAATAATCCTAAAATACTTATCATATATAAGGTATACGTATTTTCCATCTAATTTCAATCAAAATCGAAATATTACAGCAACATCGACGTATGCAATTATTTAGAAATAAAGAACATCTGTCAAGCGCTCTTTCTGGTTGCAAGCCAGGCAGCGCATCGATGTGTGACGTCACGCTTACGGACGTTTAAAGTATTGCGAAGCACGAGCCATCCGACTCGCCGCGCGCCAGTTTGCGTCAATTGCGAGCTCTCGGACGTTCCCCGTGAGATTTAGTACCTCGAGAATTCACAAGCTTATAACGCGCTGGCAATAACAGCGCCAGTATTGGAGGGGCATACTAATTTTCCTTTCTTCATCTGAACCTCACTTTTTAATTGTAGGAACTCTCGCATGATTGACAGTACGCAAGTTCAGTCAATTCTGGACGGTTTTGAATGCTTTATTTAGGATGTTTGGGAAATTTATTATCATTTTATAGTAGGTTTATTGATTCAAAATGTGCATTAGATTAGTGAAGTTTCTTTAGTGTAAAAGGTTGACCACTGTGAAAGACAGTCTCTCTTGGCCTCATTGCATGTACTTCTCTTCCATGCAGTTTGCGTCGTTTTCATGTGATAGCAATAATTATTGTTTGTGATAATGATCAGTTTTATTGTTGATTTCGTTAACCGGTGTTTTCGTCACCGTTTCCTCCTGTTGCTGCTGTTTGTGAGCTGAGACTGACAAATCATCTCATCTCATGATAACGTACTTCACATTTTGAAAAAACTATTATTGGATGTCACTTTAATATGTAAAGTTATGAATATGCTAAAAAATTTAAAAAGTTCAAACTAAGAGAGCAATAAATAATTCAGATCCTAAAAAATACAGATCTTGCAAAACTATCAGATTACAGACCCAGAAAAATTACAAAATGGCATTATTGCAAGTGATTTTAGGTTAGTGAATTTTCGGAAAAAGTACGGTCGATGCTCGAAGCGCCAGAGTGACATATTTCTTCGACGTATAAAAAATCAAGATATCAAAATAATACTTTCTTTAAACTAGTTGTCCTACAACTGCACAACTACTTTCTCGCGTTATTGGAAGCAGCTACGTAATATTGAAATATTGCAATTCCTGCTGTACTAACACATCAGTTATTACATGAAAACCTCCAATTCAAACAAAGCGTCTGTGATGTATATCTGCATTCATTTCGATCAAGGAGGTTATAATATATGGAGGTGACATCGGCCCCAGAAAGTGAAGCCAATCGCTGGTGGGTCCGATATGTTTTATTGACCAGAACATGAGTGCGTCTCGATGTATTCCGGCTTGCTAGCTAGTTTCTTTCTGTTTATTGCTTTGCGTTCCACTATACCGCGAATTATTTATTTTTATTCCTGGAAAAACCTTTAATAAACATTTTTTACCTGAGAAATAAATTGTTTGGAAGTATATTTCTCAAGGTGAGTATCTAACCAAAGGAACTTCATTATCTGTGCACGTCTTCAAGAATTCAGTGGGGAATATAATTATTCAAACTATCGTTTCCATGTTGTCGCGGCAGAAAGTATTATTCCTTGACGAAGGACATGATGGATAAGAGCCCAAAATGTATTGCTGATTTATCCTTGAATATAGATTTTATTGCATAGGAACGTTTTTTGTTTTTTTCTGTATTCAAAATTCAAGTAGTATATGGCTTAGTGTAGAGATCACAGAATTTTGAAAACGTGCACAGAATTCACTTCTCCCTGTAGCACGTCATACACAGTTTTAACTGTTTTTGACGTAAAATAAATATAAAAATATAAATATAATAATATAACTTATTTATCCACCTCTCGATTTCCAATATATAACAGTGTATTACTGGCGACATGCTGAAATATCGATAGATAAGTGATCTTCCGTTCAGTGTAAATATGTATGTTCAAGGAATAATATTTCCTGTAACGCATCATAATCACGATATTTGAATCAGGGAAACTGGACAAAAACCTGATCGAGATGGGAGTCATTGACCCGGACACTGCAGTACTTGTTACAGGTTGGTTAGAATTATACAGTCCAAATGGTAAATAATACATTAAATATCACTGTTATAATTAATGACCATTTGATGCTCAGTATAGTCTAATTGTATAGAAACAGTTATGCAGCAGAAACGATTTTACTTGAGATTTAAACTTTTCTATCAAATTTAATAGTTTAACGTCCTGTGGCAAAGTGTTTTAATAGTTATTTATGTACCAAGGGCGTCAAGGAGATGTTTTTGTCCAGAGGGCGACTCCCAACCCCGAGGGCCTCTGGCCCGAAGGGTTGGAAGTCGCCTGAGGGGCAAAAATCTAGTTAACGCCCGTGGTGTATACAAAACCTTTATGGTTTATTAGTTCGTTGCTGAATCAAAGGACAATTTGAAACATTTTGTATATCTTGCGTCTAAAGTGAAAAGTTGCATTGAAATAGTCATTTATCAATAAGACGTCAGATAAACAAAACAATGTATATCTAATTACTATTCCATAATCGTTGCTGGACTGATTTTTTTGTACAAAATGAAAGAATATTGTCAAGTTTCTGCGGAAATTCTCGCAAAGCTAAAAAACTACGGACAGTGATTTCAAATAAAATCTCGAGAAATATATGAAAATGTTTATGGTGTATTTGTGAGTTATGTAACAGTGTGAATATCAGTGCAAATTACGCTGATGAAACGGTACTTTTAGGTTATTTGCCTCTATTGCCAAAAGTTATTTAGAATATATCGTAACACCAAAAAAATATTTCGAGGATGTTAGCCGACGTTCCTTATACATCTTACCACAAAATTACAATAACTACATTACCCATTTAAAAAAATTCACATAATACAAGTACATTAGTTTACAACAATTTGCCAGATGACATTAAACGATTAGTTCGATAGAAAAGTTTAAATCCCAAGTGAAATCGTTTCTGCTACATAACTGTTTCTACACTATTGAAGACTATACAGAGCATCACGAGGAAAGTAACATTAATTTTAACAGTGATATTAAAATGCATTATTTACCATTTGGACTGTACAAAGCTAAACAACCTCTAACAAGTATTGTATCACTGCCTCCGGGTCAGTGACCCCCATCTCGATCCGGTTTTCGTCCGTTTCAAATGCTGAGATGGCCCTGTTTTACTTCTGGACATAAATGTAACTTCATTATCAGTGCACGTCTTCTAGAATTCAGTGGGAAATATAGTTATTAAAATTATCGTTTCCATGTTGTCGCGGCAGGAAATATTATCTCTTGACGAAGGACATGATGGATAAGAGCCCAAATTTATTGCTGATTTATCCTTGAAAATAGATTTTATTATTTTTTTTTTTGTTTTTTTTTTGACGTAAAAAATAGTGACTGGTGGCAATAGTATAATCACGGGAACATTCCAAAATTGCAATTATCATTTCAATTAAGCAAAATTAGGTTTATAACGAGTGTTTTTACTTATTTTGGCATTATGCCATTTATTTATTGTATTTACATGAATCGTAACTGCAATAAATCGAATTCATAAAATGTTTATGTGTTATGTTGGTATTAGAGCGGGCCATAAAGTATTCAAAATAAAAAAATAACTTACATTCGCGTATTCAAAAGGCCCGAGGGCATAAAGAATCAGAAAGGCCCGCAAGGGTATTAACAATACCACTACGTGTTTTGTTTGAGTTCCGTAAACACACAAAAATGAACTAGTAAACCATAAAATAATGTACATGTATTGTATGTTGTTGTTTTTTTTGTAATGAGCAGTTGATACTGATGAATATGATTCCTACATCGAGTGTTATAATTAACAATGTTATTAAACATTGTTACACAAATAAATAACAATGTTATTAAACATTGGCGTTTTCTGAGAATATATTCCTGCCCTTAAGCAAGTCATTTTTGACAAAAAACTGATTCGTAAATCAAGAGACAAGGCAATGATAAAATTCCTAGATTAATAAAGAGAAGCTTATAAGAAATTTATTGCTTGTTTATCCTTGAAAATAGATTTTATTACATGGAGATTTTGTTGTTTTTTCTCCTTTCAAAAATTCAAAATTTAAGTAGTATATGACTTAGTGTAGGGATCACAGAATTTTGAAAATGTCACAATTCACTTTTCCCATAGCACGTCATACGCAGTTTTAACTGTTTTGACGTAAAATAAAATAAATAAATGAATCACGTGGGTGGGATTTGGTTATTATTCGTACAATTCGTCTTTGTAATCTAAAGTCTGGAGGTATTATATGTATTTCCCAGAATAGTATGCCATATCTCAGGCGGGAATGAACATTCGCGAAATATACACAACGAGCAGTATGAAGGCTGACTAATTTGAAGAATTCTGAACGTACATAATGAACTTAATTTTGGTTAATTCATTTAAATGGACGTTCCAAATGGAAACTGCATTAAAACCGTTTTCTTTTCGTTTACTATTAATTTGTTATTTCGGAACCAATCTGAAACATCTGATATTGTACTATTTACGGTTTCTTTATTGCAAAGGATGTTCGTATCATCCGCAAAGAGAACCGTTCTTCCATTTCGAATCATCGAGGGTATATCGTTTACGTAAAGTAGGAACAGAATAGGGCCTAAAATCGATCCTTGAGGAACTCCACGTGCAATGGGCAAAAAGTCGGAAAAGTGCGTACGTAATGTTCCATCAATCCAGTAAGGTATTTCCACTCCCTGAGATCGTTGTTTAAGGTACGAACATAACAATCTAGAGCAATACCACGGATTCCATAGAAGGTAATTTTGAAAGTAAAATGTCATGATCAATACGTCAAAAGCTTTTGAGAGATCTAAAAATAATCCAATAGGTGCCTCGTTTTGATTCATGATGAAGCGACATCTTTAAAAAAAAAAATTTTCAAAATCCATGTTGTGTTGGATATATTGATCTAAATTATTGTTTACACGTGTGAAGGCTTTCAGGAGGTCAGCTTTGAGAGAGTAGAGAGTAAAAAAATTGCATTGGGTTGATATCCAAATTTGATCCGTTTATGGCTGTCTATCTTGTTCGGTATGAAAATAAAGGGCCACGTTTGTTAAAAAAAGAATTAGAAAATGGTAATTCAGAGGGTATTAAAGAAATTGTGGAAATAAGATACATTTTTAAATGACGAGATTATTTTAAGACTATTTAATGATACCTGTGACTAATGCAAAAGGCGAACTATCTTTCTCTGCTTCGAAGCGCGTAAAAAATTATCTGAGATAGAGGCTTAAACAAGACACATTGAAAGCATTATCTCTGTTACACATAGAAAATTACATTTTGGGAAGCCAAGAGTTTGCCGACAGTGTTAAGAAATTTGCCGTGACTGAAGCGAGAAAACGAGATTCCGCATGACAAAGCATATTTTATATGTGCACCTAAATGTTATTTTGACTTTAATATCAAAACTTTTTATAACAAAATGTAAATAATACTAAAATATAGAAATTCTTTTGTAATTATCTTATTTTTAATTTATTGACCTAAAAATATTTGAGGTTATAAAAAATGCAAATATATAATCAATTATTAATACGTTTCAAGATTTGTATCGGTTAGAAATATCGTACATTTTTTAAAAAATTTGAAATATTATAAATAACTTTGATGCAAAAAAAAGCAAATTAAAAAAAGGGCCCTAAAACATTTGATAGCCTATGATGCACATAAGTCAAAGTCAGGCACAGGTTAAAAGTAAATTTTTCACTCAGGAGAAGAAGATATTCTTTCGAGTTATCGAGAAATTCGTGGAATCAAACTTCGAGTTAATGAGACAGCCTTATACATAAATTACGTATAATGCAGCCGGGAATGAAAAATTGCTTCCACATATCAAAAACTCGAGTTATCGAAGTTTGACTGTATTTTATTATATCACTAGACCTCGGATGTTTAGGCACTAAAAAATCGTCTTTAGGCGCCTAAAAGGCACTGAAAAGGTCAAGAATAAGGAGAAAAAAGGCACCGTCATAAGTTACATACACAATAAAATGGAAAAATCGTAATTTTTTCTATATTATTTTGTAAACTTAAATGGACAAAACCAGTTAGTATATTTTAATGTAAAACTAGATTTACATATTTACAACTTCTACATTTTACATTCACATTACATTCCAAATTTGCGACGACTGGGAGACAAAATCAGTTTGAATGCGGAGAAGGATATCTGAACTGACTGGCATATTTTAGCAGTCCAACACTGAAACCTGGGAATAAATATTTCTTTTCACTTAAAATTTCGGTTCCCTCGGTGTATTGCCAATCGTCCATGTTCTCAGATCATGGCATGTATTTATGAAATAGGGAAATGGAGAAACATCAGTGGGTATACTTTTAGGAATTCTGTCATAATTTTAAATTTCAAGACGTGAATTGAAGGTTCCGTAATGAATGGTCACGTTGACCATCGCCGATTTTCCGATATCCTAGCATTGTATATAAATATAATAAATAAAAGGCAAAAAAAAAAAAAAGTCCTAAAAAGGCATTTATGCAAAAAAATAGGCTTATGCTAAGATAACCATTTAAAACTTCTCATTGTCATGATTCGTGGACATATTTTATCAGCCTTTAAATAAGTTCTCTAGAAATAAATAGGCATTTCCCGTTCTCTAGAAAAAAATAGGCATCCGATGTCTAATCATCACCAATAGAAACATTATTTTTACATTCTCGTGTGTATACGTAGTATAGAGGAAGTTATGTAATGCTGCAGAAAATCGATTTCGTTCAAACGAATGCCGGGGCAGTACTCTGCACAGATTGAGCAGTACAAACGGGCCACAGACCGCGCGCGATCTTTCCTTCCCCTTACACTATATCACTTCGGAGCTTTGACCTTGTCTCGGCTGGGTTGGTGTCACGCTGGTAGGAGACCTTTATGGTCCTTTGCAATGCAAACGTAAACATAAGCACGGCGTTAATACAAAAGTTAGAACTATACTTGGTTTTTCTAACGTGGCGGCTGAGGGTAGAATCTCCACGATGGAATTCGGCACGACTTTGCGTCGTTCTTGGTCCTGCCGCAAGATGACGCATGATTGCGACCGCATCAAGCAGTGCTGCAGATGAAGCAACTCTAGCGGCAGGACTGAGAATTACTCAAAAGTCTATTTATTTAAATAAAAAATAGCCTTTTTGAAGTCGTGCCGAATTCCATCGATCTGGCTCAATCTGCGATTTTGAAAAACATTCTTAAATTTTTGAAACTTATACACTAATAAAAATGACACGTGTACGTCTTTCACTGTTAACCTGAACTAAAACTCTGTAAACTTTGAACTTCCACTTTAACTAAAGTTCAAAAGTTTGAATTTTTTTCCGACTTATTCCTACTATTACAAAATTGAAGATGAAGATTTTCCTTCAAGTAATTTTTTTCTCCAAAGTTGGTTCTTTCATTAAGGTCATGCACACTTTTTAACAATTTTAGTAGTTTTTGCGCAATTGTGTGCAAAAGAACTATGTACAATATTAAAACAATTTTAAAAAAATTTTGAAAACTGTTCCAAATTTTTTCTTTAAAGTTTTTGTAGGGATCTGCCAAATGTACACTATGAGATGACATCAACTCCAGTCAGCTCTATTATTTTGTTTTTTCACAAATTACAAAAATGTAACATTTTTGATTTTTGTGTCATGTTGTTAATATTTACATTAACTCACATAAACAATTAGTTTAGATTATTGCATTTATGAGCACATGTGCTTTGAATGATGTCATAAAGTTTCTTGAAAACTCAAAAGTTTTCTGTGAAAATGTGCTGAATGTTCGTGTTTTCAGAAATGTTCAAATGCCATGACTCAAAAATGGTTCCAAATTTTTCCTTAAAACTTTTTGAATGTTTAGTGCTAAATGCACTACTTAAGATGACACAAAAGTAATTTGCTGTATTCATTTGTTTTTTCAAAAATTACGCAATTTTTTTTCTCTCATGCCACTAATACGTACATTTCCAGCGATATGTAAACACCATTGCATTTGTAAGTGGAAGTGCTTCAAATGACTTCCAATAAAGATTTTTGAAAACTCAATAGTTTCCTGTGAAAAAGAGGTTTAAATTTCACATTTTACAATGACGCTTAAACATTTTTGTTAAAACGGCTCCAAATTTTCCAAGGAAAATTTCCATACAGGACAAGGTTTTACTCTTTAATATTAATAAAGTAATATTTCGATTCTACCATTAGGAAACCGAAAAGATTGATAAATTTTCAAAAAAAAATGTACTTTGGGCAGCGATATATGGCAGCTACCAAGAGGATGAGGCAAAGACCAAAAAGCTAGCCCAGACCAAAGAAATTAGAAAAATAACTAGTACGAGAAAGTCTGTGCCATCCTGTAGCACTACTAATTTAAAATGTAATTTTAAAACAATAAAAATTAAATCTTTTCAATTTTGAAATTGATGATTATGAGCAACTTTTCTTTTGCATGTTTTTTTTTAAAAATCACTCTAAGATTCAATATTATTTATAACACAGGTGATTTTGACAATATCTGTATGCTGGTAGCTAATTTTAAAATTATTAACCTTTTAGAAGTGTGAATCATTTCAAAAAGTACCAAGAGACTTTCATAGTTTGCCACGAGATCCAAGGGTATGAAAAAATCATGCCTTCATAATGTGTGATTAACATTTTATTATATTTTGTACCCAATAAATGTTGCAATAAAATGGAAGCATTGGTTCCTGAAACGCACATAATGACTTTAACATTAGTTACTGCGAACTACAGTGTCTTCCACAAGCAATGTCACTCCTTACAGTATTCTAAAATCAGCCCAAACTTGACATTAATTAGAACTTAATTGCTAATTCAATTTTCATTTCACTTCATTTCAATAACAATTTAAAACATGTGCATGTTTGGGAATCTGAAAAGTGCAAGAGTGAGTGTTTGATTCAAGTAAAATACACAAAGAAAATTGTTACACATCTAGCTTTTCCTGAACTGTTAATTTCCAAATTCTTCTAAACTGTATTTTCTGTTCATGCATTTATGCATGTAAATATAAATTCCTTGGACCAGGAATTTATAGATCTCTATTATTTAAATACAGAAGAATTTTTAAGATGGATTATAAGCTTTTCTGCAATTATAGAAGCCTTTAATACCATAAAATACTCTTTCCCCACATATAGGAAGATAAATTTTCAATGGAAGATGACAAAGTATATAGAAGACTTACACTACAATTTGTACTGCCTCAAAATATAGTCTAGTCATGAAAGCTTATTATCACAATTCAATAATGTGCCAAAACAATCCTGCAATCTGACACGTGTTCTTTAAAAACTGCGCAAAATTTTTACGGTGCTTTCAAAACAGTACATTTATTTTACAATCTTATTTATCTAAAAGCTAAGGACATGTAAAAATATCCTCAATTTCTTTTGTAAGTTTTGTAATTAATTAAACAATTTTTTTTGTATTAATATAAAAACTCAATTTTCTCCCCTGAAATTTGGATTTTTCACATTTATCAATCCATTATAAAAATGGCAGGTTTTAATCAATGTTTGGTGCAACATATTTTGCACCACACTGCAAGAAATTGTTATGCTTATATTACGAACAACATTTCATGGATACAGCACATAACACACAAATCTGAGGTATTTCACTTTGTGATAGCCAATCTACAACATTCAGATTCAAGATAAAAAGACTCAACAACTTTAGAAAAAATACACATAAAAACAATTTAACAACAGACATGTAACAGGTCAAATCACCTCCATGCAAACATGTTGAGCAAAATTCTAGAGAAACTATTGTGCACTAGCAAGCTCCCTATCCATTTCCAGTTCAAGGAAAGTTGTTCTTCACACTCTCTATTTAATTTTAATTCAAATTAAAAGTTAAAACTAGATCAACAAAATAATTTCCACAGCAGCAGGATTTTGTAACATTTTTAGTATAACTCATTACTGTCATTCAATTTCACTGTACTCTAAAGGCAACCTTCCTAAAATTTGTTAAAAAACATACATGCACACAAACATACCATTTGCAAACTTGTTTTTCAAACATTAGCAATATGCTTTATTCTCGTGATGCTCTCACAACCAATGCAGACTAGTGCCTAGTGGCTTCAGATCAAGCAGTTAAAGTTATAGACTTTATTATTTATTGCAATGAGACCATGAAAAAAGTATTTCATGGGGCAATTTTGCTTCATATATTAAACTGATAATTAATTTTATTTAATAATGATATTTTTTAATCATTTCTAACCCATCATATTTAACTACATAATTTTTTAATGATAGCATATGCCAGTTCTGACAATTGTATTCACACTATGACACTGAAAAAAGTTTCAAAATTGAAAACTGAAAAAGAAAAAAAATCTGCAAATGGGCATCATAACACTTGGGAAAAACAACAACAAATTAAAATAATCAGAGAATATTTACAAAAATATCTTCTGCTTCCCTTCAAATTCAAAAACTTTCCACATTTTGGTATATGAAAATAAAATGTTTGTAGCACATCTCAGTTTTCATTGAACAAATATTTGTTTCCTCTCGCAAAAACTTAGCATACTTAAATTTTTAAACAAATACAACAATACAAAAGTACAAAATCAATAACAAACATTTGAATGATATCATCATCAACCAATTTTAAATTTTCAGAAGTCACATTCAGAATTTTTCAGAATTCACAAGTTTTTATATTTATGCAAACAGAAAATATTATCGCATGTTCAATAATTTTACCCAAATACAAGTCAACCTCTAATTTTGATGAGGCCTCCTGAGAATTTTTTAATAAAATTTTAACTAACTCTCACAATTAAGTCAAAATAAAATTGCACATTGTCTATAAATTTGTCTTGTAGATGAGAACTTATACCTGAACCAACACAATTTCCTTAAAATCATTATAATCATGGTTTTGTCACTACAAAATACTGACAATGAGTTTTATTCATTTTCACATTGCTTTTCACCATTTGTTTGAGATTCTCTCTTTACCAGTCCATTGAGAACTATCGATCTGAATCACCCTGCAAATTTGCGGTGAATACCAGAAATACAACCGCGAATATCATTACATATTACAGATTCTCCTACGAGTTTCATGACATAGAAAGTATATGTAAAAACATAAAACCTAGGCTTAAACTGCGAATTTATGACAACCCCGTATTTTATGAAATATATTTAAGATAAAATCTCATCTTATATTTGGGTAAATATGGTATAATAAAATAAAGGGGAAAAAAAATACCATAAGGAAATGGTAAAATTTTTTCTCACTTCATTAAAATATATTCAATTTTTAACTGCCTTGTAACACACAGTCAATGTAGTTTATTATTATTTTTTTTAATTCCCCTTCAAAACTTCATTTTTAGTTCTATTTGATAGAAGAGATATATTTTTGAGCAAAAATCTTGTATGTTAATTTCTGCTCTTGTTTTCACAAGCAGAAAGCACAAAACCAAATGTTCAGAAGTGCAAATTTTCATGTAGAATGGTACTCTCTACATTGTGTATTTTCCAAATAATAGGTATATATAAGAATATCCAAATAATAGGAAATATAAAAATAAAATTTCTTTACATTTTATGAATATCAGTGCACGGCTTCTTTATAGCAGATAAGAAAAGTTAATTCTAATATTAATTGATAAAGGATGACAACTAAAATATGTGATTTTGAACCTCTGTTAACGTATTCTCATGAGATAGCAAAAGAACAAAATTATAAAGAATGTTTGTAATGCAAATGCTTCAAAGAAACATAAAATTAAATACTTGAAGCATTGAGAATGAAATAGATTTAGCCCACATTAAAAAAAAAAAAAAAGTAGCCTTCTAACTCACTTCTTCACCACTGCATTTCATTTTTGTGGCATCAGTCTTTCTCATTCCCAATGTTTCATACATTAAAACAAATATCCATTCGTGGTAAAAGTCATTAATCCAAGAAAGTTTTTCAGGGAATGTATGCAAAATTTTAATCACAGGGAAAATATTTTCAACTTACAAATTCTATTCCACTTTTTAAGTGAAGTTAATTTTATTTAAAAACAAAATTATAGAATATTGAAAAATTTTAACAGAGGATGGATTTTTAGCACAGCACTCAAAAATTATATTAAGATTATTTCTGCTGTGGATCAAAATATTTCAGGAAGTATATTATAAATTGGGTGAAGAAATAGCATTGAAGAAAATAATTAGCCTTATCTTCCTCTAATAATTAATGTGTGCCGATTACACACAAATACATAAATACATACAAGTACAACAAAAGGTTAAAATTGGCACTTGACTGTGACCAGATGTTTCTGTTACATAAAGAACACATTTGGAAGGAACATTAGAATACAATATACCCACTACCAACTAATAAATAATAACAAGCACCACATTCAATTCCTTTGTTGAACTAATATTCTGCCTTTATCACACCCTCTCATTGAGAAAGAAAGAGAAAAATACATGTTAGCAATAGGATCTGGTGCACTCTGACTAGTAAATTCAAATATGTGAAACACACACAACCTATACATTAAATTATGTAAAACAGACTGACTTTTGCACATTTCCCTTTAGGAACAGATAAATTCTACCAAACTCCTCTTTGAAATCTAATTGCTCATTAACATACTTTGAACATCCTGAAGGGACTATAACAGGAAGAGGGTACCTGAATCAATAATTAGCAACACATATAAAATACTCTTTTGTTCCATAACATTAAGGCTGGTGTGTTTTAAAGGAATTATAATGTATCAATAATATAAAAATTTTAAAAATTTATATTCCATTTGAAATTTTCTGCAACATGGCTTAGCACATGATGAGGACAGACACAATGTATTGCCACAATGGTATCTAACTTTTAAGTTAAAATATTTATTAAAAATATTCTAGAAAATATTTCAGCATGGAACTAACTTAACATTTTCTAATTAAAGCTAACACAACGGAAGTTGATATTTGATAACCATGCTGAATGCTCTATGAGCAAATATTAATCTCAAATTTACTTTCAGATATTTAAAAAATTGCACACACACATTCTCATATATGATAAAGTAAGAGTAACAAGATCTCTAGCATATTTCAAATGAAAGTTTATTTTCAATTCCACTCTTCTAGGGCCTCTTAATAGAAGCAACATATGTGCCATGTGAAGACAGTGAGTAGTATGGTAGTTTTCAAGCCAAATTTCTTGTCATCTTGGAAGAGTTCATATTTTTAAATTTAAAGAAGAAATATTTGTTTTCAAATATTAAAAAGCTAATTATTATTTGGTTCGAGACTAACATTAATTTTTATATAAAAAAATAAAATAATATATTAAAAAAAGTAATATTATTTTTGTTTTAAAAACTGCAGTCTACACATTCATTCCTCCCTGTTTATCACACAATTTTTTAATAACTATCACTTCTCATTCTTTCATCACTTCCTTCTACATACAATTTTCTAAGTATTAAACTATGAAGTAAGAGAAGATAAATCAATGCTATTCACTTTTTTAACGTAAAATCTCACCACGTTCAGTATCAAATATATATATCACAAACACTGTTAATTTTCATGAACACCGAATGAGATTCTGTATTGCTCTTGAATTTTCCTACAAATCTATTTTATTTAGTCTATCCTCTCATAATTTTCTCATAGTATGTATAGTTTCCCTCCAACTTATATTAAAAAAACAAAACAAACAGCCATTTAGCAAACCCTTTTTGTGTTATTTGTCCTATTGGGATTGTTTTTCCTCCAGATTTCTTTGTTTCAATTTCATACTTAAATTTTATATTACTTGAAAATTGTATAAATCTTTGATTATATTAGACACTTCTCTAAATCCTATTTGTGCAAATATAATTTCTTTTTCAAGATTACAGTGACGTCATTTTATGAAAATATCATTTGAGATCATTGCAGAAAAAGGACACCTAGTACTTCCAATTATTTTCAATAAAGTCTAACAAAATAAAACGTGCATAAAATTGGGCATGACTACTGACTAGTAACAAATTGACTAGCTAACACACTTGCATTTGGTTCTAAGATCCATTCCCTGTGGGGAAGATTTTGTTATATTGATTGATTAGTGATTATGAACAAATAAACTGCGAAGGTCATTAGTTCTGTAAGTATAGTGCAGGTTTTTATCGTGGGAGGAGGCAGTGATTTTTCCTGCTGGATGGTGAGATCCGACGCTGACCCACAGATCACCTTGCAGGGTTTTCCCTAAGCCGGAATCTCCCACCTGTGGGGCACTAACCCAGCTGGGACAAACTCAAAGTTTCTGACTGGTCTCCTCACCTGTGTGGTAGTGTAGTGCATGTAAATGTAAGTGTGTGTAAGGAATGAGGATAGGATAAGGAAGAGGAAGGAAAGATCATATGTGGCTGTTTGTTAGGGTACTGCTCTGGCACCCACCTGGTGTTCCTGGAAAAAACATGGAAAACTACAATCAGAGCAGATGGCTGCTAAAATTCTTCTTCAGACAGAGCCGAATTCAATGTAGCTCTCTTTCTATTGTCAAAAATCTTGCCACCATCATGTCTCAAATCCAAGGACCTCCTGGTCAGAGACAATGCAATGACATAATTAATGCTCCTATGTCAATGGGAAGATTTTGTCTTTTCACATCTGTGAAACTTTGTCAATTTAATGGAATTTCAGTCATCGAAACCAAGACATAAAGGAAAATTCTTAGTTGGTCAGAGAACACTTTCACCTGTGGTTACTAACTGAATGACTAGTATCATAAAAGGAAAAGTACAAGGGACGTGGCTTCCCTGGGAAGTTGAGATCAGAAAGACAGATGCACCTTAGCAGTTTTCATTCAAAGAGTAGCAGGTTTGAGTCCTGTTTCAGACATGCATGTTTTCTTGTGTGTTGCGAGGTGGTGACACTCTCCTATCAACGTATCACCTTTCACTGTCTTTCTGGCCAGAGTGATGCAGGGATTGGGGCAAAACGTGTTAACAGGGTCTGTGAGATCAAAATCTGTGTAAGTCTTATATGTTGTGTGATGAGACATAGACACCATGAATTACCCATGAACCTCAAATCCTATCCTTACTTAATTCTCCTTTCCTGACAAGATGGTGTGTGTCAAAAATACCATGTGTGTGACATAACGGTTTATGGGCTGCAGCATCCACACCATCTAGATGTAACCTAGCTCCCTTCCTCAAATTCAGGACTAAGCATGATGAGTTCATGAAGTATACTTACTCAACTGAACAAAGAATGACCGATGTGGGTTCACAAGCCACAACGGCATGATGAATGGGGAGAACAATAGAAACCACAGTGGCTGCACCTTGGGTAATGAGTCTCAGCATTACATGGAGCCTGAAGGCACCAAAAGGTGCACAGACATAGAAGAGGAATACATACTAACAAGGAACATGTCATAAGTACTAATTGTAACCTAACCCCAAACTTTTCTATCCAACACAAGATACAATCCGGTTGATATCTCAAAAACTAAGTAACCAAAGCATTTCTACAAAACACATTCATAATAGGCTTCAAATTTTTAAATTATGTATTTGTGCTGCAGCTTTTTATATGAAAAACAAGGGTTAAAATCAACAATACTTTCTCAAAAGTAATAACCACCTTTAATTCATAATATTTATATATAAAGACTCATTGGGTTGCACTCCGTGTTAGATAATAAGTTCTATTCATATATGGGCATGTGTGTGTACAATTAAGGATAGTTAAAAGTAAATTTTGGTATGGTGTTTATAAGTACAGAACTTAAACCATAACTGGATGATCAGTGGAACTTTCTCCACCACCTGGGGAATAAAACCTGTTCATTGCACCATTCTCCTTTTCCATCATTATGAGATCAAGTTCTGAACTAGAGTACTCATGCCACAGTCTCCGCTCAAGACCTCCAAATTTGCTTACTTTTCCTCGTCCTTCATGGAGTAGGATATCATCTGTGGGAGACAAACCTAAAGCCCGCATTGCCTCTTGTTTTATGATGATCTCATTTGTAATGTAGGCTTCTCTTCTTATCTGGTCACGTAACTCTCCTGCCATATCTGGAATTCCCCAGCGTACCAATATCATAACCACAGCAACAACATTCTGGGAGAAAGAAAAAAAAAGACATTAAATACTGTTAATGAAGTACAAAATCAATTCAAATAATTTACTTAACCATTAACAAACCTCAAAGACAACTACAAATGCCAATCGGGCTGCTAGTACATGCCAGTACATGGCAGTCTTGTCATATTTGTTAACTGAATCAGGAGGTTCTCGATAGTCAGGATATCTACAATAAAAATAATCAAGTGTAAGTTCAAACCTTTCAGGAAGAAATGAGAAGCAACTTACCACAATTTGAAATATATTTAATGCTTCCTTGTTAACATTAATGGATAACAGAACATGCTTTTAACTGGAACTTATATTACTGCATCTCCACTCTTTAAAATATTTTAGAAGATAAATCTTTTTTTTTTTTGTAATTTCTCATTCTTTCTTAAATGCTAACTTGGCACAAGATTCTGCAAAAACTTCAGTTTTGAATACATACAGAAATAAAATTCTAGATCCTAAACACTGTACAGTAGAACTCTTATTTATCCAAATTAAACAGCAATCAGGCAGATTAAATAAACAGAAATTTGGCTGATTGGCAAAGCTCAGAAATTAAGTAAAAAAGTCATAAAACAGAAAAACAACTTCAATTTGAAAAATTAAGTTAAACAAACAAAAGGTACAGAAAACTCTAAAAAAAAAGAAACCAGAAAATTTTGAATGAAAATTAATAAGAAAACTACATATGTGAATACCCAATTTTAGTTTAAACATCTTGAAGAGCATGTTGCTTGAAAGAAATAACTCATCTGCATGCAGCAAAATATGGCAATATTGATTAGGATAATCAGTAACTTGTATAATTGGGTTTTGGATATTGATGTTCTACTGTATATTGTTTCAAGTTTTCTGTAAAAGAGCCATGAATATGATTCTACAGAATGATTCCCTGATCTCACTAATGAAGAATCAATCATATACAACAGCTCATAACACAGTCAAATCTGGATACATGGGAGACACTATTATTTACTAATTAGTGGCACTATTTATGAAATGCCAACATTTTAATATGAAAAAATCTCTATTAGTTAGAATGTAAAACCTATATTATAATTAGTTAGAATGTAAACTATGACTTTTTCTACGCAGACTTTTCTCTCTTTTACTAACAGAGGACTTAATGTTCTTGGGTGTTTCCGAAAGAAAACATTTTCTGAAATTTTTGGATTTTTCTACACATTTATCAATTCTTAATAATGGGTACTAACTTAATATTCTGTTGACTCTTAGACAGAATACATATGATGAAAGTTAAATTCATAGCTAAATTCATTGTAGGCACATGGCAAATGTTAAAAATGAAAGTTAAATTCATTGCTTGTGAAAGAGAAATTGTAGGTATTGTATGGATAAAATAAAGGCAAGATAAATGAAGAACAAAGTTAAAAATTTAATGAGCCTAAATGAAAAATGTATTACATATTATATCACTCCATCTACTATTCCAGGGTGTTTTGCAGAATAGCACAACGGGACCTTTCCTTATAAGAGGTGACTAACTAGAGCAGCTCTCTCTACCTATGGAAATTACTTCATCTTACAAGATTTGTTCCCAGACACCCACATTGTGTCCTTATCCTAAATTTGCAGTCTGAGAAGTTTTCTCTCTATTTCCAAATCTAAATTTCTTCTTCCCTAGAGAAGTGACTCAACAGGTGCAAACAAGCCAGCTCTTCTACAAGACAACCTGATACAAATCCTGCAAGTTGGCAGCTCCAGTTACTGTGCTTTACCCTTGCAGTGCCCATAACGCAGCCAACGGACACTTCTTAACTTCTGGCAAATTACAATCAGAATGGCTAATAAAACACTGATGACAAAGGTGCAGAAAAGGACTACAAATTGGGAAAAGGAAAATACTTATTGCAACATGGAATGTAAGAGGTTATGTCACAAATAAAATAAAACTTGAAACAGAATTAAAAAGAGTAGAAGTAAATGACACAAGAACATTGGAATCAAAAAAGTAACTCAGAGGATCAAGAGAATTAGCTGGGTATTTAATACACAAAAGAAAGAGCCTAAGCACATACAGACATACAAGTAAAAAAAATTGAAGAACAAAATACATTACTACTCTTTTGTTGTTTTTTGTTTGTCAGAATGTATTTATTTATTTAGTCAAAAACTGTATGTGACATAGGGGGGGGGGGGAGAAAATCATCTGCGCATGCTTTCCTGAGTTTCAGAATCCCTTCCCAAATTGAGACTAGTCTTCCAATTAAAGGCTTGGTGGGTCCATATGGAGAACCACTTGTGAACAGAAGGGTTCTAAATTTTGTATTACTGAACTCTATAAACTCCTTCTAATGACACAAAATAATACACAAATATACATGGAGCTCCAGAAGTAGCAGATCATTAACTATGTTTTAAAAACAGCACGACTACTAATATGTAGCACCTAAGTGTTTAGGGGCTATGATGTTAATTCTGACCATTTCCTTTTAAAATCAGAAAGGAAGTTACCAGAGAGATGGAAATATAAGGAATGTAAAATAAAACAAAACAAAGAAACAGTATTTTGAAAACATTTGTAGGACCATAGCAGAACAAGTTAGTTGGTTAGTTAATGTCTTCTTTTACGTGGTAAAACTCGGGCCATCAGGCGTCTTCCAGCTGACCATGCAGGTTTTGCTATGCTCATTTCACCCTCTAGTAGAGAAAGAAGGTATTACTCAGGCAACAAAACAGGTGATTATGAATTTAGCTCAGTTGCTTGAGGATCTTATACATTCAGTAAATCTACATGGAACAGCCAGCTTTACTTCTCCTCTGAAGGAAGACATACGAATGATTTTTCTGCCCTTAAAAATCCATGGCTTCCATTGACTTTGAACCCACAAACTTGGGTACAACAGCCCAATACATTAACCATTATACCACCGAACCAGCTAGTATGAAAAAGAAATGAAATAATTAAGAAGAAATTAAAAATAATGAACTAGAAAATCTTATAAATGACAAAGAAGTGAATATTCGAGATATTTGAATACAAAATAAGATGCAAACCTTGTAGAATAAGAACGAAAAATAGCATAGTTAAGAAAGAAGAAAAATCAAGAGAGACATAAGAAAAATTTGTAAAAATCTACACAGATGACAATGAACTAAACCTTCCAAAACACTACAACAGATGAACAAAAAAAAAAAAAAAAAACAAAACCAATTAACCCCTCTTCACAAAATTGGCTCAATTAACCAAAATCTATGGAAGTCAAACAATAATAAAGAAAATATTCAAAATACGGCTTTTGATGAAAATGTAGATTCCATAAACAAGGATGAACTTGAGGAGGCATCGAAGAAATGAATAAATTGAAAATTCCCTGGGACAGATGGAATCAATGTGGATCAATATGCATCCAAAAATTTCTGTTTAGGTTTTTGAATTTTATAAATAAGTGCTGGAAGTATGGACATACACCAGAGATTAGAATGAATAAGTAGTTATTTCACTTTTTAAGAAGAGGGAGTTGTGACAATTGATGAGGTGTATCTGTTCGATGCTGGATATAAAGTATATAATCAAATTTTAGTTAAAAGACTAAGTAACATCTCAAAAACATTTCTTCTAGTAGAACAAAATGGTTTTAGATCAAACAGATCATGTACAGATAGAGTTTTTATAGATAGTATTTTGTCAATTAACCAGCTCTTAGAGAAACATAGGGAATTTAAAGTAACTACATTTATAGGTTTTATAGATCTTTAAAAGGCATTTGGGTAACTAAGGAAGCTAAAAGCATTTGACTGGGTAAAGTTGACACACCGCAGAACTTGGTTAGAGCAATACAGAGCGTGTATCTTAATATTCAGAACAGAAAACATTGCTTTGTCAAAATCTGCAAAGAGCGTCGAGTAATTAACCAAGGTGACAAGACTCTGATGTCTAAAGTCACCTGCTCTTTTTAAGCGTCATAAATTATAACATTATTCAAATAAAATATAAAAATCTCTACTACATTCAAGATAAAATGTTAAATATTTTGTTATTTGATCTGGGCTGTCCGAGTGATGCTGCGTCGAAGGCTGATGTTTTGACCGATATGTCAAAAAAGCCCTCTTCAAGGCTGTACTGCCTATGGGCAGCCCAGATCATAACTCAGGCCGCGGAAGCTTTCTCTCAAGAGCAGCATTCTCTCAACATTACCTTGGAAAACAACATAAAAGTGTCTTCTACAAAAACAAAGGTATTTGCCTTTTCACGAAAACAATCAAAAAGAGCCAAAATTATAATTGACAAAAACTTAGAACAAGTGAATTGTTTTAATTATTTAGGATGTGACATTTCATAGTTTCCATGATTTTCAAAAGCAACAACATACCAATAAATTATTGGCAAATTAAAATGGGTATGAGGCAGTTAAGTTAAAGTAAATACTGTTCTGAGAGCCTACAAAGTACTATCTGTACTGTCACTTCTATATAGTTCAGAGAATGGACCCTCACAAAAAGATATGCAAAGAATAGAAGCATCAGAAACGTATCTCTTAAGATTGTAGACAGGTAATATATTAGAAGAGCATCAGAATAATGAAGATATTCAATGGGATTTGGAAATAACACCAGTATTTGAAGTGATATCACAAAATCTGCAGATCTGGTTTGAACATCTCATGGATGGATTAGTGGATGAATCAGAATAGCTGGCATACCTGATGTTGGAGTACATTCTTGTGGGAAGAAGACATAGAGAATGCCCAACCAAAAGGTGGAGAGATCAAAATCCTGAATGCTTATTATCAAAATGGGTCAATGGTTCAAACCAAAATGTACATGATAATAATGTTTACATTTTACTACTCCAAAGCAAGAAAATTTTAACTACATTTTTTTTTGTAAAATACCTTTTTTTAACTCTCAACTGTGTAACTGAAACAAATGTGATTCGAATCTGCATATTCCTCTAAAAATTAGATAGAAACTTGTTGAACTTTAAGTGACAAACTAGTTATGTGAGGTACCTTTTAAAAAAGATTAACATTTCTGTCTTTGAAATTCCACTTGCCAGGTTAAAACAAATCTTATATATTTTGGCAAATCTTTGTGATTCTTTCAATTATTTGTCAGGTTAAAATTTCTTGAAGATATTAATTAAATATATATAATTTTGCAAATAAATCTTCAAATATTAAAAAAGTTTTAAAGACTAGAATTGAAGAAATCATTAAAGTAAAAATTGAGTTTTTATTCATCATGAACATAAAAATTAAATTATTAAATAATTTTAATTCAAATTTTAATGATTATGAAATACCTGCAAATTGTTACATTTTCTACGACATGAGCAGGCTCAGATCCTTTTTCAAAGTCACTGGTGTTAAAAAAAGACAGAGAATGCTCCAGAAATCCTGTCAAGGAATGATCAGGAGATACAGATGTAACATACACAAGCCTTGGGATGAAGTTTGATGTGAATGCAATTATAAAGCCCTAATAACACAAAAAGAAAATTAGATTAAACAAACAACACAGTAGAATGCAAATAAATTCAAGTAATATCAAATGACATACATTAGTAATTACAGACAACTTCCCAATAGAATCCAGAATTCGAAACCATATACCAATATCTCTAACTCGCTGAGTGACAGGACGTCGAAAATATGTTAATAGTTTTTTTGCATCCAAGCGCATTTCCAAAATGTTGTTTAAAAGGGCAAAAAAGGGAGCCAAAGGAAAAGCTGCTACAAATATGGTGACAAAGCCATACTGCAAAACTGCAATAAAAATCAAACATAAAAATTCCATTACTATAATTAAGTTACATAAAATATTTTGTGAATACCAACCCATTTCCAGATATTCTGGGAAGAGACCACGAGGACCCCATTCCACTAGTTTAAAGTCTTTGACCCATTGGTGAGTACTGCGAGTATATCCAGAACCTGGTCGAACACCAGTTTTCACTTTTAATGTATTAAGCCATTTAAAAAAAAGCCTGAAACAACCAACTATTTACAATCTGCCTAATTGATATGTTGCTAAATACAGATAAAAATTACAGAGATCTTACGGAAATAGCATCTCCAAAACAGTATTCATAGCTTGTTTCCCTACCATGATGATAGATAACTGAATGCACAATTCAAGTAAACAGCCACCAGGACCACACTGAAATGGAGAGTTAGCACTTGGAATTATAAAATAAATAAAAATACTTATATACATTAATTTTGCTATACCATACCTCCTCCTGCCGATATGTGAATAGTCGATTGTACTTGCTAGGAAATCCAATAAATTTTCCCTTGAAGAAAGCAATGTAGAAGATGGATGCATAGTAGTTCACAAATTGAAGCAAATATATCTTAAGAGTAAGACTGTCATCGAATTCTGTTTGGGTTCTCAAAAGTTCCAGTTCTGTTAAATATTCAGCAAGCCACCCATAGATCTAAAGAGAAATATAATTATTCAGCACTAAGTTAATGAAAATTGTTATGTTAAGTTAAAACTATTACTTAGTGTTATACATGAACAGTAGACTAAAGAAATTCATTTACATTAGAGATCCAGCACACCAGAAGAAAAAGAAAGGCACATTATCAATGTTATTTTCTTAGGCATATCACCTTACTAGAGTAATTAAATTACAGAACTGTGTTTAAAAGTTAATATTAGAAAAGTATCTAAATACATGGTCTACAAAACATTCACAGAAATCAATTTTTTAAAATTTTAAAAATGTTGCATCTTGGAAGGTTAAATTCCATTACAGAAAATTATCATGAGCAAGATGAGCAAGATGAGGAGAACAAAAATATTTAAAAAATGTCAAATTGACTGAATCAACTGTGAGTGAAAAGTTTGAGTCCAAGAAAAAATAAGCTTTCCAAATTTTTAATTATGTAAATCTGTACATGCACATAAATCGATTAACAAACAGAATTACTATTACTACACACAAAACTCATTCGGCCGAGATAATACAAATTCTGGTGAGGAAGCCTAGCAATCAAACAGAATTACTGATGCTGATTTTTTTCAATTTTATGGATGAAATTTTCGATAGTTATATCATTGACAAAACGCATTCTTAACGGATGATTTTAACATAGACATAACAGTTGTTATTATTTTTCAAAGTATTTTTATATGAAAAGTTAAACTAACAAAATTAAAAATTAAAAAAAATTAAATCACACATTAATAGAAATATCTTGGAAATCAAATCACAAAACAAAAGAAAAGTTTTTAGAATTTAAGAAATGTAATTTATCGAAATTTTGAAGATTTTTTTAATGATTAGAGAAATGTAAATTTGATAATCAAAATAATAATGTAAATTAAATATAAAAATACAATATAGTGGAAGTAAATGTGGATTAGGAAAAAAAAAAAAAAAATTATTTATATAAAACTAAAATATTAACCAATAACTAAATATGAAGTTATGTAAAAATAAAATAAGAACTAAAACGATGAAGACTGGTATAACTATAAAACAGCCAGATATAATTTTAATATTAAATTATTTATATAAAAATTGGAAAAATTAAAAATAAATAGTGTGACAAATAATATTAAAAAATTTAATATCCTTTTTTGATGATAAAAATATAGTTGTACTGTATAATACTGAAAGTTGGATTGAGAATAAATTTCATTCATTAAATTAACAGATAGTGATTCATTAAAAAATGCTAAGCAGCTTACCAAATTAAAATGATTTATATTATGATATACTAATTAATGTTAAAAAAAAATCTTTTGATGGTCTATGTGATAATTTAATTTCAACTCTTTAAAATCTTTCTTAATACTTTTTGTACAAATACAAGTAAAAAGTAACATTTTTATATTAAATTTTACATATACTTATTACATTAAATGCATTCTATGTTACAATATATGTTCTGCATATTATTCCATAGCGCGGGCCGCTTGTGGATGGGGCCCCCAAGCAACTGCTTGTTTTGCTTGTAGGTAAATCCGGCCCTGGATGAAAAAAAAATTGGTGGAAGTTTTATTTTTAGACCTAAAAAGAGCTTTTGAAAAATAGTAAAAGATTACTAATTATGAAATTAAATAAATATGAATTAGGTGGAACGAAAGTAAATGGTTTGAAAATAAGGTGAAGTGTTTGGAAAATAAAAAGAGAGATTAAATTTAAAAGTCCTCTTAAATGAACTTGATGTGATTAGCAGATATCTGCAAGGATTGGTTTGGCCAATTTTATTTACTTTAAACAGAATGATATTGAAAAGTTTAAAAATTAATCACTTTGACTTTAAAATTCATTTATTTGCTGATACATTTTGGTGAAGGATAGGATGTGGAAAAAATTGAAAAAAAATTACAATACTGTTATATTATTGGTGGATGTTCATAAATAAATTGTTATTCAACTTGGAAAAAACTAAAATCATGTTACCAAGATGTCCTCCTAAAAATATAGATAGATCATTAAATGTGTTTTCAAGGTATGAGAAACTAATTAGTGAAATTAAATGTTTGGGAATTATATTTAACACCAAACTAAAATTTGAAAATAATATTTATTATATGCTAAAAAAAGTTGGAAAGAAGTTATCTCATCCACAGAGAAAAGGTAAAAGTTCAGAAGTTAATTCATATTCTAGAATAATTTTTTTATGTCTTTAGTTGCTTAACAATTTGACTATCGTGCAAGTTAATTGATTTTATCTAATCAGTCACATTTTGAGATTATACAAAAAATGACCACATGTGCCAGCATATCTGCTGATCACAGCAATTTTTTATGTTTAAAATTTTTTCCTTTTTTTTTTAAAAAATTTAAAATTACTTCAGAACTGGTTTTAAAACCATTCCCTATGAGACACTGGATATAGTCAGTCCAGTGCTTCCAAAGAAGCAGGCAAACTCTACCCTATCTATTGGTGACAATAATAACTACATGCTCATTTTGTCAAGATAATATTAAACTGGGATGCACCCAATTCAAACTGTTTTACTTGGATTACAAGTAAATGGTTCTAAATTACTAGTAAAGTGGTATTAAAATGTAAGATATCCATGCAAACGATAGGGGAAGCAATGCTTCCCTTCCTTCCATGGAATAAAATCCCCTGAAAAAAATGTAAGTCCTTAATGAAAGAACTGAATATGGAGAAAAAGTTCTCCTTGAAGGAAAAATCTCAATCTTCAATTTTGTAGTTGTAAGAAGATACAGGAAAATGTAAGTACTTAATAAAAAAATAGATTTGAAAGCTATTTTTCAGAATATTTTGAAAATGTCCACGGGACATCACATAAAATACCCCCAAATATTAAAGAATGTTTTTCAAAATCGCAAAGCTTTATGTCAAGCCAGATCAACTGGGAAATATCCATTTTGGAAAATATCCTACATATGGTTTAGGTGCTAGTGGTGTTCACGGACGGACAGACAGGCAGATGGATGTTTTGAAGAAAACCAACACTTTTTCCATATCAGGGGATCCCATTTCCATTGAAATCTCTAAATCAATTTTCCATAGCATTATATAACATTCTCTATACTACAAATATTACTCCGTATATATGTATGTATACAAGAAAGGAAAAAGGTTAAGAGAAAATTAAGTGAATATGTGAAAGATTTATTGGTTTTGATGTGTTTATTTTTTTTTTGTTTAATCTTATATTACTGTACTATTAAGATTGTTGTTTTTTTTTTTTTATTAAATTATTATTTGTATCATGCAATATGGTTAATAGCTAAATGGTTAAATAAAGAAATTATTATAGTAGTAATAATAATAATAGTTATTGTTATTTTTATAACATTGTTATAAACAGAATAGCAATGTTGCAGTTTAATAGTTATAGATAGCCATACCCAATTAAAAACCATGATGCAACATAAGTTGATAGATGCTGCAGTTGTGGTGGTAAACAGTATTGCATAGCTGTTAAATTCAGGACTGCCATAGACAGACAGAGCAGCTAGCATAGACATCCGATATAAAACAACTCCCAAAACAGCAGCCACAGCCATTGCTACCTGAATGGAGATTGAAAATATGCAATGTTTAAAAAAAAGAAACAGAATATAACTAGCATTCAAACTCAAACTATTTACTACCTCAACTTCCATGCAATTAAGAAAGAAGAAAAGACACTAAAATTAATTTTTTCATACAATCCACAATAGGACCAATGAAATATGAATAAAAAAGAAGTATTACTGGAACTAATGACATTTATAGTTCAATTCACTTGAACCTTTATTGAACTCTCCCAAAAATGTTACCAGAATTCATTCTTTCTCTGCAGGTTCCAATTTGACATACTATTCATTATGTACCATAGTTTGAATACAGAAGGTTGAGTATCTGAATGAACTTTTTTTTTTTTAAATTGGTTATTTAAGGTCGCATCAACATCTTAGGTCATTAGCGACCACTATTGCTGTTAATGGTATGGTAACTATGAGCATGAAACGGTATGGTGATGATAAGGAGTGAAAGGACTAACACAAATACAACCATGCCCGAGGCGGGACTCGAACCTGCGACCCTTCGGTCCGAGATCACTACGACACTACTGCCTTAGCGATCTCGGCCACCGGGCCGACCCAATGAACTTTGCGATGCCGAAGGGTTGTGGAAAAGGGACTTCTAATTCTAATTTTAATTTTAATAACACTTGACATACTATGGGAAGAAGTACAATCTATACACATTTTCACATTCTCTGTGATGCCTACTCATATACATATTAAGTTAAATTATGAATACAGCAATGAGTGTTTTGGGTAAAAATTGAAAGAAAATATTGAATACTGTGTAATACAATTATTTGCAAAGGGCAATCAGCTGCGGATTGTGAATATTATCCATTATCATGCTCTCTATGAAGAAATACTCACTGCCAGGAGAATAACTATATTCCCCAATGAGCTTAAGAAAACGTGCACAGACTGTATGTTTATATTTATTTACAAGCTACATTTAAAACGTTTAAAAGAAAAACAAGATGGCTACCTCAGCATTTGCTCAAAGAATCAGGGAAACTGGATGAAAAAACCTGATCAAGATGGGTTTAATAAAAATTTGTTTATAGCCCAAAACTGTATGTGACATGGGAGAAGAATACAATAACTGGCACCCTTTTTCTTGAGCTTCAGAATTCATCCTATCTTTCTCTTACTGACCAGAAACCAGTTGAATTATGAATTAAGGAAGCAACGATTGTTTTAACATTTGATAACACAAATGTTTGCTGCCTTACTACAAAAACTATTTGCATTGGCCAATTAGGTACAGATTTGATTTGGATGTACTATTGAAAAAACAACAAGCTCTCACTCCTCTTGAACCTAGCAAAATGAGAGCCCAAGAAAACATAGGCAAAAAGGAAAGCTACATTTAGAATAAATGTTAACATAGAAGCAAAGGAAAGAGCCATTTTAGCACTCGGTCAATTGATCATGGAAAAAACATATGGAGACTCAGGTCATTGACCCAGAAGTTGATTTACAATATTTGTGCTAGATAGAAATTTAAAAAAATTAATAGTTATAAGTAATGAAAAAATTCACATTTTGTAGTTTCTTTTTTTTTAAAAAAAATTTTTGTCATTTTTCTAAGTTAATTTAGTCTTCAACGGTATAAAAACAGTTTGCATCAGAAATATTTTACTTGTTTTTTTGAAAGAATGAAATGCGCTTGCATTTACTGTACTTTAGTCAACTGGTAAAAAGTAAAGAAGTTCACTATTTATTTAGGGCTGGGCCAGATGAGCTAAAGACCAGGGGTCAAATGTTTCGGGGCACAATGTACAATTCACTGTTAATAAAATAAATATGCCATTTCTTTCTTTTAATCAGGCAGATTTTTATCTTTCAACCCATTGTGAAGAAACGTAAGCCCCAAGTCTCTCCAGCACTATTCAAATTTTGAAATGAAAGTTTCAACACATTTCCATTTCATTTAGATCATGAAGGGTTTCCTAATCCACCTACGAGTTATACTGGAGGGAGGGGGGGAGATGATAGGCAGTGACCTTCCCAATGTTGGAAAAATAGGAAAAATATGATAAAAATATGTATTAAATGCAGAACTAAATGCAAACTTTATATTGCTCTGGAGTTCAAATTTGCTCCCCTGTCTCCCATGGTAGATCTAAAATTCTGCCACTGTTTAAATCAAGGTATCAAAATAAATACAATGACTTTAGTATGCATAATTATGATTTTTTTAATACAGGATGTCAGGATAAATGTTACAAGTTTCTATGGCAAGTAGAGAGTAAAAAACAATCACATTTATCAATGATCATATGGTGGAAAATTTCATATAATGAAGTTACATCACAAGACATTTGTCCCTGACTTGTAAGCAACTCATCATGCACTGATGTTTGGCAGGTACACAACAACCCTATGTTTACATCAGAACATGATCTGCCAAACACCTGGCACAAAACTCACAAGTATAACTTTTGTTGCATGAAATTTTCCACCACAGTTCATTGGCAAACATGATTTTTTCAGCCCGCTGCTAGAATTTTGAGATTTTCAATGTCATGATTCAATACTTTTGCTTTGGTTTATCTGCTTATTTGTATTATCTGAATCTTATTCAATAAGTATAATAATGTTTTTTCCAGGTACATGAACAAGGGACACCATATCCCTTCATAATAACTGTATAAAAGATATGTATTTCTGGCTCTGTACTAATTGTGTAAGGTTTGACAATGCTTGTTAACTAAGACTCACCAATAACAACACAACAGAAAAGCTAAGAATAGTAGCTGGTACACGCATTCGCCAAAAAGGAACATGAGGTTCCATAGTGTTGGTCACCACATTGATCTCTCGTTTTTTGATGTGAGCGAGGCGAGCCAAGTACTGTGGGCGAGGATGCTCCTCCTGAATGTCAAAACCAGTCAGATCCCATCGATGAGTAATTTCTGCTGAATAACGCTTCCAAAGTTCCAAGAAAGTAGCAGCTTAAGAAAGAATAGGAAAAAGAACATATATTAAGCTTTCTTACAAAAGTGGTTGCATTATTTCTACGCTAATAAGCTATTCCACAAATCCAAGAATCTAGATGTAAATTAACCATCTATGCTATTGTTTATCATTATTAACAAATAACCCATGACAAATAACCCTGGTATGAATCATGTATTTCTAGCCAATCACAAAGCTACAGATGCTGAATGGTCAAGGAAAGTTAATATTCTTTACCAAATATAAGGAAATAGTACATTTTCCAGTGAATTTTAGTGATTGTATAATTAGAATTCAAACTTTCAAATTTTGTTGTTCGTAGGGATGGAGGCATAAGTAATGGCAACTTTTTTGTGAGAAAATACCCAAGGTGGAAATGTGAACATTTGAAAGGCCTAGAAATGAACGAAGTGTATGGGTATTTAACAGTATGTCAAAAGTGTGGGTCTCTTATTTATTTAGGCAGTTTCAATAACAGTAAAGATTTCCAGTTCCAGATCCAGTCATGACAGTACATATATCCTTTCCAAAAACCCTCAAAGTCTTTCCCTGAAATGTTCATAACATGCTCCCAATGATGTGGTAGGATTTGAATACCATCTGCTTCACTATTTTCCATATTGTATGTCTTTCTAGTTATATGACATTACACAGTTTTTTTATTTATTTTTTATTTTTTTATTTTATTTGTTGCGTCTACAACGTGACGGGCATTGAGCACTTTGCGCTGGGGAGTAATCCTCCATTACCTTTGTAAGTCATTTTACGTCAGGTCGTAGTCACATGTCCAGAGGACCGCCAGGTAGCATCTCCACGTACGCACCTCCTGCTACGCGCTCCTGCGTCACTACCCAGCGGCCTGAATTGGGAAAGAATAAGTATAGGGGTAGGGTTTAGAACACTTCACAGGGGTTGGACTAGCCCTTGTGAAGCAGCCAAACTCATTTTGTTAGAACAAATTTCACATGAGATTCAATGGGAATCGAACCCGGACCTCAGTGGTGAAAGGCAAGCGATTTTGCTATGTGCCACGAGCGAAGCCAACGTTGAAACGTCTACTTTTGTTGTCAACTGACTACCACACAATGGTTCTTTTACCTTACTATGAGATCATAGATAAGCCCTCAAAGTAGTACCCTGTAATGTCCATAACATGCTGCCAACGATGTAGTAGGCATTAAATACCATCAGTTTACCATTTTCCTCATCATATATATTCTAGTTATTTGTCTTCCCACAGTATATTAAATGTCTATTTTTGTCATCAATTGTCATGCAAAGGTTCCTTTAACCTCCTATGAAGTCATAGTCACTCAGTAAAACGTCCGAAGAGTAAGGTGGTGTGCCAGTTCTTCCTATCCCCAGTGCTATAGTAACCACCCTACACTGTCCTTTATGTGGATGTATATAGTTGTGAAGAAGATCAGGACATTCTCTCTATTGCCATATTGTATCTGCCTCTGCACAAAGTTACTGCTGTAATCTGCTTCCACGTGGAACGCAGAGGCACACAAAGTCACCTGTGGCATCATACACAACAATTAACATCAATTTCTCAGGGAAGCAACTTCTGCCTTATTGTTGATCTGGCATGTCACCACTCTGTGAATTGATGTTTGAGCTCCTGTTCATATGCCTTGTTCCAAAAGTCATTGATTATGACAATTTGTGAAGGGAGCAGTCTCTGCCCAGTTGCCATCATGCTAGATGTTCAGAGCATGTTGTATATCACAATAACTTTTCAACTTCCAGTTGTGCATGTGGTACCCGCTCGGATGCAATTTTATGCACATGCAAATTTTTCTGCAAAAGCCAACAGATGGCACGTTTCGCAATGCCACTTTGTCTCTATAACTCAAGTAACTCACTCTCTCAACATTTGTCTTCCTCCTACTTTGTTTGTGCTTGATTTCTATGTATTCCACATCAGCCACTAGTTAGATGGTTGCTGGTTGGCCTTGCCACATCATGTACTGATCACTGGTTGCTTTGCTGTTGCTGAGAGGAGCTATGATTGCTGTTGTGCAAAAAAATTCATACAAAGTTCAGCACATCCTGCATTTTAGAAGCCAGACAAGTGATGTTGTGAACACACACTACGATGATGTCTTCAATGTAACAGACAATATTATGTGATACAAAAACATTTCTCCAAAAAAGGCCCATGTACATTTTTGACTTTTGCATACATCCACATGCCCCCACATGCTCACCACGCCCCCACAAACCACATGCACACACATCACATACAATAGTTACCATGGTTTATGCCTCACCCCAGCCCTCAGATTTTCAGAGTTATACATCACTTTTAAAAAGAGAATTATTTGCCACAAGTAACTCTCAAATTTACAAGAATATAAACCTCATATCGCACAAATGAGAGCATAAGCTTCTGTGGCCGGAGTCAAAATTTACTTGGCTGTCTGGGAGAAGCAGCTCTAGGCACAAGAGCCAACGTTTCAGCCAACATTCTGCGACCTTCCTCAGGGTGAAATTTCAAAGATGCATTTCGCTCTGAGGAAGGTCACAGAATGGCATCCAAAATGTTGGCACCTGTTTCTAGGATGCAATATCTCCCAGACCCCCAAATAAATACTCATATCATATAGCTCTAATCACACAATAAAATCATTAACAGTACTATTAACACCACTACTTATGGTCAATTGTACAAGGTTCTGTGGAAAAATTCTTGGGTGAAATATAGAACAACAGGAATCTGATTTATCATTGCTTTGTATTAGTCCAGTTGGCAAGTACTTTACCTGGAAAAAGGTTAAAACACCTTTTTTCAATTATGTAGTACAAATGCTAGTTACAGCTGCAAATTTGGACCTCCCTCTTCTAAGACCAGTAGGCTTGAATAAACACTTTTTGTTCCAACTTTTTTAGGTTTCTCTCTAAGAATTATTAACATTGTCTTTAAAAAATCATTCAAACTAATTTTAAAGAGAATAAAATTTCCTACAGCTTTTCTCTTAAACATTTTTTCCCAATCTTCTCACCCCGGCAAGCTACAGCCCACCACCAAAAAACGCAATTTTTTTGTTTTTCCATAATTTTCTTTTTACAAAAATACACATATCTGAAACTATAATACAATAATTATTTTTAGATGTAATACTGGATGCGTAGGTTGGGTGCTGCAACATAGTTCAGTAATGGAGGAACAACTTAATTTCAATCAAACTTGGAGCACAAATTACTATAATGTGGAAAGAGTGGGTGTGGGTGTTAAGTCACTCCCAGCATTCCTAACGATAAAGGGAACAAAATTATTATGCAATGCCCTTAATATGAGTGACGCATACTGAGAGGAGCTAGCAAGTTTGGCAGTGTGGACACGGCAGGCAAGACATGCTACTGTGTACTCAATGACTATGCTTGATTTGATTTATTTGGTTAAAAAAGAAACAAAAAAAACCCACTAAAAACTGTATATGATGTATGGGGGAGAAGAATATATGTTAATAAATACTCAGGCAAAGCTGGGTAAATTCCTAGACATCCAATAAAATGTAATTAAATGGTGAATTCACACTTTGCCAATGCAGAGAATATGTTGCCAATTAATGGATAGGCAAAGTAAGAAATATATTAAATTTCAATCTCTATTGGTCTGTCGATTGTTTCTTGTCTACATTTTCCTCTTACCAGTTATCTGTTATCCTGTTGAGAGAAAGTGAACATCTTATAATGTGTTCTCCGAAGACCCCATTTATAACATAGCTGAAAGAGTCTTGGGAACTTCACAGTATTTTCACTTTTAGAAATATGCACAAAACTACCTATGTACTGCACAGATTGCCTAGATAAAGAATACACAGTCCTTAAAATGAATTTTGTTCATATTTTGTTGAAAACGGCTTGGCAATGTACAAAATGTCTAAAATGTATATCAAGTTAATTACTTTTTATAACTTATTAAGTACAGATTTCAATACCTTATTCCTCTTGAGCAAAATTTTCATAAATAATATAAATGCCATCCTCCTTGTCTTCAATTTCAGGAGAATTGTCATTTGCAGCTGATACCTCAGCACAACCTTTCATTATTTGAAGCAAGAATTCTGAAGGTGAATGTCATATTATTGTAATTGGCCCCTTGTGTACTAGATGTCCACTCCTAAACTGTGTCTTTTCTTCCCAAACATGAGTTGTTAGAACATGAGAAATCCATATTAGTGGGCTGCATCACATAAAAAGCTGTCAGCCCAGATGAAAATTAGGTTCTGTCACTGATTCTGAAAATTGTTGATAGCAAAGTTCATTCAGAGATTGCTTGTTCATCTTTAAACCATAAAACAACAACAACAACAACTTTTAGCTGCTGCTTCTTCTGACTGTTGTAACATCTAAATCAACAGAGAGTCACAGAGATGTTATTGACTTCCCATTGATCACTTCTGCTAATGAGAAATAATACTTCAACAATAAATATAACACTACTTGACAAATACTTGACATCTACATCCAAGCCTTTTGAACTTCTCCAAATACCATGAAGTTATCACTACTAACATCTTAAGTAAATCGTGCACACTACTGTAAAAAAAAACCCACAACCCATGGAACTGAGAAGCCCTCAGATCTAGACTCCACAACATTTATTTCCTGAAGTGTGAGAGGGGTCCTATTCATCTAAATTATTCAAATATATCCAGAAGACATCCTTTCTCCTCATATTTGTTTCCTTCCATTTAATATGGATTTTTGAAGCCTGGCAATTCCTTCCTTTTTCACAACAACCTCACCTAGCAAACTCTTTGACCATTTAAAACACTGCTTCCTTGATGAAGAAAGTGATAGTTATATTTTAGCACAACTCTTCAGAACAAAGTACATGTATATGGGTTCCTACCTAAATTAGGGCAGCACGAAAATTCACAAAGCAATCATAAGGTTAATGGAGAAGAACCGACTTTTTTTAAATTCAAAAACAGTATGTGTAAACAGTATGTGTGACATGTGGGGAAGAATTATAATATATGCAGGTTTTCTTCAGCACCAGAATATGTGCCCCCTCTCCTTAACTAAATGAAGTTAAAATATGAACAAAGGTAGCAACAAGCATAAGAACTAAAATGAAAGAAAAAGAAAGGGAGAAAAAAAAAGCAGAAAAAAAGCATCCACCCAACAAACAAACACAGGAAGAGCAGACTCTAACAACGCAAATGGCTGGCTGGGCCTTGAATGCCATTCTTGAGAAGATTTGTAAAGGCAGTAGCTTCCTTCCTGATAAGTTTATGAAAAAATGTTTTATACAAAAGTTGTTAGAAAATTTATCACCTTTCAAGTTGGATGAAATTATTTTTTACTGGAGTTAAGGTTCAAAATTAATAAGAATAACCTAACAAATACTGGTTTTTATCAAGCCTCCCACAGTACTCAGAAAACAGTAACTATTGCCTGGGTACACACAGCATAATCTTAGATAACGTTTTTAAGACCTTCTTCCAGATAACCCTCTTTCTGCAGTACTTGCCAACTAGACTATATCATATTTTCTTACAAGGAGAAAATAAATTCTTTATTAATGAATTAATCTTTTAAGTTAAGACTACTACTTCTATTACTACTACTATTACAAATATTACTAGAAAAAAAACACATTATACAATATTAGTTTCTAATATCAAACAGAACCACATACCCCAAAAAGACATAAATATAGCAAAGAAAACTGTGCTTGGATTGTCAAAGAGATAAGTTACTCTAGCATGAAGACATGTCTCCTCCAAGTTCCAATAATCACAAAAGTAATCACAGAGAGGGCACATTTTAATACTCTGATGTTTGTTACAGATATCTTCACTGAAAAAAAAAATGCATTCAAATAAAAATTAATTATGACAAAAGCGATAAGAGCATTATATAACATATAACATACCTTGGTTGATTATCATACAGTGAAACACAACTATAAATGAAACATAAGACACCAACAACGGATGCAGGAATTAACATATGTGTGTAGAAACCAAGCCATGCAAAGTACAGCCCAATCTTCACACCAAAATAATCTTTGATATAATCCAGTGGTTGGTATCTGAATGACTTTCTAACAGCTGCCCATTCTGTAAAAAGGGTGTATCTCCAACTTCCAGGTTGTCTTAAATCTCCCTTTAACACAAAAGTTTATTATCATTAGTAACAATACATAAGGCAGTAGGATTCCTCTGGACAAATAACCTACAAGCAAGCACTCATACACTCTTACCAAAAAAAAAAAGTTTTGAAAAATTTAAAAATTGACATTACATTCAGGTTTTCAGTTTTCTTTTGGACTTTTCTTGGGCTTTTCCTAGGATAGCTTCATCAGAGGCATTGATTTTCCCTAATCTGTTCAAGAGAAACCCTAAAATTTGTGGGAATCCTGTAATTTGAGTTTCTAATTCCTTAACCAGAAATTCTTTCCTTAACAGATCACAAAACAAATATTGGTATACAAAACTCAATGACTTATTTTCCCTTTTTCAGGAAATTTACGAAATTTGCACTTTGTGAGCTTTCCCCTTTGATATATCTAAACTGTTTTCATATAGACACCTACTACATTAACAAGTTTTATTCTTTTCATTTTTACAAATCCGAAATTGGTTAAAGCCACTTAAATTACCACTCCTGTTAACCACAAATATTTTCACAACCACTGGTGATCACCTAATAAGCACTGTATTTGTACCTTCTGCAAATTCAAATACCCATTAATTTCATTCCAATGTTTGTAATTTAAAATAACAGTTTTGATAAGAAATAACAGGTGCTATTGGGGTTTGTGAGCATTGGACAACTGATTCTCCGATTCCTGAAAGACACCAGTGACAAGATGGGCCCACAGGCTACAGAAGAATATCATTATAGAACTTAGGTGTCGTCCATAAATTGCATAACACCAAACACATGGGGACGGAGTATAAGACAGCGTTACACTGTGTTACATAGAGTAAGGCATAGTGATATGTAACACTATTTTTTTTTTTTTTTTTAACATTTGCTGAAACAATTTTTTTTTTTTTTCAGACATACTAAAACATTAACATTTTAATTATTTTTTTAATTGAATTGTGGCATCGTGTAGCAAAATGACTACACAGACACAAGCTCTAGTTACAATATTTATTTACAGAATATTATACAGTATTTACAGCTCTGGGGTTCCGTTCACAATCTACCTCTGCGACTCCATGCACCCTGCTCCCATCTCCCGGCTAGTGCATCCTCCACCCAGACGCTTTACCGCGCCGGTTCCTGACACCCGGTGCTATGCACTCGCAGTGTCAAGGAATGCACTACGCCAGCGGGCGCAGTTGCGTCCCGCCGAGGCGATCTTTCAACAAACTCCTCCTTCCGGCCAGCTAGCTTCTGGCGGTCATGTCGCCCCCCACCCTCTAGCTTCTCTGCACATGCGGGTGGCTCTGGGACCACATGGCCAGCCAGCCTCCCTTGACCATCGGCGGGGGGTCAGGACCCTCTGCCCGATCGACTTGCGTCCCGAAGTGTTAATGGCTCCCTTTTCAGTTGACAAAAGCTACTAACAGTTTTTGTACTAGCCAACCGGATGCTCTCCCCTCTGCTAAACTTTTTAAAGATGGTGGAAACCCTGGCCGCCATGTGGTGACGTTACAGACTACATTAAAGTGATTATGTGTAAACTGTTACAATGAAAATATTTGTCATTTTTTTGTTTTATTGAATCTGTAAGATTACGAAGATAATATTCAAAACTGATCAATACTCCAGGATCCCATTAAATTGGCACAATAGACTCTTCCCATGCAACATCCATAAGGGTGCGTGAACAGCTTGTTGTCAGTGTGTTCTTCCTTTACTCAAAAACTGTCCTCATTCTTATTATTAACTGTAGTCAACTCATTCTGCTATTAATTATCACAAATTTGAATATATAACACAAATAAAATTAATACCAGTTGTGGGAATTCTGATGTGGTGTTGTTGACGTTCTTATGAGAAGAAATAAAAGAGGTCATCTTCGTCAACATGTTATGGAAGAAATTCTTCCTTGAATTTTTTTTAGAGTAGCGTTCTTTTCACGAACTCTTCAATTATAGAATTAATTTTGGGATCTGTAAGATATCGAGTTTCCAGGAAGATAGAAGGTAATTTATATTTTCGTTCTTTTATAATGAAATATAAATGTAATTTACTATATTTTAATTTATTTTCTAACATTGTTATGATGAATTAATTTACGAATGTATTCTGAATTATATTATTGGATTGGTTTATCAATTTTAAAAGCAATTACTACGTCAACATATTATGTTGACGAAGATGACCTCTTTTATTTCTTCTAATACCAGTTGTCCTTACCATAATATAATTTATTTTTAGTTCTTGTAAATAGGAGTGTTGTAACGAGCATTGAGTAATTATTTGGAGGGGGGATCTAGTGTGCATTAAGGGTGCTTTATAGGGGGGAAGGGGTGTTCAAAATTCTCAAAATTAGTGTTATGTAATTTATGGGCGGCCCGTTAGATTAACCTCATAATCACCTGGCTACCTCTGCATTATATGAGCTCTCTATTAGATAGATCCCAGGGAGTGATGGGATACAGTGAAGATCTTGGTAGGTTCCTTGGGTAACCACTGATGACAGCGTACATGGAGGGGGTCAAACAAACCGTAAGGAGTTTCAAATATAAATAAAAGAATAAGCAAGAAATAACCTTTTGAATCTCAATGCACAAAACATTTTATTTAGTTAACTTAGTATTTATTTAGTTAAGTCCATAGTCAAATGAAAACTAATGTCCTTCAATTGAAGATCACAGGCATTAATTTTTATCGACAAATTTACCCAACACTGAGATAAAAATTCGATATTGCATTAATTTAAAGGATAAGCTGCAGTATAAACATACTCATTTATTAATCGTTCAATGCCAAATGCAAAATCATCTTGTTCATCCTCAGAGAAACGTTTCCTATCCAATATAAACTGCACAATACGAGAGTGAATAGCAGGAGTAAAGAATCCTTCGGCCTGAATGTCAAACCTGCAAACATAACACAATATTTATCATTTCAATCATAACAGAGAGCTCTTAAATAAAATTCTTATATAGATTTTCCATCATGTAGAAAGAAGTACATCTAGGTATCAAACATATGAAATGAACACCAAACTAGTGTTGGTGCAAGAAAGCCTCAACTTTTTCAGACTAATGGTCAAATAAAAGCCTTATTTCAAAATGGTCAAATAAAACAGCCTTATTTCAAATGACATGGTAATATTTCAAATATCACTATAAAATATTTTCATATAACATAAAACTACCACATTAAATACTACTTACTAATACTAAATCACTAAATACTATACAACCAATTTTAAACTCATTTGAGAAGGATTATTGACTTTTTACTGCAAATTTTGACTAAATTCAAGTTTATCAAACCCGTTACTGGGAGAACTTCATGTTCGAGTCCTGACAATGGCAGATTTTTGATACTAGCTACAGTATATAGCAAGGTTGAATCCAGCTGCTGTCTAGAAGAGAATTCTTAGCAGTCAGCTACTCCAATGGTGATCATCATGGTTTATAGGGTTTGGCCTATGTTGGTCTATTTTTGTGATCATCTGGATGGTCATATGCACCTTGGTCGATATAAGGGTTTGGGGTTTTGGAGGCATTTTGGTCATCAGTGATCTTGTCGTCATTGGCGTCTTGGCCATCATACACATTTTTGTCAATGGAGCCTTGTTGGTTGTCATGGACATAAGTCAACAGAGCCACGTTGAGTGTTGTAGCATCTGGTCACGAGGACGTTTAGTCAACAGAGCTGTGTTGGTTGTTGTAGCATCTAGTCGCCATAGGTGTTTTTGTTCCATTGATTGGTTATTAGTGATTCCGGGGCATCAACTACAGAAGTCATTAGTCCTGTAAGTGTAGTGTGTGTTTTCCACAAGAGGTGGCGGTGATCTTCCCCTACTGGATGGCGATATCCGGCGCCGACCTACCATTGTCTAGCGGGTTTTTCCCCCCAACCAGGTATCTCCCTCACCAAATGGGCACCGTCCCAGCCAGGACAAGCTTCAAGCTCCCGATTGGTCTCCTGGCATGTGTGGTAGTGTAGAGCATGGCCATCTGCAGTGCAATTGTGTGGTGGCTATGGGTCCAGCAATTTTTTCACTTTTCCCTCGGGGCCTCAAACAGTTGCATTTTAAACTCCGTTTAAAATGCAACTTTGCTGTTTATGTGTGTGTGTGTGTGTGTGTGTGTGTGTATGTGTGCACACGCACATGTGTGGGTGTGGGTGTGTGTGTGTGCGCGCCGCACATGCGCATATATATTTAATGTTCTATTGAATTTTGAAGGGTCCCCAATGTTCTTTATACTGCCTGGATTTTCTCTCAACGAATTCTCTCTTCTGGATGCTCCTGTGGCATGCAAAATCATCTCTTTACATGATTACAATATTTTCTTCACACTACATATTTCAGAAAGTAAACACTAACTCAAACAGAATTATTTTAAACAAGATAGAAATGAATTATTTTTTTCATTCCTTTATACTTATTCTATTGCAACACATGTACTCACAAGTACTCCTTATCACGACTGTAAACAGCAGTGAACCTCTGGCTCTTTGGAGGGAAGACTTTGTATCCACATAGAACTTACTCATAACACGATGAAACCAAGTGTTCATTTCATCTAGTAGTGAGTTTGTTTTTGCATGCACATCTTGAAGTCCAGGTATCTGTAAAAATAAACAATTTTATACAATCCAAATTGACTTCCTTTACAATGATCCACACATTTAATGGCCACTGAATACCAAATGATTTGCAGAAAAACTTCAAACAACACCTAAAATAAAAGTTAATCATGGGTACGAGATACAATAGGTCATTTATTGCAATTTCAATTATTTTTCCTTTAATTTTCTAACATATCGGAAAAATAAAGAAATAAATAAAAAGATAAACAGAGATATTTTGATAAATAATGTTCTGTAACAAGTACAAAGTTTTGAACAAAACACAGCAAAAAAAAAAAAAATAGTGACAGAAACATGTAGCATGTCAAACTGATGCCATCAAAGTTAACAGTCCATGGAAACAAGCCCTATGCTTGAAACCATACCTTTATCTATAGTAAGAATAATAAACTTACAAATTTCACGAACAGAAACTCATAACACAATTTTCTTAAGAGGTTAATTTAATAGTACTGCTTGGAGTACAATGATAATAAACATAACTGATTTGCAAATAAACTTCAAATAATATATTTGCAAGTACTCTTCTTTTGTGTTTTGCTTTTTAATAAAATTTAATATAATTTAAAAAGTTGAAAAGATAATAAAACTGTCTCAATCAAAAAGGATTGCAACAGGATAACTGAAAAATGTTGTGTTCTGCTAATTTCAACTTTCGGAATATAATTCAAGGCAAAATACAAGTACATATCTAGAATTTGAATATTTCATATTAAAAGTTCAAGATAGAGGGTGTATTTAATGTAAATAGATGTTACAGTGAAAATCAATATCCCTGGAAAGTTCAATGTTATTTTAGTTTTTTGAAGTATTTTCTTGACTGAATCCAATTTTCAAGAAAGATGAAAAACGTAGCAAAAGTTTAGATATTCATTAGAAGAGCTTACTTTCACTGGCAAACCTTAATACCTGTTTTAATTACCTTAATACTATTTTTTTTTCAAACAAAAGTAAGTAACTACAGTAGACCCTTGTTAGCCCATACTCACTTAACACGAAATTTGCTTTAACACAAACAAATTATGGTCCTGGCAATGACTGATATCATAGGAAAATATAATATATATATATATATATATATATATATAGAGAGAGAGAGAGAGAGAGAGAGAGAGGAGAGAGAGAGAGAGAGAGAGGGGGAGAGGGGAGAGGGAGAGAGAGAGAGAGAGAGAGAGAGAGAGGAGAGAGAGATATTTATATATGTGAATTTTTATAACAGCAATTATTTGAGTTTCATGGAGTTTGTGTTAATAAGGGTTAACTGTATATCATTTTTACGAAGCATGTTGGAAGCAAACAATCTACAAAATTAAATTACTGACAGGAAAAGTTTTGTAACAAGTATTAAGATGTTACTGTGCTAAAGCGGCCTAGCTGGAATTTCTGCAACCCAGGGCAAATTCATGGTGACATTCCTCCCACTCCAATCAAACTTAAAAACTGATATTGAAAACTGTCTTATTTATTTTTGAAGGCAATCAAAATATGTGTATTATACTTCTCATGTTAAAAAAAAAAATTTCAAAACTTGACAAAATAAAACATTCTTTTTATCATGCAAAAATTAGAATAAAATTTTTGGACAAATAATTGTTACTATTTATAATAGAATTTAATAAACAAGCAAGCTTTTAAGATGATAATTTATCATATTTTGGGGCACTATAGTTTAATTAACTGACAAAGTTTAAAACCAATACAATTTATAATCAAAAGCAAGGATGCCCCCCCCCAAAAAAAATTTTTGGTACATGAGGTTTACAGAACGGAACCCCTGCTAATCTATATCTTATCTATTGAACCCCCAAAAATTTGGTGCTAATGACATCCATGATGAGAAGTAATTTCAATCAAAGAATTTGCACTCTTTACCGTGAAAATAACTTCAATAATTGAAAACAATCATAATGAAATATTTTATAAAATCATTGCTAAATTTAACACTTTTTAAATAAAACATTCAAATAACACAATATTCAATTAGTGTTACCCTGAGTGGTCCACTCCCTTACTCCCCACAACTATGCCACAGCTTCGATAAAAGAATTTATTTATTTATTTAGTCAAAAAAACAGTCAAAACTGTATGTGACATATGGGGGAGAAAATCATCTGCACACGCTTTCTTGAGTTTTAGAATCCCTTCCCAACAATTTAACTATTAATAGTTGAAAGATTAATAATAATAATAATAATAATAATAATATATAATAATAATAGTAATTATAGTAATAATAGTAATAATAATAATAATAATAGTAATAATAATAATAATAATAATAATAATAATAATAATAATAATAATAATAATAACACAACAACAACAACAACAAATTTAAAAAAGCGAGGGATTAACATTTCAAAAACTAGATATTTTCGTTGCCAAATTATAGATTACTTATTTTTAACGGTAAAGGAACAAACAGATTTGATTTTTCTGTATTGTTAACAAAACAGAAACTCACCCTAAGCTCTACTACCACTACAAGCAAAAGGAAAGTTCAACATAGCGTGCGCATAGTGAAGCTACATGAATTCATGATTAAAAGAGACACAAAATGAAAATATCAGAAATTATAGATACATGTTTTTAAATCTATATTTACACAAATTTTACAAAAGAAACGATAGCCCTACATAAATGTATGTAAAAATCATATCGGGATCACTGCTTTAAATTATGTAGACAGTAATTAAGACCTTAGCCTGAATAGACTAATGTTTCACCTTAATGCAGACTCAAAAAATGATAATATAATAGCATATAAAATGAGAATATAATAGCAAGAACACCTAATTTTTTTCTGATCAGTATTTCAAAATGACATGCATTTCATATACTCATTAATGTTGTGGAAGATCAAAAATTTTGTAATGGAAGTCAAACAATATTTTAAAATATTGTTCATGTATACCTTACGAATTTGAATTCATTATGAAAGGATCACACTCAAGCAGTTTATTTCATAATTTTTATTTCCATTTCTTGCACTCAGAAATTCCTGTCCCTTCCACAAATCTACATTTCGAGGATCATCATTTAGTTAGTCAATTAGGGAACGGATTTTATTGTAATAAAAAATGCATAATATGTACATACATATGTACTTATTTTTTCCAAAATATATAAGAAAAAATAGGAAATATGTAAAATAAAAATTCATTATTGTGTTTAAAATTGTTCTCTACAAGCATTTTCCGAGCATTCAACTTCGCCAATCAGTTCTTAACAAGCATTCGGAGTGGTTGAAAGTAGGTTCTACCTATACAGAAGTAATTCTACACTAGATTTCACCACACATAAGAATTTTATTCGAAATACAAAATACGTTCTTAGTATATATTACAATGTTTACGAGAAGCTGGAGTTCTAATGAATAGTAGTACCACGTAGCCAATGATTGATTGCAGTCCCACCCCCAATCAAACAGTGCATAAGACAATTTTCTGTAAAAAATATTTGTTATTTTTCGATCGAGTAACAAATGTGCTGTTTGAAACATGAGCAAAATCATAGTTGAAACTACTTTTGTTCACAGAAATCCTCTCATTCTTGACTTCGAGTATGCAGTAAGTGTGGGGGAGTGACAATTATGGCGAAGATATGGTGGTCATAGAAGCCCAGCAGCATTACATTTGATTTTTAAGACGGATGATTCCGTAACATATAATTCAAACGCGAATCTGAAATATTCCATTTTGACGTATAAAGAATTAAAATATAACGAAATATATAGTAGAAGGTAAAATATGTAAATATACCAAAATATGTACAAATATGTAAAATAAAAATAGTTCCAATTCATTCAGAATGTCTTGAAAACTCAAAAAATATTATTGAATGCAGGTATCTAGTTCCTGTAAAAACATGTAATTACATGGAAATCCGTTCCCTAGTCATAATGCACTATCATTTCTGAGAATTCCAACGAACAATTGTATCAATTTTCATCATCACTGTATTAGTTTAGCTTAGTATACATCCATTTTTAAATATGTCTTTTATATAAACCATAATCCTTTCCCCTTATATTTCAGAAATGTAGAATTCAAGAGTCATCAAAAAATTATGATATCAGATCTTTTACAATTTTTCAAATTTACAAATCTCGAACTATGAACACTCAAACTGTGAACATTTAACATAATTAAAGTTTTCTGAGATCCTTATTTTCCATAATCTAAGATGCTACCAGATTTATTAGTAGCAAGCACACATGGGAACACTCCCACTTCTCAAATTTTGAAGGCACTTGTGCCCGAATCTAGTCACTCCCTGATTCGGTATTTTCCATCCCATCACCAAAGATCTCAAATAAAGCATAATTTATAGAAATTCAATGAGAAGAAAAGTATTGAAGCAATAAAACAATGGAAACAAGTACACTACATTAATACGAACTGTAACACTTTTTTATGAAGTTAGGACAAAAAACAAGTAATTAGAGAAGTCCCAACACCATAAGTCCAGGCCAACAAAAAACTGAAAATTTCACAAATACCTTCTGAGAAATACGTAGATTAAGATTAAACCCTATGGGTTCCAAAAAAAAATCAAAAAAAATACATTTTACTGCAGGGTACTATCTAATTAAGATTCTCTCATTATTACTAGCATTTGAGAATTTATACTGTTTAAACAGTTGTAAAAATATATCAACTTCACACAAATAAAATAACATTTTCTCATACATCACAGTGACCCTGACCTCTTTCATTGGCATTCTCAGCTTTAAGATTTCACTGTATCGCCTCAATACCTCTACAGGAGCATGAATTTTAATAAATGTCAATCCATTGGGCTCTGGTTTCTCATATTCTAATTCAAGACCTAAAACAGAAAAGTATTCAGAATAACAATCATGAAAAAATATCTGCATTTCTGTCACGCTTATTGAAATAAACTCTAGCATTTTGCATTAACAATAAGAGCAACCTTCATGAGCAAGATTTTCTTCAAACACTTGTCTCCTCTTGACAGCTTGCTCAGTACCAGATCGTGGATTCAGCTGATCCCACACTAATACAAAGTCCACAGTTCTTTCACCATCATAAAACGTTGGCAGAGACTTAAACCATAAAACAAATAAATTAGCATCAAGTGTGAAGAATAAAAACGAAATTATAGTATGGAACGAAATACAGAGAAATAATATACCTGATGAGGGAAGGTGTGGTGGGATTTTCTTTGAGGTTTTGCACTTTCTTCTGACACAGACGTAGCTGTTCGAAAATCTGGTGGCAGGTTATTTTCTTCATTGATTGGAGTTCTTTCGGCTATTACTTCTTGAGCGCTATGATACACACTACTACTTGACAATGGGGCTGTTTTCTTGTCATCGCGCATTGGTGTCAGCGTACTAGAATCCTCAAACACTTCGTCTTCTTCCATTCTCAAAAAATATTGAACAATTCTGTCAGCATTCAAACCACAAAACGCCGAAGTTGTGCACGACACCTACGTATCTTTCATTTTAAACATAACCTTACTTAACAATTTTTATGGTTTGATTTTCCCTGCAAATGTGCGTATCGCTCTGGTTCCATTTCTCTCCAAATCTTTTTGTGCCAAATACACACCGAAAACTTGGTTCAAAACGTCATAAGTACGGCAAAATAAAAGAAAAGGGTACAGTTGCCACTAAGATGTCGTTCGACGACATTTGCACGAAAATAAATTGTTTTTATTTGTTCTTATTACAGCGGACTGCATCGTCCGTGAACATGCACTATCTCTGGCAGGAAGATCAATGCCACAATACGCTTTCGGACTGTACTATCGCAACACTCAATCATCACCAAATAATCCAGATAAACTGGATAATCTGGCCAGTGACCAACATACATAAACGAACCTTGGCAAAACGCAGACATTAAAGGGGAGGATTCATTTGAAGAAATCTCAGTATCCTAACCTTGGTCAAGATTTCAGTGAATGTTATTAATTACTGCCATTCTTCAAATACGTAGTTTATTTCCATTGTGTGAAATGTTCAAAGGTTTGTGGAATAGAAATAACAACTGTTAAGAAAAGTTATTAAGGCTTCCCAACATAAATATCAGCTGCATGATTGAATACATTTTACAATATTATAATAACTTTATTCATTATGCTCAACTGGACACATCGAAATTTGTATGAAATAACTACCACAAGATAATGATGTCTTCTATATTTAACTTTCGAACATCGTGTTAACAGTAAGATATTCATGGGTATTCATACTATCCCGCTCACAGTATAGTACCGTGCGTTCTAGCGCATTCTGGTGGTAAAGGCAAAAATATGCTAGAATCTGATGCAATCATTTTTGGCCATTTAAAATAAATTACTATCAACACCTTATGGCATTGTTAAAGGATTATTAACAACTTCTTATTTATTTTCGAAGCAATATAAATACCATCACTCTTCTAAATTTTATAAATTATTTGTTGAATGTCTTCAGGAATCTATGCGCAATACGGTTTATGACGTCATCGTCACAGCCTCAGCCGCCATCGGCCGCCATAGTCATAGTCTTTGCAACATGGAGGAATGAAACTAATGTTGTTTACAGTGCTCCTATTGTAGCTGCGAAAATGGCGCTTCAAATTTGCGATTTTGATAGTGTTTCAACCGCATCGATTTGTAATTTTCGCGTGAATAACGTAAAAGCAAGTTCTGGGCGGTTTCGAGGAAGAATTCTACATTGTTATGTGCGACCTGTCTTGCCAGTGAAGGCCACATATCATCCTTGTACAGCTTTTCCTGGTCCTAGAAAGCTCAGTTGGCGTAGTTTTATTAACAACCGAAATTAATTTACAAACGTTGACCATGGATCTATATACCAGTTGTGTACAAAAATAAATATATTGAAACTTTATAGTAAAGCCGTCTCTTCAGTAAAGTGCCAGTGACTGTGATATGGATCTCCAAAGTTTTTGTGTTGGAAGTAGGAGGAAAGTTCATTCTTTTCCGTTTCTTCGATCAGCTGTTCAACCGACAGAAAAGATGTCGAAGTCATTTCAGTTTGGTGTACCTGTGAATGGGTCCACTGTTGAAGAGACTTGTTTTAAGAAAATGCCTGACATTTCTTGTAATGCCCAGTTCACTTTTGAAGAATTTACAAAAAATCAGGATTGTCATTCAAAGAAATCGTGTTTTGATCAGTTTAATAAGTTCTCTCATTTCACCTTCTCAAGAGTAGTGGGAGGATTTGTTGGCAGCAAGAGTCAGGGCGGTTCTGCTAGTAGGGAACCTCATCAAGTGTGGGATGTGATTTTTCGACAGCTGGTGGATACTGCATGTCAAGCCACAATGAATAACAATGCACAACAATATTTTAGTATTGGTGACGCAGTTTCTCAAAGTATTTTTGGACAATTTAATAACAGAAAAAATTCAACATTGGATTTCACTTCTTTTCTTTTTGCCAGACCTTGTGAGTTTTTTGCACCGGAGAAACCCCAAAATATGCCTAGTTCAAATCACAACCATAGTCAAAACAATAGTGGTAATGTCACTGTTGGGGAAAAAACCAGTATGAATCGGGTACCTGCTGATGCTCATTTATGTGACTTGAATCTGAAAAATAAAACTGCAGAGGAAACTGATATTCAACATATTGCATCCAAACAATCCTACGCAGATGTTGCTAAAGCATTTATATCTACAAAGACTGTGCAGGAGGTCAAGTCAAGAAGGCACTTGGGTAATTCTGTTATGCCGTTGCCGCAAAACCACATATTTTCTAATCCTAGAAACTCAAGGAAAAGAAATGATGCATTTAGCAGGAAAGGTAGCAGACTGAGTGGAAGTTGTTATTCTCAACCTTCCAACAATTCTAGTCAGAATCCACACAAAAGATCTACAGCAATGCACGATAAATGTGAAGAATTCATACCTTCTAAATTTGCTAGAGCTAAGTCTCCACATAGCGACATACCAAAACAGAAAATTTGAATTCCAACAAAATGAAAGCAAATGAGGTTAAAAACTCTCAGTCCGGTATGTTTTCAAAAGATTCAAAAGGACAGGAAGAGAAGAAAAGATTTAATAAGTATAGAAACTCCAACACAAGGGAAAAGGAAAGGAAAAATATTGATCTTCAAGTACAAGAAGATGTTGTGTTTACATGCAATGTGCCAGAACAATATTGTCAGAATTGGCGATGCGAACATAATAGAATGTCCAATGTTCACAGAGTCAGAACAGAATTCGGCAATCAAAGGAAAGAGTTAAGGTCAAAAAATTTCAAGCAACAAACTAGGCTCCATTCTCCACCACCACGAACTCTTGTATCTGAGTGTGTTAAAGTTAACAAATCAGATGTAAACCATCCAAAGAAAGAAAGTGTCTCTCCTAAAACTGAAATGTTGTCTGAAGAAATATTGTGTAACAACAAGAAATCTCTTATTTGTGGTTCTTCAAATTTGCCCAAGAGTGGGGATGACGAGTCATCACTCTCATCCAGTCCCACCTTTACTCCTGTAGTGTTGCCACCAAGGATTAGAGTGGCATCAGAATGTTCAGTTGACAGTGAGGACAGCGTGGTCTTTGAAAGAGATGAGCAGGATTTGGATGAGTCCGAGTGTGAGATGGACTTGATTCAGATTCTGAGAGTGAATATAGCAGTGCTGCTGAGTGCGATTCTGATGAAGAAGACTGTGACGAGGTATTAATATTTCCCATATTTCAAGTTGTGTGTGTTATATTATTCAGGAATTCCATGAAAAATTAAAATTTAATTTTAATTCCATGTGTTCTGTAATTCATATGAAATTATTTCCAAGATCTTTGCAGCATGTTTTTTTTAACTTGTGAGCCACGATTTTTTTATTTTACCCTATTGATGTTTTTAAAAATATAGTCATTCTATAGTTTACCTTTCTGCAAAGTTTTTAGAGCAATTACATTTTTATTTGAGGGTATGAAACAATATATGTATAATTCTTAGTTTGCTTTTTGGGAATTGGAAGAATTTTCATGCTTTATTTCTGTTGTAGGTGGATTTCTGCTACATAATTCCTTCAGAAGACATAAATGCCAAAATTATTGAAAGCACATACACACATGATGTGTTTTCCCCTGTACCAGACAGACTGAAAGACATTAATGCAAAATGGCGGAAAGAATATTCTTGTGTACCAAAAGTAGAAAAAGTTCCCAAAAAAGTAAGTTATGTTTTATGAGTAAATGATACAACTTAGTCTTTTTGCATTGGTACTTTAAAATGCTGTATTCAGAAAAGAATTTAGAATTTTTTTGGTTAATAATAATAATAATAATAATAATAACAATAACAATAATAATAATAATAATTGATGATGATGATATTATTATTTATTACAATTATTTTTATTGTTTTTAAAGCAAAACAACCAAAGGTTCTTCTCTAATGCATGGAATATACAGGGCCTGATAAAATTAATCTAATTTGTAACCATAAAAATCAGATGTGTATTCAGCATTTTCAACACCAAAATCTTCAGAAGACTAATGTATTTTTCTAATGTATTTCTCAAATTTCAATTTCAGGTGCATTTTCCTTGTTCTAAAAAACTCACCAAAGTGCACCCTATGGTTCACTGGCTCTTTGCATACCGGGAGGCACGGAGAGGCCCTTGGGAAGAAATAGGGCGGGACCGATGCCGATTTCAATCTCGTATAGAACGTGCAGAAAAAGATTTGTCCAATGTTTTTGATCCTGAACATCGCAGAAGAATTTGGGAAGAACGAATGAGTGACGTGGGCAGTACATGAACTACTTTTATTGGATAAGATTTCCCCCACTGTGTTCGGCAAAATGTAGGTTCTGCTAGTTTTGCCCTTTTTTATGTATGAACATAAGAAGTGAAGTTTCCTCCTATAACTTTTACCCTTCATTGTTTTAATATTTCTGTTATTCCATGTGTGTATAGTATTTATAACATTAACACTGTACCTGGTCTGAGATTCCATGCAGATTATATTTGTATCGTGCAAATGAAGCATGTGTGGTCAGTATGTTAGCCTTCTCTGCTTGAAAATGGGAGTGGGAAATAGGTCTTTCTGTGTCTTTTGTCGTTCACATAATAATCAGATGGAGAATTACATTTATTTGTTGGTGTTTTATCTTTTCTGTTTTTGGATAAATATTGAAACTTAACACCTGTTGCATAAAGAATGACTTAATGTTGTCGTTGGTAGAAAAGGGAAGGATGACTTTGATGTCAAAAGCTTAACATTGATTTTGGTTAATAAGTTCAAAGTCATTTTTTTTCTCAGTTGGATGTGAGGTAGTTGCCAACATAAACAAAAATATGTAATTGATGGGTAATCCATTTCATTCAATTTTAATTTTTCCCCTTTCTTCCACTTCAACTCTCATTTATACAAGAAGATAATTTACTGTTGTTCCTTCCTTCGAAATGAAATATCCACAGATTTTGAGGTAATTATTGACCACATTTGTTCAAAAACATTTTAATTTCTGAATGTGTGATGTATTAGAAATTACAAAATTTACTGTTTTTATGTTAGAAAATAACCATTTATGATAAAGACCCATTCCTGGTCCTTGAATATAAATGAACTACAGGAAAGTATGCAACATTTGCAAATTAATGCATTTCTGTCAGTTTCTACTGGCTCACATTAAGCCATATTGGTAGCTAGTCAAGAAAAAAAATTGCTGGAGAAAATAAATGCAGAGAACTAAGTGTTTGAGTGTTCAGAAATTCATGCCACTTTTGTATATGTATTTAATCTACAAGAGAACAGATGCTTACAGGCATAAAGAACATTGAATCTCTTCCTTATTTTTTTATAGTGAACTTTAAAATTGTAGTTGCAAATTGGAACACCATGCCATACCTAGTTTCATAATTGTAAGTGGCATTTTTTTATTAATCTTAAAATTGTTAATCACAAGTGCTAAGTGCAATCTGCTCATTTGTTGTTGTTTTTAAATATGTTTATAAAGATTCATAAAATCAGACCAAAAAGCCCCGGTGTTGTATTTATAAATGTTATTGCATTGGTTTTTGCATGTTATTTTTCATAAATGTTTTGAAATGTATAATTTCTTGTAGATTAAAACATAACTCCTTCCTAGCAAGTGATTATAATTTTTCTGGAGCTTTCACATTTCTTGTGAGCAAACTAATGAAATATCACCATAGTACAAGAAGGGTCTGTATTTTGTATAATGTGAAATATATTTTCTCATGCTATTTTGGCTGATAATTCCCACAAATGCAATTAATTATAATGAAAATTGTCAATGCAAGGAATAACTATTGCACCTTTGTATATGTATTAGTGTTTATCATAATGATGTAGTTATTTAGTGGGATTAGAACCTACTTGAAGTATATAGAATTATATATTGTTATATGTTTATGTGTATAGATCCTATGGTCAATTAAAATGTTCTTTTCATTTAATTAATGATAGTTTTTGATTAAGTAAATAATTTAACCATTTTGACATCAAAAATTAGTGAAAATAATTATTAAATGTATTCCCTAGTAGGTCCTTGGCTCCAATTCTACCTTTTACAATAAGTTTTCTTTTCTTTTTTTAAATTTTTTTCTTTTCGTTTTTTTTAATTTATTTGTTTTTTCTTCCTTTTTTCCCCCCTTGCCTTTTCTTATAAAGCATGTATTTTGAAAGAAAGAAAAGTGACCTAGTTGGCAATTGGCAGAGTGTAGATATGTCCTGTCTTCATCATCCAGAGACGAGAGCAACTGTAAAGTTGACAGTAAAAATCGGGAAAGATTGAATGTTAAATGTTAAGTGTATGTTTCTTTTCATTTTTCCGACTTGTATCTCTCTACATAAGTATAAAACCACAAGATTTTTTTTTTATAAGATGTTATTGGCACAAACCCCAGTAATTGTGCCTCTCCAGTCCAGCATCAAACGTTTAGTCTTGTTTCACGAGTGTTGCATTGATACACGTCTTAGATTAACGCTACCTTATGTGGAATGACCACAGCGCACATGTGCCATTTCGCATGTGTTAATCTACAATGCACGTCAGTGCAACACTTATGTGCAGGGTCCCTTAACATGGCAGAGCTCATACCGAATTATCAAACGGGAATGCTTGCATTGGGTCTGAGACCCAGGGAGTTGTTTCTATTGGAAAACGCAGGATTAATACATTACATGTGTAATCTATATGTATCAATTTTATGTGTAAATATGAAGGAAATGTGTATGAATTCAAGATAACTACAGTATAAGTGAATGTATCTAAAATTACTAGTGAAGTTTAACACTTTCACAAATCAATGCAATAATTATTTAATTCTAAAACTTACTATTGGTAATATGCAGTGGCGTCTCCTCACTCAGGACCTCTGGGCATTGGCAGTGAAGGAAAGTGTTAAGCTGTACACTACTCTTATTGCTTACATTTATAGAGAGAGATTGAATTATGTATACAAAATCCTTATTTATTTTAAATTGTTGCAAGAATGAGGGAAAGAATTGCAAAATAACAATAATGAGGATGTAATTTCTATTGCAAAGATTGAAGTAATACACTTTAAAGTACTTAAAAAGACGTGCTCGAAGCTTTTCCCATTCTTCGGTTTCCGGTTAAAAAAATAAATTTTGAAATTACCAGATAACGACACTATCGTTTATTACTCAATTACTCGTTTCTTTTGTTCATACGACAGGGAAGGAAAGCAACTATTGTTTCACTATCCTTATCACAATATTACACTAATTTCATGAGTATCGCTAAAGGCGACAATGCGCAACGGAGAATATCACGGACGCTCGCTCTCCAGCAGGCTGTTACATAGACATCCAACTCCTAAACACGCTTTGTCCGTGAGTTAGGGGCGTCGCGCACATGCTCTACCTCCTCCCGATCCGTCCTGAAGACGTTGGAGGCATTCGCCAACGGCCTAGCTGCGTTCGCGCACTACCTGCATTGCATGGACGCGCTGGTGCTGATCGCACGGGCGCCTTGGGCGTTGACACACGACTGGTAGAAACATTTGGTGAACACGCTCCAGCGATTAGAACATGTGAGACATGGTTCCGACAATTTAAACGTGGTGATTTCAATGTAAAAGTGCGCGCTCTGGGAGGCCACAAAAATGCGAAGACGAGCATTTGCAGACGTTATTGAATTATGATCCGACTCAAACTCATCAGCAATTGGCAAAAGCAAAAAATGTCTCAGGAAACAATCAGTAGACGTTTACGAGAAATGAAGATCAATAAAGTTGGTACATGGGTTCCACACGATTTGATTGAACGGCCAATGTACGACAATGCCCTCACAAAAAGAAGAGAATAAACCCTTTCCATCACTTCGCATCAATGGGGCACGCGTTCGCAGAGCAGCACTTCAGAAATTTAGGAGTTGACAAATGGTTTGCCGCAAAAGACAAGCAGCGTTTCTCTAAATATTTTTTAAAAATTGTTAGAACATAAAGAGTTTTGCGCAGTATTAAATATATATGGACAAAATATGTAACGAAAAATTTAAATATTGTGTTAGCATTGCCCTGATTTGTCAAGATCACTATTTTGAGAAATAGACACAGAAAGACAAAAAATATACAATTACATGAGAATCGGGACTCGCCGATCTGGACGGTCGAGGTGGCTAGAGCGTGTGCCAACTTAGCGATTCGGTCTAATGGGTCGCCAGTGCGAGTCCCGCCGTGGGCAAGGTTGTTTGTCCCTTGTTTTTCATGTACGTGTGTTGTCCCGGAAGGCTTTGTGTGCTGATCACAGTCTGAGAAGTCCACACAACACCTAAACTCTACACTACTATCTCCCCATGAGGACAACTATACTCCCATCGATAGTAAATCACAAACATACACTACAATACACATAATATAACATATATACAATAATATAATAAATACATAATAAACTACACACACATCACACACATACACCTACACAATCTCAAAATAAGTCTATACTCAAGTACATAACCTGTTTATTTCAAAACAGTTTACATCAGCTTACACGCACTCACACACTCACACACACACTCACACACACACTCACACACACACTCACACACACTCACACACACACTCACACACACACTCACACACACACTCACACACACTCACACACTCACACTCACTCACACCACACACACACACACACACACACACACACGAGGGTAATCTCAAAAGTAAGGTCTAGTATTTTTTGTAAGTATATAGACCTGTTTATTTCTACAACGGTTTACATCAGTTTACAGCTTGAACATTTACATAATCACCATTTCTTTCGATGCATTTTTGGAAACACTCTGACAGTTTTTGTACGCCCATGTCATACCGCCATGCTGTTCAGAAAGTTATGAACCTCTTCTTTCACCTCGTCGTCGGAGCTGAATCGCTTTTCGGACAAAAGTTCTTTCAACTTAGGGAACAGGCGATATGCGTGGGTGGCTGGCAGCATCACTGGACGCCAAGTCGGGAGTATAGAGTGGGTGGGTGGGTGACTGAGCGCCTCAGCGCGGGAAGCACTCTTCATAACAGTGTGACCAACTGCCACACAAAGAGAGTTCTGTACTTATAAAAAAATAGGAGACCTTACTTTTGGGATTATTACCGGGAGCGGTAGCTCAGTGCATCAACTGATGCCACTGCAGCGCTATGACCGGGAGGTTCTAGTTCAGTCCCTGATGGCGGCAGGATTTTCGACACTAGCTTTTCAGCTAGGTCGAATTCAGTCGCTGTCTGGAGGAGAATTCTAGCGGCCGGCTGCACTCGATCGGTAGTTTCCGTGGTTTCTCGATCAACACCAGGCGAATGCCGGAGCAGTACCCTAACAAACGGGCCCGGACCGCGCATCTTTCCTCTGCCACTCAACACCACTCCACTACCACATATTCCGCGAGACCGGTCGGGAGCGTAGAGCTTGTCCCGGCTGGGGCGGTGCCGCGCTGGTGGGAGAGTCCTGATTAGGGGGAAACCCCACTAGCCGACGGTAGGTCGGCGCCGATTCTCACCGTCCAGCAAAGGAAGATCACCGCCATCTCCCGACAAAAAAACATGCACTACACTAACGGGACTAATGTCCAAAGCAGTTGACGCGCCCGGAAACACGAAAAAAACAAACCAAACCAAACATTTGGGATTACCCTCATTGTATATACATAAGAATCCGGACTCACTAATCAATCAATCGAATTAGGACCGAAGCTGGATTTGGGGCCCCACAACTGCGAACGCTGCAGCAGCCAGTCACATCTGTTCCATTAACGATCAATTGAGGTTGCGCTTTGAGGCAGCGTGCGGGGGCGGCGTCCTGTTAGGCGCGAGCCGCCACTTTCCCCCGGGCGCTGCGCGACCCCTCCTCTGCCACGGCCCCGCGGCGCTTGCGCAAGCCACGCCACTCTTGTTTTTTTCTTGCGTTCATTCCATCATGAACCATAGGTCAGATGCTGGAGAAAACGCAGCGACATCAAGTGGATGACTTCACCAGGGGTGACCACAAGGGAGGAGGAGGTGCACAGCTGGGGCAACTTGCCCCCAGGTCCCGACTTAATTGGGGCCCCGAATTTGTTTTCCTTCAAAAGAAATTTAAAAAAATGTATTGATTTCTAATCCAAATTTAATGCTGTAAGGTATTTCTGATGTATGGAGTAATGAATTGGAAGGGAGGTAATTTTTTGTTTGAAATGGGGTTCCCCCATGGATCAACTGCCCCATGTCCCTAGTTTCCTCTCGGCGCCCCTGGACTTCACGAGCTCTTCGTTTGATCTTACCCCATGGGCCAATGCTTCTGTAGCACAGGGACTGATTGCCATAATGCGGATCCATAATTTTCATTAAAATTTAGCCAGTAACTTTTAAGAAAATATAATAATACAGTAAATGAAGTTTTCATTCGGTAATTACATTTTTATTGTCGTTAATTTTCTTTTTAAGTCTAATTATTAAATAAAATTTCATTTACTTGATTGTATTATTGTAATTACGCCGCTATACTCTACTGAACATTCCACATGTACATCATTCTCGGTCGAGTGAAAATAGCTTCACTGAAACCCAGCTTTAAAGGGTAAACTAAACTATGGCTTTATCGCATTGTAGTGTCAGTATTACCAAGCGAAGTGGCTAAGGGCTTAGCGCGCTGACTTCGCATTAGGGAAGCCCGGGTTCAATCCCCGTTCTGGCCATCCTAACCGGGGCTTTCGCTGCTTCCCCTCGATCATGCAGGCGAATACTGGGACGGTTCTACTGAAAGGCGACGAGCGCGAAACTGGCGTCGCTTGCCGATTTCGTTAAGTACGTGAATTCACGAATTTGAGACATCGTGGGTTCCTGGATGGGTAACCGACGAGGAACCCCGAGATCTAACAGTACCGAGGCCAATTGCCGTTTATGGGACATATATAATGGCTATATACAAATTCAAATATCTGTATTGTGCATGAATAAACATTCTATATCGCTAAATGTTTGTTAACAAAGATACCGGCAGCGTCGCATTAAATCACACACAAATGATTTCATTTTAATAGAATTAATTTTACACACATACTATTCGAATTTTACACTTTCTTATCACCCTTGCTCTAGAGTGGGAACACCCAGAAGCGCTAAATCTCCGAAAATCTAATTGAAAAATATGATATTTTTCATATGATAACAGACGTTAACAGAAAATCAATGTAATAGAAAGTTCAGGAAGGTCTAATTCGTAGGTTTCGGTAATATAATTCGAGGTCCTCATAGGGCCCCGAAAACATGGTTTTAGTGCATTAACAACCACATTTTTAAGAGAAAATGAAGTTTACGTTATTAAATTCAAATTAAATTTAGTTCAAGCAGATAAGCTACATTTAAGCAATAGTGTAACGTGACAAATTCAAATGGATAGATAGCCACACCAAAGACAGAAAATTTCCCACTTGGTAAACTTCATCATGCATAATGACCTTCATTGGCGTAACTTAGGAGGTAGTGTCATCGATATTAGTTATTATTATTATTATTATTATTATTATTATTATTATTATTATTATTATTATTATTATTCCTCTACTTCACGACTAAAGAAACTATTAGTTGACTATGAGTCTGTTGAATATAAAATCTACTCCAGGTTGCAACCGACTAAGGATCAGATCTAGGGACTATCGGTGGCCCTAAAATACTTTGCGAAAAATGTGTGCTGTTCCAAATAAACCAATGTCTTGCACTTCTCAGTATTTTGAATGACCTGGGTGTTTATCCAAGTTCTTAGAAACATTTTACTGAATAAATTCCAGAGCTCCGATAACTATCGGGCCGACCTGTGCCCCCACCCCCACACACATTTGGATGATTTCGATTGCCAAATTTTTGTATTTAAGACGTTTCTCTACCTCCTTCGTTACAGCGTTTTGATCGCAAGGCACAGAAACATCAAATAGACACGTTTTTTTCTCAAAATTCCAGATAGCAATATTCAGTTTGTATCTTTTTTATATCATTTTATTCATTTATACATCAAATAAAATAAAATCATAAAAACATAAATTATTATATAAAAAATGGAAGTATTTATTGTGATTGTCCTGAATTAAAAAAGGGACAGAAAAACATTTAAAAAATCATAAATACGAATTACAATTGCAAATTTTTTAAATATCTTTAACCTAGAGCAGTGTACTGGACATTGCTTTCGGCGTTCCTCCGACAATTAATTATCTGACGCGGGAGACAGTTTAATAAATTTCAAAAGACATGGAGGGGGAGAGGATTGGAGCTCAACAGTCGCCGAAGAATATTTAGACAATTCTCTAGCGAATAAAAATAAAATTTCCCCTATGATTCTTCATACCGTTTAGATAAGCAGGGTGATTACCGTTGCAGACTCAACTTGTTTATGCGAGCAGTTGGCTATTATCTAACTATGAAAGAGATTGAAAAAAAAATCTTGCTTTCCTTCAGAACGTCATAATAATCCTGCTCTAGTCACCGCCCCGCCCCGCCGCGCCGCCCGCGGCTGTCGCAGCCGGCGCGTTCCGCCGTCTGGACGCGCCAAGATCAAGGCTAACTACATTCTCCGGGAAAAAAAGCGGTCCACATTTAAGGGCCCCACTGAGCAGAGCAGAGCGCAGCGTAGAGAAACTGCCCGCACGCCCACCCGCGCTCGGTCCCGAACCCGCTTTGTGCGCCTCGCAACAGCAAGGAGACACGGGTCCACACGCCGAATCGCCTCGCCCCTCCCCGGCCTGCTCCGTGCCGAGCCCCGCCGGCCGGCCCCACGTCAACACGCCCGCTCCGCCTCGCCCCGCCCCACCCTGCTCCGCCCCGCGCCGCCCCGGCCCGCCCCGCCCACCCACCCGTGCGCCCGCCCAGCCCGCCTTGCCCCGCCCCACCCCGCCCCGCCCTGCCCGCCTCGCCCGCCTCGCCCGCCCCGCCAATCGCCCCGCCCGCCAATCGCCCCGCCAATCGCGCCCCGCCAACGCCCCGCCAATCGCCCCGCCAATCGCCCCGCCACTCGCCCCGCCAATCGCCCCGCCAATCGCCCCGCCAATCGCCCCGCCAATCGCCCCGCCAATCGCCCCGCCAATCGCCCCGCCAATCGCCCCCCGGCCCCGGCCCACTAGCCCCGGCCCGACTCCCTCTACTCGCCTCTACCTGCTCCCACTCACCCTTACCCGCCCCTCTCGCTCCGAACCGCCCTGCCTAGACCCGTGGGGCGGGATTACCACTTGACGCACGAGCTCTTCTGCCCTACCACTCAGGCATCTCAGGCAGATCGAACCCAATGTCGACAAGGGTAGTGTCCGATCAGGACCTCGGACGACCGGTCTCAGAAAGCCTACTTCGTCACGTGCATTGACACAAACAGAAAGGGTAGTCAGAAAATGTGAATAAAAATCATATAACAATGGGTGTTAACTCAAGGTCCTTTGGGCAACTGGTATCAGCCAGTCTTCAACGTCAGGCGTATTGGCGCAAGTAGACAATGGACTAAAGTTGCGAGTTCCCGAAGTTATGTTTAGTAATGTAAGGCCAGTCAAATTAAAACCACATAGGAAACTTAATTACAATTTATTGAACAAAAGGGACATATTTCAAGGCTATTTCTTTTCTGCATAATTGGCGACGACTTACAACCACTTCGTTTACCATGTGCACTCTGCAGCATCATGCAAGTAATGCGATGCATTAGTAGTTCGTGGATGTCCCAAGATTAGAAAACTTCTTTTGTATTCAAGTGCAGGCACTCCAGCTCCACGTTTCACTTTACCTGAGCGAGGAGCATATGTCACTCGTATCTTACTGTTTCGAAATATCCTTGTTCTGGCGTATATTCTTTTGTAATGAAAGAGAGATGCATTGTTATACTTTTTCATTTTCCCAACGGATTTCAGTGAATGAAAGTTTAAGAAAAACGATTCTCTATGCTACGCTTCTTTGTAATGTCGTGCCAGTGGTGTCATGTTTTCTCTACTGTAAGGCGCTGGAGTCATATAAGTACTGCGAGCAGTCAGTTCATATTACAACTATGCTTATTACCACTACCAACTTATTGAATGTTGGGTTTTTAGAAGATTTAGGCCTTGCATTTGATTGATTAGGGATTCCAGCGCGTCATCTACTAAGATCATTAGTCCCAGAAGCGTAGTGCATGTTTTATCGCAGGAGGTGGCTGTATCTTCCTCCGTTGGATGGCTAGATTTGGCACCGACCAACATGTCGGCTAGCGAGGTTTTCCCCCAACCAGGCATCTCTCGCGGCGGGATACCGCTCCAGCCGGGACAAGCGACTGGTCTCGCGACATGTGTGGTTGTGTAGAACATGTAAGTGTAAGTGTGAAGGTAAGGGGTGAGGATAGGGCAAGGGAGGGGAAGGAAAGATCGGCCAGGGTCCGTGGCCCGTTTGTTAGGGTACTGCTCCGGCATACGCCTGGTACTGATCGAAAAAAAAACAAACAACAAAAGTACCGATCAGGGCAACCGACCGCAAGAATTCTTCTCCAGACAGCGACTGAATTCGACCTTGCTATGTAGCTTGTGCCGAAAATCCTGCCTCCGTCTAGATTCGAACCTAGGACCTTTCGCTCTGAGTACTGCAGTGACATGAGTTGAAGCTAATTTTGTACTTTTGTAAGGTTGCATGTGCTGGTTTGTGAATAGCTGTTCTTGACAGCAGTGTCTCGGTGGCCGTGAGTTGCCACGCGGACGCCGCCCCGAGTGAGTGGGCAAATCGCGAGGAAACCCAGTCGCCTCGCTGCGTCATCCTGAACGCAAAACCCAACGCGATTCTCAGACCAGAGACATCTGGTTGCTAGACTGCATCTCGAGGCACCACTACTTGCAACTATTTAGTGGGACGAAAGTCTTAGCCTGGAGTTTAGTCACTGCAGTCAGCTTTTTTCATTCACTAATAATCTCACAGTGACATAGCGATAAATGATAGGAAACAACTAATTTTTGTGGTTTCCATTGCACACTAGACAGTTGAATACCCACGGACATGTTTGGAATATACACAGGGCTTGATTTCCGACGGAACGCGACGGAACGACGTTCCGATTCTTCGGGAATAATTATTAAATTATATTATAAATATATAGCTATTTCTATTAAATTAATAATTAATTTTGGGCGCGTTCCGGGACCTACAATGTTATAAACGAAGCACTGAATAAACATATTAGTTTTCTCGAATTAGGTGTCCACAAAAATGTGAGCTGTCTTTTAGTTCCAAATTTGGAACTTAATCTTTTGGAATCATTTGGGGCTTACTTCGTCAGTAATATTTTGTTACCTCTGTTCTCGCCAGTTCCATCGTTGTCGGGGTTGCTCTGCAGCCACCAGGACCGATTGCCTAAACGAAGGTCCTTCCAGCTCATTTTTTGCCAGATGTCGAGGGACTCCATCAACTGACGCGTTGCTCGTTGACCCCAGCCGACTATGGAGTCGTTATGGTTCTACTAATTTTTGATCTTTTCACATTGAAAGTTTGCCTCTTTATCCAGTGGCTAGAGAGCCAGATGTGGCTCTACCTGCTCTAGTCAAAAGAGCTGTTGTTGGCTGATTAGTCGGTCCTTCCATTTCCTTAACACAGGTGGTGGCTATACCATTTTTTTTCTAGGGCTTTTATCCAGCCAACAGCCGTTCCTTTACGTCCAGATGGGACACATATTCAACCATACACTAGACAAACACATTGCGGGCTCCTCTGATCTGGGGCCAGCAGAACGCGAGGCCCTCCGCGACAACACATACAAAGTTAAGGGACAAACAACTATGCCCAAGGCGGGACTCTAACCCGTAACCCTTCGGATCGAAGCGCTGAGTCGGTACTCGCTCTTAGCCACCTCGGCCATCCAGGTTGGCTTACACCATCTTAATAATGAAAATATTTCAGAATACTCATTGTCATAAAAAAGTTTGCACATCAGGTTTTCTGCTGAGATCAAAGAAACGCTGTGAACGTGGTACCTTCAGTCTCCAAGAAACACAATTCAGCCTCTTTGCTGAGACAGAAGGCTTAGTTATTTCCATTCAGGACGAAGTAACCCCCTGAAAAGATACGTGATTGGGGATATGAGAGTAGAGGACCGCTACCTGTTTTGCAATCAAACAGACAAAACTCTGCAACACCTAATGAGAGGATGCTCTACATGCTCACAGAAACCTGACTCGGCTCAACGAAGTTGCTGCGGTAGTCCATCAGGCTCTGACTTCAAAGTCAGAGATGTTACTTAACTTAAAGATATCTTGTATTAGAAGTTCAAGCCGAATTCCGTTTTGGAGACGAACCGATACCAAGCTCTTGCGAAATGTTACAGTCACCACAGACAGCACGGTCGAGGCCAACAGACCAGTAGTAATGCGGGTTGACAAGATTTCCCGGAAAGGGATGTTGTTGACAAATCTATCCCATTAAATAGAAATATAGCAGCCTTCATTGCCGAGAAGATGCGGAAATACCAGGCCTCGGATATTGAACTGAGAGACATGTGGAGGTTGGTGTCTGTTTCTGTGGCCATCTCAACAAATGAATTGATCTCTGCTAAACTAACTTCTTCGTCTGCAAGGCTTGGCCATAAAAACTACTATTCTCAGGCAATTTAAAAGGCTGTTCTCCTGAACACTGCACGCATGGGTGGGTTAGGAAGGCTTTAATATAAATCTCCATGTCGAATCCTGAACGCTCGAGTCTGCATTTGCAAGCAAATCAGTCACCTTGATTCTTAAAAGGACCCAGTAGCTGCTATAGAGCACCTCGCTAGGTGAGAGACTTTAAGAAAAAGTATAATAACAACCCTGGGGTTGTTAGCCCTGGGGGATATTATTATTATTATACCTTACACCCCGGAAAGGTCACGTGCACTTGCCCCGGGAGAATACGACTGGGCTCGGTGGGTACAAGTGGCCCGTTTGCCTAGTTGTAGGATGGCCAATTCGCGAATAATAATAATAATAATAATAATAATAATAATAATAAATTCATTCTCCATTTTCATCATTCCATATCCCATCCCGGCAGGACTAGCAACCCCGGGGGATAAAAATTGGATTCAGCATAATGCTGATCCTCCCAAAAGTCACATACACTTGGCTCGGGATAAACTGAGCCTTGGTAAGTGCAGGTGTATATCCACGTGGTCCTAGACGGCCAATTCGCGACCACCAACAGCAACGCAGTCAATTCCCACGCTTGGGGATAATTTCCACGCTTATGGCGAACATGACGTATTCACATCACCGTAATTAGTATAGTCCACGTGCCTGAAGTTACTTCGTCACAAAGATACAGAAACTGAAACATTTTTAAAGGTTAGTTACAACCCAATTTTCCCCTACCGGGAAATCGAATCCAGGATCGAACCTTTTTAATAATAATAATAATAATAATAATAATAATAATAATAATAATAAATGATATTTTTCATGCATAGAGCAAATGCAGAAAGCAGTAATACTGGACAGCTGCAGAATAGTAAGATAATTCCTGGGATGTACTACTGATTGGGAAACAATTGAGTGAAATGACTAGAGAGTAACATTTGTTCGTGTCTTGTCTCTACGGGATCGACCGAACCTAGACCAACAATGGTCAAGTGAATGTTCCTGCACATAGTGCAGAGAGTGAAAAATGCATAATAATATAATATCTCTTTTGTGATTGAGACGTGAAGTCCCCGTAAACTCCGTGGCCGCAGGCTGCAGTGCAGCTTCCGGAGAAGCCTTGACACCCGCGGCACGAGCGCTGCCACTCCACTTCCGGCCGAATACGGCCGTCACATCGTGTGCCGTTCATCAGCGGCGACAGCCGAGGGGCCACCGCTATCAGGCTCTTGCACGCCAACTCGCCAGAAAAGGCGTCAGACGGAACTAACGGACCCAACTGCATGAAAAGCACACCGTATTGGGACATCCCAAGGAGAAATGTCTCGGCTTTCGCAAAGCGGAAAATCCTCAGAATGCATGTCACGCCTGTGGTACGTCAGAGATCCCTGAATAACAGGGGAAAAATAAACAAGCAAGATTAAATTCCCCAATAATTCCAATTCAAATCATCAATAATTCCACTAAATTTTCCCAACCATGGCAGGATGCAAATAACAGATAAAGTTACCTCGGCAGGGTTGTTTCGGTCCCTGGCGGTTACGAAAGTTACACGATTGATTGATTAATTTTTTTCGTGTTTCCGGGCACGTCAACTACTTTGGTCACTAGTCTCGTTAGTGTAGTGCATGTTTTCCCATGGGAGATGGCGGTGATCTTCCCCCCCTGGATGGCGAGATCCGGCGCCGACCTACCGTCGGCTAGTGGGGTTTCCCTCTAACCAGGACTCTCCCACCAGCGGGGCACCGCCCCAGTCGGGACAAGCTCTAAGCTCCCGACCGGTCTCCCAGAATGTGGTAGTGTAGTGCATATTAGTGTAAGTGTGTGTGTAAGGGGAGAGGATGAGACAAGGAAGAGGAAGGACAGATCGCGCGCGGTCTGTGGCCCGTTTGATAGGGTACTGCTCCAGCACTCGCCTGGTGTTGATCGGAGAAACCACGGAAAACTACCGATCAGAGCAGCCGGCCGCTTGAATTCTCCTCCAGACAGCGACTGAATTCGACCTAGCTGAAAAGCTAGTGTCGAAAATCCTGCCGCCGTGGGGAGTGGGAACCTTGGACCTCCCGGTCAGAGGCGCTGCAGTGACATCCGTTGATGCACTGAGCTACCGCTCCCGATGAAAGAAAGAAAGTTACACGAAAGTTAAAAGTAGTGGAGCTGCAGAATGGCGCAGACTCACTCATACTAGTTAGTTTTCTATTTTCTTCGACATCTAAAACTACCAGGAACTACCGTTTCTGGTCCTCGAGGTTCTAGTAAAGAGCATCTTCGCGAACCGTGAACATCAATCATAGACAAATCTCGGTCCTGTGCCTTTACCCATGGTATTCCTTGGCTTCACCTCGGTGCTCGTACCATTGTTCGAGTATGGATGAAGTTTCACAATTAATTGAACACACACATTGCTCACAATTGCCTGTCAGGGCTAAAGATTAAGGAAAGGTTATGGTATGGATGTAATACAGAGGGACTCGGAATGCCCTCCGTACTTCAAACACAACTGAAAGCATTCATGTCTTCGGTGGTTTGGAACAACAGTCTGTGTTGACGTACTTTGGTCACCGTCCAAAACGCTCACGAGGCGAATAATTGACCTACCAATTACGTGTTAGGTTTTGACAAATTGAAAAACAAATATATAACTAAAACTGGCTTAATGTGCTTTGTTGAATTTACGTATCTGAATAACTTTGACACCATTCGTTTTAATACCAACAATGAGAACCATATTTTATACCACATTGGTATAAAAAACTTTTAACATCGCACTCGGATTTGGTAATGAGCATTTTTATTAAAATTAACTATTCTAAGAAAATGTTGTACTACATAATATTTACAAAACCTATCAGTAATACAATGGCTTTTATGTAATATTTGTGTTGATAAATTGTTCAAACGCAATTTTCACACTTTCTCGATTTTTCGGTCTCCTTATAATACAACGGAAATAATATTTTAAGAATATTAGAGAAGAGTAAACGCTGGTTCTGCATGGAAATATTAATTGAAAAATTTGATGCCGTTTTTAAGAAAATGTCGATACAGCGTTTCTGAAAATATACTATATTGAGAATTTTCAGAGAAAAGTTTTGAGTTTTCGAAAAACTTCATTAAAAAATCATGTGAAGTTCTTGCACTCACAAATGCTGTAAAATATAAAATCGCTCATATTGTAAATATAAAAAATGTGAGAAATATTAAGCAAAATACATTTATGTAATTTTTGGAAAATCAAAAACATATAGGGCGTTTCAATACGGACTTTACAAGTTTGAAGGCTCGTATTGGTTTATTCATTTAACTTACTGACTTTGTTTTGGTGTTAATATTTAGCGAAATACATCAAGTTTTACTTAACTGTTTTAAATTTTACTTAAAGAGATTCAATGTCGCTTTCATTGGTTCATTGAGGCAGATATGCCATCTGATGTCTATTTCTTGCCAAACCTGCTGCAGCTTGTCAGGATTTGCGGAATTGTCTGGCTCTCAGTTCTGATTGAAACCTGGTAAGGATGGAACAAAACGGTATCCTTGATGAACCCTGAAAAGAGAAAAAAACAAAATAACAAGGGGGGTTAGATCCGGGGAACGTGGGGCCATGCAATTTCTACCCCTCGGCCCAACCACTATGTAGCATTTCCAAGCAAAAGCCCTTACGAGCAATCTTATTAGTTTATTTTTGCTCTTGCATCATTGTTAACTTGTATGGTTTGAGATGCAACGGTTTTCTCAAGACACGCCAAACAGTCGTATGTGGGACTCCTAGCTCTCGAGAAGCACACCAGGTTGACTTTGTAGGACTGTTCACGAAGCGTTGCCTCACTTGCTCTCTGTGCGCACATTTATGATGCCATCTTTACTTCACGAGTATTTGACTCAACTCTTACATGAAATTTAAATAATACATTTGAAGAGATTTTTGAGAAAATTTTGAAAATGTCCCAGAGGCTTCATGTAAATTGCCTCCAAAATTCCAAGAAATATTTTCCAAATAGCAGGGTTTCGAGTCATTCCCAGATCGACTGAAAAACAGACTACAGACTGACAGACGGACGGACGTTTCGAAAAAAACTTTTTCGGAATCAGGGGACCCCAAAACCTGTATTTCCGTTGAGATCTCGAAATTGATTTTCCGTAGTATAATATTTTTTATTCTAGTACTACATTACTCCTTACTAGTTTGTGGCGCACCGATGCTTTAAACTGTTATAAAAGTATTTAATAAAAAAGTTCTTAATAAAAAAATAAAATAATACAGTTGTCTGCTGTTTTCATCGTCAGGTGTAGTACGTGAACAAAGATCGATTAGAAATAAAATTAAATAATAATAAAATTACAAAAATGTGATCCCAACACTTTCGTCGGATGTTGTGTGGAGTTACAATCACTACCCACTCCAGAATACCGTGTTGAAGAACCTAACCAAAACGCTCTTAAAATAATTGTTCTGAAGAAAACATTCTTCCAGACAAAAAAGGAGGTGGTTATTAAAGAAAATTTGTACATTTCCAAACTTTTCTAAACACACCCTCCATTGTTTAGGTTTATATTGAGAAAATTTGTACATTTCCAAACTCTTTCTAAACACACCCTCCATTGTTTAGGTTATATTGAGACTAATGTGGTTGCCTAATATATTATTATTAATAATATATTTCTAGCGCCCGGCTTCTGTGATCGCCAGTTTTTCTTGGTTTCTCCGACCAATACCAGGCGAATGCTGGAGCTGTACCCTAACTAACAGACTACTAACCGTGCGTGATTCCTCATCTTTGTCTCCTCACCTCCTCTAATGTACACACAAACGCATTACTCTACACATACATACGGGCAGAGGTATCCATCGACGGGGGAGCAGGTGGGGCAATTTGCTCCAGGTCATTCAAAAGAAATGAAAAATATATTTATCTCTAATCCAAATATAATTTAAATTATTTCTGATGCATGGAGAAATGCATTCTTTTAATGAATTGGGGGAGGAGGGAACTTTTTGTTTGAAATAAGGGGCCCCCTAGAGACAACTACTCGGTGCCCCTGGTTCTGTGCGGGCCCCTGCCTATGACGGGACTAACTATCCAAGCAGTTGATGCGTCCAGAAGCCCCAATCAACGGAACAACTGGACGCTCGTGCCAAGGGGTGCGGCGAGAGGAAAGCCGGGCGCGTGGAAATGCCCGCCCTCGGTAAGCGAGGTGCTCGCAAGGCGAGACGTTTCCCAACTCTGCGTCACGGAAAGCTTTTCCCACTGCGTGCGCACGGTCAGGTCAGCCACGCTACTCACGATTTCTACTGTAACGTCGTGGGTAGGGATCTACACCACAAAGAAACAGACACGAGTGAGTATTTACAATTTATTTACAATAAATTATGTACAGGAACTAAAACCTCACTCCAAGGCGTTTGTCGGAGCTACCTGCCGCAGCCCCACTCTCCCGAACTGTAATGCCCATTTCCTGTCTATTTTTTAAAAAGATTTTAACTCCGATGTCCCTGCCTAATTTCAACTATAATGCTTATTTCCCTACCTATTTTTAGTTTTTTATGTGCCTATTTTCGCCTTTATTAGTGCATACATGTCCGAGCTCTAGTAATCTGTTATGTCAGTACTTGTGTCCAGCAGTAATACAATTTTAGTCCATCATTTCTCGGCGAAAAAAGCTGTAAAGTGGGATGGTGCGCGAGTTAAACTTTTACATATTCCCGACTTTCAAGTATTCTTTCAACTACATAGATTAATTGGTTTTTCATCTACATTGGATTAACTACGTGGATTAATTAGTTTCAATGGAAAATGTATCATTACATAGGTACGAATGTGTACTTTTTGATGCACTAAGTTTAACGTTCAACTATGTCCCAATAAGAAAATTGCGTTCCATTGTAGACTATGACGTGCACCTAGTAGTTGCCCATTACCCGCGCAATTTATCTTCACCGATAGCCTACCTTCCTCCCCCCTTGAACAACAAAACACTTGAATGTAAAAGCTTGCAACGAGCACTGGTGACAACATTCCAAACACATTTTCGTCGGCGCGAAAGAGAAGAAACGGTAACCTCTAAAAAAAAAGATTAAATTAAACACGTTTTTTGGTTTTAGATGGGTGGTGATGGTAGGAGGGAGTTAAGAAACCTTTAAAAAACCTAATTTTTATGTCAAAGTCATAGTTAAATTACTCATATGTCTTTGGGTTTTAGGGATTTTTTTACCATCGTCTCCCTTTTGCTACCAATGACGGAAATGCCCATTGTCGTTGTTTTATGTTGTTGTTTTTTTGAAAAACAAATTTCAAGAAATGACAGGCAAGCCCAGTTTCTTTAGAGAAGACCCCTCAACTCCTGAGGAGGAAGTTAGGATAACTTATTATAGGGCAAATGCAAAATTATTGAGAAAGTTGAGATGGTCTGCAAGTGAAGATTCCGTCCGATAAAACAGAAACATCCAAAAAGACTTGCCATATCTTTGAAAGATTTTTTTACATACTTTCTTGCTACAGATCTTCCAGTGAAAGCTTGATTTATAGTACTGTTAGCCTTTAAAGACGTTTGTTTTGTTTGTTGCTATTTAGTTTGACAGTTGCAGGGGTGTGTGGTGATTACAATGTATACCCCATCTACTAGCGACCAACCAGCTTCCTTCTCCCCTACCGTACATAGAGCGATTTACCTAAGGATGAGCCAAAGTGACAGCTAGTGATAGCAACATAAGTGAAGGATCTGTGGTCGTCGTGCCCTGGAGCCCAATGGACTCCCTTCCTGCATTTGTTCGCTTGCAATTGGCTAACTTGTAAATGGCTTCGACGCTTCCTTTCATGACGTCCTCGTCCGACAAAAATATAGTGCGCAGCGAGAAATAATTGAAATTAGGAAGTGCAGTGTTATGTGCTCTTCTGTAAAAATTCTTTTTTCCTTTATATATTACATTGAATTTACTTTTTGTGTGATAAATATTATGTTTATTTTAAAACCGAGACTTGAATGCGAGATGCGTACCGATGCACGTGGTTCCGGCCTTCGTGCTGTTGTGTGGCGAGCTGTGATTGAGAGCTTTCTATTTACATTGGTGGCAGTTTTCTTTTACTGGTTGTGAGAGCATGTTAAGAGGTTTTCCACATATGTAATTCAATTTAATTATTTCCCGAACTCGCGTACGTGCATATACGTCAGCGAAACTCTTAGACTTCTGGATAGTGATGTCTTCTCAGAAGCCATAACCAAACACTTTACGAAGGGGCTGAACAGCTGTCCCGGCGGAGGGATACTGCTCTGAAATACATGTGATGTTCACTTGTTTTTGCGAACTGTCACTTTGGCTCATCCTTAGGAAAATCATTCTGTACAAAGTATCGTGCAACAGGATATTCTTTACCCCGACTGTGAAGGGTTAACTCGAAAATGTTTGCTCTTGCTGCAGACTACACCCGGAACCTGCCGAACCTAGAACAACGCCCAACTCTGTCACGGCGCCCGCGCGTGGCCCAGCGTTTCCCCTCCGCGGCGGAATCGGGAGCCACAAAGACGGCGCTGTCGCCCGGCAGGGCAGCTCGCGTGACCTTGGCGGCCGTGAAGGCAATCGTGTGTCGACGACAGGCTTCGAGCGGGCGCGGGCGAGGCGGAAAAGGTGCAGCGGTTGCCAAGCGCGAACGGGGGGGGGGGTGGCGGTCGCGCTGGCGCTGGCGGTAGCGGTGGCAGTAAAGACACATTCACAATGCAAACACAAACGTAAGCATAACACATAGACGTAAACATTAGCATAAGTGATAGACTGAAGTATTCACAATGTAAAACATACACGAAAGAAATGTGAATTTATATTAGCTGTGAGACATTCTAGTTTACTATAGGTTGGATGTGAGAATCGATTTCGAGATATCGACAGTATCCATGATCAGGGGGAAGGGCTCTTGCCATGAATTGTTCGTCTATCGACTTATTTCGATACTCGATTCTGAGTTAACGTACTGTGTGATTGGTTCATTTCTTATTTTTGACATAAGCATAAGTACAGAAGCTTGCACGCTTTAAAGTTAACGTCCTGCGTGCAATGCTTATGCGAACGCATTGTGAATAAGTCCCCTTATGAACGCAGTCCAAACTTTTATGTTAACGCCATGCTTATGTTTATGTTTAGAAACATGCTCGATGTTGACTGGTGCCAATTTGAAACAAGCCGCGCCTTTCTATTTAAAAAAACAAGTCTCACTTGGAGCGACATTTTGAAACATAATTATTACTGATAAATGTGATTTGGGCGCCAGGAAAAGGTTACATTTGAAACCTAATTATTCCTACGTAATTTAAATATCTCTCATTCCAAAATTATGTTGTGCTAGCACAGCTAATTGGGGTTCGAAGTTCATAAATATTGCTACTTACTCTGCAACCAATTATTCAATCTGCCATCCATACGGAGTGGCGAGGAATCTGAAAATCTTATTAAAATGCTGGATTGCACGTAACGAACAATGATAATCAGCTTTCTTTCAATTTAACAAATTAGAATGTATTTTAATATCGACTATGATTCTGTTACAAGTTAAACAATTATTACATTGATAATCAAAAATGGGCTAATCGGGAGAATACCCCCCCTATGTCAAGGCTACATTAAGTCACATACGTTTCTAAGCAATTGTTTTTTCCATTCGTTTGTTTGATTTAATGAAAGTCATTTGCTTTATGCATTCTTCTCCACATATATTGATGAAGGTAAGTTTGAAATTATTCTTTAATTGCATTTCATTAAGGCCAATTTCAGACTTATCTTTTTGAATATATGTGCAGAAAAAACATTAAAAAAAGTATTAGTGACATTGTGGAAATTCTTAATATCTATAGTGTCAATTTACGAAACTTCACAAAAAGACTAGACGTGAGTACAATATTTTTTTACTTTTATATTTTTTTAAATTTTCTTAGTAGGAAATGACATTTTTTAATGTCAATTTATTTACATTTCCCTCTAAAAGAAATTTTCTTAAAAGTGAGTGTTCCCTTTAAAATAAATTCTCTTAACGTGAGGGAGGTATATAATACAGCGTGAGCGCCGAAGCGACAGCGGAGGTGCGAACCAGGTCTCGAGAGCGAGGGCCGGAAGGCCCTCGCGAACGTAGCACGTTGGATCCGTCGGGTAGCGACGTGCGGTAGCACGTCGCGGACCACTTGTTGAAAAAAATGCGTTGGTGAAAGAATTGTGTAGTATATTAAATTAAATGCTAAATAAAATGCTAGTAAATTAAATTAGTAGCATGAAAAATACGAATAATCAGTTCACTTAATGAGAGTACGCTGCTACGGAGATTTATACGTACAGGGGGCTTTGGAGCAGCGGGGTAGCTATTCTCCCGATCTACCCAAAAATGAATTGATCTTTGGTCATGACCAGTTTTCTCTATATTACAATACAGAGGGGTCCAAAAAATGTATCCACTGTTTGAAAGTCCATAACTTGCAAACTAATTGGCGGAGTTGTCTCATTTTTGCTGAAAGCGTAGCTTAAAGTTCAGCTTAAAAATATCACTGTAGGTGTTCGAAATGGTCACCATTAATATCCACACACAAACGATGCAGCACGAACTACTGACTGCAACGTGTTCAGTTCGATATTTGCACATGAATGTACGATGGATTCTCGAAGCTCATCCAATGTGTGTGGCTTTTGTCGATAAACGACGTCCTTTAGTGTTCCCCACAGGTAAAAGTCCAGAGGAGTTGAGTCTGGGAACGTGGTGGATACTCTATGGCACCTCACGGCCTATCCATCTTCCTGGTAGATTTTCGTCGAGATAAGCCCTAACACGATTGTGGTAGTGGGCTGGGGCACCATCTTGTTGAAAGTAAAATCTTCCGTCTCCATACAAATTTCGGACGGCAGGTAAAATGGATGTTTGAAGCATCTGAAGGTACACCTCACCGGTAACTGTGCCGTCAAAGAAGAATGGCCCAATCAAGCCCGGTAAGACAAACCACACCACACATTTACTCCTGGCAAATTCACGGCTTTGTCTACATGGACGTTCGGATTTTCGGCGGCCCAGTAGATGCAATTGTGGCGACACTGTACCACTGAGTTTGAACTGTGCCTCATCAGACCACACAATCATCTCTGTAAACTCTTCATCGTTGCGCACCATGTTATTAAACCACTCGCTGTACTCCATTCGACGATCTGGGTCGTCCTCGTTCATTGCGTGTAGCAATATTGGGATGTACCACTTCCACTTTGCTGTCTTCAAAATTCGCCGAACACTTGAGCGACTCACTCCAGTTTCACGGGCACACTGTCTCACAGACTTCTGTGGTGAGCGAGTGAATTGTTGTAACACAAGATGGGAGTTAAATGAACTTGTTACTGTTACAGGTCGTCCAGATCGTTGTTTATGTACGTCTTTAACACAGCCTTCGGCTTTAAATTTGTTAACGTGTGTTAACGTTAAACGTGTCGGTGGCTCTGTTTGATACTCATTTCGACATTGTCGTTGAACCTCATTAATGTTTTCGTACTTAAAATACCACTTCAAAACTGAATTCCTTTCATCGAATGTTAGCCGTACGGCAGCTATGTTTACTCGAGTAACAAGATACAACTAACAATAAAACACTAACAATCTGGCGACTGTCATCTGACAAAACAAAACAAAACAACGCAATACAACCCTTGTGTGGCGATTGCCGGAACTACAAACTATTTCACTATCAAAAATGAGACAACTCCGTCAATTGGTTTGCAAGTTGTGAACTTTTGAACAGTGGATACATTTTTTTGGACCCCTCTGTAGTTATAAAACCTTGTTATTCATTCGTGGGTCTTCGCGCGCTCTTCACTTCTTTGTTCGATGGCGCCCTGTAGAACCTTCTCCATCGACGCATCAGAATCTTGCTTCTGGATAAAGTCCTCGCCTAATGTCCGTGATCTGGTTCCAAATTCTCCCGGCGAAACTATTATATTTCGTGATTTCCCTCACTTGCGTCTCGAGTGGACGCCTAGACACGTATTTACAAGAACGCAACAAGAACGCTCTGTCCCAATATAAATATAGTTAATATAGAATTTATTATATATTATTTACAGAAATTAAATATAGAAACGATAGTTAATTTTATACAATTGTCAATTACAGTCTTTCCTCGACCTGGTGAAATATATCAGAGCCGATCCACTCATCACCGCGTTGCTCGAGCAAATGAATGTTCATCTAAAAACTCGGAAGCACCCGAATTTTATATCTTTTTCTTTTGTCTCTCAAAACAATACTTATTCCACTTCTGCACTGTCATTTCAACCTAACGAAAATGATCCTTAGCGCCGGTTGTTAATTCGTCACGTAGTGACCCCCTCGCGATCGTCAATTGACATCCCTATATTGTATGTCATATAAAATTACATGCCGACCTGGATGGCCGATGTGGCTAAGAGCGAGTACCGACTCAGCGCTTCGGTCCGAAGGGTCGCGGGTTCGAGTCCCGCCTTGGGCATGGTTGTTTGTCCCTGTCTTTGTACGTATGTGTTGTCGCGGAGGGCCTCGCGTTCTGCTGACCCCAGATCAGAGGAGCCCGCAAGTGTGTTGGTGTATGGTCGAATATGCGTCCCATCGGGACGCAAAGGGTAACCGGCTGTCGGCTGGATAAAAACCCTAGAAAGAAGAAGATAAAACTACATTTCCGTAATAAAAATGGTTCGTCATTTTGTATAGCCCGTTTGCATTGTGAATGGGCCTTAAAGGTGTCGGTGGCGGGAGCGCGGGCAGTGGCGGAGGCGGGAGCTGGGGGGCTAGACGTGGGTGCGAGCGTGGCACGTTAGGAGGGCGAGGGGGTAGGAATGTCACCGCGTGGCAACAGTTTGTAACCGTTGGGGTGGCAGTTGAAGGGTGCGGGTGGCGGGCAGGTTTGTGGCAACGGCCGCGGCGGCGGCATGGGAAGAATCTCGACGAAATACGCGTGCAGATAGCCTCGTGTGCGCGCGACTAGCTCTGTCGTGCCTGGCCGCCGAGTCACGATTTCTCTTTTCCCCGTTCACGCTTGCCAGAACAATGCATTCGCACGCTATCACTGCCAATAAAGACGAATGATAGTGGCGAGAATCCTTATGTAGTATTCGAACAAACTATGACAAAACTTAGAAATCACAATGAAACAATTTTGAACACATACATCTATCACAATCTTCATCTGCAAATACAAGGAAAACTGAAAACAATGAGTGGGCGAGAGAAGCAAAGAAAATATATGATGCAATTATTTTTTAAATCAAGTAAGTATTTAGTTTCACTGGCCATTTGTCTCTTTCTTGGTTCATGTCGGAAAAGTTTTCAATTAACAATTCAAAATTTCCAGAAGAAACATTAAAAATCGATGTGATTCTTACAAGATTTTTAGTTTTAAAAACGTTCGTGTGGATCTTGAAGCAATTTACAGGGCAGAGGAATTGAGGAAATTGTCAGAGAAACCGATACTCTTAGTTTGTATGAGTTTCTCCAAAAGTGCAAGATAGAAGAAGCATTCAGTGAAGTCATTATACAATTAAAAATCCTAATTACAATTCCAAAGACCGCATATGAAGCTGAGAGATGTTTTTCGACTCTTAAACTTTAAAGACGTTTCTAAGGAACAGAATGCTCAAGATGGATTGTCTGCATAGGCATGCTATCAGTGGGGAGGAATTCAATAATAAAACTTTTTATTATAATCAGAAAGTGATTGAAAAATTGCAGATAAAAAGAAACGCGTAATATGCTATAAATGCTTCATATAAAAATTAGATGTTAGTTTTAATAAATAATGTATAGTAATATCTAAATTAAACTATAAACGTTCTTTACATTTTAAAAAACTAAATATTGTGCATCGTTTTAAGAAGTTAAGTTTTGAATGCACTAATACGAATTTCATTTTAAGAGGGAAAACACTATTAAAAAATTACTGATCTTTCATTATTGGAATTTATACAAGTTATTGAAAGTTTCAAAATAAAATTATTTTATGTCGTTATGATCATCACTAGTAGAAGCAAAAATAACTAAGATGAAATGCACTAGTGTAAAACGTGTCTAAATAATATAGTTGGTTGCAAAGATTAAACAAAGGTGAAAATACGGCACAAATTGTTGGATCTTTCTATTTTCGAAAACAAGTTTGCTTTTGTTTTGTATGAATTATATTACCTATGAAGGCATGCGCAGTCTAAAAGAACCAGGGATGGGGCAATTACATTTATTGACCCCCTTTATAATAAAGTTTTAACTTACAAATTACATACTTTACTAGCAAATAAATATAACATATAATGATAATGCAATTACATCTTTAATGGTATAATTAATACATGCTATTGATTTTATGTTGAACCATTTGCCAGGTGGCCGGAGAGTCTCTTTCCGAAATGTCATAACAATTCTACAAAATGTCAGATTCAAAAAGGGGTAAATCAGATTTTGAACATTATAGAAATATAATGTTTTATTAAGTAAAGCTACAGACGCCTTTGAAAATTTTCGGAGGGTCAAGGTCCACTGACCTCTGTGAGCACTCGCCTATGATTAACGGCAATTGTATCAACGCAGAACTAATACGAAAATTTGATGCCCACTGAATCATGGGAGGTGAAAAGAATAGGAGGGAAAACCAAAACCATGGGAGGTGAACATACCTGACACGGTCATTCATAAGAGTACTTTATGAAAGTAGTTTGCAATGTTATGCTTTACTGCACGAGTACATTTTTTTAAAACGAACGACGTAAGGACGAAGTTTGCAAATGCGTCTGAATGCAATAAAGCACTATTATAAAAAACGTTGAATGCTATTTTTGTGTATAACACCATTATAAATTTACAAGAAAATCAAAGTTAATTTTGGGAAACAACTTCATTGTGACGTTACGGGTATTTGACACTTGTGCGAATAAATGGTGGTCGGCGTTCCATTATTCTTGCATAAACGGTAAAGACAGCATAATCTGTGTCGTAAGATGTCCTTTTAAACGATTTCTTATTACGAAAAAGATCGTTTATAATGCTGAAATACATTGAGTTTGAATGAGTCGGTAGTGTTTGTACGCGTATATGGACTTTTATAAACTGTTTTAATTAATTTGCATGAATTCCTTACGTTCCATTATATATTAACGGAAATGACATTTTCGTCATTCGATTGACCAGCTACCGCCCTCCTCCGCTCTAGTTTGTTGGGGCAACAGTCGCCACTGCTGAAAAAAGAAGTAGAATAATTCAACTTTCGGGGCGGCAGCCGCGTTCCTTTTCATCTTGAATGAGTTCATCTTCTACGTGATTTCGCCCCTCTTGATGATGCGCTTGCAGTTGTAAATTCCTTATCACGAGGCGAATGTTTCTCCATCTACCGATATTGTGATTAAAATATAGTTACATTGATGTATTTGATTTGGTTTGTAGCATCATCGCCTGGAAATTAAATTATTGTTTTGTGTTATCCTGCTGGATATGTTGTCTTTTTGATACACACTTTCAGAAATTCTTCTTGGTTAATAGTGGCTCATAGATACAGCTAGTAAAGAAGGTGAAGACCAATAAAATATCTGGATGGAATTAAAGCCGTGTCTATTGTGCTTAGCAGGAAATTGCCATGTCCCGTCAGAAGCTCGGCAGTAGTTGAGTTTTCGGCGGGTTCACGTGAGTTACAAGCATTGTGTTTAGAATCCACGATAAGGTTCAGTGCTGATATTGATAATTTATCGTGGATATGGGGAAAGTTGAAGTGTCGCAAGGACATTCTTTAAGGACACTTTTCATCCTATTATCTTTCGTTTACACTCACGCGAGTTTCGAATTGTTGTTAGAAGAGATAAGCAAGTGTTCCTAAGAAACGTGATAAGAGCCAAGTGCCACAGATCACGCGAAAAATGCAGAGTTTTTAAATGACACTGATAATTACAGTCCCTAACAAATTTATTTCTAACAGGCTGAAATTAGGTTATCGAATATGTGATCAAACAAATCATCTAAGAACACACATTGCTATAAATATACTTTATACACATTGGACGATTCAGACCCTTATATTTACAATTACATGATATGGAAAAAAACAAAACGAAAACCCATGTCGAGTTTCCTTTCTCTATATTTCTACAGCATATTTATTCCACGCTGTTTCAAAAATATCTATTTTTATTTCGTAATTTTTACCCTAAGGAATATAAATGTACTACATTTAATCTTTCCGTAATTTGTAGTGCAAATAATTCAGCTTCAATAAATGTTTATTTAGTACGTTTGAAATAATTTTAAAATATTTTAGAAAATTTTGTAATTCTTCAATGTTAGAAGGGTTTTATAATTAGAATAAAGTTGTTTGTTGCTATAAGGATGAAACATCTCTCTCTGTCTCTTCTCTCAATTTTATATAAATGTAAAATTTGCCTCTATTTTGCAAACTGATCACAATTGAGGCATTCAGACGTCGTTTGTGATGACTGCGGGCATTTTGCGAAATGAATACATTGACTTTGATGTTTACAGGAAGGATTTAAATGAATATATCCATGTCTGTTATTTCGATTAATTGTAATAGTTTTCTGACCTTATTAAAACAGACGCTAAAAGTCTTTTTTAATAAGCAGAACATAACCTAAAAGCAGGCTACAAAATAATCACTTAAAGAGTGTTTTAATATGACCAGAAAATTGTTACAATTTTATGTTTTTCCTTAAGAAAGAGAGGAATGTCTCTCTTTTAATCACAACGGGTTTCAAGAAGAGAGAAATCACAAAGAAAATTCAAAAGCATTCAATGAAAAAGTAACATTTAGATATTTGTAATATCAATAATGTGGTATGACCTGGGGCGCCCAAAAGGGGGCAGCAGGAGTAACTGTTACTTTGCTTTGCTTACTGTTACTTGCCTCAAGCCCCAACTTAGTTGGGGCCCCACATTTTCTTCATTTAAAAGAAATGAAAAATATGTTTATCTTCGCTGTAAGTTATTTCTAATGCGTGGAAAAATTAAATCTGTTCATGAACTGGGAGAGGAGGAATTTTACATCACTTATAAATAATAATAATAATAATAATAACAATAATAATAATAATAATAATAATAATAATGAAACTTTTTGTTTGAAATAAGGGGATCAACTGTCCCAGGCCCCTGGTTTGCTTTGGACGCCTCTGGCTGTAGCAATTATTTATGGTCTCAATATCACAAATATTAATAATTCTTTGAAGAGTTATTTATGTGTTCTTGACATAAAACATTGCTATCTTGAGCCAATGTACGGAGATAATGTGATGTTTTTTCTCGTCGACCAAATAAAATAGTAATGAAATTTCGTTATTTTCACGGATAGAAAAAGGAACTTAAAAGAAAGGTGCATGTATCATGTTTGTTGAACTCTCTGAATTTTCGAAAATTTCAAATTTAAGAAATAATGCGAGAAAGAATGTGCAGTTGTAGTAACACTAGTTGGTGTGAGGTCGGCGTCCTGCCACCGATAGGCCACAGATCAGTGTCGCCGAAATAAGAGCGCTCGCTACCGAACCATTGAGAGTGAAATCGTCCGACTTATTTCAACCGTAAAACAATAGAATGTTGCACACGAATTTCGCTCGAAATCGACTGAAAAATTTGCGAGAAGAACGTCCAAGACATGCCAACATGTATTGCAGGCAGTCTCGGTATTACAGACTTGACTGGCCTCGACTCTTCTGCTGATTTCGGGCGAAGAGAACTGACAGAATAATAGGAATTAGAACTTCATCTGACAGCTGATGTTTCCATACGCCGTCGGAAGAGTCGTCCGTTTTCAATAGGCCCATTTCCATTTACCCATGTGCATATGGGATGCAAAACTCCGACGTCGGCCGACCGAAATTTCGGCGAAAATCTGTTCCACTGTGACCGCCGTCTTCCGACCTGCCGGGGAAGCAATGGCGGAGTTACGAAGGGGAGCAGAAGGAGGTCATCAATTTAGAGGTGATACCAATTACAAAATTTTATAGCTGGAATTATATAATTATTTATTTAAAAATCATATTTCAATTATTCTGATTTACATACACTATTTAATATATTATAATTAAGTGTCATATGCAAATATACCTTTATTTTTATTAAATAATGTATTCAGTATAGGTATTTTTAAATTTATTTTATGGAGGGGGTGATACCATTAGTTTTGCCCGGGTGATACTAACTGAAGCTACGGCATTGCGTGGAAGCGCTCTTTTGCCACACCCTCAGAGCAGCGGGCAGCTAATGGGAAGCCCATGGGTGCCGCGCCTCGGGCGCTAATGGAATCGACGCGACAGAAATACTCACGCGGGTACGAAGGCGCATTGGCCTCTGCGCACGTTTCAGGTCTCAGAGTAAAGAAAGCTCCACTGAAACGAAAACACGTGTTTAAATTATTAAAACTTCTACTGGGCCCAAGAGAACATTCTGCGCTTTGAAAATCATTTGTTTAAAAGTGAAAATAGCTTCGTACTGGAAGCCAACTTACAACGACTAGCCCCGTTTCGGCATTGTAAATCCGATACTGAACATTTTAATGTTCGAATGAGTAATACATGTGGAAGTGCAATACACGTGATATTCGACAAATAATATTGTGTATTAATTTCCGAAGCTTCCAATTACCTGCATACTTTTAATTATAACAAATCGGTTATGAGCTAATAAGCAGAATTGTCTAATTTTGAAAATTTGCACAAGTTTGAGAATTTAAAAATAGATCTAATTGTTTCGGACAGTTTCATTAAAAATGGGAGTTTCGAGGCATGGAAATATATGTCAAATATATTTATGTATGACAAATGAGAATATGTAACCAGTCCAGTCGCGTAGCTGCGGAGTGGTCAGCGCTCGCGACTTGTGGCCACCACTGGATGTTACTGGGTTCACGCCCACCCCTGAGCGACAGTCGCCGACTTGTGTCGCTCGCCATCTTAGTTTTTTTAAATATATTTATTGTTCAATTGATTGTTTCATGGTTCAGTATAATGACTCTTTCACATGTTTTTCAACTGGCTTAGAGCTAACTTAATCTAAAATTAAATCTAATCTCCATCTCCTACTCAGGTGTAGAATGCTCATTGTGCACCTACGCTCAGTTTACATCGAAAAACGCAAGAGGATGAAAGTTGTTGAGAGATGAGCATGTGGTGCTTGATGGATGGTAGATGTATTCTCTACGGAAATATTCTCTATAGAAATGAACCATGGGGCGTGAGTGGCTAATCTTAAATATTTGTTTTGCATTACTTGCATTTGATTGATGTTTGTCTATGAAGCGTTTGTCCAAATGGAACAGGCGTACAACATTAGAGGCCTGATAATTGTTTTGTATAGGGTTACGGCATTGTTTAAGGAGACACTGCTTTTGTGATTCAGTAGTGGTTTTAACTGTATTAATTTAATTTTGGCTTGTTAAATTTTCGTTGTTATGTCGGATTTCCAGGTTAATCTTGTATGAAAGTTGAGTCCTAAGTATTTAACAGTTTGATTGTATGGGGTCCAGGGGATTACGTTGTTATTAATTTGGAGTGGGGTAGGGGTGGGGAATATTCCGAAAGAGAATATTTTAGCTGTTGATTTTGATGGGTTGAGCTTAATTTTCTTTTTAAGGCCAATCTTTTATGTTTTTCAGGCAGTTGAATTTTATTGCAAGTGAGATTTAATGAATGGTTGGACATGAATACGCCATTTCAGTGTCGCCGCGTCATCCGCTCAGTGGAAACGAGTCCCATAGAGATATTCGATACACACATCCGCGTGTTCTCGGGAGGGGGGGCGAAAAAACAACCGACACCCCTAAATTTTTTGAAAGGGTATTGAAGCCGTAAGCAATAAATCATTTTCTCTACGACCATTAAATAATGTACGCATTTCTGGTGTGTTTTTAAGCGAAGAATGACATCCATTCCTCAATGCCCGTGGATTCCAAGTTATTATCCACGGCCTGTCGACCAATCACAATTCTCGAATTTTCGGAATCCACGAGCAGAATAGCTTTCTCTTTGCGATTCGCACTTCTTTTCAACTGCATTAGTAAAGTGATATTGCATTGTTTCTTGTTGCACTAGTGCTTTTCGTTACATTTGAAATTGATAAATCAACATAAAATGGATCTAGAAAGCAGCGATAGCGGCAATTAAATTTGTACGCCTCCTGAAATTGAAGAAATTGCAAATTCCACAACTCTGCAGTTGCTACCTCAAAAATCAAGGAAGTATTATGAGCAATCATATTCATCATTTATGGAGTGGCGAAAGACTAGTAAGGTAAATTCTTTTAGTGAGAACGTTGTTTTAGCTTACTTCACTAAACTATCTGAACAGTACAAGCCCTCTAGTTCATAGAAAATATACTCCATGCTAAGAGCACATTATACATACACAATGAAGTTAAAATAGACGCTTATCCCAAATTGCGTGCTTTTCTGAAAAGAAAATCAGAAGGTTATAACGTTAAAAAATCTAAAACGTTTACTGCAGATGAGGTAAATAAATTCATCACAGAAGCTCCAGACGATGTTTACCTTGCAAAAAAAGGTAATCAATTTAAATATTTTGCAGACATTAAATTTTCTAGTGTATTAACTAATGAATCCTTTGCATTTATTCAGGTAGCCCTAATAATGGGAATAATGGGTGCTTGTCGAAGTAATGAGATGCACTCCATGAAAATGGAAGACATTCAAGATCTTCAAACAGCCTATTTGGTAACAATACCCAATTCGAAAACAAAAACTGTGAGAAAATTTACTGTTACTGGTAACTTTTATAAAATATGTAAGAAATATACTGACCTTCGCCCGGCTAATGTGCAAACACCTTCACTTTTTTTTAACTATAGACACGGGAAGTGCACGATGCAGAAAATTGGTATTAATACATTTGGACTTATGGGGAAACAAATAGCTATATACTTAAAGTTACCGAATGCAAAATTATATACTAGTCCTAGTTTCCGTAGATCTTCTGCCACCTTATTAGTTGATGCAGGTGGAGATATCACGTCTCTCAAACGACACGGCGGCTGGAAAAGTACGTCGGTAGCTGAAGGCTATATAGATGATTCTGTAGCAAATAAAATGAATACTGCAAACAAAATATTGAAATCTGTAGACCATAATGAAAGCATAGAGAATTCCTTACCAACAACATCGCATACTACCACTGATGTCAATTTTCCTGAAGAGTCAACACAGTCAGTGATAAATATTGCTAACTGAAGTAATTTTACCATCAATTTTGTTACAGAATAAATTCAGACATAGTATGTTATTATGACTGTATTTGTACTATTATGTTACAATTGTTTGATGTAGGTAATTCTTAGACTCCATTAAAGCTTCATTAAAAATGTTATTATGTTCGTTTAATTGCTTATGCATGGACTTCTGCGATATACGATGTTAGAACAGTCGCAGACGGCCATGGTTCCCACTCGCTCCTACGTCGCTCGTGTCGTAAACATCAATTCGTGAATAATGGCCATCATTTTACGCTCATTGAAGAATACACTATTATTTCCTTTAATATGTTCAATACGTGGTTTCCTTCTTTTTAAAGTTAATAATTTGGAAAATTGTTTGCCAATATTTGAAGAAGAAGCTTAAGCAATATGGAAACCGTGTAAAGATGTAACATTCAATCAATTGTATTTATTAATTTAATCATTAATGTACTTTTGATTTTATATGAATGCTTTCGATATCGAAAATATTTCGTATGTAACTGAAAAAGTTTAATAGAAAAGGGGGTCGAAAAATGTGTCCTCGTCTTATCTTAGACCGCGCACGCCTGTGGATACAAGTTACCGTCGATAAATTTAACGACTAATTTTTTTTAATAGTTGATTTCGACATATTCGTACTAGTATCAATAATACAAGTGAAATCGAAGGCATCATATTTCAATTAAAAAGCCTACATACACGTGTACGTTGCGAAATTTCGCGACAGATTAATCTTAGAGAGGGAGAGACATGTAGCAACATTTTATGGCCGGAATGAGACACAGTGCCGGTCAGAAGACGCGTTTGCAACTAGTCACTGGTGCCGACAACTAGTGGTTGCCACAGTCCGGCCACTACTCGCGTCCACATTCAGCGGGCGCCGTTTTCCGTTCGTTTGGCAGGAATAAGCCACAGAAGCGGCCACAAGTGGTCACAACAAATGCTCACCATTGGGTCCGAACGTGCGTCCGGCTTATGCTCGATTAATTGATTAGTGATTCCGAGCACGCCCACTGCTAAGGTCATTAGTCCAGTAAGTGTAGAGCAGGTTTTATCGCGGGAGGTGTCAGTAATTTTCCCCCGCTGGATAGCGAGATCGGGCGTCGGCCTACCCGTCGGCTTTCTCGACTAATCGGTGGGATTTTCAACTAGATATGTACCACCAGCGGGGTATCTCCCCAGGAGCGTCAACCTCTAAGCTCTCTACTGCCACCGGGAGCGGTAGCTCAGTGTATCAACTGATGTAACTGCAGCGCCTCTGACCGGGAGGTCCTAGGTTCGAGTCCTCACGGCGGCAGGATTTTCGGCACTAGCTTTTCAGCTAGGTCGAATTCAGTCGCTGTCTGGAGGAGAATTCTAGCGGCTGCTGCTCTGATCGGTAGTTTTCCGTGGTTTCTCCGATCAACACCAGGCGAATGCCGGAGCAGTACCCTACCAAACGGGCCACGGACCGCGCGCGATCTGTCCCTCCTCTTCCTTGTCCTATCCTCTCCCTCACACACACACACCTACACTAACATGCACTACACTACCATACATGCCGGGAGACCGGTCGGGAGCTTAGAGCTTGTCCCGGCTGGGGCGGTGCCCGCTGGTGGGAGAGTCCTGGTTAGGGAAACTAGCCGACGGTAGGTCGGCGCCGGATCTCGCCATCCAGCGGGGGAAGATCACCGCCATCTCCCGAGAAAAAGAACATGCACTACACTAACGGGAATAATGACAAGAGGGGTTGACGCGCCTGGAAACACGAAAAAAGCAATCAATCAATCTCTACTGCCATGTGAGGTGGTGTAGTGCATGTAAATTTGTGTACGTAATTAAATGGAGGATAGAACAAGAAAAAGGAAGAAAAGATCGCGCGCGATTCGCGGCCCATTTGTTAGGGTACTGCTGCGGCATTCGCCTGTTATTGATTGGCGAAACCCCGAAAAACCACCGATCAGAAAAGCCGGTCGATAGAATTCTCCTCCAGACCTAGCTATGTAGCTAGTGTCGATAATCCTGCCACTGTCGGCTCTCTAAGACCTCCTGGTCAGAGGCACTGTAGTAACATCAATTGATGTTCTAAGCCAAATAAGTCGGTTTAAAGCCCTTTGATGTAGGAGCAGGGAGGGGGTAATTTCTCCTTGGAGAAGTAACACGCACGGTGTTTTGAATTGAAGATATCTCATAAATGGTACAAACACATCACCTTACCTTTTTTTAGAGAGATCGTATTCTTTCAAATATAAAATAGTCAAAACCGTCGGCGAAGGGCGAAAAGAGGGCGGAAGTACAGCGCGATGTATAAATGGAGCCGTGATGTTCGTGGGTGTGGGAGGAGGGGGCTCGGCGAGGAGAGTTGGTCGAGGGGGGGAGGAGGGTGGTCTTGAAAGCGGTCTCGAGCATCGCCAACCAGTCATGCTCTCCGGAGAAAGGTTGCCGAGATACCCACGGACGTACTGTATTAGGCGCAAACCGGTACAGCAAGCAACGGGCATCTTCTCTCCGGCCTTACTCGTTCCCATTGAAAGTGAAGAGCCTCTGATGCAAGACAACTTAAATGATTGAAGCATAAGATTATTACTGCCAGTCTGAGGTGATGCTGCCTTTCATGCAAACCAGTCGTCCTTGGTGGTAAAGAACTGCGAATAAAATCTATGTTAAGATAATGAATACTGATGCAATGTCTGATAAAATAAAGAAAGATTTCTTTGTCAAATAATCGTTTCTTTGACGGGTTTAATTTTGAAATGATTATTTTTCATATTTTTGTAATTGAAAAGTTGTCATTCGTATTTCAAAATGTTTAACTAAATTAAACGTAATCATCTTTTTTATCACTTTTAAGGTGGTATAAATTAACATCAGTATCAAGTAAACACAAATTTTACAAATACATTATCTGTGAACAAAGTATTGTACATGTGAAGTCATAATATCTTGTAAAATACATGAAAGTGGCGACCATTGTTCTATCCAACGGTAATCTATCTACGTACTAAATAACATTTAGTGAGGAAGTATAATATATAAATTAAAACCCTACGTTTTCTAGTGAATTAATTTTGAGATATTTATCGCTTTGAATTTATATTAAAATATTAATGTATTTTCAGAAAAACCATAAAAACTCCAAAAGTAACAGTTAAAATATTTTGGCAAGAGGCCACTGGTGTAATTTTCTTTTCACTAACTCTAGTACTAATTTTTATAGATTATTTACTTACAATATTCAGTAATATTTTATAAATATAAACATTAGCGTATGTTTCACTCATTGTAATATCATGTAACAGCGAAGATGCTTTTGAACAAACCCACATAAAATGATTCTCCAAAAATTAGAACGCACTGCACATGGAGAACAAATAAAATACTCTTGTATTCCACTGCAATAAATTAAATATTTTAACAAAAACATTCTTCGTAAATATTGCAATACCATAGTTCAGAATATATTATAAACAATAATTCTTTCCATACCAAGAATATAAAAAACATTGTTGTTTCCTAGCACAGCCCGTGAATAGCAAATATTTAATGATTCTCTCCCTTTTCCTTGGAGCCATGCTGTTGCATGGTGTCAACTGCAGGGCGTAAGAAGTGATATACTGAGTTTGAAAATTCAGATGTATGACAATAACACAATCAAATATTTGCATTTTTCAATCAAAATGGAAACTGTTCAATGTTTTCTGTGGATTCTTCGAAGTTCCTGGGTATCTGACAAAAACATACACACTTCTCACACGGCCGATGGCTGTACAGTTTTCCTTCTTTCTGCACGCATTGGAAATTTATAAAGGAGGTCAAGATGGAAATAATAATAATAATAATAATAATAATAATAATAATAAAATATTGACAATATTACAACTACTAATATTGATAATGTATGTAGGTATGTGTGCTATATATGGCATTTTAGTGATGTTTAATCCTACTTTTGCCAGCGGTGTTCTCAGACCTTGGTCCTGTTTCATTTATCATCCATTCCGGGGGAGGAAGACATGTGACGAGGAGTCGTCACCGTAACTAGTTTATTTGGCTGCCCTAGATTCCTTGACTGAGACAATTGTAATGGAAAGCTATTTTTGTCCCAACCGGGAACGGAGCCCCGGATCGCACCACAGAAAGCTAGCTGCTCGCCAAGTCGTCCGAGGAGTATTCATAATAATAATAATAATAATAATAATAATAATAATAATAATAATAATAATAATAGGAAGAAGAAGAAGAAGAAGAAGAAGAAGAAGAAGAAGGAAATAAGTGTAGTCCACAGCGCCTGATTGGAAGAGAATCTGCGTTTTGTAAAGGAGAGCTCTTCACCTTAGACACCACGACACCAACCCTATCGTTAGAGAGAGGCAGAGGTGTGCGGACGACGTCCACAGAGTAGCAAGTGGCGAACGAAGCAGGATTTACGCGGCCGCCGGGGCGTCGCTCGGGTCCGGGGTTCAACCCCCGCCCGGCCCTCGCAGGCGCCTGGGCGCTGGCTCCGCGGCTGCGCTCTCTCCGGAGAAAGCGCCCCCCCCGCTTTGTACTCCTCGTTTTAGTGGGCCTCCATCAGCGGAGGCCGTCTCATCAGAAGCAACGCTAGGCCCTCGCCTTCATTTTTACTGTACCTACATCTAACTACATTATTTCTGCCATCGCAGGGAAAAAATTTTGTTTCCTGTAAAGTACCCTTCAAAATTGAAATATCCGTTTCAAACTCGCAGGTCCTCGAGTACATCAGATCTATCGATGAATATCAATTTTGAAAAAAAAACCTTTAAACGGTTTAGGCCTAAGCGTATCACAGACAGATGCCCCCCCCCACCGCCCACAGCATTACAGTATACTGCATCTATACTCCTATCTAGTACATCTACACTCCGTAAGCACGTATGAGAAAGTAAAAAGCAATAATTCTAAGGCACTCTACTTTTAAGACATAATAATCCCTGACTATTTAAAATCTGTGGCATTTTAAATTGTTAGATTTGTAGCTTCTAATACCATATGCAACGGCGATTTCCAACAGAATGCATTCAATATGAGCATCCCAAAACTAACTAGTGATGATACAATATGTACCACTTTCTTGCATCAGTAACGGCTACGTAGAATGAAAATATCCCAATTCCTGTCAATATTAACACATCTCAACCATCACTTGTAAAACTCATTACTAATCACAGCTCATCAAGAAATACTAATCGCAGCGCAAAAATTAAATTCATCAAAAAATAATACATCACTATTAAAAAAATTCCCCCAAATACCGCCCAACAATGACGTATTCTGATACTTTTCCATTATTGTATTGCGACTGCAGAAATATTCTACCAAAATATGTGCACAAAATTAGAATTTGAAATGAATATTTGAATATTCGAAAATTTGCAAAATTATGCTAAACAACTCATCTGTTTTTAAAAATTCTTTTTTAAAGAACTACTTTTTAAAACATTTCATTTGAAAAATCTCTATCAACAATGTTGTTGCAATGCGCAATGCTGCAATGTTAATTTTTTGTATTTTTTGAAAATACAAAGTTTTGTCAAAAGTGGGACCAGGACCCGACTTTTGATATCCTTGAGGAGAAAATTTAAAGAAAACGTGGGAGACGTTTTTGAAAAATTAATAGTTTTTTTTTTTAATTGCCTATATTTCACGCAAAATTACCGAAAACTACTCATATTTTAGAAAAATTGTGAATCATCTTATTTCAAGTCGTCAATTCTTATTTCAATGTCGTTGAACAACAGATTTTATTAGGAAAGAAAACTTCTAACTGCGTTTTTTTATTGTAGTAATTTGCCGAAAAAATTGAACGTGCTTGAAAGAAGCACCAGAATGGCGGCGGGTATGTCGCGTCTTTACTGTTTTAAATGATGTTTATTCGTTGCAATAGTTATAGTAATGGACGTTCTGCGACTATCATTATGAAGGTGCTCGCAGCAAATCTGAGCAAACTGTTCTCGAGCATTTGCGAGAAAGGTGCGTTTGGCGTGTATCCAAGTAGCCAAAAAAGAACATTGTTTATATCCCCCAATTAAGAATCTAATTTTATCACCTGCTCCGGCAAAAGGAAAACACGCCTTGCCAAAATTTAACCTCGAAAGTACGAGAGTGGGCAGGGTGCCAATATCCGCAGACAAGGGAGCCCCTGGCGTATGCAACCCTTTCTACTCAACTGTATGACGGGATACAGCTCGAGAGATTCGCCAAAGAAGGCGCGGACTGTAAGAAGAACAAGGTGAATATATCTGCGGATGAAACGTGAATACAATAGTAATTAGAGGTGTTACAACATCACATATTTTCTCGAATTATTTTTATTTTACAATTTTCGAAAATTCAGAGAATTAAATGGACATACGCCATTTTATGTGTTCTTCGCATTATCCGAGAAAAAATTAAAGAAAATCTTTAGTGCGTTTTTAGAATATCATCTTTTCAAAATTTCCTTTATAACCAAAATTAACCAAAACTATTCACATTTTAAAAATTGATGTAATTTAATATTTTTCATAATTATTGAGTTTGCAATCCTAGAAGTGAAAGTAAATTTCTATCACAATATATAAAATCATGTAAATATTTCATGTGGTTAGGCATAAGAGAGCACAATGGCTTTACCAATCGTAGTGCATTAGGATCAGAAACTTCATCTAAAATATCAATACAGATTCAACAATCCAAAACACCTCTCCATTCACCCAGAAACATCTCCCAACAATGAGAAATTATTCTGAAAATTTCAAATCACAATATCACAGCGTACCCATTGTTTCCATACAATCTGATAATTCCTAAAATATTGAAGCAAAATAAGTGCGGGAAACTCGTAACTGCAATTTCGAACATTTGAAAATTATACTAACCACTAATATATTTAAAAAATCTACATGATATTTTTTAAAGAACTGAATATTTAAAACAGATTTCATTTAACAAAAATCTTCATCATCAATATTGTATTTTTTCAATGTTAATTTTTTTTGGTGTTTGCAATTTTCAAAATCACAGAGAGTGAGCCGAAAATGGGACTAGTTCCACTTTTACCGTTCTTTGAAACAAAAGACAAATTTTAAAGAAAAATTAATTTTTGAGAAAATAATTGATTAAAATTCTGTACAAATCGCCAATGTCTAACGAAACATTACGCACAAACAACTCATATTTTTGAAAAATTGTTATATAACCTTATTTTAAGATCTATTTTGATGCATAGATTTAATTACTATAAAAATCTGTATCCGATAATGTAGATGCAGGAAACACCAAAAAATTGATCTTATCATTTCGAAAAATCAGCATTTTAATGAAAGTAGGCATACGACACTCTTTCACAAAAGAATTTTTCAAAAATCTGAGTCAGATTTGAGAAATGTTGAAAATATTGTTGTTATTCCATGTAAAGTACTTCAAAATATTAAAATATTTGTTTCAAACTCAGAGGGCCTCCGTTGCTCCGATTAGTTGAGGAATATCAAGATTGGAAAATCGTGTGAATGGTGTAAAACTAGCGTTGATCTCACACAGTCGGACAGACATTTGCTGTCAATAAATTTTATGGAATCAATAGCGCACAGAACAATGATTCTGACTACACAACGTGTTAGAGAAAGTTTATATTACGTATAGGAGTAAGACTAAAAGGTATTTTTGTCGAAATATCGTCATTTCTTCCTGCAGTATTACAATACTTTCTTTACGTGCGTATCGAGTAAGCGAGAAAGTAAAAACTAATGAATAAATAAATAAACTTTAAAAAAATATAATATAAATATTTATATTAATGAATCATAAATTATATTAATAATAATTCGATAATGAACCCTGGAGAGTAAAATTGGACTCAGTATAGAAATGCAGCTCCCCCCAATAAAGTCACGTGCATACCTCCAACAAAAATGTGACTGGGTCTCGTGGTACAGCTGCAAAATTCTGTGGTCCGTAGATGGCCAATTGCGACCAAAATAAATTGATAATGAAATGTATAAAGAAAATTTTTCTGTAAAATATTAAAATTTAAAGATATTGAAATTTTATTATGAAAAATGTTTAAGAATATTTTTCTGTAAAATATTATTGCAATAATTAGTATATATTAGTGATTATTAATTATTAAATTACTATAGTTATTGCTATAATGTTGCTGCTTCAGATTTATGTGGCGTACTTCATTATAACGATCAGTCCAAACCTTGAGGCTGCATCAAAACTTTGAAATACGGAGAAGTTGCCCTTCTGGTACTCACGATCTCCTCAAGAGCAGTTTATACCTAATAAACAATTAGCCTGTGAGCAAGTGAAGCGAGTGGAGAGAACAGCGTAGACAAGAAGTCCTTGAAAGTGGACGCGTGATGGGGCTGAGCCAGCGATTGGCGAGACCCCGTGCCCGTCATGGAATTGGCGCGTCGCCCCCCAGTCTGCCGGAGCCAATGCGCGCCGCCGTGGGAGCACCTGGCTGCTCCTTTTGCGACGTACTTGCACCGTTGGCACGGGTGCACCGCCACGCGTAACTGACCCCAGTACACGGACACACCCACGCACAAACTCACTCACAGAGCCAGCCAAGCCTGCGCCTTTCGGACTTTCTTTGGCTGACTTCGCTTTCATTATGAGTATAACTAGGACGTGCAAAAGAAAATTCAAGAATAGCATATTGTGGAACGTTGATTGATTAGTGTTTCCGGACGCGTCAACTGAGATTTTTAGTCCCATAAATATAGAGCATGTTTTGTCGCGGGATCTTGTCCAGCTTGAGGGCGAGATACGGTGCAGACCTACATGTCAGCTGGTGAGGTTTTCTCCAACTAGATCTCCCACAAGCAGCCCCAGCCGAAACAAGATCTAAGCTTCTGACTGGTCTCTCGGCATGTGTGGTGGTGTAGTGTAGTGTAGTGCATGGAAGTGAAATTAAGAGATGGGGATAGGACAATAATGGTGAAGTAAATATCGCGCGTGGTCCGTGGCCCGTTTGTCAGAGTACATCTCCGTCATTCGCCTTGTGTTGATCGTAGAAGCCATGGAAAACTACCGATCAGAACAGCCGGCCGCTATAATTCTCCTCCTGACAGCAGCTGAACTCGACCTAGCTAACTAGCTAGTGCCGAAAAAGCTGCCACTGTCGGGACTCAAACGTTTAGGACTTCCTGGTCAGAGGCAAGGCGGTATCATCGACTGATGCTCTGAGCCACCCAAGACGGCGTGGAACGTTAAATTAACTTCGTAATAATATAGTTACGATACAATGCCCGACATGGAAAATAACGCAATACGAAAATAATTGCATTATTTGTTTGCTATCAATCATTTTCATATTAAAAACATTTAATTTAAATAAAACATAATTCTGTACCATTTCCCTGAAATCTTCTAGCACAAATAAACAAACACGCTGCTTTCTCCTTAGCAGCACCTGCAACTCTCCTATCCTGGCATGTTAATTGCATTACGGACAAACGGAAAGCGTCGAAGTCTCCTGGGGGGTCTCACGTGAGAGAGATCTCCCTGTGCACCTTCAGCAAATATACATAACAGTCCTTAGTACGACCTTTTAACCAGTTAGTACATACATGTACTACATTGATTCGTGTGAATAACAATGCAAAAATTCGGTTTTTTAAATTTTATTGCAATGATTTTTTTCAGAAATTCGCTTAATTGACGAAACAGTCAAAGGTGTGTTTGGAAACTGTTTGAAAAAAAATACAGGTTCAATCACGTTTCGTTTATTCAAATTTGGAAAATTATCACCGATTTCAAAGCATAAAGTGTGAAGATACCATCAAAGAGTTTACACGGAGACATCGCTAAGCGACAGGAAAAGGAAATCGAAGAAAATAATAAAGCGCCTGCGCGAATTGTCTACAGATGCGGTGGCATTGGCCGAGGGTCGGTCGCTGCCCTTCAGCCCTTGTTAATCATCAATCAGTCAGCCTTGTAAAGTTGTTTGATTACTTTCAATACATTATGAAACGTTTTAAATCGCTATATTCGGAAATAGGTGTTCTTTTAAATCTGTATGAAAATTGACGTGAAATAAATTCCGACATTTGTTCGTACGATGATAATGGCAAACATCTAGAGAGTGTTAGAGTTTTTTAAAGTACTACAACATTTCATGAACTTTATCGTTGGCAAAGTAATTCGAAAACGACAGTAATATATTTACAAATGAATTCAGTACATTGATTCTACCATGTTACGTGTGAGTAAATTGTTAAACTGTCAATCTACACATGTGAGCGAGTAATAAAACTTACAGCTTCATAAAACACGCCATAAATTACTTCGGTCAAGTTTCAATAGTAGGGAACTTTGCAGCCAGAGCACGTAGTGGTCTACAGTCTTCCCACGGGAACACGCCTCAGTGATTGCTGCCACATAAACTTGAAAAGGAAAAAGCACAAGAGAGCTACGCCAGCATCACAAACAAAGTATGACATCTCTCTCCCTTTCGCTCGTAACATAATTCAAGTAGAGTCCATTTTCTACAAGGATTTCATGTGTAGTTGAATTGTTGATACATTAAAATACTGAATTGGCATTTTCCCACTACCCATGACGGCTTGGCAATTGTGTATGCAAAGGGGCAGAAGGCAGGGAGCGGGGCCGTCCACCGTTGTGTGGCGGGGCATGGTGGGCCGGGCGGGGAGAAAGAGGCGGGGAGGCGTGAAAGTGACAAATGCGCCGCGGGGCGCGTGGGGGGCGCGAAAGGCGAAGGCGAGAGTGAAATCTGTCTACAGGCCGGCCACACACTCTCGGAGCGAAGGCGGCAGCGCCGGATCTTTACTCTGGGGCCGCCTGAAAGCGCCGGGCGGCGCAGGCAGGCCGTGGATGCGCCAGGCGGCTCCAGGGAAGCGCTTCTTGGAGACCTTTCGCCGGAGAGACTCTCTCACCGCCCGCGCTCCTAGCCCCTCCCCTCCCCTTCCCTTCCACTCACTACACCCCTTCCCACCACCCGTTCCCTCTCCACCACTTCCCCCGACGCCCCTCCCAGCATCTCACTGGCTCACCCCTCCCCGCCCTTCCTCGCCCCTCCCTCAACTCCCTGCTCCACCCTTTCCACCAGCCGTTCCCTAACCACCTCTACCCCCTACGCCCTCCCCGCATCTCTGCCCCACGCCCTTCCGCCTTCCCCGTTTCCCTACAGGGGTGAAGAAGGTGACAGGCCATGGTGTTTCCTCTTAAATACTTTGTGACCTCCAACAATCTATTTGCTTTAAGTTTCGAAAATTGATACCAACGTTAGTAGCGATAATTATATAAAATCAGAGAGAAGTACAGGAAGGGGTTATTTATTTATGTCAAAAAACTGTGTATGACGTGCTATGGGGAGAAGTGAATTCTGTGCACGTTTTCAAAATTCTGTGACCCCTACAGACAAGTCATATACCATTTAAATTTTGAATTAATTTAAAAAACCGCTCCCATGTAATAAAATCTATTTTCAAGGATAAATAAGTAAGAAATTTTGGACTCTTATCCAGCATGTCCTTCGTCAAGGAATAATACTTCCTTCCGCAACAACATGGAAACGATAATTTGAATAACTACATTTCCCACTGAATTCTAGAAGTCGTGCACAGAAAATGAAGTTACATTTATGTCCAGAAGCAAAACACGGTTCAGGACTAGGGATATTGACAAAGTAGATAAAATGAGCAACAGTGGCGGTGTCCTCAGATTCTTTATTCTTCCAAGAACACACACATTTAATACAAAATTACGTTGTAATTATCATCTGATAGCTGTAGAATAGACGGTGTATCATCCTTCAATAAGTGATTACCAAATCACTGAGAGGTAATGAACGACTTTAGTCGAGCATTTTCGGTAACACCCATTCAATTCTTCCCGATAATGCAGAGCTCTGCAATGAACGACTTCTGTTCTTCTTTTCCCATTAGTCCTCTTTGATTGTTCCACTCCCGGGGTTAACTTGATAATTTTTGTGCTTTCACTTCTCTCACGTTTTTACGTTTTCTTTGCAGATCCTTTTCTTCTGTATTCCCCGTACCTGTTGCTGTTACTTCTCAACCACCCCCACAGAACAATTATCTCCCTCTCCTCGACTGACCCTTCTTAGCACGTAGCTCAGGTCTCCTCTATTCTTCCTGGCCCGTCTCACTTTCATTTTTTTGTCACAGCCTGCACTACAGGTGGATTATCATAGTCAGCGGTCGTGAGCGCGGCTTGAACAAAAGTTCAATGCCTTTGCGCAGATCCATTGAAGCAAAAAGGCCATCTAGTCGAACGGCTTGAGAAGTCAGAGGCCGAGGAGTGCTGCGGTCGTAAAGGTTGGGTCGAGGCTCGAAGTATACAGAATGGAAACTTCCCTGCACTCTGCGCGCCAGATTCATGATGTGTTCGCGGTATTGAAAGCGAGTAAACTACTGGCCCAATGCCACCTAAGACAACTGAACTCTAGGTGGCATTGAATGTCTGTCTTTGTTGTGTTCTGATTGTATGGCAAGTGTTTTTCGCAGTTTTCAGTGTGCGAATTTTGTGTGTATGAACCATTTCTTGTTGATTGTCAACTTATATATCATTGTGCTTATTAAATTTGTAAATATTTTATAGTGTGTGATGAGAGTTAATAATTAGAAATTCAACTGACCGTGTATTTCATATTTTCTGTTCATTGGTACCTTATTCCCTTTTTGCACTGTATACTTTCACTACAGGCGTAGAATTCAATAGGTTTCATTTTATTTTTTATTTTTCATGTTCGAAGAAACATGTGTCTTAAAACTTCAGTAGTGAAACAATTTTTGTAGAAATAGAGTATTCTGTATTCCATTCTCACGTGCAAGTTTAGTGATTACTCGGTTTCAATATGTCGGCCGGCGCCACCGAAATAAGGACAAAGGAACCTCTGTCAAGTTTCCTTTCTAGATATTTTATATTCTGTGGTTGGGGGCAGCGAGTGCAGCAATTGCAGCGGCGGGACGGTAGTGGTGACGGCGGCTAATGAGGCGGGGAGAAGGAGGAAGCGGACGTGGGTATCTCAAGGCGGCGACCGGTGGCCAGGTGATGGCGGTGGCGGGTATGGTGATGGTGATGGTGACGGTAGTGGTGACGGCGAGGAGCAAGGCGGAGCGGACGCAGGGGCGAGGAGGGGCGACAGAATGGCGGCGGCCGCGATAGCCGCAGCCGAGGGAACGACGTTGTCGATGGCAGCTTCTGAGATATGGTAGCCCTCGTCCGACCCAAAGCAGGCACCCGAAGACGCGAGCAGGAGGGGGAGGAGGAGGAGGAGGAGGAGGTGGCTGGCGGTGTGTGAGTCGGGGCTTGGGCAGCAGTGAAAGTTGTCGGGCGGCAGAGCAGTCGCCGTGGGAGGGCGTGCCCTAGATTCTACCACCGCCGCCGTCGCCGCCCGCCGCTCAGTAAAATGTTCTGGAACACTCTACGCCGGCTACGGACGGTTCAACCACTGACTGAACTGTTTGCCGTAGGGTGGGTATTATTTACAGCAGAAAGTCTTTGGATGAGGAAATGGCTGTAGCTTTTACAATGCATGAAAGCTAATTCGCAACACTTTCTGCCGTTGACAAAAATTTAAAAAATGTATTTCGATGTTATGCGATAGCTGAATATGAGCATAGGAATATCTGCATAAATGTGAAGTGAAAAATATAACTTGCCACATAAACTCTGAATAACTTGCTTGAGTTTTCTTCTCTTTATTTCCTCATCTTCATCTACATCATCTAAAAAAAACTATTCCATTGCGTTGTTTTCTCTAAACTGTATTTTCCTTTTCAGGTCTTAATGACTTTTTCATTGCAGTTCATCGTCACCTTTTCGAGACTTTCGCCCTCTGCCCCCCTCCCCCGCTGTCATTGTCTGGAACCATACTGCCTCCACAAAGCGAGCCGTTCCAAGCGAAAAGGCTAAGCACCGTTGACCGAGGTTCTGCTCTTGGTCGCCCGCCCGGCTTGTTTAGCGCGCACCGCAGGAGTTCATTGGCCCTCGCGCACAGGCCCAGCAAGCGGAGATTAGAGAGTTTTTGCAAGTCGTGGATTTAAAAGACATAACACGACAATTCTGGGAAGAATTGTACTGCGCATGCGCCGGCATCAAATGACAGGATTTCGATTGACGGTTCCCGACATTCTCCCTGTTTTGTCGTCAACGACAAACGTGTTGATAACTTACACTTTACGTAGTTTTTGCCATCACCACTAAATACGAATTCAACACTAACACACAGTGAGCGTAGAAGAAATGAAAAATACAATATCTTTAGTACCAAAATAATATTGCAGGAACTAAATGAATATTTTTTCTCAATTTAATTCAAACATGTCAGGAATAAACTAACGTAATTGTTCAGGATTTGGAGGTTATGTTTTAATGAGGTTACGTTGATTGTCACGAGAAAATTAATTCTTTACCCACAGGGCGTTATAATTGCCAAACTTTTCCCATTCATAGAAATAGACTATATAAAATTAAAAAGGGGTTTTAAAAGATTTCATATATTAGTATACGTTTTACTATCTTGTAATGCTTATAAAAGGAAAAATAGACTGACAGGTAAACAGATATTCAATAAGTTTTTTCATATTCTTTTCCAATTAGTTCCTAGTTTCATTGTATGTTTTCGATTGTACGACATGCTAAAACTCGGCATTTTTCTGAAGATACGTTATTTCCTTTTGATGATAATGTTTACGTACTACGTGAATGGATTTCCTGTCTTGCAAAAACTTTCTATTAACAGGATTCTTTTCCTTTTACTTTCTCATATACGTTCGTGTATACGGAGTAATATACGTAGTATAGAGAAAGTTATGTAATGCTGCGCGTAAAAACGGCGGATTTTCGGCAGAAAAAAATCATTATGGAGCCCTGATAACGAAAAAGCTGATAAATGCAGTTGCGAAATTAAGGTGAAAAATCCTCTAACACGTGGTGTAGCCAGAATGATTTGTGGGTCCTGGATACCGAAAAACCAATTGACGGCAAAACGTCAGCCCGTCGGTGAACACTAGTGTCTAAACCATACGTAGGATTTCTTCCAAACTGAAGAAACCCCTGTTCATCTGGCTCGAGTTGAAAGTTTGAGATTTTGAAAAACATTCTTTAAAATTTGGCGGTACTTTAAATGAAGCCCCTGGGACATTTTCAAAATTTTTATTCAAAAACTGCTCCAATTTTTTCTTAAAATTTCTTATGAGAATAGAGTAAAATACACTTACAAAGTTGTCATAGATTAGATTTTCACGATTACTGTAAATTTTCGAAAATTGCAAAAGGATTTTTTTTGGCGTCTTCTACGATCACAAAATTAAATATAATTGTTCTTTAAATGAAATTAGAATTGTCCATAATTAGTTTTCTCATTAAGATCATGTACATTTTTTAAAAAAAACTTTTAGTAGTTTTTGCGCAATATTGCATGCAATTTTTAAAAAATTACAAAAACAATATTTAATCAAAAACCGCTCCAAATTTTTCCTTTAAAATGTTGGTAAGGATAATGCTAAATGTAATCTATCAGATAGCATGAACACAATTTTGCCTTATTCTTTTGTTTTTTTACAAATTGTTTTTTTACTAGCGTCTCAGGGTGTTAATATTTACAATTTGGTCACATTATTGCATTTAGGGGTATATATGCTTTAAATAATTTTATATACAATTTCTCGAAAATTCTCAAGTTTTCTGTGAAAACGAGCTCAAAATTCTGCATTTTCAGAAATGCTCAAACACCGTTTTTTCAACAATGGCTCCAAAGTTTCTCTTCAAACTTTACGTACGGATAGTGCTAATTGCACTGTTTAAGATGCTCTAAAATCAATTTTGCTGTATTCCTTTGTTTTTTTAAAAAATTACACCAATCTATTTTTTTAATATATCTCATGCCTTTCGTGTGCACATTTCTAGCAATTTGTATACATTACTGTATTTGTGAGTAGACGCGCTTCAAATAATTTATTTATTTATTTATTTATTTTACGTCAAAAAAACAGTTAAAACTGCGTATGACGTGCTATGGGAAAAGTGAATTGTGTGCACATTTTCAATCCTGTGATCCTACACTTAGTCATATATTACTTAAATTTTGAATTTTGAAAGGAAAAAAACTCCCATGCAATAAAATCTATGTTCAAGGATAAACAAGCAATAAATTTTGAATTTTGAAATTTTGAAAGGGAGAAAAAACAAAAAACTCCCATGTAATAAAATCTATTTTCAAGGATAAATAAGCAATAAATTTTGAATTTTGAAAGGAGAAAAAAAAAAACTCCCATGTAATAAAATATATTTTCAAAGATAAATAAGCAATAAATTTTGCTCTTATTACTTCCTGCAGACAAGATGGAAACGATAATTTGAATAATTTATTTTCCACTGAATTCTAGAAGACGTGCACAGAAAATGAAGTTACATTTATGTCCAGAAGCAAAAGAAGGGCCATCTCAGCATTTGCTCAATGGATCAGGAAACTGGACGAAAAACCTGATCGAGATGGGTCATTGACCGGAAGCTGTAGTACAATAGTTGTTACAGGTTGTTATACTCATTTATACAGTCCAAATGGTAAATAATGCATTATGTATCATTTTAAAATTAATGTTACTTTTCTTGTGATGCTCAGTATAGTCTCTAATTGTATAGAAACAGTTATGCAATAGAAACGATTTCACTTGGGATTTAAACTTTTCTATTGAATTTAATCGTTTAATGTCATCTGGCAAAGTGTTGTAAAATAATTTACATGTATTGTATGTGAATTTTTGTAATGAGCTGTTGATACTGGCACCTGATGAATATGATTTCACGTCGAGTGTTATAGTAATAGACTGCATTTTCCGAAAAATATTCCGCCCTTGAGCAAGTCATTTTTACAAAACCACTGATTCGTAAATAAAAAGACACGTAATGTAGAATTCCTAGATTAATGAAGAAGGCTTACATGAATCACGTGGTGGGATTTGGTTATTATTCGTACAATTCGTTTTGTAATCTAAAAGTCTAGGAGCTATAAGATGTATTTCTCAGAATAGTATGCCAAATCTCAGGCGAATGAACATTCCGAAGTATACGCAACGAGCAGTATGAAGGCTGACTGAATTTGCAAGAATTCTGAACGCGTAGCATAATGAACTTAATTGTGTGTTCAATTCATTTAAATGGACGTTCCATTTAAGGTTTGACTGAATTGAGAGACCTAAAATTTTGTTGCCTTAACATCAGTCAATGGTACACTGTTCTTTTTCAATGGAGCACAGAATTGTTTATTTGAAATGGAAAAACCGTTTTCTTTTCGTTTACTATTAATTTGTTATTTCGGAACCAATTTGAAACATCTGATATTGTACTATTTACGGTTTCTTTATTGCAAAGGATGTTCGTATAATCTGCAAGAGAACCGTTCTTCCGTTTTGAATCGTCGAGGGCATATCGTTTACGTAAAGTAGGAACAGAATAGGGCCTAAAATCGATCCTTGAGGAACTCCATGCAACGGGCAAAGTAGGAAAGGTGCACGTAATGTTCCATCATTCCAGTAAGGTATTTCAACTCTCTGAGATCGTTGTTTAAGGTACGAACATAACCAATCTGAGCAATACCACAAATTCCATATGAAGGTAATTTGGAAGTAAAATGTCATGATCAATGACGTCAAAAGCTTTTGAAAGATCCAAAAATAATCCAATAGGTGCCTCGTTTTGATCCAATGATGAGGCGACATCTTAGAAAAGAAAATATAGCTGTTTCCGTTGATTTTGATTTTCTAAATCCATGGCAATCTGAAAGCGCGTCGTGTTTAGTGAGAAGGTTTCCATTCGTATGTAAAAAGTCTCTCTAATATTTTTGAAAGACTGATAGAAAGAAATGGGCCGATAATTTTGAATTTCATTTTTGTTGCCTTTTTGAAAAGCGGCTTAATTTTAGCTGTTTTGAAAATATCTGAAACGTTCCAGTGCATAAGATGCATTAAATATGTGAGTTAACGGTGTATAATGGCATACGCACAAGTCTTTAACAAAGAATCAGGAATTCATCTAAACCGGACGAATATTTATTTTTAGTTTACCGATTATTTTGAGAATTTCATAGGAAGAAGTTTCGAAACGAACATTGTGTCTAAAATTTTGGGTGAACTGTCTGTTTTGAATTTTGTGCCTGAAGACCCTTAGTGAGATCGGCAGCAATTCTCGAAAGTATTGGTTAAAGAGATTAGCCACTGTTGCCGGATCGTTCACATTTATATCGTTATATTTTAAAACAACATTCTCTACAGGTTTTCTAGTTGATTTGGTAGTATTTTTATTATATTCCACATTGCTTTAGCTTCATTATTTGAGTTCAAAATATCTGATCGTTTTTCATGATTTTAGCCTGCCTTATGACTTTTCGTAACAATGTTTTGTATTTTTAAAGTAGATAAGGAAATCTTGAGATACGTCATGACGTTTAGAAATAAAATAGAAGTACGTTTATTTTACCGATGTTCTAATTCTTTGTGATCCAAGTATTACTTTTTCGTGAAATGTTTAATTTTCTCTTTTAATGAAAGCATGCGTTAAAGAGAAATGAAAGCTTTGAAAAAATAAATTATATTTTCATTCGTGTCAATAGCGTTATAAACTGCCTCCCATGATTCTTTCAGCAGTAGTCCTAAATAACTTTATGTTAACTGTAGTAAATGCTCTGCACATGCGTGTTTTATTTATTGTGTCAGTATTCATGTTATTAGTAATTGTAAATTTGTGCATCATGGTCACTGTAACCTAGATTATTCGTTATTATTTCATATCTAGTTGTGGTTTTGTTAATTATAATTTGATCTATTGCTGTTTGTGATTTAAAAGTATTCCGTGTAGGTACGTTCACTGTAATATCTAAATTAAAGAATGAATTAAATTGAGAAACTGCTCTTTTCGTGGATTCGCTCAGAAAATCAATATTGAAATCTCCACATACAACAATGGATTTAAAAGAGAGATTACTAATTTTGTTCAGAGTTATCTCTAGATTTTCTACGAAATTGAAATAATCTAAAGCTTGCTTTTTTGGAAGTCTGTAGATGCAAAGTAAGATAATTTTGAGCGTAGTAAGATGTACCACTGTTATTTCAAAACTTTTCAACTGCATATATATTGAATTCTGACAAGAAGGTAGAATCAATATTATTTCTTCATAAATACACGAACCTCCGTAAGCAGGGCCTTTATTTGATTCCTTGCTCTACAATATGATCCTGCAAGGTAAAACTAGAATTTGGAGTGTGTTTAGATCATTTGAGATAACCAAGTTCTGTAAAGCAAAGAACATCTATTTGACTGAGATCACACTCTAATGCTGCCTCGATAAATTCAATTTTATTTGAAAGAGATTGTACATTATGATGCATTATTTGAATCTTTTGCATGTACCTACACGGATGCTTTTCTGTTGCATCTGACTGTAGTTGCTATTTATTTATCTCATTTTTACCTCGAGTGCGTGGTCGAAGGAGTATCGTGACCCAGCTGTGTTAGGAGGTAAGGAAGGAGGGTTACAGATGTAGGGAATGAATAATGGGAGAGGTAGTACAGGATTAGGTTCAGGGATAAGGTAATTGGGTCCACAGGGTTCCGGAGGATGGAGAGAACTAGGAGATCTAGGTGGGGATGAATCTTGGATAGGATACTGCTGAGGTGTAAGGATGTGTTTGCAAGTTCGCTACCGAGTGCATGTTTTCCGACAAGGTTCAAGTGAAGACCATGCCAGGTGAAGTGTTTTCTGAGAGAAAGTTAAGCTCAAATAATTTAACATGTGTGCCTCTCAGATGCAGTTTACTTTGTTGTTTGCGTGTCTAATTTCTTTGCACAGTGTTGGTTTGTTGTACCAGAAGGGCAGAGTCGAGATTACAATGTTCGTGTTTTGGGCGGCACGTTGTAGTTTATCAACATGTTGCTCAGGTGTAAGTGACCACCCAAATTGATGTCATTCTGCCCTCCTATGATGATGACTGTATCCCGTTTGGTGAGAGGTATCCATGGTGAGAGGTAATTTCCAATAATTTCTTTCGAAAACAATGGTTTTCTGTGAAAAAAAAACACATCAGATTTCTCATTTACAGTAACTTTTAATTGCCATTTCGTAGAAACGGTTCCAAATTTATCAACGCAAATTTCCTCTGAAGACAAAGTTTTACTTTACTATTATATTCTCAAAGTAAATTTTCGTTTCTGCCATTAACAAAACCAAAAATTGAGCCTGCCAAATGCCTGCCAAATAACCTGCCAAAAATTGAGCAAATGTGAAAAAGTGATGTTTGGGTGGCGATAGATGGTAAAGAAGGTAGCTGAGAAAAAAGGATGGGGCAGACCGAAAAGCTACACCCTTCCAAAAAAATAGGAAACTAACTAGTACGAGAAAGTCTGTGCCATTCTGTAGCATCACTATTTTCTTCTAATTTGAATTCTCCTGCCGGCCGAGGTGCCTCAGGGCTTCAGCTGATGTCACTGCAGCTCCTCTGACCGGGATGACGCAGGGTTCCAGTTCCGACAGTGACCGGGTTTTCGACACTGGCTAGATAGTAAGGTTGAATTCAACCGTTATCTGGAGGAGAATTCTAGCGTCCGATTACTCTGATCGGCAGTTTTACGCATTTTCTCCTGTAAACACCAGGCAAATGCCTAACAAACGGACCACGGACAGCACGAGATCTATACGTCCTCTTCCTTGTCCTACCCTCACCCTTTACTTACAACAAACTCACACTTACATGCGCTGCACTACCACACACGTCCGCAGACCTGTCAGGAGCCGTCCCGGAAGGGGCTGTGCCCGCTGCCTCCTGCGATTAAGCATGCACTGAACTCACACTTAAAAAAGCCAAACTTCTTGAAATATCTGCCACATCAAAGCATGCACTGCACTTACGGAACCAATGATAGTTGATGCACCCAGGAACACTAACAATCAACCAATCAAATTTTCTTTCGTTTCCAGTTTTTTTCACCTGTTTGCACGGAAACTGCTAAATGCACAGTATAACATAACAAAATGCCGATTTTAAGTATTTTAATTTTTCAAAAAAGTCATAAATGCAATTTTCTTGAAATATCTGCCACATCATTAATATTTACATTAGTGGCATTTCTTATAAATCATTACAATTTCGAGTAAAAGTACTTCAAAAGATTTCTAATATATATTTTTAGAAAACTCAATTTTTTTCTGAAAAAGCTCAAATTGGCGCAGATTCAAAACCGTTCAAACGAAAAATTCTCATGGCATCAATTTTTCCATGAAAATGTGTTTACAGGTCCATTTTTCACTCTTGTGGGCTATAATAATCTGAAAGTTACTTTTCAATTCTACTATTCGGGGACCCAAAAATTGAGAAAATGTGAAAAAGTACATTTTAGACTCAGACGGGTAGCAGCTGAAAAAAGGGTAGGGCAAAACCGAAAAGCTAGATATACGCAAAAGAATAGGAAACTAACTTGTTTGTGAAAGTCTGTGCCATTCTGTACCATCACTAGTTAACTTTTACATTGTAGGCAAGACTCTGAGATTTAACAGAAGGAGGATGCGTATGTGTGTTCATATTTTTGCAGAAGGAAGAGCATTTGAATGTTACCATGTCGATGCATCGTCTCCTATTTGTCCCTTTATTTGTAGACCGAGTGTTCATTTCAAAATCTGGATTCAAGACGTCTTCGGCACACACGTGAAACTTGTTTAGTTGGGGTATGTCACAACTTATTGATTTACCATGTCTTTCATGCGAATAAGAAACATGGGGTCTCTTTATATCATGTTATTTTAGAATCTAGAAACTTGACAATGAAAACACGTTCACACTTTATGTTTCACTAGTTATGTGTAGCACACTTCCGTTAGAGAACACGATCGTTGCAATTTCGTAAGTAACATGAAATGTCACTTATCACTATTTCCGCCTGAATTATTTATTATAAATAATTTTAAATTAGGGATGAAATACTGGTATATTATTGAAAAATTGTATTGAGTCACTGATTGTAAAATATAATTAAAATGAATGTACTGAAAGAAAAAATAATATTAACAAAACTGTTATTTCAAAAGTGCTTGTTTGAAAGAACTACAATCAAATTCAAACTTACGAGTGATAACATTACTGTATTGTTCATTATAAAATATACGTTTTTCTAAAATGTTATGATGTATTAATCATATTTTTCAATTTAATATATGAATGCCACCATTATTAACAAATTGTCACCGATGTAAACTATGAGCAATTGTAATCTATGAACAATTTGTAAAGACTGAAATGTAACTTTCCTATTTATGTAACTTTTTAAACCTGTAACATTATTATAAACTATAACAAAAAATCCTATAAAGTATGTAGCATATAATGTTAACTGATAACTCCGAACATGTGAAAACTATCATATCATAAATACATTTGTAACAAACAATATTTGTAACAAACTGGGCACCTGATGTTAAGTCCCATGACTTATCAGGACCCTGAACCGATTGTAAATAAAGAAACCAATTCAATTATTATTATTATTATTATTATTATTATTATTATTATTATTATTATTATTATTCACGATTATTCCCATTTAAAGAGAGCGTTTGAACTTGAATTCCTTTATGATGGTTGTTTGTGTTTTCTCTGGGCCCATATTTTCTTCATGTGTTCACTGTGTTGTCTCTTCCGCTCTGCTGTCCATTTACATCCTGGCCTCTTCTTGCTTTCGGTTTCAAATGTATGTTTTTTGATGGTGTTCCTGAATTCTTTTCTATTTTCTGCATCATTTATTGTAACGTGTGCTTGTCTGAGATCCTCCTCGACTTCTTTAATCCATTTGGATTTTCCCCTGCCTGAGTTGATGACTATGAGAATCCGTTTTGAAATTCTGTTTTCATTCATTCTATGAATATGTCCATAGAACTGCATTCTTCTTTTCTGAATGTGCCGTAATCTTATCAGTGTGTTATAAATTTCTAATGTGGGCCTCTTCATCCAAATCCCTTGCTCTTGTACCGGTCCAAAATTTTTTCTGAGAGTTTTCCTTTCTTGTTTCTCTATTTCTTTTATTTTTGATTGACCACCGATTTGTGTCGTTTCAGCGGCATATAGTGCCTCAGGATAGTGCGACAGTGTTATGTCTTAATTTTGCGTTAATGGATATGGACTTTTTGTTGTAGTAGTTCCATGTGAGTTTGTATGCTATTATTATTATTATTATTATTATTATTATTATTAATCATCATCCCGCGACATATTTCAATTAATTGAATTTGTGGATTCTTGAGCAGCTTCGTAACTTGTTTTATGAAATCTTGAAAAGTCTGTTGGGGAGGGGCCGGGGAGATGGAGGCTGCGCGCCACATTCCCAGACGCACATACGCACCCACGGCGCGGCGCCACCCACGAAGGAAGCGCCTCCACAAATAGGCGCCACTGCGAGTATTTCAGGCAGCGGGCTCAGCGGAAATTGCGTGGCCTGAGACACATACAACGACAAATTCACACGAAATGTGTCACGCGTCTGAAATAGAAACTGTTCCTCGGGACATCCTGGATTTCTAAAGCCCTCGTCGTACAAACAATGCTCGAATTCCAACTCAAACCGGCAACGGTGACTCAGGGGATTGTGGCTCAGGGCATCAACTGATGCCGCTGCACTGTCTCTAACAGGGATGTCCTGGGTTTTGAGGTCCGACGGTTGCAGGATTTTCCACCCTAGCTAGGTCGAATTCAGCTGCTGCCAGGAGGGGAATTCTAGCGGCCGACTGTTCTGACTGGTCGTTTTCCTTGTTTTCTTCGATCAAACCCAGGCGAATGCCGGAGCAGTACCGTTACAATCGGACCACGGCCCTCGCGCTGCCATGCTGGTGGGAAAATGCTCGCATGCCGACATAGATCGGCGCCGGATCTCGCAATCCGGGATCTCGCAATCCGCGGGGGGGAAGATCACCGTCATGTCCAGCGTTAGAAATACATGTACTACACTTACAGGACACTTACTGGGAAGTTCACGCGCCCAGAATCATTCAATCAATTCCAACTCAAAAAGTTCTCGAATCTCTAATCTTTGGTATTTAAATGAAATCGGCCCCGAAATTTCGGGAGAATGAAAATGTTTATGTAATTACGACAAAATGTTGACCTATAAAGAATAATCGTGCACTCATGACCATTCACGTGGGTATGCAAACCAAAGGGATGTTCGAAGGCTCTTCACTTGACTCTGCACAAGAGGGAGAGGAAGAGAAGAGGGTGAGAAAAGAGAGAGACAGACAGACAGAGAGATACCGGTGCTCACTAGATGTGTTGATTTGCAATTTGGACGTGACCGTGACACGCGCTTACAGCCGTCAGCTATTGCAACCGCCGTTATTCGACTATTGCTTTGAAATTGAAATCCTACCGAAATGAGTCAAAATACCTATAGAATATTTAATGAGAAATAAATTAATATGTGTTAACGAATTACGACAACAAGATCGTATAGTTCAGGGTAAAAGGGAGAAGAAACGTGACCATAGGTGTAGATACGTCGCGAAGAGTAAAAGATGATATGATTTCCATTAATTATTTAAAATATTTTTCAATAAGAAACTGAATAAATAAATATTCTATGAGATGACATTATTTGGAAGACATAAGAACTTAGTATGGTGCAGTAGGGAAAGGACAGAATAGCATCAGACATGCTAGTAAACAAAATAAACAAGACACAGTCGAGTGAAAGAAGATTAACTTCAACTAAAAATACAACAGAACGTTTTGTGACTCGGGAGAAGATAGATTTAGAGCCGTGTGAGTAGGATTTTTTTTACGAAGATTTTATTTCTGGAAGTACGAATGTAAACTGCGCGACGGATTAGATGCAAAGTAATAATAATTATTGAGTGGAATTTTATAACTTGATTGAATAAAATGAATTCAGAATAAAACTAATTAAAGTTGTATAGTAATCACGATAAATTGTATTCGGATGACAAAAGTCAAGAAACTATTAGTGTGGACGCCCAAAAATAGATGGAATTAGGTGGCAACAGTGAGAATGTCTGATATGGAGTTTCGGATAAAACGCCGAAAGAGCTGATTTCATCAAATCTGGGAACTGCTCGAAAATTAAGAAATTTCAAAGAATTTAAGTAAAAAAAAAAATTTAAATTAAATTAATTTTCATTTTAATAATTAAAGTAATGATGGCATCATCTAAAGACAGGTATTCCCGAACTTACTACGTTTCACAAAATTTTGGTCCCGAAGGGACACTGTTGTTCGTGAAGGATAAATATTATCATCTTTCCGATGGATACAAATTTAATATAAAAAATGTAACCTCTCTGATGTTAACAAATTATGGATCCAGAATATTTTTAGGCAGTAACCGGACGTGAAAAACGGTAACGGGCACGGGTGTCGTTGCTTGATTGATTGATTGATTTTTTCGTGTTTCCGGGCGCGTGAACTGCTCTTGTCATTAGTCCCGTTAGTGTAGTGCATGTTTTTCTCGGGAGATGGCGGTGGTCTTCTCCCGCTGGATGGCGAGATCCGGCGCCGACCTACCGTCGGCTAGTGGGGTTTCCCCCTAACCAGGACTCTCCCACCAGCGGGGCACTGCCCTGCCGGACAAGCTCTAAGCTCCCGACCGGTCTCCCGGAATATGTGGTAGTGTAGTGCGTGTTAGTGTGTGTGTAAGGGGAGAGGATAGGACAAGGAAGGAGGGCAGATCGCGCGCGGTCCGTGGCCCGTTTGATAGGGTACTGCTCCGGCATTCACTTGGTGGTGATCGGAGAAACCACGGAAAACTACCGATCAGAGCAGCCGGCCTCTAGAATTCTCCTCCAGACAGCGACTGAATTCGACCTAGCTGAAAAGCTAGTGTGGAAAATCCTGTCGCCGTCAGGGCTCGAACCCAAGACCTCCCGGTCAGAGGCGCTGCAATGACATCAGTTGATGCACTGAGCCACCGCTCACGGTGGTGCCGTTGCGAATGACGCATCTCGAGATGCATGGAAACGTCGAAGGTGCTACCGTGAACAGCACCAACGCAAGATGAATGAAATGCCATCGCAATCAGTAAGCCAGCCACCTATCCCGACGTTTCCCCCCCCCCTTCGGGTAATTGGTTGGAAGTCTTTGATGTCGATGTTTTTTTATAGAAACATCAATGATTTAAACATCGATATATTGAAGGCTATTTTTTTAAACATTGATATTTTAAACTCTATGTTTTGTGAATGAAAAATTCCCACAGTCAAAATTTAATCAAAGTTAAATTATGAAAGAATATCTGAATATACACTGTCAGTGTATGTGCTCCAAACAAAGGAACGCTGTTTGTACTACATTTATCCAGCAGACTCTCGTCCGAGATGGCCTCAACGCCCTAATATTTTCTACGTCTTTTCTAGTATTTTGCAGATGGAGAAGCCTTTTTAACTTTATTTTCACTTATACCTTAATTATAAATTAATAAACTGAGCCATTACCAAATTAAATTTTCTTGTGCACGAACTTATGTTAGAGATTCTAATCCAGTTCTGGTGGATTTTCCTCGTACTACTCGACAATTAATTTGATCATCAATACACTAATTTTATTCTTCGATATTCTATTTAATTATTTAACACGACAGTTGCCCTATTTGTGTACCGAGGTCGATCTGTCCTGATAAAATTTGTTTGTGGGTTGGACAAGACCGTCTATACAGATTTTCGGCTACGAATAATATAAGAAAATTTTTATCTTTTTTTGGGATTCGAAACTTTTCATATTATGAGCAATAATAATAATATTTGTTTCAAAAATCAAGTAATATTATATTTCTGGTTGTCTTCACACAAACTAAAGAAAAAAATAAACATGGCTTTTTTACAACAATTCACAAGAACAATAAAAATAATCCTGTCGTTATTTAACATTTCCCGTTACTCTCCCCTTGCATGCATGACCATTATTTATTATCATTATTTCAATTGAAAATTTATTTAAATCTATTTCAAAACTTGGTCTTCTTACATTACTCCGATTTATATGTCCCATTTAATAACTTCCCTGTTCGTAGAGTTCTCAGCCTCTTGGTCGTTGCTCTCGCGTCCATTCTAAATTTCATTTCCAGGTTAGTCCAATCTTATTGTGGCATCTTCTTCTTTTCCATACCTGGTTCATCCTTTGTTACACTGACAACATTTCTATCATCAACAATTTACACTATCTCGGAGAATCTTCTATCACCACCGGAACGTCACGGAGCTAGAATCTATTCTGCTCGTCTGTTTATAACATGCGCTATTCTTCTGACACACACGATGCGCAGTACTGTACCTAATTGCGTTTCTCTTTAGTTCTATTACGCAGGTTCACCCCTTCCTCGCACATTTCTAATTGGTTAATACCGCTCTAGTATTCTAAATTATTCCTTGACTGTCTATGGATTTTTCCATAGTCAAGGAGTTTATCCTTAGATTTTTCGTAAATTGACTAAACACCCACGGAAATTACTCACGTATCTATACGATATTATATTTGCCATTAATTATAATATTTTCCCCTTATTAATCACACTGCCTTTCTTGACATTTTTATTATTTATCACCGCCATAAAATGATTTTGTGTTCCCCATTGTTGTTGTAATTCATCCATATAGTTTACAAAATTTATTTAATTTGTAATAAACATCACACAGTTATAAAACACTGAATTTAAAATCATTGTGGTTTTTGGTCAATGTATTTATAATATCGATGTTTTAGTTTTGAATCCTTGAATCGTTTTAATTTTTGTTATCGATGTCATATCACTAGAAGCTATTGAACTGATCAACTTCAACAACAACAACAAACAACAACCAACGAAGTTTCCGTCCGTTACAAAGTCCGTTACAAAGAGACAATTAGCCAATCACGTTACGAGATGCTGCACCAGTCAACGAGTAGTTAATAGCCTAAGATATAGTTGTTAAGAAAGCTAAGATCGTCATAACTGTAACGTTTACTTTGGTTAAAATTTTAAAGTAAATTATTGTTTGAATTTGTTCTGCATGGTACTGTCTAATGCCTTCAAAATCCAAGCCCACACAGAGCGTCCGAATAGCTGCAGATGTCGCATCGAAATTAAACTCCCTTAATTTCAATTCATTATAATGAATAATATTACACAATTCAGTTTCTTTAAATATGTTTTTTAACTTCAAATTTCCATTCTTTCCATTCCATTTCCTTTATTATCAGTGATTGCCTCTTTCTGGGGACCGCGAAGCGATTATAGGGAGTCCCTGAAGTGACCATTACTTAAAATTTTGTGCTATTTGCGATTGTTGCCACTGATTGCCACGTGCCATGAAGAAGTTGAATTAATTTCCTCTGATATTCGGTATAGTCGTTTAGACACACTACGTTCTAGAAATCGACAGCGTGTGTATATAACGTTAGGTCGTGCATTTGTCAGCCCGTTTGTCATACATTTTACAATATACAGTATGTATATACTATATCAGGGTAAGCAATGTAAAACCGAACCCATAATGAAATAGCCACCCAACAATATTTATGAAAGACTCACACAACTAGCGTGACTAGTGGGTATATGATACTAATGATTGTTGCAATCGTTCGTCAGATTATTACATGACACGCATCTAACGTTACACATCTAAATCGCGTTCTCGCAGCTTTCACAAATGAACGAGTTGTCAGCAGAGGCCAGTGGTCCCCACGTTCTCCAGTTGCCTACTTGCTATTTTTACTATCTCGCCATATCACGTACTTACGTAGTGAGAAAGTTTTGTTTGTACTGCTGTGGCGAAAACACCGATTTTTTGACAGAACAACTGGTATTGTCTGGTAGTTGTCCACTTAATGAAAAAGAGGATCATTTTTTTCCTATAAGTAGTAAATTACTTCTTCTGACACGTTTTGTAGTCAGCTTCCACGTTGGATTGGTATTAGATACCGAAAAATTGAGAGACGGCAAACCGACTATCTGTCCGTCTGTAGACAACGACAGCAGCTAAACCGTTCTCACCTCCTCTCCGAAATTGATATATCATCCCCCCATCAATCTAAACGAACTCAGGGCCTAACGAGTTTGAAACATTTTGATTTTTGGGGATACTTTACATGAAGACTTGACAACATTTCACAATTGTTCAAAAGTATCTTCAATTTTTTTTATTAAGCCTTGTCCTCAGAGAGCAAAAACGACACTAAACAATTGCACTGGTATCATCTTCCCTGAAATCTTCGAATTTTCGAAAGTTTTCTTCAATAATAATAATAATAATAATAATAATAATAATAATAATAATAATAATTAATATTAATTATTATTATTATTATTATTATTATAATAAGTAATATTATTTCCTTAAATAAGTTTTTTAAAATTTCATCTTAAAAATTTTATGCTCAATTTTTTTTACAAATTATTTATTTTGATATAATTTTGCTATTGGTTAAATCCAATTTATTTGCTCAAAACTGACATTTTTTCTTTAATTTTTTCAGTTCAAAGGTCGCATAAAAATTAGCACAGGACTAATGTCTGTTAAACATTGAATTATCGAAAATAGCAAACGTTAGAAACAATGCAAGAACGTATGTGCTGTTTAGTATCACTAGTTTTTTTGGGACTACATGAAGGAGATACTGATGATTAAAAAGTACATTCAACGAGAAATCAATGCTATTGACCATAAAGTTTAGCGTCAGACAATATTCAATTTGTACTTTCTCGTATACGTACATATATATGGTATATACGTAGTATAGAGGAAAATATTTCATGCTGCGAGGGAAAAAGGCGGATTTTTGGCAGAAAAATTCATTATCGGGCCCTGATAACGAAAAAGTGGATAAATCCTGTTGTTATATTAAGAGAAAAAATCTCTAACACTTCTCTGTAGCCAGAATTCCTGTTTGGTTGGTCCTTGATGCCAAAAAACCAACTGAAAGCAAAACGTCCGTCCGTCCGCCCATTCGTCTGTCAGTCTGTCCGTCTGTCCGTCCGTGAACACTACTAGCCCATAAACCATGCGTACGATTTTTTTCCAAATTAAAGAAACCCCTATCCATCTTGTTCTAGTTTAAACACTGAAATTTTGAAAAACATTCTTTAAAATTTGGGGGTACTTTAAATGAAGCCCCCCGGAGAGTTTCAAAATTTTCTCGATATAAGCTCCAAATTTGTTCTTTAAATTTATTGTAAGAATAGATTAATATGCACTTATAACAGTGGTGTATGTCAGATTTTCACGGTTAACTTTGAATTTTAGAAAATTGAAAAGTTGGCATTTTTTCCATGTCTTCCCATAATTACAAAATTGAAGATAGAGAGTTTTCCTTCAAATGCAATTTGTCGTCCGGAATCAGTTCTTTTTTTTTTTATTGTATTTATTTTACGTAAAAAACAGTTAAAAACTGCGTATGACGTGCTATGGGAAAAGTGAATTGTATGCACATTTTCAAAATTCTGTGATCCTACACTAAGTCATATACTACTTAAATTTTGAATTTTTGAAAGGGAGAAAAAAAAAAAAACTCCCATGTAATAAAATCTATTTTCAAGGATAAATAAGCAATAAATTTTGACTCTTATTACTTCCTGCCGCGACAACATGGAAACGATAATTTGAATAATTGTATTTCCAACTGAATTCTAGAAGACGTGCACAGAAAATGAAGTTACATTTACGTCCAGAAGCAAAACAAGGGGCCATCTCAGCATTTGCTCAATGGATCAGGAAACTGGACGAAAAACCTGATCGAGATGGGTGACACTGACCCGGAAGCTGTAGTACAATAGTTGTTACAGGTTGTATATTTATACAGTCCAAATAGTAAATAATGCATTATGTATCATTGTTAAAATTAATGTTCCTTTCTTGTGATGCTCAGTATAGTCTCTAATTGTATACAAACAGTTATGCAATAGAAACGATTTCACTTGGGATTTAAACTTTTCTATTGAATTTAATCGTTTAATGTCATCTGGCAAAGTGTTGTAAAATAATGTACATGTATTGTATGTGCATTTTTGTAATGAGCTGTTGATACTGTCACCTGATGAATATGATTTCTACGTCGAGTGTTATAGTAATAGACTTCGGCATTTTTGAAAATATATTCCGCCCTTAAGCAAGTCATTTTTACAAAAACCACTGATTCGTAAATAAAAAGACACGGTAATGGTAGAATTCCTAGATTAATGAAGAGAGGCTTACATGAATCACGTGGGTGAGATTTGGTTATTATTCATACAATTCGTTTTTTTAATCTAAAAGTCTAGGAGCTATAAGATGTATTTCCCAGAATATTATGCCATATCTCAGGCGGGAATGAACATTCGCGAAGTATACGCAACGAGCAGTATGAATGCTGACTGAATTTGCAAGAATTCTGAAGGCGTAGCATAATGAACTTAATTTTGTGTTCAATTCATTTAAATGGACGTTCCATTTAAGGTTTGACTGAATTGAGAGACCTAAAAATTTTGTTACCTTAACATCAGTCAATGGTACACTGTTCATTTTCAATGGAGCACAGAATTGTTTATTTGAAATGGAAAAACCGTTTTCTTTTCGTTTACTATTAATTTGTTATTTCGGGAAACCCAATTTGAAACATCTGATATTGTACTATTTACGGTTTCTTTATTGCAAAGGATGTTCGTATCATCCACAAGAGAACCGTTCTTCCGTTTTGAATTGTCGAGGGCATATCGTTTACGTAAAGTAGGAACAGAATAGGGCCTAAAAACGATCCTTGAGGAACTCACATGCAACGGGCAAAGAGTCGGGAAGGTGCGTACGTATGTTCCATTATTAAGGTCACGCACATTTCTTCAAAATTTTAATCATATCGCGTGAAACATTAGCATTTATTTTACTAATAACGAAAACAAGATTTTCTCAAGAACGACTTCAAACTTTTTCTTTAAACGTTTGGTAGAGATAGTGCTAAATGCAGAGTATAAGGTGTTATAAAGGCCATATTGCTCTGTTCCTGTTTTTTTTAAATACAAAAATTCATTTTTTTAAATATCTCTCCCCATTAATATGCATATGCAAACATTTCCGGCGATTTGTTATTGCATTTGTGAATGGATGTGCTTCAAATGACTTTAAATTAAGTTTTTCGAAAACTCAATAGATTCCTTTTGCCAAAATTGCCATTTAGCGCCAGGTTTTACTCTTCTTTAATGTTCTTAAAGTAATATTTCTGTTCTCCTATTAGGAAACCGAAAAATTGTGAAAATGTAAAAAAAAACTGTACTTTGAGCGACGATAGATGGCAGCTGGCATGAAGGTGGGGAAAACCACAAAGCCAGTCCCCAACAAGGAAATTAGAAAATTTGAGTACGAGAGAGTCTGTGCCATTCTGTAGCGCCACTAATTACTTATTTGTTTAACGTTAAAAACTGCTAAAAACTTGATCAGTTAAGCACAAAAGAGCATCGACGCCTGAAGTGGTTATTTTCAATATCATTCCTATTATTAAGGTACATAAATGCAACATCTAAATTACGTTTTATGACTTTCTTATTTCACTTTGCCATATCTTTCATAAAATTTCAATAACACTCATCTGTGCTACTCATCTTTGTATTAGTTCTGATGCGTTTACGTATTGGGTTCGGTTGTACGATTGTTCGACAATATATAATTATATACTGCGATTTGAAGAATGGTATATGAACTAAATTGATATAAACGTAACTCATTTCACTCGTATTAGAATAGAAATTACAAAGATATTTGAATAACTTTTCTATTTAAATTCCTTAAAGTGAAATTGGAAATCATGAAACCCTTTGCATTTACTTGTTTGGTTGTTATTACTTGCTGAAGAGCAACATTTCCTGCATCCTTTAATTTTTTGAACTGATGCTGTGGATTAAATAAACAGAACACTCAATTTATTTGGTAAATCATGATCTTCAATCATTTTTTTCACACAAGTGAACTTTTCTTGTTAGGTTTTATGGTTTTATATTAATTTACTACGTTCGTAAATACACATTGTCCCTTTAAAGCATAAGAAGGAATTTAACTTATCTGAATAAATACAAATGTAGAGCATGATTAGGAAATCCCTTCCATCTTCTCTGCTCCTTTCTTCCCCTTGCACCCTTTCCCTTCCCCTCGTCACACCCTTCTACATCTCTATTCACGTCGTAGATAGTCTCCTATATTATTTCAGTACTATAGATACCTTTGCAGATCTCACACGCAACCAACCTTTATCTTTATAAATAATATCTCCAAGGAAAGATAATTTCACGGAGACATGACGAATTACATTTTGACTTAAATTTATTTAAAGTCATTAAAGATTAGTTATTAAAATTATTTAAAAATCAAATATTCATGGCAAACGCAACCCACATAACTCGACAGTATTGTCAAAATTTATAACGTTAAATAACTCATAAACAAAGCGTTCTAGGGGCTTAAAATTAAAATTTTGTGGCCAAGGGCCTGGCAGAAACCTTTCTCTCACCGTAATCACCAGGATAAAATCTTCTTGAACATTCTATTACATTTTTGCTGGTTCGACGCTTCTCCATTTTACCCCACCCGTTCAGAGCCTTGCAAAATCTGCAACTGTATGTGAAATTAAACTTATTATTCTATGTGAATGGATTGCATGGGTGTACATCTCTGTTTGGTAATAACGTTAAATTGGAGCTTATAAAGAATAATAGTTTGTATTGACGCGGGTGTATTGAATTGTTATCAATGATGAGACAAATAGAACAATGACGGAGGATAAGATGGTCTTGAAAAAGTATTACAGGAGGACATGCGACAGTTCTCGCAGGATACGCTATTGTTTTAAATGTGAAAAAACACCAACTGGAGCTAACTTCCAACAACCAGTCTGTGAACTGCATTATATCATGCAGTTGCGGTATTGTGCACGGATAAATATTATAAGATTGCCAAAAGTTTATTAGCATAAATACTTATATGGGTCAATGCTATTAAGTTTCACAGAATATCAAATAGTCAAATGGATTTGATGGATTTCGATATGTACTGTTCTGATCACCTGCGCTGTGGAATACTGCTACCAGGACGAATTAAAGTCAAAAATGTAATAACATGTAGAAAACATCTCTTATTAAAGATGACTACATAATAAAGGTACTCGGGTCTCACTCGCCCCCTTTGGTTTACGAAAACCAGCTTTTAAAGGCCGATTTCGAATAGAATGGGCATTTCGAATTATGCCAGGACTGGTGGAAACATGTGTTGCGGGTTACAAGAGGAATTCTTGATGGCATAATCAACAAAATTATACTATTTTCGCTTAAATATCTTTGATGCACCTCTGAGGGGGGAGTAAAATATCCGTATATCAGTTGGATACATACGGCATTTCGTGTGAGACTTGTAAATCGTTCAAAACTTTTTTCCTTTAGATTTCCCCTCTTCATTGGCCCTGGGGAGACGGGAGTTTATTCACTGTACTGGCTTACAATTTTCTTTACTAGAGCCGCTTAGGCTTTTGTAGTAAAGGAGAGGGCTTATATCTTAGAGTAATTACAAACTAACTAAATCTAACTTAACTATTAAATACCAGCAGCTTTGGGGTGTTATAGTTTTACATGGTCAGAAATATTTTGTAGAGAAGTTCTTCATAAAGTTCTTTGTTCTTCAATTTTGTTTTTATTCACACTCACATTCACATTCACATTCACTCATGAATGTAGTATATGTTCAAAACACTTTCACCCACTCATTCACACTTCACACTTCACACTACTACACACACATGTATATAGTTCAAAACCGGCAAATTTCCTTAAGGTTTAAATACAGAAGGGAGTCTGTAGAATTGTGCCCCAGTGAAGTCATCACCGGGGGCTATAGCAACAGCCGCTGGGAAATTCTTTTCTTGCGAAGTGATCTTGCGAAGCCGAGTAAACAATGGCAAGCCGTGCATCAGCGCTTCCTGGCGGCGTCGCGGCGCGCTTTCCCTTGGCCTTCCCTCGCCAGATGTGTGCTCTGCGCCGGGTGCGAACCGGCGGCGGGCGCGGGCGGGCCGGGACTGGCGCGGGCGGGGCGGGACGCGGGCGGGGCGCGGGCAGGGGCGCGGGGGCGGGCGGCGGGCGCGGCGCGAAGGCGGCCGGGCGCGGGCGGGCGGGACGCGGCGGGGCGGGGCGGAGCGGGGCGGGCGCGCGCAGGGCGCGGCGGGCGGGGCGGGCGGGGTGCGGGCGGGTGCGGGCGGGCGCGGCGACGCGAGGGCGGGCGTGGCGGGGCGGGACGCGGGCGGGCGGGGGGCGGACGCGTGGCGGGCGGGCGGAACGGGAAGGGGTGGGCGGGACACAGGGCGGGGCGTCGAGCGGATGGGGCGGAGCAACCAAGGCGAACGTGATGCTTATCACCTGGCAGGCGGCAGCTGTGCTGCGACAGGGCGCGACGCGACTCGACCGCCGCTGACGGGAGCTGCAGCAGCGCTCGCGCGTGGGACAAAGACGAGGGCGCGACGACGGAGGCTGCGAACGCAACATTACGGAGCGCGCGGCTACAGAACTACAAAAAACTACGGTTTAAATGTAATATCCCTTCTAACTCACGAGCTGGAAGAAAGAGGGACTTTGACAGCCAATCGAGTGCTCCATTCGACTTAAATTTTTGATATTGTAGCTCCCGATTGGATGGAGTGTTCGCCTCTCCTTCCATCTCGTGACCTTGAAAGGACACTACATCTCACTAAATTGGAGTATAAGAAGCCGATTGCAACTTACTCTATCGAAATAATTCTGCAACTCCGAATTTTGATTAGATAAAGAGTATGTCTCGTTGACAAGGTTAGCAAATGCAAAATTACACAATTTAAAGATCATGAAGTGAAATTTTGAAACAAAATATGGTGGAACAGACAAAGAGTAGAAATGGAGAAGCCTGAAATTAAACTACTAGAAACGAGAGGAAGAGTCAGTGGTTAACCAGGCTGACAGGTCACTATTGCTAACTCACGCGATCTTTCCATTCCCAACATTTCACCACTGAGCTCAATTGCAGCGTAAAAAATGCGATACGAGATAGATGTCAAGAAATATGTGGCAGAAGACGTGGAAAATGGGTGGAGTAATGAATGAAAAGAGATCAAAGTCCAACACAGTGTTAAAGATAAAGGTCTTTTGACATTTTAATTTTTTTTCAACATATTCAAATTATGAACATCCGCTTTTGTTGAATTTACTATGTTTCTATAAAAATGGAAATAAACTACATTCCATTTAATCTAAGTATTTAAAAAATCGAAGCTAGGAAATCAAAGAAAGACAATGATAATGAAAAGCATCAGCCAAGAATAATTAATTAAATAGTATATAATTTATTAAGTTAAGACTCAATAAATGATAATAATTGAGAAGTGTTCATCTGTGGTGGCTAATCGTGAAAGTCTTTTCTATTGTAGTTGCCTTGCAAAGAATTGAATGCAATATTATCATATCCCTCTAACAAACTCCCGGCAATGCAAATAAATCGAGCTTTTGCGGTCATTTTCTCAAGATCATCCCTAAGCACCATAACCTATTCAAAGGTACAATTAACATGCATTTTTACTTTCTTGTATACGTACGTATATACGGAGTAATGTATGTAGTTTAGAGAAAGTTATGTAATGCTGCGAGACAAAACGGCGGATTTTCGGCGAAGAAAAATTCATTGCCGGGTTCTGGTGGCGAAAAAGTGAATAAAACCAGTTGCTAAATTAAGAAAAAAAATCCTCTAACACGTGGTGTACCCAGAATCCCTGTTTTGTGGGTCCTTGATGCCGAAAAAACAATTGGAAGCAAAACGTCCATCCGTCCGTCCGAGCGTCTATCAGTTCGTCCGTCTGTGAACACTACTAGCGCCCAAACTGTTTGTACGATCTTCTCCAAACTGAAAAATCCCCTGTCTATCTGACTCTAGTTGAAGGTTTGAAATTTTGAAAAACGTTCTTTAAAATGTGGGGATACTGTACATAAAGCCCTCCGGACATTTTCAAAATTTTCTCAAAAACCGCTCCAACATTTTTGTTTAAATTTCTTGTAAGATAAGATCAAAATACACTTATAAAGGTGGCATAGGACAAAATATCACGGTTAACTCTAAATTTTCGAAAGTTGCAAAAGTTTGAATCTTTTTCAGCGTCTTCCTACAACTAGAAAATTGAAGACGGAGATTTTTCCTTCAAATGAAATTTGTTTTCCATAATTAATTTCATTAAGGTCATGAATATTTTTTTCAAAATTTTATAGTTTTCTTGCAAAATTTAAAAATTTTTCTTATTTTCGGTAAGGTTTGTGCCAAATTAACCCTATGCCGTGACATAAACATATTGCGGTATTCTTTTGTTTTTTCAAAACTATTTCAAAAATGAAATTTTTGTGACTTATCTCTTACGTTTGGAAAACTTACATTAAAGGCGATTTCTTCACATTATTATATGTGCACTTGTGCTTTAAATAATGTCAAATAAAGTTTCTCGAAAACTCAAGTTTTTCTGTAAAAATTAGCACAAAATTCAGTATTTTCAGAAACGCTCAAACGCCATTTTCTCAAAAATGATTCCACATTTTTTCTTCAATTTTTTCCAATAGATAGTGCTAATTGCACTGTTTGTCATGACGTAAAGTTCGTTTTGGTGTTTTCATATTTTTTCAAAATTACACAAATGTAATTTTCTTGAAATACTTCTCACCCGTTAATATGGACATTTCCATCAATTTGTATGCATTATTACATTTATGAGTGGAAGTGCTTCAAATGAAGTTTTTAGAAAACTCAATAGATTCCTGTGAGAAAGAGCTTAAATTTCGCATTTACAGAAATGCTTAATCGCCATTTTCTTAAAAGCAACTACGTATTTTTCAATGAAAACGTCTATTTAGGACGAGTTTTTACTCTTCTTTAATATTCTTGAAGTAATTATTCAGTTGTACTACTAGAAAAGTAAAAGGTTGAGAAATTGTCAAAAAATGTACTTTGGGCGTCGATAGATGGCCGCTGGTCAGAGAATGGAGCACGATCTTAAAGCCAGACCACGCCAAGGAAATTAGAAAAATCTGGTACGAGAATGTCTGTGCCATTGTATAGCACCTCTAGTTTTCATTTCTGAAGATTGCTAATTTGTTATTCCGAAACTTGTGTTTTAATTTTGATATTTAAATGAGTTTGTAATACCCCTCTCTAGCAGATAGAGGAGATAGCAAAGCAGTTTTAAATAAAAAATAATTTCAAAGATAATTTAAATCTTTTCATACATTAGGTTTTGATTTACTCCCAGTCGCCAGGATAAATGTGAACAATTAACGATATTCTCGTATCATTTACACTACTCATGACCAAAGAGTGATGAAACTCAAACAAGGTAAACATATGATGAGGTTTGAATTGCTCCCTGTATCGATGGTATCACAGTTCGAATTCATTCTTGAAATCTGATTATCTCAAAATTGCTGAAAATTGCCAATATGTGTCAAGTATGCATTTACCGTATACAATACTATTGGTTACATTTATACAAATTAATACAATGGTTATTTAGCGATTTGTTTATTGGATGTTTGCTTATTATCTAAAAGTTCTAATATGAGTGACTAATTTCCGTAACGTTTCCTAATAAACCTTCCACATTGTCACCCACTTGCTGTGAGATTCAGCAGAGCTGAGAGTTGGTGGAACTCTCAGGGATATTAGGAATGGTACGTGCACCGCGGTTACAGGATAGTCAATGTGTGATAATAAGATGATTACAGAACCCTTTGAATATACCCCGCTCGACACCACATCAGGTAGAGCATGTTCATCATTTGAAAAAGATTTAGGGAAATACTTTATCATTGACATCACACCACACCAACAACCCTGAACACAACAACTCCATCTCAGAAGAAATCACAAGATCAATACAATGTACTACAATGTACAAGAATGGCCCAAATTCATCTCACCCATCAAAATTATTACATAAATTACTTTCTTGTAAACATACGTATATATGGAGTAATATACGTAGTATAGAGAAAGTTATGTAATGCTGCAGAAAATCGATTTCGAAATTTCAACAAATATACACTTTTGGGGTCCCCGATACAGAAAAAAGGGCTGTTTTTTTTTTTCAAAACTTCCGTCCGACCGTCCGTCTGTGAACACTACTAGCACCTAAACCATACGTAGGATTTTTCCAAATTGAAAAAACCCCTGTCCACTTGGCTCTAGTTGATGCTTTGAAATTTGGAAAAAATCTTCAAAATTGGGGGTACCCCCCGTACATTTTCAAAGTTTTCTCAAAAACGGCTCCAAATATTTTGTATTTCTATATATTATTGCATTTGTGAGTGGATGTGCTTCAAATGACTTAAAATAAAGCTTTTCGAAAACTCAATTGATTTCTGGGAAAAATAGCTTCAAATGTTGCATTTACAGTATTGAATAATCACTTTTTTTAATCTGCTTTAATTTTTGCAATGAAAAATTATACTTAAGATGAGGTTTTACTCTTCTTTATTATTATTGAAGTAATATTTCGGTTCTACTATTAGGAAACCGAAAAGTTATGAAAAATATACTTTGGGCGACGATAGATGGCAGGTGGCAGGAGGATGGGGAAGACCTTAAAGCCAGTCCACATCAAAGAATTAGAAAACCTTACTACGAGAAAGTCTGTGTCATTCTTTAGCACTACTAGATTCTCTCGTAACCCGCAAAGTATCATACGATTTCGACCAAATTTCAACCTACTCACTCAAATGCCCTTTTCAACCTACTTACTCTACAAATCATTGTGCAAATTACAGTGCAGTGATAGTCAATGCAACCCTGAGAATTTTATTCTCTCCGCGTAATTGGAAATACGCACATATCATCCCCATCCTCAAGTCAGGAAAAACAAATGACGACCATCAGCGACAATATGGTCCAATAATTTGCTATCTTCTATGGGAAAATTAAATGAAAAATGCTGCTTCACTAGATTTAACACTCTTCTCATCACACTAAATTTAATACCACCATACCAGTTCGGCTTCCAACCTCTGCTATCAACCATATATTACGATTGACTGAGGATACTATCGAAGGATTCCTCGGCCACAAACATACAGCAGCATTATTCCTTGTGATCGCAAAAGCGTTTGATGCAATATGACACCAAGGACTGATATTCGAGTTCCGGACCATTGACCCGCCCCACATAATACGTTTCTTTAGTGAACGTACATTTTCAGTGCGTCTTCCTGGCGCACTCTAACATCATATCAGGGGTTCTACAGGGACCAAGCATCTCCCCAGCCCTATTTACGATCTACACCGCCGACGTACCCACTGCACCATCAACGTCCATCGACACCTATGCAGATGACACAGCAAATTACGCCACGATTCGAGACACACAAACAGCAATAGATTATATTCAAAATCATCTCACCATGTTTTACGACTGAGTACAAAAATGGTATATTCCAACAAACGCAAGCAAGAGTCAAGGGAAGGTATTTATTCTTTGGAGACGCCTCGATCCACTCACACTCACCTACCAAAACCACAACATAGCATGGATTCCACGAAGCTACGGCCAAATACCACGGAGTATTATTCGAAAGACGAGTAATACGAAGAGAACACAGAAAGCTTCTGACCACTAGAAAAAAAAAAAGTTATATTCCCTACTCAATAATGCATCTCCGCTTTAACATTTATTCCACAACACATTTATTCATCTCCATCAATCCACGATACGACCAAATTAGCTATGCACCTCAAGTCTGGACCGCAGCATAGAAAACCAATACTTTCAAAATCCGATCCTTCCAATACAAAAACCCAAGAATAATTACAAAAGGACCCTGCTTACCCCAGCTCCCAGCACCATGAAAAACTCGGCAACACTCTCATCACAGTACACTTCTGTATTCTATACGCCAAATTCTATAGACAAAATTCTCAAATATCGACAGCAACCCACTGCAAACTCGGAAAACATAATTCTCATCGGAAACGTCTGAAAAGAAAAATACCCAGGGAATTTTTTGATTCTCCTTAAGCAGACTGTTCGTATAAAGTAATGTGCTCCGGAAATGAAATAACCCCAATAATAATCATGTAAGCATACTCGATGTAAATCTATGTATCAGTCGTACACAGCTGCTGCACACGGCTGTAAGCCAGTCGTACACGGTTCACAGGGGAAGCAAGAATAAATAAATTTAAAAAAGCCTTCGAGTTTATGAAGAAACTTCTCCGCCACATCATATGAAATATTCCACAATTGAGAAGGCGGAATCCATGGACATTGTGTACATATTGCGCATTTGTCCCACAGTAAACGCTGCATATTGATGTAAATGATAGAATATCCTGGGCAGTGAAAAGCACAAAGGCCTATTAAGCTCCAGGGTAAGGTATTTCCTTCTGTCTGAGAGCGGGACAGTCAGGGACACTTCCGTAGAGAATTGCAAATCCGTCGACCGGACGCTGTACGAAAGTATCTCATTAACACAAATCCCAACGTCGATCGTGAGAAGCCATTGTATGCCCATGTCGTGATCTCCCGCCGTTCGGCTGGGAGCCTTGGCTTCACAATAACTGATAACTTATCCCCATCTTGCAATGACCGCCTCATGGTTCTTAAGAAAATGAGAAACCGTGAAAGCCATATTTTTCTTCTCTCTCTTCTCTTTCATTAAAAAAATCGTCGTAAAATCTAAATCGTGTATAACAGTGAACAGAATGGCATTGGACACTGTATTTGCAACCTACTATAAACGATTTTGGAGAAATGGTTTCAATTTCAAATTGGAAGCCCGGTTTCCGTTTCATTTTTCCTTCGAGGATGCTGTAAGAACACGATTCCGTGTTGTCGACCCGAAGTTTTTTGAAGCTCCCTGGTGCGAGTTTAGGGATCTCCTGAACAGTCACGCAACAAAAATGTTCCTTGTAGTTAAGAGTGACCAACATGTTTTTGCCAGATGTCGGCCTGTGTAAACAATATTCTGACTGTCGAGAACTCACAAACTTTGTTAGAATGGAATATTGCAGGAAGATCCCAAATTTACTGGGCATTTTCCACGGTTCTTTTACATTTCAGAAGCATGACATGAGTTTCTGGAGATTTTCCAACCTTGAGAAATCCTTCGCCCACCTGAGATTGAATACAGGGTTAAGAGTCAAATTCAGTCGCTGTCTGGAAGAAAACTTCTAGCGGTCGGCTGCTCTGATCGGTAGTTTTCCGTAGTTTCTCCGATCAACACAGGTGAATGCCGGAGCAGTACCCTACCAAACGAGCCACGGACCACGCGCGATCTGCCCTTCCCCTTTCCTGGTCCTATCATCTCCCCTTACACACACACACACACACACACACACACACACACACACACCTGCACTCACCACATATTCCGGGAGACCGGTCGGGAGCTTAGAGCTTGTCCCGGCAGGGGCAGTGCCCCGCTGGTGGGAGAGTCCTGGTTGGGAGAAACCCCACTAGCCGACGGTAGGTCGGCGCCGGATCTCGCCATCCAGCCGGGGAAGGTCACCCGAGAAAAAAAACATGCACTACACGTATGGGACTAATGACCAAATCAGTTGACGCGCCCGGAAACACAAAAAAATCAATCAATCAATCCAGGTTAAGAGCCGGATTGCTAGTTTCCTGTACCACCTGGGAAGGCGGGAGATTCTAGCGCCGACTTGTCGTCTTGCAGGGATTGTTCATCCAGTTGCCTCCCACGAACTGGACAACAAGCTCTAAGCTCCCGACTAGGCTCCCTTTATGTGGTAGTGCAGTGCATGTAAGTGTGTGTGTGTGTGTGTGTGTGTAGGTAAGAGGCGAGAATAGGACAAGGAAGAGGAAGGAAAGATTGCGCGTGGTCCATTACCCTTTTATTTGGGTACTGATACAGCACATTATATATTCAACATAATACTGGTGTTCTGAATTTTAGAAATAACATTTCCGTCATTCGATGGAGGTGCAATCTTCAATCTGTTGGGACGTCAGCCAGCCGACTGCAAAGCACATACATGTACTTTTCAACATTTGCCAGATCATTAAACGACATGAAGTTAAACCAAGAACTTTCGCATTGCGTCTCGAACTTGTATTTCGGGTTTATTATTGAAATAGTTCGGATTTTTCTTTCAAAATCAATATATGACGAGATCAGAATTAAAATGTCACATCCTTTCCATGGACGTCATGATTTAATTTTATAATAAATAAATAAATAAATAAATAATAATAAATAAATAAAAAATAATAAATAATAAAAATAAATAAAATAATAAAATAATAAATAAAAAAAAATAAATAAATAACAAATAAAAATAAATAAATAAATAAATAAATAAATAAATAAATAAATAAATAAATAAATAAAAGCGAAGTCGCCAGCGCTGACCTAATTTCGGATTGGGGAACGCGAAGCTCTCCCCGAAGGCTGAGGGCGAAAGTCCACTTTCGGGAATCGAACCGGGGTCAATTCACATTCAGTTGCTGCGACTTCATTCTAAATAACTTGGACATCCAACCACACTGTAAATAATACTCAAAGAGGTGGTTAAAACTGGGAACATTTTAATAATAGGAGAAGAAAAAGAAAACATGAAGACTGGAGTTCCCAAATCAAGAGAAACTGATGTCCTTCTAAATTTTTATACTTGTTTTCATAACCTACTTATGATTACTTTTGCAAGATAAGGCTCTTCGAGTATCTGTGAAAATAATCCACCTGACGCCTCCCAGATGTGCACGAGAAAGTTGAATACTGAGATGGAGTACATCACATCAGAAGGCCTCAGCAAATGCGACTTGCAATGCACATTTCTCTTGGCACTCTCTGTAAGCAACTTGGCTTTGAGTGAGTGAGAGGAGAGAGAGAGAGAGAGAGAGAGAGAGAGGAACGAGCTGATATTGGTTAAACGAGCTGATCAGGCCTTGTGATCAACTTATAAGAAACTGCAATACATACTTCAATTTCAACTTCTCTCTGGTCTATCCTTCAAGTATACCCTGTCAAAAAATCAGGCACATTGTAATACAAATGCATCGCAAACTAGGAAATAAAAGAACAAGGAAGTAGAGTTTGCCTTCTTTTCCAACTTCCAAAAAAGTTAAGTAATTAACACAGGCCTATTTGAATATCCTGAAATTAATCTTATTATGTTTTTTTAAAAGTAGTCCGTGTTTTCTGCTCTTTAAAGGCATTAATTATTTCACATATTTTTAAGAATATTCGGTTTAGCAAACAACAAACAGTTTTCAAACCAAAAATAAGAAATCGGTTTATTCCTTTTCGCAACTCCTAGTTTAAATATTTTCAATATTTAAATATTTTTCGTATAATGAATGTATGAATGAAAATGTAAAGAAGTGTTGTACATAACGAAAGTTATGCAAAGAACTTCTTCAGATAGTAGTCTCTACATATTACAGTTCATCAATTTGTGAACCTTGGATACATTTCGGTAGCACACATAATCGCTGAAAAATATTTCCGGTGTTCAGGATGAGCAAGGAACCATTTTCCAGATGAACCATTTTACTTGGAATATGGGCAATTTTTCACCAAGTATTTTTTTTAAAAAATGAATTCAAAACTTTTCTTTCAACTTTGTCTCCTTGTGTAACAAAGGATGGGAACAAATGGTGTTTTTCTCATTGCGGGCAAACTCACTGTATTTTCGAAAGTTGCAAAAATTAATATTCCAAAAGTGCAACATGTAGTTTGTGCATAATTTCTGCTTGGACGTGATGGAATTTATTACAAAACGTTTTCTTAAAAATTATTCCGAATGTTTTCTTTAATTTTATTCCTCATATGTAGCAAAAACTATGAAGGAAATGGTGCTAATCCCATTTATAGCAAACTCTCCTTATTTTTGATAATTAGAAAAAATTAACATTGCAAACGTGCAATGATCTGATCTTTTTTCTTAATCTATCAACCCGGTTTGTTTATGCTGTTCATATGTTCTCACTGTTACTGTCTGAGTTCGATGCTACAACTAATATATCGAAATGCTCTTGTCTACTAACAATGACGATTTTAACAAATATATTTTTTTTCTAATATTTTAAATATCTACCCGATCTCATCTTTCTTGCTGTTTAATAACGTCTTACTTTCCCAATGTCTCATTTCTGCTTATTTTTCTTCGTATTTTCCCTTTCTGGCTGTTATATTCCGTCGACATATTTTTATATTTTTTCCGAAATACCAATTGGTATTTTGATATATCTCAATATCGAGGTAATAGATTTTTGAGAAAATCGTCGGGTTTAAACGCTGGCGTTAACCAAGACAAATGGACGGTTGACGGACTGACGAATGGATAGACGGACGAGCAGACGACGGATAAACAGACGAACAATTGATAGACACATGTAGTGGCGGGCGGACATACGGAGAGAGCGACGGACATACAGAGAGACAGCCAGAAAAGGAAGGACAGACAGGTGGGCATCCAGAAAAAAGAACGGACAGACGGGGGGCGACAGAAGGGCAGACATTTTGCTGACAATCGAGTTCTTGGTATCAAGAATCCACAAAACGTGGGTTGTGACTACACGATTTAGAGGACGTAATTTACCATATATACTCGTAGGAATAAGATGAACCCAATTTTTCATTTCCAGGACCCGACAATACGAGCTTTTCTGTCGAAAAATCGTCAATTTCTTCTACAGCATTGCAATAATTTCTCTTGACTACGTGAACGTACTAAGGCGAGAAAGTAAAGGAACAGTTGCAAGGGAATTAGTTACTTTTAGAAATTAAGGTAAAATAAATTTATTTTGCGAAACAGGATATGGAAACATTTATAAAGAATTTGTTTAAAGTAAGCATTAGACATTGCTTTTATCCACCATCGTAATTCTTTTGGAATTTAATAGCCGTGATTGTTAAGAAAGTGGACTACTATCTTACAATGAATTATAATACAAATTGCTGAAAAAAGATAATGAGATGTAAGAGGTTCTGCGCATTGTTGCGTTGTGAGCAGATAACTACCACGTGCCGCAAGTGAAATATGTTAAAGTAAGAGAAAAAAATGAAGAGGAGCACCACATCTGTGGTCCGCAAGAGGCAGCGAATAGCGGACGCGCTCTGTGCCTGGCGCAGCAGCACACGGAGCCTCGTGAGCACGCAGGCGCTAACCCCCTCACTTCGCGCTTCTCCTTTTATTACCTTCGGTTCTCTTTCCTTGTTCTGGAGTTAATTAGCGGCCAAGCCACTCAAGACAGAACTTCCTGCAGTGGAACGTATTCTTGATACCGATTGTTTAACCCTTTATTGCAGGTTGACGTTTTGAGACGGAACGATCTTTTCCTATGTATTTGCGGATATTCGTACTGTGACCGCTCTACCTTTTCACTATTCTCTAAAAAGCCTATAGCGGGTCACTCAAATAACCTTGTAGTATTATTTGACCTGTGACTTGTTATGACAATGTCACACCAAAAATTAGGAATGGTTTTCATATGTCCTAACTACCCTCCAGGAGTGGGTTCGTCTTTTACCCTGCTTTTCTGTAATAAAAGAAACATACAGATATAAACTATAATTATATAAAAATTTTCCTTTAATTATTACCTAACAACATTACGTTTTAATTCAAACACTTTAAAATTATATTCCCCTTCACTTCACAAAAAACGCAATAAAATAACTGTACACAAGACAATAATACATGGAAACACAAAATACTGAAAAAGAATCACATACCAAAATACCCTTTACATACACTTTGAAAGAAATTGTCACTTGAATAGTGAATGAAATATATACAAGACGTTGTTTCACTTTCACGTAGATTATTGCTTTATACAATTTAGCCAGCAAAGAAAGAAAATATCGTTATGCAACGAACATACAATTAATAACACTTTTACTAATTATTGGTTTTGAACAATTTGAAAACGATTAAACAATAAATTGAAAACACACTAAAAGAACAAATATTATCGTTAATAGAAAAATGAAACAAAGAGGTTTTTACAATTCTTTACTGGAATTACCTTTTACGACTGCAATATTGTAAAAAATTACGTATAAATGATTTTAATATAATTACTTGACTATCTACGTCTGTAAGTGAGGTGAATTCTATCTCTGTATAATAATTCTCGCTTCTTTAAGCAGTTCTTTTTTTTTTTTTTTTTTTAATTTTTGAGAATTTCTAGTGAAGTTTTCTAACTCTCAACATGTCGTCTCGAAGAAATATTTCCACAGCTTGGAGCGGCGACGGCGACCCAGATCCTTTCAAGGTCGTGGCAACCCCTTGGCTTCGGCGAACACGTGCTCTAGTGAATCGCTACCACAGTCCTTCGAATTTTATACAGTCTGACTGCAATACCTCCGCGTAATGAATTTCTTACGTGGTAAGCCAAGACGAAAGACAAAAAAAGCTGGAAATAGAAAGAAACATTTCCTATAGCACATGCTTTCCACTTCAGTATACGTTCTTGAACGTTGGAATATATTATTTCCTCGTTGATAGAAAAATAGTATATTTCTGCGTAATGCGTTCACGTGAATTTATCAGAATATTCATTATTTAAAATTCTCAATTCTCTCATACAAGGCATCGTTATTTTAACATGATGAGACGAATTACCTTTTTCAAGCTTCTCATCGTCGAAATACGCCGAATTCTGCTCTCCGTCCAGCACGAACAATTCCGGTGTGTCCAGATCGGCGGTCGCCAGCACAAGAGAAAGCTCTTTGAAGCGGTGCTTTGCGCTAGTGCTGATATTTTCAAGGGTGATTTTTGATTGATTGTCGCTCCATTCTACGCGAGTGCGTTCAGAAACTTTAATAAATTCTCGCAAGGGATACCCTTTACTGCCGGCGCGATCTCTTGCAATTCGGTAACACCATAATTGCATCTTGTCGTGTCTTGACATTCTCGGATGCTTCTCAAACATCAATGGAACCGACATATGGGCGGTTAATGTACCTACTCGTCATTGCGCGGGATGTCGTATGGTGATGGAAGGTCACCATTGTGACGGTCTGTGCTGGACCTGGTACCACGGTGACGCTGTCAACTCGTTTTTCCTTCACACGTGATTGAATGGTATCGTACTCAACGTTGCTCCGCGCACTAGGGTTAAACAAAAGGAAATCCACATTATGCTAGTAACATTTCAGTAAGAAATAAGATGTATATTAGAGGTGAAAGTTCCCTTCCTTCACACCACGTGTAGTTCACTGGTCAGCGTGCTCGCTTTCCATAAGGCGATCCCGGGTTCGATTCCCGTTCGGGGCAGATTATAGTGTGCGCTTTCCTTGCAATGTCTCAGTATCTGTTGCTGTATGACGATTAGAAAACTCACTTCTCAATCTGGAGAAGACCTGATGACGGCGCAGGGATGTCTATGTGCTAACCTCATCTACCCCTTATACCATGGCCGCAAGACCGGGACGCCGCTGGTAGGCCCTGGTCTGTCACCTTCCTTCAGTCAGGAAGCAGTGCACTACCACGAGCCACCGCAGATTCTAATAGTCATATTAAAGTAGTAAATTTTAGTAAGAAACAAATGTGTATAGAACAGTAAAATTCAGTTAAAATACGATGTTAATAGAGTAGAAAAGTCAGTAAGAAAAAAGGGTTATATTAGAGGGACAGAAATTTCTAAGCAATTGTTTTAGACAATTCTCCCTCGCCCTATTGTTTTGATGTAAATAAATGCATTCATCCCTGAAGAAAGCTAGGATTGATGGCCTAAACGTAGCTCACTAGAAACAGGCGTAGTATCTTTCTGGCACCGATAGTTTTCAGTGTTCGAACTAAATGCCTATTTCTTTTTTACAACCGATGGGATAGGCACTAGGTAAATACTAGTACAATATACCCTTACCTATACACACTGTACACCCTTTGTTCAAAATATTATCAGCCAAGAAAGGAACAAACCTTTCGAGAGATGATAGTTGGTTTGGGGCTTTGTCCTTTCCACAATACATTTGAAAATTGTACGTGCCAATTTGCTTTTTCAAGACATAATTTAAAAACACTGTATCCCAAATGTGTCTTTTTTCTTTATACTGATGTCTTCTGTCTTTATACTGACGAAATCATGAGCGTGATGTTCCAAGAACTGGCACGATTATGGTAAGTTCGCACGGCTGTTGTCCAAAAGATCGGCACTAAGGCCACGAGAATCAAAAGCTGTTTCACAACAGAAAAAAATATTGTAGCCATCGGACCATACGAATATATAGATAGTTTTAGTTATAGTGATAGTTAGTTTTATACAAAAAATTATAATCTAGAATATTCAATAAGCGTACCTGAAACCTTAAAGTTTCGGTTAGAAGGGATCGTTAGGTACGAGCTGGTAAGAGGTTAGAGCAAAACCTAAGACTAAACCCCAACTAAAATGATGAGGAAACTAACAAGTACGAGAAAGTCTACCCCATTTTGTAGCAACACTAGTTGAACACGTGAACAAGAATTATGTTCTGAAAGGATGAACTCAATGAAGTTTGTGAATGCCATTTCACTGAATACGCACGTATTTCGAAGTTATCCCACAAATCAGCTCCACTTCATCTTCGGAAGAGAGTAGACACGAGGAAAACAACTGGCAACTATTTATTTTTGTAAGAAATTAATGAATACATATGAATGTTTACACTCTTTTCATGACACCTCCAGTCACACGTAAATAATACGGTTGCTGGAAAGTGCATCGGTGTCAGACGATTCTAGGCGATGCTAGTTTAAAAGCAATTGCTCTAAATGGAATTTCTCGTTTATAATAGCTTATAAAAAACAGGACAAGTGACACCTATTTATTTCTTTTGGTGATAGTATTTTTTTAGAGTAAATTATGCCCCTATCGCTTCAAGAGGTAATTGCATCACTTAGAGTACTTTCACTGAGCATATTATCTTCGGAGTGAAAGAGTTCAGAAGTGTCCGTATATATTTCATGCATAAACAATTTCGTTTGTGTCTCTTATGCAGCCTCCTCTCAAACGTACCTGATATCTTGTACGTAGAAATCATCTGTAAATTATGTAAGAAAGAATGTTAAAGGCATTAAAAATCGGCCACTTAAAAAATTACAATAATTATTGTTATTTGAAAAGGTTAATACATCTTTCTGTTAGGCATTTCCTTCTCGCTACTAAAAAGGTTCAAAACGGGCGTTGCGTGCTTCTTCAATAAAACCTGAATCATGCAACCTGAATCGTGTGCCAGTCGTTTACGAACCGAGTTGAAAAGTTGATTGAAAACCGATTTGACGCATTCTTTCAAATTCACCACATTAATTTATCAACGGTTATACGCGCATTATAAAATTATTTAGAGGTTAATACAGATCCGCTACGCCCGTCGCGATAATAGAATACCCGGATAGGCGCACGGTCAGTTTATTTTCCTTACGAAAAGCCGAGGACACTCCGCCTCGTGGCTGGCACAAGGTTCTCCTCTGATCGATCGACACGAAACAAGAGACGGCGCTGGCGTGACAACGTTATTGCGTCCAACAAATGAGTTTGAGCGCCGCTCTCCTGCTCTAAATCGATGCTAACGATAAACCCATTCAGAGAACTCATTCATGTACTATTCTGAAACATTGCCGAGAAAAGAAACATTATTTTGAAACTAATTTATGAGATTACTATCTATCTATCTATCTATCTATCTATCTATCATCTATCTATCTATCATCTATCTATCTATCATCTATCTATCTATCTATCTATCTATCTATCTATCTATCTATCTATCTATCTATCTACCATCTATCTATCTATCTATCTATCTATCTATTTATCTATCTATCTATCTATCTATCTATCCATCCACCTATCTATCTATCTTTCCATGTCTGTGTATCTAAACGAGTTATTAGCAGCCCAAAATAATGTTTCCGGAGAGATTTTTGGTTGGTGTGGTGAAATAATGGTGCTTTGATAATTTATCGCGAGAGAGTTGTTGTATTCTTGTTGCCCTACTTTATTTCACTCACAAACCTGAATTGTCACACGGTCTCCTGGAGAAACAAGCTCTTTTCACTTACATCACTGGTGCAGCAAATGTGAGATATCAATGGCGAAATTTTAACAACACGTATTATCTCAAAAAATGCAACTTTTCAGGAGAGAAAAAAGAAGTTTCAAAGTTTCCATTACAGGCTAGGAAGAACATGACTGGTTCCAATCATTTTAATAGTTAATTTCTCGTTATAATTCAGTAGCACATGACATTATCTTTCGGGTGACATTATTATTTCAAGGCAACCAAACTTTGAGATAAGTGTTGTTAAAATTTAGACATCGACACGTGATTCTCTTACGTATTATTTCACTTGTATGACATGGACTCCAAGCCTAATCTCCATCCCTATCAATATCTCTATCCCTTTATCTCTCATCTCCCTTCCCTCCCAATATCTCTCATCTCCCTTCCATATCAACAATTTCATATTTGAATCGGATGAAACTAAAACTTTCGAAGAGAAATTTTCACTCATGATCGTCTTCCGTGAGTGAAACAAAAGTCTCCTATATGCATCGTCTAAATGAATCATCCAAACCTCGTAACTTTTTTTAAACATATATATCAAATACATTTGTCACAATTGAAATATAGGATGTTATTGTTTGGCAATAATGATTCTGGCCCAGTTCCGTTCCTCGCGAGCACGGAAGCGGAAACGACACCCGGATGTCCGGGTACGGAGCACTGGTACAATCGCATTTCCAGAAAAGGCCTCGCTGAGAAAAGCGGAGGAAGCGAGTACATCGCCGCCCCGCCCACCCCGCTCCGCTCCGCTTTCGACGGCTGCCGCCGCCCGGCCGCCCAAGTTCAGCTGCAAGTATCCCCGCCAGCCCCGCCCACGCACGGCGCAGCGGAGAGGTTATGTCACGGCGATTTCTCCCTCTCCTCGCCACGCCCCGGTCTGCCTGCCCTGCCCTGCCCCCCCGCCGCGCGCTGCCCCCAACGTCGTCCTCGCAGCGGCGATCTCTCCTCTCCCACTGCAATGCGCTCCCGCCACGCCTGCTTCGCTTTGGGCTGCACGCGTGTTCCTCTTCGCTCCCTTCAGTCGTTTTCACCCTCGTTTATTTCTTTTCCCTTTTACCTCTCTCCTTTCCGTCGCTCATCCGTTCTCTCTCTCTCTCTCCCTCTCTCTCTCCCTCTCTCCTCCTTTCTCTGCTCTGTGACTTTCTTCTTTAAAATTGACATAGATGATACAATTTCCCTTGCTGATGCATAGATTCTGCCCACCCCCATCCATCTAACTCGTATTAGGAGTTACGTTTCTTCTGGTATCCTAAGTCGTACATCCTTTTTCTACCGTTTGCTCTAATCTCCTTATGTTATTCTCTTTCCTGCTGTTTTGTTTTCCAGCCCTGTTTCCTTCTATATACTATTTCGTTGTCTTTCCTCAGTAATCTAACTTCTTTTGTTCGATTTCCTTATTCTGTTCACCCTCTCCCACCCTTACAGATTTCTTCACTTGAAAAGAAAACTTCCACCATCCTTCATCTAGTCCCACCTCCCCTGCCTGGAGTTTCGAATCTCCTTCCCCCACCCCTGTCCACCCGCCGCGTGACCTCCGCCCAGTCGCCCGCCCGCGCGCCGCGCAGCGCTGCGTCCGGTTGCAAAAGGCGGCTTCCGCGCCGTCGGGGGAGTGCGCAAGGCGGGCCGGGACCGGTGGCGGCGGGCCGTGGGCCGGTGGAGCAGGCGGGGCCGGAGGCGGGCGGCTCGGAGGGGCGGAGGGGCCGTGGGGCGGGAGGGGCCGGTGGGGCCGGTGGAGCGGGCGGGGCCGGTGGGGCGGAGGGGCCGGTGGGGCGGCGGTGGCCGTGAGGGCGGGGCGGGGGCCTTTGCCGGAGCCACGGCGGGTTGTGAGGGGGCGGGGCGGGGCGCGAGGAAGCACAGACGGGTGGCTTTCGGGAACGGCGCAGGCGCGCGGCGTTTGTCACAGGCGCTGGAAAGCAGAGATCCTCTGGCGACAACGAGCCCGCGCCGCGAAAGTGGAAACGCGCGCCTTTTGTGCCGGCCTACGCCTGCGCGCGCCGGCGACCGTGTGCACGGGGCGCGACGCCTCTCGCGGCCGGAGCCACTGGCAACCGGCGCGGCGTGGCGCCTGAGGACGTGAACCACGTGGCAACCACCCTCAGTCGTCGGATTGTAAGGCAGATGCCCATTGGTTGCTTTAGAAAGGCGTGGAAAATAATTGAATGCCTTGCCTTTACTCAGTCCACAATGACTTCATTCAGATTAAGAATATAATCGTTTCAACCTGACTTTCATTGTTACAGAGTTAAGCAGAAATGCCTCCCTATCGCAGCGTCATTTGTTTCACCAGCACCACAATACTCTCACGAAGGGACCAAAAATTACGTAATGTTAAAGAGCGGGAGGAGGTTTGAGGTAACGTTACGCTGCGTTTCATAGGAGCAGGGGGATAACAGTTTAATGTTATGTAATATAGATATTTATTATTAAAATTTGAATATTTGCTGAATTAATTCCTTTTATTTAGTCGTTTATTAAAATATGAAAATAGTATAATTAAATTTTAAAATATAATAAATTAAAGTTATGATATACATGTTACAATAAAACACTTTTTATCAAAGAATATTGATTATATCTGTTACATTACGATAAAAATATTCACAACTGATCTACAGTCTATTCTAGAATCCAATTAAATGAGTGCGGTTGATTCGGGGCCCTGCGCCATCCACGACAGCGTATCGCGTCTTGTGTTCACAAATTTTCTCGTCTGCGCGTCCTTCCTTCATTTATTTATTTATTTGCGTCAAAAACAAAAAGTTAAAAACAGCATAAGACATGATATAGAGAAAAGTAAAATGTATGCACAATTTCAAAATTCTGCGATCTCTACACCAAGTCATATACTACTTAAATTTTGAATTTTTGAAAGGAGAAAAAACAACAAAAACTCCCATGTAATAAAACCTATTTTCAAGGATAAACAAGCAATAAATTCAAAATTCATTCAAAATTGCCTGAATCTTATTGTTAGGTGCAGTCCGTAACCAAAACAAATTCTGCCTTAAATTGTCATCAATTTTTATAAATATTCGTAGCACAAATAAGATTAATATAACTCGTTCTTGCTTTGCAATTTATTTTTACCTATTGTAAATGAAGTTCAAGCATTGCATAATTATTTAGGATGGTTCAAGTGCGCGTTACAGAGGGAGAGGGGGTATTCAAAGTACTCCAAATTTGCATTACGTAATTTATGGAGACCCCAAAATATAAAAATTAATATGGCAAGTGCGTTAGTGGAATTATCTTATGTTTGTCTTTAATCACAAAAGGATAGTGAAAGCATTTAGTACTGCCATAAATTACCAAACAAAGTCGTTGGGAATAATATAGAACTTTTTCTTAAAAAAAACCCTAATAATTATTTATAAAACAAGGGGATTAAGTAGAACTACATTCATGAGGAGTATTTCTCCAGAGTCAAAAAAGCTCCGTTAAACCACGTGCCTGAACAGTTTAATTTTAAACCGTATTTCTTTAAATATTTTCTCGTATACGTACGCATATATGCAGTAGTATGGAGAAAGTTATATAATGCTGCGGAAAATAATGCTCAAGAATACGTATTTCGAAATTCAGGTTTTCGTGGTGCTCAATTAGAGCACACTTTCTCGCATTATTTATAACTTTTGCAATTTTCAAAATTCAGAAGTTCAACGAAAACGAGACCTGTGTCATTTTACAAGAATCCTTTGCTCTATTCGTGAAACAAAATTGGAGCAGTTCTTGAGAAAATGTTTCTTTCTATAAATGACATTAACTTCACTCAGAAATTAGGTGAAATATCGTTTTATCTTTTTTTTTTCAAAAAACCTGTACATGACTTTTTCTAAAAATCTTATTTTTTGCAACATATTTCATTTAACACCAAAATATCTTCGATATTGTACTTTGTAATGCTAATTTTTTGCAGTTTTCAAAACTTCACTTCGCCGAAATTGGGACCAGCAAAATAGTTCACTGATGTTTGATACATACGAGCAGGAACATTTAAATAAACAATTTAGAACCGGTTTTGTGAAATAATTGTTTTAAAATTTCTTCTACTTCACAGATTGTACATCACCTTATTTAAACTCTGTCTTTGAATATCAGAATTAATCAAAAATATCTATCTATAATACTGTAATTGTAGGAAGCGCGAAAAAAGTTTGAACTTTTCAATTTCAGAACAATCGGGGATTGCAATGACATTGTGACTTACATTCTTTTAGCGTCATTTACGCTATCCGACAACAAAGGTTTTCTTGCATATATGTTTCTTTTAGGATGTTTCCTTCTATTGAACAAATAAAATTCGCAAATTACAGTACACAATGTCAAGCAACAATGAAAAAGGTCTGAGATCCCCAATTGGGGGCCATGACAGTTAACGAGTTAATGAAATCTGTCCATCAGAAACTCATTATTTGTATTTTTCTTCTTCAAATAAGGTCATGTTCAATTTTTAGTAAATATTTTTGCGTAATTTTGCGTGAAACATGCATTTTGAAACAATTATTTTCTCAGTTCTTGATGTTAGAAGATGACGGTGCGGTACGCCCCCCTTTGGAAAAGAAGCCCGAAAAGATATTCAAAATTCTCAAACAGGAATTTCTACATACATAGAACAAAGTACCCAAACCCGGACCGACATTTTCTTTTCGAAAGTTTTTATCCAACTTTCTGCACAATTAAATGAAAGTAGTTTGCAATGCATTCCTCACTTAGTTATATTTTTTTCTCTACTTAAAAGTATTGGTCAAGTAGTTCAATAATATTTTTTTTTCAAAATATAATACATTTTTTGAATTTTTAAAAAATGTTTCCTAATGTGAGCCCCTGCAAACGTTTTAAGAAATGGGTAAAAATAACTGAAATAACTGCAAATAGACTTAACTCATTAATATATAAATTAATAATTTTATAAAAATATAATTTTAACATCTTGTACCTAGAAAATTGCCTTTTATGTGTTGCACAGATACTAAGTGCGACAAAAATTCCAAACACACACACACACACATCTTTCTCTGCCCCCAAACATTCCACTTGAGCCCAGAGTGAACCCATTGGGCACATCATCCATAATATTTCTACAGTCCTCTGAAAAATTTTCGCTCCAAGACATGCACTTTGCATCTCCTTAATCTGGGGAGCTAATTTATCGGACACGAAACTCTTTTAACTAGGCGCGAGCTTGTGGATTTGGCATCACCAAACCTCGTCTTGCTAGCAGCCGTACCGACGCCGGACCGCGGTAAAGTCGTAAGTATCAGTGGCAATCCAATGGAATGATCAATTGTAGACTTTGTCATCCAAAGGAGATTTGTCAGACACTACATTCAGGCCAATAATATTTTATATTGTAAAACATAACCAGAAATTAAATGTATAATAGGTTCTATTTTTTCCATGTTAGAAATTTGTAAATTTGACCTAGGATTCGACGATTCCCAAAACACCTAGTTAAATGTTTTATATGTATTTGGATCCTTATTTGGCGTTTGTCCAGCTTTTCGAGCTTATTCTGCCAATATACGCCCTGGCGGCTCACTTCACCGGTAGCGATATCTCAGTGCATCAACTGATGTCACTGCAGCGCCTCTGGAGGTCCTAGGTTCGAGTCCTGACGGCGGTAGGATTTTCGACACTAGCTATTCAGCTAGGTCGAATTCAGTAGCTGTGTGGAGGAGAATCTAGCCGCCTGTTCTGATCGGCAGCTTTCCGTGGTTTCTCCGATCAACACCAGGCGAATGCCGGGTAGTACTACCAAACGGGCATGGGCCACGGACCGCGCGCGATCTGTCCTTCCTCTTCCTTGTCCTATTCTCTCCTCTTACACACACACTTACACTAACATGCACCACACTATCACATATTCCGGGAGTCCGGTCGGGAGCTTAGAGCTTGTCCCGGCGGGGGCGGTGCCACGCTGGTGGGAGAGTCCTGGTTAGGGAAACCCCAAATAGCCGACGGTAGGTCGGCACCGGATCTCGCCATCCAGCGGGGGAAGATCACCACCATCTTCCGAGAAAACAACATACACTACACTAACGGGACTAATGACGAAGCAGTTGACGCGCCCGGAACACGAAAAATCAATCAATCAAGCGGCTCACGAAATGAATAACAAAATTCTAATAAATGAATTCTGACGGCTTTACAGCGGGATGTGTTGCTACAATATATTCTCACTTTTTCTAATAATTCTCAATAACAGTTTTGTAATGCTCTAGTGTGTGTTCTTTTTGTTATAGTTCTGTTAAGATGACCACGGAAAGTACCAAATGGTGACGTGCTTACTTTAATTTTCATATGTCTGGTTTTTGCCCTATAATACCTTCAACATGATTTAAATACCTTAATTAAATGGACTGGTAAATGGAGGATCCATATAAACCCAAACAAATTACAAACTAAGGTTTTCTCGCTTAAAGGATTTATAACCCCTCCAGTTTTAACAATCCATAACAATCCGGTTCTCTGGCTAAACAATAACCAACCCGTCAAATACCTAGGAGTCAAATTAGATAGAAGATTAACATGGAAAGACCATATAGTTGATATTGTGAACAAAACTTATGCAAAAATTGTCAAATTTGACCCTCTAGTAAATAAAAATTCAGCTCTAAGAATAGAAAGTGGAGTAACAATTTATAAATCTATAATCCGTCCGTGGCTCACCTATGCATGCTCAGTATAGAGAGGCGCTGCAAACACACACATTAATAAATTAGAAATAATCCAAAACAAATTCTTAAGACTGGTTACCAAAGCTCCCTGGTTTATTCCTAATGCTCAAATCCAAAGGAAATTAAACATTAGTGGCATTAAAGTATACATAAATAAAATATCGAAAATTTTTTATTTAAGGCTTGAGGTTTGTCCCAGCAAGAGAATTTTCAACCTTGGCCATACAGCTTACACACCATCCAGGATATTGTCACCTTTCCAAAAGATCGCTTAAAGCCACCATGAATTGCCGGTGAGATGATTATAAACATTATATTGATTATAAAAACTGTATATATGTATTACTCACAAGTGTGATATTTTCTCAATGTTATATTCTGGTATTAAATTTAAATAGAAACCTGTAAATAGTTCAAATACATACGCTCAAGTAAGTGTACTTGTGCCCTGATGTACTGAAGGAGACTTATGTTCTTCATGTAATGCAGATTTTGTAAATAATAACCCCTGAAAGGCCTGGAGGGCCAAACGGTAGGAAATAAATGAAAAAAATTTTGCATTTTAGGGCCGAATTAATACTTTTGCCGGCTAGCGGTGTTTCGAGGCCATGACCCTGTTTGTGTTTATTATTCACGCTGGGGGAGGGGGTAAGGTAGTCATGTGGCGAGAATGACGTATTCCCTTAACCACATCTACCATACGTGACCTGACCTGCCTTATCTTTTCTTACGTCATTCACCTACAGAAACTGTGGCGATTGTAATGGACAACTACAACTCTATTTTTGCCGCGACCGGGAGTCGAATCCGGAATTGCAACACGGGAAGTTAGCGCGCTGTCTATGAGCCATCCGTGGGGCTTACATTTCATTTCATTACATATTGTAAACATGTTTTGTACTGATTAATTCTACTAAGAAATATATTGTAAATACTTGCTGAATAAATAAATTAAAAAATACACATTCATCTAAGAAATCGCTGAATTTGTATTGAATGGTCTCGTGGAGAAATGTTACTTTACCAGATGCTTTAATAGAAAAAGATATCAATGGTTGAAATATTTAATGTTACTTCTCTCATTCGATGTGCACTGAATTAACTTTGCAGTCTTGAAAGAGCAACATAAGATAGAAAACTATTAGTAACAATTCTAGTGTTGCATTCTTGTTTAAATAGAGACTCTGTAAGTAATTTCATAATGTAAATACAAACCTTAGGATCGGTTTAGGTTGCTCAGGCATTCAACTGATTCTTACTTACTTTAATTAACACACTTTCACTTACAGTACTACACCACCACACATCTCGGTCGCTAAACCGCTCGTGGGAGATATTTTCGTAGAGAGAACCTCGCAAGCCGACGTGAAAGTCGGCGCCTGATCTCTCATTCCACAGGGGGAAGGAGCTAAAAAAATACACTAAATTATGGGACTAATGACCGTAGCAGTTGTCGCGCCCGGAATAGAATAGAATCAATCAACAACCCTTGGGCAGAAAATGCAGTAATGTGTTATTCTAAACTGTCTCAACCGCTTGACCTCGTGTTCACCCGGAAGTGGTCAACCTGAACTTGTTTTTGTGGCACGCCTGGTTAGCGGCCCGCGCGCCGTTGGCGATGACCTTTCGGCGATTCGTTCCCGTCCCGCGTCGCGGCGCAGCCACCGAAACAGGCCACTCGACGCGGGGGCGAACGCCCCCGCCCGCCCCTACACTCAAGGGCGGTATTTCACGGACGTAAGCACACAGCATCGAGAACAGCGCACTCTACCTCTGTTGCGGTAGGGAATTTTTTATAAGTTGATACATTTGTTTCTCTAATGAAAGGAATGTTTCGCATTACAGGGCACGTTAACTACTTTGTTGAAATACTGCTTATTAAAGATAGAGACTTTTCAAAGTGAAATTCTTTCTTCACAATTATTTTTTGGTGAAAGCCATATTCATTTTTTGAATTATTATAAGTTTCCGCCGAATGTATTATAAGTTTTAATATGGGTAATATTTAAAAAATTAAAAACTTTTTCTGAAAAATTGCAGCAATTCTTTTAAAGTTTTGTAAAGATATAAGTAATTGCATTGCACACGACATACACGCCATTTTGATGGTAACATTTGATTTGTCAAAATTACATAAAAAGAATTTTTGAGCAGCTCTCACATCGTCAAAATTTTTAATTTTAGATATATTTCATTGTGCAATACGTTTCTTCGCACAGAAGATTGAAAATATATGTAATGATGGTTTTTCAAAAATTCAAAGTTTTTTGGTATATGGAAACTAATAATGATGAACATTCGAAAACGTTTGAACCAAATTTTCAAAAAAAAGTATTGCACCTTTTTTTCGAAAATTTCCATTTGGAAAAGAGTTCAATTCGCTACGATATACCCAAAGCCGAAGCAAGATATTTGCGGCATAACAATTTTAAAAAATACAGAAAAATATAAGTGTTTTAACCAAATACAGTGTAAAAAATATATATTGTACAGAAACGAAAAATTAACTCTCGCGTTAATTGAAAAGTTCTCTAAATACTGTGTGCCTTAACATTTTGCCAAAAGAAAGTATTATGGGAAATGTGAAATTGGCTTCTTCGCGCGCCTACAAAAAACGATAATCATGACTTCAAATCGGTTACGAAAGAACGAAGTTTGGAAAAACTGAGTATTTATTTTAAAAAGATAAATGTTCAATATATCAATCAGTAGTCATATGTGAAATATTGTAAGAGTAATATAATATGGTCTTCTGGTGTAAAACGCGTAGCCACTATTTCAAATGCATTATTTCGAATCGCTTAATTAATCTGAAATTGGTTTGCGTTGTTATTGGATACAGTTGCATATAATATACATTTACATATCTATATATAAATAGAAGGGAATGTGTGTATGTCTGTCACACATAGATGCAAAAACTATTTGATCGATTTACCTGAAATTTTCACAGTTGGTTTTCATTAGTATCTGGAGTATGTAAAGAGTGGTTTCAATTAAATCGGACATGTGGGGGGATTGATGATGACTCGCGTTTACGGTGACTCAAACGCCTTTGCCCGGAAGCGCTAGACAACCCGTCGCAGCGTCAAGTATTAAGCACGCGGTGGTTGCATATTCTGCCCCTGCAATTGTGAACTATCGGCCGGAATGTTATCACCTGATATTACTTGAATGTTGTCCCGGACATAAAAATCAAATTTCTTCACACACTGTCCTAGCGAATCTATGCTCAAACTTGAGGACGAACCTCTTAACAATAGGATACTTGAAACCAAGTCAAACCAGGACATAGAACATACCCATACCCATCAAGAAAATCTTCCATACATAGAATTTTTGCAGGCATTATGTAAAGCGTGTTTAACAATCACTTGCCAGAAACATTGTCGAGTCAGCTAGTACACAATTTTAATTTTAATAGTAACCTAAATGTGTGTTTTTTAATACGTTACGTTTATCTTATGAAACAATTTCATGGATCTAAAAGTGCAAGGGAAGCAGATATATGGAATGTCACAGATAAAGCAAAATGGACTCTTTGTTACGTTACCGTGTTATCATTAGCGATATCAGTGAGTCTCTAACCAAATGGAGCCAGTAATGTACTATAATTAATATTAATTAATATTTTATTAGTGTATTTCTTAAATATAACTTTATTTTACGTATACGTAGCACGTATGAAAGAACATGAAGTGTAGAGATAGTTACGTAATGTTGGAAATAATCAATATCGACATTCTAATTTCACATATCGGGAGGTCCAAAAGCGTTGTGTTTTTTCAAAATTTCTGTCTTTCCCTTGGTGAACTAGGACTTAGGATACTTAGAACTTGGATACTTAGGATGTTTCCTAAAATTTATATTACCTAATTTATTTAGCTGGACAAAACCCGGTATTTTCGAAATTAATCTTTTAATTTTGGAAGTACTTATACATGACACTCTCAAGGAACTTTCAAAATTTTCACCAAAAATAGCTCAAAACGACACATTTTTTCTGTAACATTTTTGCTATAATAGAGCAAAGTACACTTTAGAATAGCGCATTAATATCTCGTAATTTTTTAAAATTATACACGTTTTAATTATTTTGAGATCTCTGCTGCAACAGCATTATTAAAGTGAAAGCGTGGAGGTACTCTTTACTGAGAATGACCTCGAAGCGACGATAGCATCCGCGAGAAGACCTGGTAGGTGCTAGGCGCTGATAGATACCAGCTTGGAAGAGAATGGGGCGATACCATAAAGCATCTCCGATTTACGAGAGAGCAGGAAACAAATTGATACAAGAAACACTGTGTCGATTTTTCGAGAGAAAAATTCGTATTGTGGAGTTCTGCTACCAAGAAATTGGATAAATAGTGTTTTGTGGGTCCTTGACATCTAAAAACTGGTTACGGCAAAACGTCTGTCTGACTATCTTTGAACCACCCTAGCGGCTAAACCTGAGATAGGATTTTTACCAAACATATATTTCCTGATCGATATGATTGATGTCGCGGTTCCTTGAATTTTAACCGGATATTTTGCTTTTGAGGCGTGCTTTGCATGAAGCTCCGACAACATATTCAATTTTTGTTTTGGGAAATTCTATTTTCTATTTTTTGTTCTAATTTCTTGTTTAAGTAGAGTGAAGTAGAGTGAATACACGTATGATGAAATAAGACCTGTTTTCACAGTTATTTGTGAATTTTTGAAAATTGCAAAAGTTTCAATTTTTTTGATCTTTCGAACAACTACAATATTGAAGATAGAAATTTTTCCTCCAAATAAAATGTGTTGTTCCGAATTGGTTCTTTAATTAAATTCCCGTATATTTTTCGAAGTATTAATAGTTGACGTACATTTATGAGTGAAATATGGGTATATTTTTATTAAAATCTAAAACAGGGCTCCAATTTTTTCTTTTAAACTTATTCCATGGATGGAGCAAAATACTATTAATTAAACGGCATTGGCGTGATGTTAATTAATACTTTTGATTTTTCAAAAATTACTCGTACCTATTTAAATGTTTGGCACACACTTAAATTTACATTATAGATTTATTTCATTGTTCAATTCTCTCGTTAACATAGAAGCTTCAAAGTATCTCTAATGATAATATTTCAAAAATCTATAAGATTTTTAGCATAATTGAACTTCAAAAAAGCAAAACCTTTAAGCAATGTGACTGAAAAAGAAATAAATTTTTCATTTTTTAAGAGATATACTGTTAAAAACAAACGACTTCCGTCAAGCTGGAAACAATGGCTGGCACCATTAAAGATCATAATCCGTGTAATTTTGACTAAAAATTCGTAAGAAAGAAAAACTCACAGAAGAGATGAAAATTAATATGTTGAAGATTACCCAAAGTTTCTCCCCCAAAAATCTTCCCGGAGCTCGAGGTTCCCTTTTCTCGACAAACGAACAAACACAGGAAATATGACCGCGCACCTCCTGAATTCTGCTCTGTCACGTGCGTCCACAAACGCAACGACGCGAGGGGATCTTCTTGGCCGGCGCCTCAGCAGGCGCTTCCTGGCGGAAGCCGTGCACAGCGCGGGCGCAGAATGTTCCAGACGCCTGCGAATCCTTCCTCTGCGCCTCTAATACAGAAACAAGTCTTGCTCATGTGACTTTCGTGCATCATTTCAAGAAAAAGAACTGAGCGTATTCGTTGCATTTCTATTTTAGAATAACGAATGGAAAATGAGATTACGTGAATTTAATATTATTTTAAATTTATTTTAATTTGATTTAAGATTAATTACATAAATTTTTGATTTGTCAGAAATTTTAATTGGTTATACATTTTAATAATTCCACAAAAAGAGGTATTTTCTTGCATTTCTGTTGATAAGACATATTTGAATTTGTGTCATGTCATCGTTATTAATAGTAATAATTCCCAAAAATAAATATCCTTTCCCAAGTCCTTGATCCAAACATAAAATGTATCATTCATCGGCTCGAGTATCGGTAATAAAAGATTCCTTCTGTGTTCAGCAAGAAAGTGTCTTTTTGCTTCAAGGTAATTATGAGTAAGCGACGAGCAATGAATTCTAACCCCTTTAAAGTAAAATTAAATAAACGTCAGTATTTCATATTTTATCTCTCAAAGCAAAATGCAATTGTCTTAAAACTCTCATAACTGGCAATATTTACCTCGTAATCGTCATTATTTGGGAATAAAAACAATGGGGAAATAAAATGTGGAAGTAAAGAGAAGCTCTAAAAAAGGAGAAATGTTTACTTCAGAGCAATTGGTTACGATTCATAAAATATCTGCCCCTATTTTACGAAATCTCGTTGCTATGATCTGATCATTGCCTCGAATGCACTCAATGCACAGGAGACCTGAGAATTTATTGAGTCCGTGACGAATTCATCTGCCTGTGATCGAAATAATTTTAAATATTTACAGGATGCTTCAAAAACCTTACTGGACTCCCGAAAAATATTTTAAACGATAAGTTGTCAAGTTTCTTATTTGTGAATTTTTTTTCGATATCCCATATTTGAGAGATTCATCTAATGGAAACTTCCACGTAGATTATGAAACATGAAGAATGATATTGTAATGTATTGGTTTAATTCAAAAATAATTGAACATACTAAACAAAAATGAATGTGTACTTGTTTGTTCCACTTTTAAATCTCGGTAAACGGTTGCTTTCAAAATTTTTCCCACATACTTTTTTGCATCGGATCAAAGAAAGGAGGATTCGCAAATCAAAAAATGTTCCCCCTATAAATGCAAGATCCTGCAGACGACACAGCCCCCATTTAGACAGCGGTAATGTTGCCTAGATAATTTGTTTTGATAAATACATTTTAAGGTTTTAAATCGCGGAACGGTTTGCTTTCGAATTTTCCGCAACTGCATCAGATCAAAGAGGAGTTGCAGATAAATGTCACACAGAATGATGATCGAGCAACCTACATTGACAGCAGTAACCTTATCTTAATGCTTGATAAATACATTTTAAGGTTTACTAGTTCATTATTGTTTGCTAATGGACTTAAAACAAAGCACATTATGGTACACTTAATACCCTTGCCGGCCTTTCAGATTCTTTATGAACGCTCCGACCATTTGAAAATTTATGTCTCTTCTGCTATCAAAACAACAAATAACACTTTTTATGAATTCGATTAATTAAATTTAAGAAAGGGAAATTCAACAAATAAATGGCATAATGCTCATATAAGAAAAATAACTCGATTAAAAACTTATTTTGTTGAATACAAAAATTGCAATTTTGGAATGTCATCTAGAATATACTAGTAATTGCATTTTTTCTTAAACGTTCGCTCACACTTGATCACGTTCCCTTTTATAATTAAATTACATATTTTCTTGGTTATTTTGTTCATATTTCACAGTCCTTCTTGGCCCGTTTTGTTTGTTTGATTTTGGTTGCTTGGTTGGTTAGTTGTTCCGGGCGTGTCAACAGCTGATGTCATTAGTCCTGTAAGTGTAGTGCATGTTTTTCCTCGAGAGATGGCGGTGATCTTCCGCCGCTGGATCATAAGGGAAAAAAGAGAACGGGATCCTTAGGTACCCCGCTCGCCCACTTGAGGGTGAAAAACCTTAATGTAGACCTAATATTCGTCACCCTAAAATCTCTCTTCTTTATTTATTTACTCCGCTCTGTTTGTTGTTTCACAGTTCCTCGGCTCCAGCGTAATGAATAAATGAGACCGAATTCCATCATATGTTTTTGTAAATATGTATCCCTTTAAGGTCTATTAAAACATATCAAATTTTTGTTTTGGGCGAGTCCGTCTGGATCGTCACATATTTGACAACAGACAATTACAATGCGTCTTTTCACAGGTGATAACAGGCAAATTTAAAAATATTCTGAATTCACGTTTGGTTCAGCAACGAACTAATAAACTATTTACGTTTGTATGCACCACGGGCGTTACTAGATGTTTTTGCCCTTCACGTGACTTCCAACCCTTCTAGAAAGAAGCCCTCAGAATTGGATCTCGCCCCCAAAATTAAGTTATTACGTAACCTTCCACTGAACTGAACACGTAGGGCATCCTTCTCTCCTATATGTAGATGTTCCACAATGTAATGAAGTGACCGTCTGCAGCGGACGAGGTCAATCTTGATGACGCAAACACTTGGAGCAGCATTCAAGGACGCGGAACCGAACGCTTTAAGTTCGAATCTCTTGTAGATGTTTTCACCATTGTGTTGTGACGTGATTCATTTCACTCTCTACCGTCTATCATACATAAACCATCATTCCATTCTTAATTCCCTCATCTCTCGTCACCGTTCACCCGTCATGGTCACCGATCTCTCGTTGGAAGGGAGTGTAGGGGCAGTGGAGGGAGGTGTGAAACCGCCGCTATAAGCAGCAGCCGAAGGCAAGGGGTACAAGGACGTAAAGCCTCCTCATCGCATATGCTCTGGCACTGAGTTATTTTACTGGCACTCGTTATTCTAACGTCACATTTTCTTTCTAGTTTTCTACAATATAGAGAAAATTATGTAATGTTGCAGGAAATCAGTGGTGCTAGATAATGATATAAAGATTCTTGTACTAGTTACTTCTTCTTTGTTGTCGGAGCAACCTTTCTAAGTTTACCTCACCCCCTTTCCGGCTGTCATCATTCGGTATCAAAAGACCTAGCAGGATCTCCCGCAGTCATTACCATTCTCTTGGAACTATTCCAAACAAAAATCTCTCTAGTCCTGAGGGAGAACTTTTGTCCACATCTGTACTGTATTGTCCTGAGTGTAAGAAGACAGACTACTAAAATAGTGGCAGGAATTAAACCCTGAATTCCTCGTAATTCAGGAATGTTTTCTTTTGTATTTCTGGCATGGGGTCTTCTCCAGTGTTCCACATCTAAGACCTCAATACTGTCATAAGCTTCTTCCATATTTCTCCTGCGTAACCCTGGAAACTGTCACACCGGTAAAACTGTGAGACTTGCGCACTATCTGTCTGAGTGCGAAATTTAACCAACCCCATACAATCAGATGATCCATATAAATAACCAAGAAGGGGCTAGAGGCACCATAAGCATAGGACCGAAATAAGTATGAAGACTCTCTCGGTGTGATATTCGGAAAGCATAAGATACTTCTTCACTAGTAAATTAATTTCAGGGGAGCACTAGCAACCGTAGATAGGCTCCTTCGGTAACAACACATAGCAGCTGAAGAGAGGGTGCGGGAGAGCTGAAAAAGTAACTCGGGTGTACGAGTAAAAGTCTGTGACATTTTGTAGCTCTAGTAGTTGATTGTTCAACGGTTATCTTTGCAATTGTGAATGGCTGGCTATATTTTTAAGCAACTTGTGAATCTATTGTGAGTATCGCAGTCACCTGCGGTGGCAATCGCTGTTCTCCAGAGTGTGCATTCGATTGATTTTTTGTTTGATTAGTGCTTCCAGGCCCATCAAGTGCTACAGTCATTAGACCCATAAGTGTAGGGCATGTTTTGTCACGGGAAGTGGCGGCGATCTTCCCTCGCTGGATGGCCAACCTACAGGTTGGCTGGCGGGGTTTTCCCCAACCAGGCAGCACCCATCATCGGGGAACCTCCCCAGCCGGGGCAAGCTACAACCTCCAGAGCGGGCTCCTGACATGTCTAATAGAGTAGTGAATGTAAGTGTCTGTGTGTAAATAAGGGACAAGAATAGGACAAGGAAGAAAATCCTGCCACCGTCAAGTCTCTAACCCTAGAACTTTACGGTGAGAGGCACTATAGTGGCATCTGATGCCCTGAGCCACCTACGCCGGTTTGTGTGCATTCGAAGCAAGGCAGTCGAATCCACCTTGTAGAATGTTAGAATGTAAAGCAAACGCCATCCACCACGAATTCCTTACTGTTATCTAGACCTGCATCCTTTCCTTTGTAATTATACAGGAAAGCAAAACATTAATTATCTCCTCAATCACCGACGATGTCCCGTTAGACATGTGGAACAAGAAGATCAAGAAGTACATTACAGTGTGAGCATTGACAATAAATGGCTCAAGGACAGTTGTAACACGGGAAGAAACGTGAAGAGCGTTGAGCGAGAGGCGGAAAAACAGAAAGAGCGCGAGCGCGGAGATCACGACATGGCTCCGCTGCGAAAGCACCTCTCACTTCCCTCCCCTCCTGCCCCCTCCCCCTCCCACACCCATCCCCCCCCCTCCCCTCTCCCCCTCAAACCTCCTCTTCCTGGAGAGCGGATGCGAAAGCCACTCGACCGAGGAGTGCCTTGGAAAAGTCCGCGAGTAAACTTGTTCTATGAAAATGAACTAGTTCACCCCCAACTGAACACATGAAAGTGTAATTTGCAAGATTTCAAAATGTTTCCGAGTTTCCCCTCAAAGAAACGCGCAAGCTCTTCCCGGCTCGTGGCGCAACGGAGGGCGACTGTTACGCTTCCGCCGCAAAGGCAACGCCCGCGTCATTTTAAATGATAATGCAGAGAATAGATTTGAAAGAAAATTGTAGCGGACTGACGTCCGGAAAAGGAGAGACAAAACCTTCCTGGTTTCGTGGAGTTGCATGTTCCATTTGTGAAATATGGAGAATAGATTTGAAAGAAAAATACTATGCCCAAGGTTTAAAGGAATTTTTTTCACTAATTTCATTTTTTGGTTTAAAATGTATTGCTTGTAACGTGATTCATTTTCCAAACAAATAAATTACCTCTGTCACTCTCAGATCATCCACCTTTCAGTTGTGTTAATGATGTAATTTTGTAAATCACACAAAAAGAATACGAATAATAAACATTTCATTGCCCATATTAAGTGCTTTCTAAATTCTTAAATTATACAAAAAGGGAAAAGAGGTCTTAATTTCTGAAATAATATTCTTTCAATTCGATGTGGTAGTGTGTCATGTATTTCCTTTCCATCACGGTTTTTCTCAGAATTGAGATTTGTTCAAGTAAATTATAAATTTATCTATGCGCATTCAATATTAATACGGTTAATGTATTATTTTTGCTTTTTTTAAATAATTTTTAAAAAATGTGAATGGAAAATTATTACCCACTGACAAATAAATGTAGGGATGATTATTCACACATACATTATGATTAAATAATCTTACTGTAACAATGAATAAAAACATCTAGTATCTTCCTAATCTTTCTGGGTAATGAAATTAAAAACATATTAAGAAATTAATTAAATTCACTAAGATAACAAAAAGAAACATACAAAAACATAATCAGTTTGTTTTATAATTTCACATTTTTTCAAAAACTCAAATATTTCATAGAGTTATGTTTATTGAAAATACGTGTTCACAGTTTTTTAATATCTTGAGTTTCGTTATCTCATGTTATAGCATTCCATTGTTCCTTCTTATACTTTCAGTCTCTTTTTTATTTTTACACTTTTGTAATCCTTATTAGTTTAAGGGGACTTCTACACAAGCATTTATTTAATTTTGAGATCATTTCGCCATAATTCACTTTGGAATTATCTCCTTTCAAAGTCGCTCAGATAATTTCTCAGTTACATTTAATCACCAAGGCGTTCTGACACTTTCTTCGCGTCTACTCGCAACAACGTTAAAAATTTTTATGGTTGCTTTTCTATTACAAGTCCAGATTTCCATCACTATGGAATTCGTCCAATGCTTCCAAATATATTTTAATTTGATTAAACCTTGTTCGGCATTTCTGCCTTTCAAGGGCGTTTATACATGATTTCAGTAATTATAGGATTAACCATTCTCAGGTCTAAATGTCAATATAATAAAAAGAAAAATGAGTTTGGCAAGTTATGTTGTGTGTGTGTGTGTGTGTGTGTGTGTGTGAGAGAGAGAGAGAGAGAGAGAGAGAGAGAGAGAGAGAGAGAGAGACAAAGATTATATTTTCTGATATTTAAGGAGGCTTGAAAATGTCCTTAGGATAGCGTGAGTGGATTCTCTGTGGTTGTCTCTAATTCTTACCTTGATAGTAAGTTGCAGTAGCTGGGGGATTCTGGTAGTATATCATAAAAGTTTTTTGAAATTTTGGAAATATAGTCCTGAATTTATTCTATTTTTAATTCTCTATATAATTGTTCATTGCTTATAAACCATGGAGCGTTAGTAATTTTTATGAGGCACTTATTTTCTATAATTTCAAGTTTTTTTAATGTGGCTATGGGCTGCTTTTATGTAAATGGGGCTTTGTAGTTTATGAGGAATTTGATTTATAGATTTAATGCTAAGTGAAGATTTATAATTTAATAAGGGATAAAGTTTTATAATTTTTGAGTGTTTTGTTTAGTGTGTTTGTGATATATGCTTTCCAGGTTAATTTTTTGTCCATTGTTAGTCCTAGGTTAACTGGTGTTTAGTTTGGTAGCCATGGAATGGGTGAGTTTTGAATGAGTAAAGGAGGAGGTAATATATACTTCTCGTGCTCTTTGACTTTGATCATGCCCGATGAAATGTTTACCGTAGATTGGTATACTTATATGGATTAATTACTATAATAATTTCACCTATTTGGTAAATCTCAATAAAGTTTAACTTCACTCGTGCAATACAGATGCCCAGAGCTGCAAAAAGCCCACGTACACACAGTGCGGAAGTTCTTCATAAGCGCGAGTGGGAGTAAATCGAGGCGAGCGGAGAGAGCCGAGCAAGGCGGCAGTCACCATTGTCTCAAACTGGGTCACAAATACTAAAGCCACCTATAAATTTCGCTTTCTGTGATCTACTGTAGACGAAGAGCCTAGTAGATCTGGACCAAATAATGAGTATTTGAACATTCTTTCTGGAACTATTGTATTTAATCTTTAATTGATTGATTGATTTTTTCGAGTTTCCGGGAACGTCAACTGCTTTGGTCATTAGTCCCTTTAGTGTAGTGCATGTTTTTCTCGGGATGTGGCGGTCATCTTCCCCCGCTGGATGGCGAGATCCGGCGCCGACATGCCGCCGGCCAGTGGGGTTTCCCCCAAACCAGGACTCTCCCACCAGCGGGGCACCGCCCCAGCCGGGACAAGCTCTAAGCTCCCGACCGGTCTCCCAGAATATGTGGTAGTGTAGTGCATGTTAGTGTAAGTGTGTGTGTGTGTGTGTGTGTGTGTGTGTGTAAGGGGAGAGGACAGGGCAAGGGAGAGGAAGGAGAGATCGCGCGCGGTCCGTGGCCCGTTTGATAGGGTACTGCTCCGGCATTCGCCTGGCGTTGATCGGAGAAACCACGGTAAACTACCGATCAGAGCAGCCGGCCGCTAGATCTCTCCTCCAGACAGCGACTGAATTCGACCTAGCTGAAAAGCTAGTGTCGAAAATCCTGCCGCCGTCAGGACTCGAACCTAGGACCACCCGGTCAGAGGCGCTGCAGAGACAGTTAATGCACTGAGCTACCCCTTCCGGTATTTAATCTTTAAGAAATGAAGAGGTCTTGAAGTACAAATTATACACTCCTGAATAGATTGAACTCTACTATTTATGACGTCTTAGATCAATGATGTTTCTCGTAGTTACAAACACTCAAATAAAAGACTATCATTGTTGACAATCACGTCAAGGATTCTACAACTGTCTCCTTCAACAATGATGTTTCATAAATATTTTACCTCGGAATTTATTCCCCGGTTAAATATTTAGGTTTAAAAATAGATTAACAAGGAAACAACACACTTCAATATTTAATAACGCACATATCAAAACCCTTAAATTACAGCCGTTTATTAATAAAAAACAAAACTTTCAACTGATTCAGGTATCTTAATTTATATATCATTCGTCCCATAACGTATCCTTGTTCTATATGGTGTGACACTGATAAAACACATAAACGCAAGTTAGTAGTTTCAAAATAAATTTTTACGTCAAATTTTGAAGCTTCTTAGTTTATTCGTAATGACCAAATTTTAAAAGAACTGACTACAGATTGAGTAAGTACATGGATTTCAACATTATCAAATAGTTTTGATTCTTCTCTTCTATATTACCCAGTAACTAAAGCATTTACATTAAAAAAAGTATTAACAATTACATTATTAATACTACACATTTTTACTACCCTTTCTGAAAGCAAACTTTGCAAGCCAGCGTACCAGGTTCCCACATTACGCGAAGCGTGCCGCTGCTGTCATGTTCCCAACATGGTGTAATTTCTCATAATTAAAGGAGAGGTACGTTCAGAGCAATGAGTAATCGACAATTTTAGTTAGGCTCCCACAGATACTCATGCTTGTGCGTCATTGACCCCCGACTATGTGCAACGCGGCTCGGCTCACAATTGGCTCCCGTCGACATCACGGCCTTCGGAGATTTGAACGCTCGGTCGTTTAGGAAACCCCCTCGGCCGCCGGGGCGGGCGGGGAAGGCGAAAGGCGACGCGTGAATCACGCGCGCGAGGACTTGGCACCCCCGCGCCGCCGCAGCCGCCGCCGCAGTGATCACCGCCAATGGAAAGTTGTGGAAAAAGGGAGCTGGAGTCGCGTGCGGTCTGCGAGTGCCCGGGATCCAACTCGCGACACTGCTGCGGTACTCGTGGTTCCTGCGGTTAGGAGCCAGTCAGATGCTTATGTCTTTTTAGCAGCCACGAAAGATTCAGGGATATTTAGTCCGCGCGCGTATGTGTGTGTGTGTGTGTGTGTATGTACGGGCTTGTGTGTGCGTGAAAAAAGTGTGAGAGACAAACACACAAAAGGTGCGGTTAACCTCGCAATACTTAAGGTGGTAATTGTAGGTTGTAATTGTAGGTTGGAATGGTAATGGTAAGGTTGTTATGGTAGAAGAGAACTGTGGATAAACCGTAAAACCAGATACAAATTTAGGTAGCTCAAGGTCATTTTCAAAGTGGTCTCCCCACTGCTCACCCATCCCTCTCTCTTTTCTGCATTAAGAGCAATCATACAACTTTCGTACTGCTTCGTCTGTGAGGGGAGTGGGGCGGGGGAGGGGTGGAAGGGGGAGGGGAGGAGAGGGAAAACGTGGAGGTGGCGGCGACCGTGCGGCGGCGACTGTAGATGGGGTATCAACTCACCTGAAAACATTGCCTCTGCAGCAATTACCTGATCTGTATTGAAGGAAAAATTCGAATTTACGGTTTAAATAATGTCTCGCAAAGAATAAAATCGTAGAATTAAAAGAGAGATTGATTCAGATTGATGATTTATTCAGTAGTGATAATTTTCTACCTCGCGCTAAAAAAGCTGACTCAGAATTTGTGTATTTGATGTAGGTGAGTCAAATGAAAAGAGGAAATACGCTGTAGAAAATCGAAAACAGCTCCCATTTCAACAAGACTCGGTACGTATGCGCGTGGACTCTCCCGCCATTAATCGGTGTTGGTCCAGCATCTCCACGCGACCCAGCAGCGCAATACGGGAGTTTCCAACATGGTGGCACCCCTATTAGAATTCACCAAAGAAGAGCAGCGTGGAGTGATCCGTTTCCTATACATTGAAGTCACGAAACCAATAGAAATCCAACGACACTTGTTGGCACAGAATGGGGCTGTATGTGTATCGCAGACTGGTGTACGATCGGTATAAGAAATTCAGCAGCGGAACAAGTTTGTGGTGGCACATTGTCTTGTGACGCTGAGACGATTGCAGTGAGACAGGCCACTGTCGATGACATTGGAACGCAATTACAGATCGGACATGGCTCTGCTGAGAATATTGTCCATCAGGAGTTGAAATACTGGTAAGTGGCCGCAAGATGGGTACCTCTTCGGCTTACACCCGAAATGAAGAAGAGGCGAGTCGATGCCTGCCAGGAGCTGCTGTACTGCAACGAACTTGAAGGTGATGGAACGGATTGTGACTGGAGATGTGCCATCACAACCAACTACAGACCAAGCGCTCCAGTGGCAACATGATGGCGACTAACATGGAGGTGAAACAGGAGCCATTTCACGTCAAATTGCACAAAAGATACCAAAATTTGACATTCATATTTTTACTTTTTCTATTTATTATATGGCTTAAATGAGTTAACACGTGTATTTTTATTTTTTCTAACTTTATTATTTTCAAAAACATTGCATAATGAAATTTGCTAAGAATGACGTGCATCGCTAACTTACAAATATCACATATTTGAATACACTAATTATAGAAACTCCGTTGAAATTCCATTGAAAACTTACAAAGGTGTTTATTTTTGAGATTTTGCAAAATATTTAATTTACTGAATTTTCAGGTTTTTTTAAAAAAATTAAATTAAAAAATAAATATTTTGTAAATCTATGAATTTTTAAAAAATATTTATAAACCACTAGAGTATTGTTGGCAACTCCAAAGAAAATCCTAGTGGTATCTCATTCACTTTAAAAAATATTAATTTTTTACGAACCAGTGTGTTAGATTCTTGCAACAGACGCCTTTTCTTGCATTACTGGTCGGTTTCTTTCGATCGAGCAGTAATTTCAATACTTCTTGCAATTTCACAATTGTATTTGGTTATTATGAATTCTTGACTCACGTTTTGACTGACATTTTGAAATTTTCTGGTCCCTCACAACTCACTAGAAAAATATGTACTCTCTTATCTTAAAATTCCGTAACTTTCGTCAAAATGTACTAATACCTTAACGAATTTACTTTCAGGTCTGGACAAAATTAAATTTTCTTCAGCAAACCCTTTAGCCACCCCTTCATCATGTGTTCAGTTGCTGCGAAGTGTCGTTTAATTTTAGTGTATGTCCAACTTCCAAAAATTGTCAAAATTTGAATTTTCAACGTTTTCTCATCTGTTGAGTGAAAGGAATATTTCAGTTTCTTAATAATATCTTTATTGTTTGTTTTTTCAATGTTCGAAGGATCGAAGGTCGTCGAAGGATCTTCAATGTGAAAAGTGAGACACAACTTTGCACTTTCTAAAATTTCTCGTAAAGATACCGTTTTGTTGCAATTTTCTTTTCTTGACGCGAGTTTCTCCCAATGCTATTAAACTCTTGCTTACCTCCTCTACATTCATTTTGCAGACACTTGACGAACTATCTTCTTCTTCTTTCTAGGGTTTTTATCCAGCCGATACCCAGTTACCCTTTGCGTCCCGATGGGACGCATATTCGACCATACACTAGTCACCAACACAGTTGCGGGCTCCTCAGATCTGGGGTCAGCAGAACGCGAGGCCCTCCGCGCACACATACGTACCATGCGCGCACCTTTTCTTGACCGATGACCTTGCTTCCCCCTCCCTGGAGCCATAAACAGCTGAAGGCAAAAGATCGCAGCGAGCACTGATGAAAACATTCCCAGCATTAAAACTTCGTTGGCACGAAACAGAAGCTAGTTGCTTTCATAGTCGAGAACTTCTGTTCAGCTTTATTACCATTATCTAAAGAAATATCTGAGGCAGGTCCAGGACCTTCAAGGAAGGCACCTAAAACTCCTATGTACTGTCCCTGCTGTTGCCTACCCAGAGCGATGACCTGCCCGCACACATAGCGGGTTTGAGTTTCATCTACCAAAGGTTGGCATTACTGAAAATACTCTAGTGGCTGTCTTTGTAACTAATACCCCCACTCCGCCCGCATTTCGTCAATCTATCGGTCAAGAAAAGTTGCGCGAGTGGTACAAAGACAAGGGACAAACAACCATGCCCAAGGCGGGACTCGAACCCGCGACCCTTCGGACCGAAGCGCTGAGTCGGTACTCGCTCTTAGCCACCTCGGCCATCCAGGTCGGCGACGAACTATCTGAAGAGCATAAATTGTAATTTCTTTGAGTTATACTGTTTTCACTATATAGGCGGTGTATGAATGACTGCATTCACAGCCAAAATATTTTTTTTCGAGATATCCACGCCCTCCCGACTCAGCAGTGGAAATGCATTGAAAAGTACTACATTGAAAAATAGTGTACTTGTTCAACTCTGTCTGTAATACAGAAGCGTAAAAAAATATTTCCTGTTTCCATTTTGTCTCACCCTCGTACATGCTGCCTGTTAGAAATCTGCAGACCAACAATTATAAAAAATGGGAAATTTTTTCTAATTCCAACACTTTTTAATGATGCAAATTGGAGTAAGTAATTAATTACATTTATATGATCTTCAAAAACACTGATTGTGGTACCAAAAATCTTATACCCAATTAGACTTAACAATTTTTGCCATGTAAACCATTTACGCGAATTATATCTCAGTCTAACGATTTAATATTTGATAGTCGATGCGCTTGTCACAGGTTCAGGAGTTCTTTAATTATCAGTACTTCTAGTCTCGATTAGAGCGATTTTAGATTTACTTTCGTAAAACGAAAAGATCTTCCGTGTGAAGACGCAGTGACTACAAAATTTTCTATCTGGATAGTCGTGTATTTAAAAACTACCTGAATACTTGATCATACATCACACAAAAGGAAGAGCTGTAGAAAAGTTTCAATAGAGTAGTTCTACTGCATATGTATTACATATACAGAAATTCGAGAACCCGAATAATTGTGTAATGTCGTTTAGTCCTTAATCTCCAAAATTGATGAAATGAGAGTGGGTTACGAATTCTCTAACAATGCAATCGCTATTAATTGTGTTTGCAAACTTAAGTATGTTTCTGAAAATGTATTTGAAAAGTTTTATAATTACCAAGTTCTGTGCATGGTGTACGTTGCATGAGCTATTGTAGGATATTCAGCTAACTCCTTGATGTTAAAAACGTAATATAATAAATGAAGTTTTATAAACAATTATAATAATATATTGGATATTTCCATTATGTGTAAACTCACACTAACAAATGAATTATTTATCGGTAAAATAAATTAATAAGAACAAGTGATAAAACATCTAGAGCCCCCTACCTTTCATTTAAAGAAACATCTGAAGGGTTGGTTGGATTGAGAGCTCATTTCTAAATGAAATCCCTTAGTGTTATAAATATATAGATAATAATACCAATAATAATTTAATAATAATAATAATATAAACCGATGGTGATATCAGTGGTGCGAAGAAATAATGTGAAATTAAAAGTAAAATAATAAGTGTAAATGTGTGGAAGTAAAGGGTGACGATATGACAAGGAAGAGGAAGAAAAGGTTGCGCGCGGACCGTGATCCGTTTCTTAGCGTACTGCCCTGCATTCACCTGCTGCTAATCGGAGAAACCACGTGAAACTACGGAACAAAGCAGCCGCACACTAGAATTCTTCTCCAGTCAATGGTTGTATTCGATCTAGCCAGGTAACTAGTGTTGAATATCCTACCACCGACGGGGCTCGAACTTGGATACAACAATCTACAATGCGCCAGCTGCGCACTCACAACAACTCGAGTTTTCGCATCTTTAAAAAACAACTTACTCTGATTGCATTTCTTAATATTATTTCTTCTTTCAATTCTTCCACGTAGTCAGTATATCTAACCATGAAATCCTAGGGTTCATGCCCCGAAATTGGGAATTTTTGGCACTAGCTAGACAGGTGAGTCAAATTCAACCGCCCGTCTGGAAGAGAACCTGCTAGGTGATAGTTTTACACGGTCTCTCTAATCAATTCCAGGCCTACGCCGGGAGAGTACCCTAACAAACGGGCCTACAGACTGCGCGCGATCTTTTCTTCCCATTCCTTGTCCTTTCCTCGCCCTTTTACACACACTTACGTTCACTCCACTACCACGCATGCCAGGGGACCGTCGAGAGATTCGTACCGGGAGCGGTAGCTCAATGCATCAACTGATGTCACTGCAGCGCTTCTGACCGGTAGGTCGTAGGTTCGAGACCTGACGGTGGCAGGATTTTCGACACTAGCTTTTCAGCTACGTCGAATTAAGTCGCTGTCTGGAGGAGAGATTCTAGCGGCCGACTGCTCTGATCGGTAATTTTCCGTGGTTTCTCCGATAAACACCAGACGAATGCCGGGCAGTACGCTATCAAACGGGCCACGGACCGCGCGCAATCTGTCCTTTCCATTCCTTGTCCTATCCTCTCCCCTACACACACACACACCTAACATGCACTACACTACCACATATTCCGGGAGACAGGTCGGGAGCTTAGAGCTTGTCCCGGCTAGGGCGGTGCCCGCTGGTGGAAGAGTTCTGGTTAGGGAATCCCTCTAGCCGACGATAGGTTGGCGCCGGATCTCGATATCCAGCGGGGGAAGATCACCACCATCTCCCGAGAAAAAACGTGCACTACACTAACGGGAATAATGACCAAAGCAGTTGACGTGCCCGGAGACACGAAAAGATCAAATCAATCGAGAGCTTCGAACGAGTCCCGACTGTGGCGGTGCCAGGCCGTGAAATCCGCAAGCCTTCCTGTAGGACGATACCGGATCTCACGTTCCAAAACCTAAGAAAACGTGCCGTCCCCTCGAAATTTAAAATGCACTTCACGTACGGATTAATAACTCTAGCAGCCAACGCGCCCGCAAAGACAAAACAATGAATGAATTGCACGCGTTGGTGGCGGGGTCGCCTCGGGAGCCGCCCGCCGTGCGTGGGTGGGCGTGGCCTCGGCTCGCCAGACGGCGCGTGCAGCCCAAGGCCTCCGCCGCCCCAACGAGCGCGCAGACGGCGAGGCGAGAGCCACTCACCCAAACGATCACCACACTCGCACACTGTTCATTGATTGGGTTACCTGGAGCGGTAGCTCAGTGCATCAACTGATGTCACTGCAGCGCCTCTGACCGAGAGATCCTGGGATCGAATCCTGACGGCGGCAGGATTTTCGACACTAGCTTTCAGCAAGTCGCTGTCTGCAGGAGAATTCTAGCGACCGGCTGCTCTGATCGGTAGTTTTCCGTGGTTTCTCCGATCAACACCAGGCGAATGCCGCAGCAGTATCTTACCAAACTGGTCACGGACCGCGCGCGATCTGTCCTTCCTCTTCCTTGTCTAACCATATCCCTTACTCTCTCTCTCTCTCTCTCTCTCTCACACACACACACACACTCTAACATGCACCACACTACCACTGTTCCTGGAGACCGGTCGGGAGGGTAGAGCTTGTCTCGGCTGGGGCGGTGCTCTGCTGGTGGGAGAGTCCTGGTTAGGGGACCCCACTAGCCGACGGTAGGTCGGCGCCGGATCTCGCCATCCAGCGGGGAATATCACCGCTAACTCCCGTGAAAAAGCATGCACTACACTAACGGGACTAATGACCAAACAGTTGATGCACCCAGAAACACGAAAAATCAATCAATCAATCATTGATTGGGTTAGTGTTTCCGGAGCTGCAACTGACAGGTGATTAGACTCGTAAGTGTAATGGTTTATTGCGAATGCCCATGGTTTTATTGCGCAATGTGGCTGCTTTGTTTTTGCACTGGATGGCGAGATCCGACGCGGAACTACACAATGACCACTGGTGTTTCAACCAGGCACCAGCGAAGCACCGCACCAGTCGAGAATACTCTATGCTCCCTGACTGGTCAGAGTATTCCTTCTCTGAAAGACCTTTCTTCCTTACTGTTCGTAGATCATCTACTTTACTGGTACTTTATGTCAAGATGGATGCAAGTTTTAAAGGAAAATATATGACAATTAGTATTTGTAATTTTTATGTAATATTTTTCTACATTTCATAATCACCTATATGTTGGTAATCCTAATTATATGTACTATAATTTTCAAATCATCCAGATAGCTTTCTTTAGGTTTACTCAGTCATTCTCTATAAGTATATTCGTGAGTATATTTATTTATACAATATAATTTGACTTTGTAATTTTCATTGTATTGTACATAACTGGTCCGATTATCTGTGAATTCAAATAAATAAATAAATAAATAAATAAATAAATAAATAAATAAATAAATAAATAAATAAATAAATAAATAAATAAAAAATAAATAAATAAATAAATAAATAAATAAATAAATAAATAAATAAATAAATAAATAAATAAATAAATAAATATTATTTCAAATGTTTTCTTGAAGAATTCATTTTAGTATAGGTCTCGCATTATTGAAGAAGTTGCACTGCTCCTTAGTAGTGGGATGGGTGCCTAATTTTCTCATGACTAGGCCGATATGTACCCGCCGATATGTACCCCCGATATGTACCATTCGCTATGTGCCATTAATACAAGCGTGTGCGTGCATGGTTGTAGTTTATTCAAGGTCTGCAAAGCATTTTGGCTGCTCTGCGGAGTGACTCCAGAGCAACGGAAATGCAGCCACGAGCAGAAACTTCCTTGCCTCATTCTAACCTTGAAGGGTTCTAATGAGTGCACGAGATATCAACTCTAGTACGAAGTTAATAAAAACAGAAGCAAAGAACTTTTGTACGAGGGGCTTATTGTTTTGATTTTTATGTAAACATTCCTTCACGTTCGATCTGCGTGTAGTCGTTCACAGCAGGTAATACCAGCTAGCACGGCTTCCCAGGCAACAATTACACGCGTAAGTTTCCTTGAGCCCTGGAATCCTTATCCCCATTGATTTACCAACATTAGTCGAATTAATAATAAAATATGGCAAGAAGAATTGTAGACAAAATCTGATAACAAGAAATCTTCGCCCCGTGTTATTGAAACTCTTTTTTATCGATACACGTGCTAAAGATTTAATAAAATAATTTTGCCCCACTTCTCTCGCATCTAATTAAATGATGGCTCAAGAAAACCAATAATACCTACCCTTCAGAACTCGCACTTCGCGGGGACATCTGAGTGCGAAATACCTGCCAGTAAAGGCGTTGTGCACGAATAACACACAGGACATTTTAAAATTTGTCAATAAAGAATCAAAGGCATTTTGTTCTTCTCGCATGTATCTGGGCGCTCTCTACGCAGTACGTTGCTGAAACGGTTTATCTATAGAGACCTGGAGCGGTAGCTCAGTGCATTAACTGATGTCAGTGCAGCACCTCTGACCGGGAGGTCCTAGGTGCGAGTCCTGACGGTGGCAGGATTTTCGTCACTAATTTTTCAGCTAGGTCGAATTCAGTCGCTGTCTGGAGGAGAATTCCTAGCGGCCGGCTGCTCGATCGTAGTTTTCCGTGGTTTCCTCCGAACAACAATCCAGGCGGGAGCTTAAGCTTGTCCCGCTGGGGCGGTGCCCCGCTGGTGGGAGAGTCCTGGTTAGGGAATCCACTAGCCGACGGTAGGTCGGCGCCGATCTCGCCATCCACGGGAAATACCGCCATCTCCCGAGGAAAAAACATGCACTACATTAACGGGACTAATGACCAGAGCAGTTGACGCGCCCGGAAACATTAAAAAATCAATCAATAAATTTATCTATAGATGGCTCACTCACTCAAACCGGTCAGCATACATACACGAGTATGCATAGTATCTCAGTGTAACGTAAGCAGATGATTAGTTAGTCGTTTACTAATTCCAATTTTGATAAAATCTCATTATTTACTAATAAACGAGTCAAGTATCTGAAATCGCAGAGTGATGCCATTTTACGTCTTTGACATCATTATTATTTCAATTTTTGCAATCTACTGCGGTTTCTACGTAATGATTTGTTCGCCTGTTCTACAGTACACGTTACGCAAGGGAGTCCGTGAAATAACTCTTAGAACAATGGCGCGATTATTCAATTGTAACGGACCTTCAAAGCAATTATAAAATGAAAAATTGTGTAAAAATATATTTCATGGTCGACACTCAGGAAGTATGATATAGAAAGTCGACATTGAATAACCAGTCATAAGATTTAAGTTCTCATTTTTTAGCGGAACAGACGCCAGGGAATTATAATTTTTTCTTGTGACCTTTAATACGGCAACCCCAAGAAACTGCTGTAATCTGCTTCCTGCAGTCCCTGAGAGCATCAAATAACTAGAACAAAGAAAATATTCTTATTCATAGTTGTATTATACAACTAGACTACGTAAAAATACAAAAGTAATTCAGGATTTCTGGTACATTCGATGTTCTCGTTGTGCAAGATATACAGATACCTCAATCAGCTCATTCTTCATCCATGATGCAATGGCTGCGAATCCCTCCATTTGATTATTTGCATCGCCATATGTAAACGGAGAATTCTCTAATATAAATATTAATTCCACTTGTCCAACTATGTCATATTTAACATTTGTATTTTATTATTTTTTAGCAGAATTGCAGAATAAGGAGTAATTTAAATTCATTTAAAATATTTGATAATAGATTTTTTTTTAAAAATATTTTCAGAGGGTATTTCAATTAGAAAAATTATCATAGCCAAATTTTCCTGACAAAACTTCAATAAAATCAAGTTAAACCCAAATTTGATTTTCAAACGGAAAAGTATTTCCAAAAAATTACATGACAATTCGTTTTAGCTAAATGCGCAAAATACTTGGATGGAGTGCTGAGCTCGTACGCATGTCAACAATCAACGCATGTACGAAGTGGTTCCGACGTTTTCAATTGTTTCCATCGCTACAGGGAGATATAGGTCGCTCGATTGCTTTCATTCGCTCGTTTCCACGGAAGATCACCACCAGTCACCTCGCGAGGTCTACATTCTCTGGCCTACAAATCGTCATCTCTCTTATTCTCATCGATCTCGTCTCACATTTCCATCTTGACATGTCTAGTAATTCTTCTTTCTGTTGATGGGATCATTAATCCGTAATTTCAACATTGTATTACACTAACTTACTTTTCCATTTTTAACAAATACACAATGGCCTGATTCTGATTATTGAAGCATTTTTGAAAATTGACAGAAAACACACAAGTGTTATTTTACGTGCTATACTAGGAGATATTATTAGTAATGAAACAAAAAAATATGTCAATTAATGGCTTAAGGAGCCGTTTAACATAGTGCTTCTAATGAATTTACGTTTAAAACTTGTGATAATTATGAGCTTCTCTTTGCATGAAAAAACTGAAATGACGCAAAATGAATATTAAAATGGAAAATTCACTGACCGTGAATTGTTTGCATCAGGGACATGTCATTGGGCTGGGAAGCACTGAACTAGTCTTCCGGTGTAGTGAATAACTGGCAAATAAATTAACCATTTTAATTGTGAAGTATACTATTGCTTAGTCCTCTAAATAATGTTCAACTCGACCGATGATGTAATAAATGCATACGAATTTTAACGCATTAATGGATCTGAAAACGTGCTTAACTTCTGGTGCTGCAGAATGGCGCAGACTTTCTCGTGCAACTTAAGTTTTCTATTCTCTTTAGTCTTCGCTATCTTTTCGATTTTGCCCCACCCTATTCCCAGCAGCCATCTATTGCCGTCTAGGGCCATTTTTTCACATTTTCTGAATTCTCGAACCACTAATGATAGAACTGAAAATATATGACTTGACTATTATCGAAGGGTAAAATCTCGTTCTCTATGCAACTTTTCTTTGAAAATTTTGGATTCAATTTTGAGAATATTGCGTTTTATCTTTTCTGAAAATCCGAAATTTGAAGATTTTTTTCAAATAAAACTTTTGGTTTTCGATTAACTTCATGGAAATCATTTGAAGCACTTAGACTGAAAAAATGCAATAATATTTACAAATCGCTGGTAATGTAAATATAAACTACGTAAGAGATATTTTAAAAAATACTATTGTTTCATTTTTTAAACAAACAAATGCAGCAAAACGGCGTTTATGTTATCTTATACAATGCATTTAGCACTACCGGTAGAAAAAATTGAAAGAAAAAATGTGGAGCCGTTTCCGAGAAAAAGTACCTGAATATGCAGAATTTCGATCTCATTTTCACAGAAAAGTAATGATTTTCGAGGAACTTTATACTACGACTTGCGAGGCTCACCTTCCAATGACTCATCTCTAGGCGTTTTCTGAAAACTGTGGAAGACACGCGAAGTAAGTTTGATTCAGAAATTGTTCGGACCCTTCAAATTGCTTGCTAATTTTCAGAGGATATTTTTAATGGGCTTACAACCCAATTAGATCCTGGTCACACATTCACGAACTCCTTGTGTTACCGGAGTCTTAACCATATTACGAGCGATAGGCCATCACGAATTCATCCCACCTTCTGTACGACGGGAGTGGGGGCAGAATAATATTCTAACAAATCTAAATTAATACAATCCCCAAAGATCATCCAAAGCATTCCTTAGTTGATTGATTAGTGTTTCCGGGCGCGACAATTACAAAGTCCATTAATCCCGTAAGCGCAGTGCCTATTTTACCGCGACTACCCTAGAACCTTCCCGTCAGAGTCACTGCAGTGACATCAATTGATGCCCTCAGCCACCTACGCCTGTCCATTCCTTAGCAAATGGGTTGCGTTCTGAAATACAATTGCGTTATATTGAATAGAATAATGTTACATGTGTTTGTCTAAGCTCTTGGTCTGTTGGCTAATATCCACGTACGCTGTATTGGGGGAGGGGGAGACAGGTGATGCAAGTCCAGTGGCTGTGGCACCTTCATTGACTCATTGCAGGCCTTGTGCAAGCGGTCGCCATAGTGACGGCGCGGAGCGATGACCGTCGCGACCGCCTTAGGCCCACCCCCAACAGCGCACACGTGGAGTGAGCGCGTGGCTCTGCGGTGGCAAGCCGCTTGGGGTGCTGCCATCGACACGCTCCACGCACGATGACTTGCAACAAAGCGGGATTCCGCAACAAATCACATGCCTTCATGTACGTGAACTAAATTCATATAATGATTCATACTTGGATTCAGTGCGGTCTTCAAAGCCTATGTTCTGAGACTCGTTATTTATTGACACTTTTTTTTTTTTTTTTTGCTCGCGAATAGGCCATCTTGGACCACGCCGGACATGCACTTGTACGGGCTCAGTATCATTTTTATCACGTTGCAAGTCTTGCATGTAACTAATTAGGGGGATCAGCATTAGGCTGATCTGATTTTTATACCCCCAGGGTTGTTAGTCCTGGGGGATGGAAGATGAAATGATGATGACAGTGAAGGATGAATGGACGGAACACACAAACAGACATACACAAACACACCCATGCCCGAGGCGGGACTCGAACTCGCGATCCTTCCGTCCGAGATCGCCACGGCACTACTGCCTTTGCGGTCTCGGCTATCCGGACCGGCCATTATTATTATTATTATTATTATTATTATTATTATTATTATTATTATTATTATTATTATTATTATTATTATTATTATTATTATTATTATTAGTTAGAAATATCTTTATCACCCTTCAGCAAACTAATTTTTTATAACTTCCAATGGCGGCTCGAGAACACATGTTCAGGATAGGCAAAACAGATTACTGAAAAGCGGGGGATCCCGGTAACGGGGAATGGGGGCCATCTCCCACCTCAATCCAATTTATTTTATTTTTGTTTCAATTTATTCAAAACTATAGTCTCACTGACATCGTTACATTCCAAAGCCTATTTCCATGAAGCACGCGCAAACGTGTATTCCAGATATTCAGATTCTAAAAAAGTGTTGTGAGTTTGTGTTGCTCTGACAATAATTCAGAAATTGGATTCCATCCCCCCAGGCGTTTAAGATTCACTGAATTACAAGTGTGATCTTTTGCCATTTATGTTTTTGTATAGCTTTTGATAATTTTTCATGTAAAAATGTTCATCCCTATTTCAAGTACTCTCTTCTTAATTGACAATCAAAGACATGGCCGACAATAAAGCTTAACATTAAATTCACCATCTGTTAGCCATTTGTGTGAATCGAAGTTGTTTGAAATCGGAGATTGGTGGACTGGCAGCAAGCGAATTCGCAGGCCTATCGAATTGGATTTTCTTGCTTTTTTTCTCGCCAGCACTATGTACAATCACCATTGTTCAAGGTCAATTGCTCTTTTAAATTCAAACAGATAACATTTAAACTAGTTTAAGATGAGGTAACTGGTTGCTAGATTAAATTAATTTGTTGTGCTTTAACATTTTAGCAATCAAAACATTGCAAATTACAAAAACACAAATACAATATTTCCCGACAGAAAATACGTTATTTCTGATGAAAATTAACAACACTAAAAATCTATCATCAGTGACTCAACACTGGCCACCAAAAAAACAACTGACTGGGAGGCAAAAAGAAAAACACTTTTACGTCGTCAATCGATATCTGAAAATTTCGCGAGCGTTCTGACGCAACTGGGCGTTGATCGCGTTCTCTAGTGCAATTCGATCTGCCCTGGATGCTGTGATATAAATGAAGCGAGGACATCGCAGAAATGCAATCGTGCAATGCTAGGTTCGATCGAGCGCGCTCTCTGACGCCAGCCGACACGAAGCCAAGATCTTCGCCAACGAGAATCATGCAGTCAGACATACATCTCACAGATTACATCCTACACTTTTTACATGTATTTATTATCTGTTATGAAAATTAACAACATTAAACATATTATTTGTAAACAATTCGATTTTAATTATTGCTTAAATTTGTTCGCGATCGTCCAATAAACATATGAGTCGAATACTTTGATTTAAATTTATTTAAAATAATAATAAAAAAAACTCTACCTAACACAATCTGTGCCATGTACACAACTGAAACTGTGAATTACTCTGTAATATAAATATTAATACTGATAATAATGATAACCATTTTATTTGTTAGAAGGATGCACTCTCTTACATTATTTTGGAAAAATTCACCTACCTAGAACCAACTCGTTTTCAATAAAATGTGTTTGATGGTGTGAATTCGCGTTGCCGTTCCATACGAGAAACGGAATGCTATCGTCGATTTGGAAATTTGATAACTAGTTTGCGCTTCTCTTGCTCACAACTGAAATAAAACAACAATTTTTTTTTAAATTGATCGCTGCCATCGCAAGTACCGGTACAAATCTGTTTATTTCTGTTTCAAAATAGCTAGTGTAGCTACTACTAACACCATTCGAAACACACCAAAAAAGTCTCAAATCTACCGAAATTTACACCTTTCCTTGAAATATTACAACTTTTAAAATATTACAATTTCCTTGAAAACATTCACATATGTGCGCATTCCTTTTCCCGTTTTAATGTGTCTACTTGCTTTTAAAATTTAACATTCTGTCAAGAGCGAAATAGTCTTGGCCTTCTCATAATATTAAGTCGAAATAAAAATTTAAATGTCCACTCCCCTTGACGTGAATCGCTACCGGTGTCACTAGAAAATCAGCACGCGCCTTGCCAACCTCCGAAATGATCATCCTTCATTTTTAACCATTTCATGTCCACACTGGTACTTCCATTTATCATAAGAAAAGACATCAAATTTATCAAATCAACATGACTTCCATCTGATATCCGGCACACACGAAGTCTAACATCCGTCTGACGTCCCGTTTCTGTGTCTTTCCTAAAGTTCAAGAAACAATTGCTATCTCCCTCGTTCGTCATTTACTTTCGGGATGTAGTTACATTTTTCTCTTAAATTTTGTTCGAATTTGATCCCTCTCCCTTCCCTAATTACATTAAATATTTATTGTCTACATTTTATAATATTTTGGTCCTTCGGTCTGTCTGTTGTTCCACAGTTACTCAGCTCCGGCGAAATAAATAAGCACTACTCTTCCGAATTTCGTCATTTGTTTCTGTAAACATGTCGTTTTTTGATCTATTAAAACGTATTGAAATGATTGTTTTTGACGAGGTCATCTGGATCGTCACAATACGATTATGAGAAGAATACTCCTCATCAGTCTAAATTCATCAATCTTAGTAATTCATCAATCATTGTAATTCTCAATATTTTTCCCCTTCACACTCTTTTATTATTGGCAATTACTACATATTTCCTGCCTGATAACAAAAAGAAATAAAAATCATCATATTCACGCGATATAAAATCCAAATTATTATAGGATAACATGTGTGGTCTCTGGAAATGTCGCAATAATTATGGTGAAAAGAATCATCTCGCACGTGTTTTTTCAGAGAGAACGCTACACGAAGGAATTATCCAAGTTATATACTTATTGCAATTGAGCACTAGAAGGTGGAATATTTTTAAAAAATCTCACCCAATAAAGATACACAATAATCTAATTTTCAATTATCATACACAGCAAGTTCATTATAAATTACAAAGCTGACCAGAAGTGTCAAGGATCGGGAAGTACTGAAGGACGAGTCATTTAGCAACCATCTATACATAGGGTTTTCGTATCAACAAATCAGGGGTATCATCATCACGTGGCTAGATACAACAAAACCAGATCACCCTGGAATGTAAAGAGCTTAAACCTAAGAAGAAATAAAAGAGGTCATCTTCGTTAACATATTAGCTTTATTAAGATAGCCGGCTTTGCCGTCATCGTCAGTCTCGCTGCTGTCGACAAAAGTCGGACGACTTTTGTCGGACGGCAAAAGTCGGCGGCACAGTCGTCCGACTTTTGCCGACAGCAGCGAAACTGACGATGACGGCAAAGCCGTCGAAAGCCGGCTATCTTAATAAAGCTAATATGTTGATGAAGATGACCTCTTTTATTTCTTCTTATAAGAACGTCAACAACACCAAATCAGAATTCCCACAAGCTTAAACCTAGACTAGGCTAAAGAAATCCTGGACGAATCTAGGCTGCTGAAGAGCATTAGATGGACGAGAAGCACGCAATCCCTCGAGGAGAAGGCTCGAGAAACTAAAGATATCGCGGTAAGTGCGTGCGATGCCTCGATGACCAGAAGCAGAAGCTCTAGGAGGAAGCTTCATGTCTATTGGTGAAAGCCTGAAATTGCGGAGTTCCGCAAGAACTTCATCAGAGCGAGAAGACAAACGATGAGAGCCAGGACAAATCTTTCCCCCAGAGATAGAAGTCTCGTAAACTTCTCAAGAGAGAGATTAAAAGACATAGCCAGATGTTGTAAGAGTCTCATAGACGACATTGAAAACAATCCCTGGAGCGTGGTCTAAACATCGTGGCCAAGAAATTCAGAGGGATTGTATTACATTTGGACAAGGCGACCCATGCTGAGTGGAAAAAGTAATAAGCAATCTCATCCCTCTAGAGATTGTTGGGTAAAACAATGGCCGAGTGTATTTTCTTTTGATGAAAAAGATCGGTTTAAAATAAAAGAAGTATGGAGTGTCTTGACAAGCATGAAATGTGGGAAAGTGCCGGGTTGCAACGGTATTCCGAACGAAATGCTCAAACTCGTTACAGATCAATAACACGAATGCTTGTTATCTGTGATCTTCGGTTGCATTAGAAAAGAAACATTATCGGGGCGGTGGTAGAAACAGAAACTGATTCTTCTCCGGAAGGGTAACCGACTGATAGTTCAGACTTCATCTTTTAGAGAGCTTTGCATCTTGGACACTAGGCCCAAGCTACTTAAGGGTCAAATTCTAGGAAGACTCGAGAAACTCATATCGAAATAAATTTATTTCCCAGTCAATACGGCTATCGAAAGTGATATTCGACATCGGACGCCATACTGGAGGTGGTCGGTATTTCAGAGTCAGTATAACAAGAAGAAAGAATTCGGTGGGCTAGAGGCCAAACATATCAGAAACGATTACAACTCTGAGAGAAGAAAGGATATCATAGAAGCATTTGTAGACGAAATAGTTCCGGAACGATGAATAATCCTGGCACTTGAAAATGATTAAATGTCCTTCACGAGACGAGTATAGTGTACATGAACAACAGTCACACTTGAAAATCTGACTTGTGATGTACCTCAAGGTTCTAGGCTGGGTCCATTTTTATGAAATGTCATGTATGACAATCAGTTACACATGCGAACGATTCTCTCATAATCTGCCATAGCCATGATATCTACTATTGCCTGAAAATGAAAGTGAAAGAAACTCTGTTCCCCAAACAGTCGACTGGGAAACGTGACAATCAAATGGATACCACAAACAACTTATTTTGGGAGTCGAGAACACAGCTTTCAACGTCACAATAACAAGTCTACGGTCAAAGTCACGAAGACAGGCTCCAATATCTCCAGGTTAATATCAAATGTGCGAGACATAGACTGTATGCGGCCCCAATGTAGGCTGACAAACTCAGGAAAGCTTGCGTGCGTTTGAAGTACGCCCAAATACAAAGGAAGTTGGCACTAATAGTAGTGTCAGCTTACCGCACGGTCTCTGTCAGCGCATTAGAGGTTCTGGATAGTGTACCCTATGTAGATATGTTAGTGAGAGAATGGGAAGTGGTCTACGACGAAGTGAAGCACACAGACCCTGCTTGCGATAGTCCACTGCGCAGGACGTCATCAAGAATAGTACACGGACGTCTCTCGTGGCAAGGCAGTGGGACAGAGACACCAAAGCAAGGTGGGATCACCAACAATACCGCGAATTGAATCGTGGTTCAGCAGAAGTCATGGTGAGGTAAATTACTACCATTTTAAAGTGCTCCCCAGACACGGCTAGTTTAAATGTTATATGTTTGAATTTAAAAAGCAATTGACCTTAAATGTGAATTGTGTGGGTAAGAATATGATGCAATGCATACAATATTTATATGCGTAGCATGGATCACTCTGAGATGGAAACTGAACAAAGCTTTGGAAGTTAATATTTTCCGTTTAAATATGGTTTAGCGTATACTAAAATCAAATAAAGAGTGGAGCAGAATACAAGAGTACTCCCACCTTCATCAAGAAAAGAATAAATTCATCGTTCTTGATTTGAAGCAATAGCCCAGATACCTTCCAGTTTCTCCATGAATGTCTCGCGACGGTTTTCGTGGAGAGTTGCATGGGCACAAGAAGAGACGGGTTTGTAGTATTGATCATTGATCACTTTATCACTGACGGTGCAGAAGGCATTTTTCCCTCAAAAATATAAACTATTATTGCTAGTAAAATGTTAATAATAATAATAATAATAATAATAATAATAATAATAATAATAATAATAATAATAATAATAATTGGACCAGGGAGAACACGACCTTTTGTTCGGTGATGGAGCTTAAAAGCTTTAACAGTGGTAACTTAACCATGGGAGAGTCTCGATTCTCGAATAGGTCAAAGTAGAGCAGTAAATACGATTGGGCAAAGGCCATTGTTCAATACAATAACTACAATCCCCCGTTGATACTCATGTGAAGGAAACATCAGGATTGCCAATTGACAAACGAAATGGGCGAGCATCTAATGCATCCGCTAAGACATTAGTCAGGAGAAGCCGCCAACAAAACCCGGCTTCTTCTGATGAAGGTGTTTTGCCGACCAGACAGACGACCAGTATTAAACCAGAAATCATGCAGTAGAGAATAGAATAATCTACAACCTAACTAAGATGCCATTTGCAGTTTCAAGAAAGTTGTAAAATTAGAAACTAATATGATAGATTCCAGAAAATAAATGCACCACAATTTTGTTTTGTCCATAATTTGCTGAGAATTTTGCTTCTCATTGCTAAGGAGAACTTGTAGATATAAAAATGTCAAAAACACATCCTATAATCAGAAGTAAATGACATCCAACGAAAATAGCACACGAACAAGAATGGGAGAACATATAAAATAACAGCAATACAAGAGGCAGCTCAAAATAACATTCCTTGAGGCTGGGAGTGCTCAGAGATAACTAGAAAACGGACAACAGATGTACACATATGTGGTATGTATTTTTTCAAAATCGTAAAAAATAAAATTATATGAAATAAAAATTACTATGGGTTTGAAATTGCTTTGAACAAGCATTTTTCGAACAAAAACTTCGTCGATAGATCTTGACATAGATTCGGAGCGACTGAAAAGTTTTACCTCTACAGAAATAATTGTGCATTAGTTTTCACAAAACATAAGAGTTCTATTCGAAATCTAAAAATACGTTCGTTGTATATTCAAGGTTGTTTACGAGGATCCGGTGCTAAAATGAATACTAAGTAGTAGTACTGTGTAGCCAGTGATGAACCCCAAACTAACAAAGCAACAAGACAATGATCAGTAAAATATATTTGTTATATTTCGATGGAGTTACGCATGGTCTCTGTGACACATGTACAATCACGTGAATGAATTTACTACTGTTTCACAAAACTTGATTCCAATAACGCAGTTTCCAAGAAGCAGGGGGGAGTTTGACAATTCATGGCAAAGGTCTTGTGTTCGTAGAGACGCGGTAACATTACATTGCAAACTGTATGTTGCAAACTCGCAACTGAAATGTTCTGTTTTGAAGCATATATTTCGATTAAAATATAACAAAATTCGTTGTTTTAAACAAATTCTTTTCCTGTAAAAATATATATCTTCATGAAAATACGTTCCCTAGTGATAACTCAAGACATCCTGAACATGAAAAGTAAAGGAAATCACGAGTGTGCAGAAACGCAGAGCACGTGGCGCACTCCTTGCAGCTGGTAATAAAGAAATGCTCTGCGTGGAGAGCAGGGGCTGGAGAGCTTCATTCGCCGCTGCCTCAACATGCTTTGTCTCCTCTCCTCGCATCTGCACATTGTCTTCTCCGCTACAAAAGCTCTTTTGTTGGTTTTCCTCTCGGCGATGGAGGAAACATTTGCGTCTTTTCTCTCTTGGATTCATTTCAAAACAATTGATCGTCTGAATGAATTGTGTACTATGTGTAAATGTCTATTACAAAGAGAAAGTTTCAATGTTTTCAGATAATTTTGAATAGAAAATAAAAAAATAAAAATGACTTTTGAGTGAAATGAAAGGAAGTTGTATTTCAAAGATGTGAATGACAATTAAATATGTGAATGACAAGACATACACCAAGAAATGAACAGACATTCCTGACGTATATTCCTCCTTCAGGTTAAACATCTTACTAATTCTGAATTAAAGAGCTTGTCTCGGATTTTATTGATATAGTTTACGGTGTAATGAACGATAAAAGTTTTGGCATTTCTTGTCGAGTATGAAAGACTTGTTGAAGAGTAATTCATAGTATAGTAAACTATTTGCTAGAATAGAAAAGTTAGTTGTTCGTGTGAGTGAGTCCATTTTAGATTTTATCATGTTTCTAATCTTATTGCTATCAGGCTGAACAATTATTGCAGTAAATAACATTGAAATCACTAACTATTTTATACTTTTACTTCAGAACTTAAGCAAAGGTCTTCTTAAAAATGTACATAAAATTATGAACAATTTTTCAACTTCTTAAATATTCTCATGAAAATTAGCAACCAAATCAAAAATTAGTTTTAAGACGCGCTGTTTCAATGAACACCATGTATAATCCTAAAGTATTTAACGTGAAGGACTTCCTATTGTTTCAACATACAATTGAAACAAGAAGAGGTTCGCTCAATACAACTGAAATCAAAGGTGCATATTTCCTAAATGCCGTGATATCGCTTTCCACTCCATTTGTGACTATCAACTTTGCGTAATCAGGATCACGCACTGCATTCTCGAGAGCTTTCACGAGATCACAAAACCTTCTGCTCTTGGTACATCCTTCTATGAAACAGTTTAAATGATGGTCATCACTTCGTTTAGTAGAAGACAGGAGATTTCTATTTTTTCGGGAAATGAATATTAAAACATGCCCGACGTTGACTGGTGTCAATTTGAAACAAGCCCCGTCTTTCTATTTAAAAACAAGCCCCACTTGGAGCGACATTTTTAAAAAAACATTATTATTACTGATAAATGTAATTTGGGCGCCAGGAAAAGGTTATACTTGAAACCTAATGATTCCTACGTCATTTAAATATCTCCCCTTTCAAAATTAGGTTGTGCTAGCTCAGTTAATTGGGGTTCGAAGTTCATAATTGTTGCTACTTAATCTGCAACCAATTATTCAATCTGCCATCCATACGGAGTGGCGAGTAATCTGAAAATCTTATTGAAATGCTAGATTGCACGTAACGAACAATGATAATCAACTTTCTTTCAACTTAACAAATTAGAATTTATTATAACGATAATCAAAAATGAATCAATCTTTGATCATTACCAGTTTTCTCTATATTACAATAGTTGTAAAACCTTGTTAGTCATTCGTGGGTCTTCGCGCGCTCTCCACTTCGTTCGATGGCGGCCCGTTGAACCTTCTCCGTCGACGCAGCTGAATCTTACTCCTGGATAAAGCCCTCGCCTAATGCCCGTGATCTGGATCCAAATTCTCCGGGCGATACCATTATAATCCGTGACTTCACTTACTTGCGTCTCGGGTGGACGCCTAGACACGAATTTTACTTCCTACAAGAACGCTCTATACTAATATAAGAAACGATAGTTAATTTTTTACAACTGTCAATTACAGTCTTTCCTAGACCTGGTAAAACATATCAGGAGCCGACCCGCTCATCACCGCGTTGCTCAAGCGAATGAATGTTCTTCTAAAATCTCGGAAGAATCCGAATTTTATATATTTTTCTTTCGTCTCTCAAAACAATGCTTATTCTGCCTCTGCTCTATCATTTCAACCTAACGAAAATTATCCTTAACGCCGATTGTTTATTTGTCATATAGCGACCCTCTCGCGGCCGTCTGCTGACATCCCTATATTCTATATCAAATAAAATGACATTTTCATTATAAAAATGGTTGGTAATTTTGGTATATCACAATATTAATATAATTTTTAGTAATAAACTCAGCAACAGCTGAGCCCAGACCACCGTAAAAATCCGGACAACCGAAAGGAGTTTTCTTGAACCAACTTTGCTCAGGTCTTTAAGAAATCCCAAATTAGCCTCTTTTAGAATTAAAACATATTTATTTGGTTTTGGGTTCTAAAGGCTTCACATATTTTCCTCAGAAATGATTGAAACGAGTATTTTTATTAAAATTATATTAAGAAGTGAGGTAAAAAAGGTAGGTTAAAATCTATGAATCTGGTTCCTATTTATTACACAGTTACTCTAAATGTTTTAAATGGATGGCTTCTTTTAAAGACCTACCATTGACTGAATGTATGCAAAAAAAACCTTCAAGCCAATATGATTACCAATCAATATAATTATCACCTTCTGGAACAATACAATCACTTTTTACTGTGGAATTCACCGTGTTTCTATAAATGTAACTGAAATATTTTATATTTCCCAATACTGCTAAGATCATTAGTCCCGTAAGTGTAATGCATGTTTTTATCGCTGGAGGTGGCGGTGATCAGCCCCTTGTGGATGGCGATATCCGGCGTCAACCTACCCTAGGTATCTCTCACAAGACGATCCCCGATCCAGCCGGGAAATGTTCTAAGTTCCCGACTGGACTTCTGGCATGTGTGGTAGTGTAGCGCATGTATGTGTAATAGGGTGAGGATAGGGCAAGAAGCGAAGATAGGATGAAGAACGAGAAAAGAAAGGTCGCGCGCGGTCCATGACCCATTTGTTAGGATACTGCTCCGTCATTCGCCTGGTGTTGATCGGAGTAACCACGGAGAACCACCGATGACAACAGCCGGCCGCAAGAATTCTCCTCCAGACGAAGTTGAATTCGACCCAGCTACGTAGCTAGTGTTGACAATTCTGGCACCGTCGAGGCTCGAACCCTAGGACCTCCCATTCGGAGACACTGCAGGGTCATCAATTGATACCCTGAACTATCTAAGCCGGTGGTCCGAGGGAGGTACAACGACTTTCGCTGGGCCACCCCTTCCAAAGAGAAATACGGAATGGTGTGTTGGGGGGGAGGGGTTGGGCTGGGGCTGGGAGGGGCTGGGGAGGGGCTGGGAGGTGTTGGAAGGGGAGGGACGGGGCGAAGAGAAGCGGCGTGATTCCTGCTCGGGATGACTGAAGGGTTTCCTGCACGTAATGGACGCCTGTCGTAGCACTTTCCCCGCGGCCTCTGAATCGGCTTTCTACCTGCCCACCGCCCCCTCACCCGCAGCCGCCTCCGTTGCCCCCCCCCCCCGTGCCGCAAGTCGTGTATCCGCCGAGCGGTCCGCAGTTTGATCCCCAGTGCCGGACGCCCGTCGAACCAACCTAAAGAGAACGCTCCTCACTTCTCCATTCTCAAGCGAACGAGTCATTCTCTTGACCTTTAGCGTCCTCTTGAAATCTGCCTTGATGTATTGAAGTGTATTTTTGGACTCGTATTGCATTTGTACTTACAGTTTTTGCTGCCGAAACAAACTAGAGGTTATCAAAAGATAAATGAAATATACAACACTCCACGTCGCTTTGGCGCTTGAAACTTCACAGCGGCACAGTTGGAAAAATGAACTCGAGATTCCTTCTGAGAGGTCCACTATCCTTCATTTAACGCACTACTTGTAATAACCCTGATAATGTAACTTATTTTGTAGATAAATCTCCAGTTTGTTTTGACATAGAATTTTGCATATTAATAACAAGTGATCAAAAACAATGACTTAACAAAATCAAGGTTGGCTTGGAGGTGGTACAATAGATTTTTTTCTTGAGGGTACCCTTTTCGACCGAGAATTAAATACTTTTGAATTTCAATAACAACATAATCATGGACTATACTCGAGTCTCCCAGTCTTTCAAACAGGAATGTTTTGAAACCTTCCATAATAAATTAAATGCAATGTATTTGGTTGACACTTAAAGACTGCTACCATGAAATAATTTTAAAGCAATGATTTATTTTAAATGTAAGATAATAATATTTTAATAAATCGACTAAATAATATTAGTAAATCAAGATAGAGTAACCGAGTGTGTACACCTCTCATTCCGCAGATGGTTGATAGGACAATATGATTGTTCTTCCTTCTCCGATCATAATTTACGAGAGATGTACGTAGTAATTTTGTATCTTTGTAAATGTGTGTGATTAGTTTACATTCAGCATTTGATCGACACAATGAATTTTCTTGACTTACGAATAGTTATACGAAATACAGCTATCACCCGCAAGAGCAAGAGTCGTGCCAAAAATACGAGTACCTGAGACGTATACACAAGTCACCTTCTGATAGTATTTAAAGAGCAAATGTGTCAGCATAATAAGTTTATAGGTTTCTGAATTATATGGTTAGTTTATGATTAGTATTTAATAATAAGAATGATTGGCATTTTATAAATTACAAGATTGAACAGCATTGTGTTGTTCAATAGACCTATCAATGGAAACAAACCTACCAATGGAAACAAATAAAGCAAATTCTTACCAAATGAAGCACATTCTAAATTTCGAAGTCAGATGGTCGATACATGGTATGTAGGAAGACAAATGCGAGCCTGGAAACTTAATTCCCACCGCCAAACGCGATGGGGATCGGTGCTCATGTGAGAACGTATGAGTACAATTCGTGTGGAGCAATTAGAATTTATACACGGAATAATGAATCGATTCATGTACCTTGGAATTCTTAAGTCAAATTTGCGACCTAGTGGTGTTAAAATGACTTCGGAAAACTCTACATTTTCATCCCTATAATGATATTCCGCTTTGAATGTTAAACTTTGTGTCCTGAACAATGTTCTAAAACTATTGCACATTCCATTGCCCATCACCAAGGCAATTGGCCTTGGCGCTGTTAGATCCCGGGGATCCTAGTCGTCACCCAAAGAGCAACCCATGTCTTGAATTCGCTTAACCTTCGTGACTTCACGCAGTTAACGAATTCGGTTAGTGGCCTTTCAGTAGAACTATTCGCCTGAATGACCAAGAGAAAACAGGTAAACTCCAGTCAGGATGGCCGGCACGGAGATTGAACAAATGCGAAGTCAGCGCGGTACGCCCTGAAACACTTCGCTCGGTCTAATATTAACATTGTAATTTTGGAACTCAACATAGATGTGCGAAGCTCAACTGAATTTTCTTGCGAATGATTATTAAATGTTCGTATATTTATTGTATATTTATAGCGCTGAAGCAGAGCGAGAAATTGAACGAAACGTTGGCACTGTAAAAAACTGATTTTTATTGGCGTACCCTCATGATTCTCTTCATATGTATTATGACAGAATTTGCGCACAAAAAGTTGTCATTCTTTGCGTCCAAATTTGCGTCACAAAATGTTTTGGGACAGATTTCGACAGGGAAGGGATACGAGAAATCATAATATATATTTTTTTTATTTTTCAAAAAAGAGAGAGCGCGTCGTTTGTTACGATGTTATCTGAACTTCGAAGAACCCTAAAAGGGATCTTATCTTCATAAAACTCTCTACGTTTGGCCGAGTTGAAGAAGCCATTAAATGACCAGTCTAAAAAGCTCTCTCAACGCGATCGTAAATAATGAGGTCGGAGAAAGGAACGAATACAAGATATCTGTACTTTGTCTCGTAGTTATACAAAAAAAGTAGCGACTGCCTGAAATGAAAGTTCACATTCGTATTAAATTGTCGAATGGAAGTTTCATGAAATTCTTGCGTTCTATAAAAGCATCAAATCATCTATTGACTTTCTAATTAAACGCCATATCTATACAGAAAGTAAACTAGCATAAATCAGGTGGCCGCAGCTTTACAATTACTTTCCTGTAAGTTTTTGATAAAATTTAGTACAACACCACAATTCTTCATATTGAGTGCCAGGGGGATCGAATCGGTCATTGACACTCTCAAACTCTGTGTCATAATACAGTAAACCCTCATTAACACGAATTCCAAGGGACCGAAATAATCGGAATTCTTTTTTTAAATATTTTTATTATCCGAGTATCATAAATGTCCGTAATACCGTAATCCCTTGCCGGGGCATAAGTTTTGTTCGTGTTACGGCGAAATTCGCGTTAAGCGAGTTCGTGCTAACGAGGTTTTACGGCATAATGCGGACCTACACCATGTTTCCTTACTTTGATATTTAAGTTATAATATAACCAGTGGTGCTACAATTGCACATGTGTTACCATATTATTGGTAACGGTTACTACGTAATATTGCAACTTCTAAGCCACTAACACATCAGCCATCGCTTTAAAAGCTCTCATCCAAACAAAGCACCAGATTAAAAAAAACACATTTCTCTATTTTCTGAAATTTCAAAAGTCTAAATGAAAACAGATTTCTGTGCTTGAAGTCAGAGTACTGTGCTCTATTATTTAAAAGCGTTTAAATAAAAAGTTTAGCCTGACGAAGTCCGTCAGTTCGACGTTTTGAAAAAAAAACCTTTCGAATCTAAATCGACTTTCCTCAAACTAACATAACTTTCTCTGCACTACGTATGTATAAGATAAGTTTATACGTATATTTAAGTACGTATGTAAAGCACAAAGTAAAACTTGCAAGTGGTAACAATCTAGAAGAAAATATTGAAAGGTAAATGGCAAATCATCATCTTTCTTGTTGCTCTTATGCTTCTCTCTTTAGTCAATACGTCACTTGCGTTCGACGTCTGAAAGTCAACATTGAGAGCCAGAAAGCCGAACAAATGAGTTTCCGGCATGTCCGCCAACACTGTCTCAGATTAATGGAGAAAGAAGATTCACTCCGTCTTCAAGGATCCGATGCACCATATCTGAAGAATATAACACGTCATCATAGGGTCAAATTAATTACGAGAAGCCGTAAGCACGACCAAAATGTGGACCTTCTTCGTACTTGTGAAATATTATCAAAAGTTATCAGAATATAAAAATAAACGGCAACCTTTGCATTTTAAAATTGAATATTAAAATAGGTGTTTAAATATTTATGAAATAATATAAACTTTGATTTAAAATGGTCAGAAGCAGTTATTGTTCCAATTCACAAGCCTGGTAAGGACAAATTTTTAGTAGACAGCTACAGGCCTATTGCCCTAACGTGTTGTCTGTGTAAATTACTTGAGAAGGTAGTGAACCACAGACTTAAATGGTACCTAGAAAAACATCAGCTAATATCGCCTCACCAAAGTGGTTTTCGCAAGAACCGATCTGCCTTAGACAGCATTGCAATAATTGAGAACGGTATCTACAATGGATTCGCCAATAACATGTTCACAGTGGTACTAAGCCTCGACATTGAAAAGGCATATGAGATGGTTTGGCGACGGCGTGTTATGGACATAATAACGAAACATGGAATTAAAGGCAACATAGCTAAGTTCGTGCATAACTTATTAAAGAACGTTTGATTAATGTCAGAATAAGAGGAGCCTTATCAGAGAGATATACGCTGACAAATGGAGTACCGCAGGGCTCAGTGCTTAGTGTGACCTTGTTTCTGTTGATAATAAATGAACTGCAGACCAAAATCAAACCTCCCGCGCTAGTAAGCATGTATGCGGATGACTGTAACATATGCATTACTGGAAAACATCTGTCCTCCATTGCAGTTATAGCGCAAAACATCTTAGACACCATCTTAGACACCATCCTCGAATTCTCCAATGAAGTTGGTCTAAAATTCTCCAAGACGAAATCCACATTCATTATTTTCTCCAGGAAGCGATCCACTGAGAAGACTCTATCCCTGAATATCGGTGAACACAAGATAAAACAATGTAAAACCTTAAAAGTCTTAGGCCTGATACTTGACGAAATATTATCCTGGATACCTCATATTAAAAGCCTGAAAGTGGAATGCACGAAAAGACTAAACTTGATGAAAATCATAAGTCATTCGGCGATAAGCATGTTACAGGAAGCTAATAATAAGAATATTAAAAGAATACTCGACCCTATCAATAACACTGGTGCCAGGCTTATATGCGGTGCATATAGAACAAGTCCGGTGATAAGCATGTTACAGGAAGCTAATTTACCACCCCTGGATAAAAGAAGAAGAAATCTAATTGTAGGATATATAATCAAAGTTACAGCTAACTGCAGCAACCCTGTGAACCAAATTTACCAGCTTACATACAGAAATAGGAAGCAATTATGTTTCAAAAAGAAACTACCAAAACCAATCACTGTACGGGCTATACAAATACTAAGCACAATGTCAGAAAAAATTCCCCCTCTTAAACCTATTAGTATCACTGACTATGCACCATGGACCATGCAGGACATTAAAGCTGAGGAGCTGATAAACAATCCTAAGAAGTCAAAAATTAACAATCAAGAGATAAGAGCCAGAATAGGACAAGAAATAGTCAAATATGAGAACTACAACAAAATATATACAGATGGCTCGAAAAGTAGCAACTTGGTGGGATGTGCCGCTGTAACGTCAACAAGAGTAATATCAACCAAACTGCCCGACAAGTACTCAGTCCTGTCCAGCGAATTATATGCCATCATCACAGCACTAGACTACATTCTCGAAGACAGTGAACGTAAATTTTGATAGTAACAGACTCCAAATTGGCTCTGTCGACTATTGGAAATGTCTTTTATTCAGGAAACTCGCTAGCTTTAGACATTGTTAGTAAGATAAGAAACTTGAACTTTAAAGGTAAAGATATAGTTTTTGGATGGATCCCGGCTCATGTGGGTATCAAGGAGAATGAGCTGGCAGACAGATCCGCAAAAGAGGCGTCACAACTTGATGAAAGAAGTAACCTCCCCATAATACCACAGGACTATCATGCCAATATCAAGAGAAAATTACAAGAATTGGACAGGCAGGAATGGAATAACAACGCCCGATGTAAATTAAGAAGTATATGTGAATACGATGATTATAATCCAGCCACATTCTTCTGCAGAGCTGACCAGGTTGTGTTAACTAGATGCAGAATACGTCACACCAAGCTCACATGCCCATCTGATCACAGGAAAACAGCTGTTACGTGTAATGTGTGTAATGTTTCTATGTATGTTAATCACCTATTTATGTGCCCAGGTTTGAGACTGACCGGACGAGACATGGTGTTGAGAACGACATGCCAAGTGTGCTGAAGGACAGAGAAAATGTAATCGGTTTCTCAATTTTCTGAAGACCATAAAATTGTATGGGACATATAAGACAAGTGTATAAACTTTAATAGTGTGATGTGAATGTTCCTATAAATGTCATAACTCCCATGTACAAAATATTAATGTGATTGTATAGATGTCGCTAATAACCTTTGCAGTTGATGCGACATAAAATAAAATAAATAAAAAAACAACTTTGATTTAAAAATACTGAGATACCCTATTCAGCGGTATCCTAAGCATGTGATTATGCTTCTTACGCAGTAATCAATCCTTGCCTCAACGATTTAAATAATTTAGTATAGATACGATCCAAATGCTGGCAGAGATTGGTAGGGTAAATTGCACTTACTACAAAATATGACCGTCTCCAAATTAAAAAAATAAATTAACAAAAGTACCCCGACAAGATGCTTACTTGCTTTCTCATGTGCTGTTGTTGATTCTCCAACCCTTAGACTTAAAAACCAGTACCTCCTCCGCACTTCAATGAATGCCTATGACACTACTAAATCACACGGAGAATCTTGATTGAGTTTGCCCCATCGATACTAAACTGTTATATTGTCTTGTCGTATCTCTTAATGTTGAGTAATGTTCTACTTCTACACATGAAAGAAATGAAAGTGCCGAAGGCTGAACGATGTAAAATTAATAAATTTGTTACTTTTTAAAAGATTGTCCGGGCGCTACAGATATTTAATCGAATAATGGTTTTTTGATCTATAAAATTACTTCCAAAGAACTCGGTAGTGGCACAACTGAAAATACATAAGCGACAATTGTGCGAAGCCTGTTTTCGTTACATGCGTTTCACCAACAGCCCCTACCTCTAAACCAATTTTAAAGACGTTTTACATTAACAGACGAACATTGTAATTTTCACGTCTGACTATGTTTTAAGAACTCAGAATATTCTATTCCATTCGTTATAACGGGTTTACGTAGAATTTCATGTACTGAAACATCACATTTATCCAAACCACACATTTTTAATCATCAGCGAAATTCAGAATAATTGCCATCAGATGCAACAAATAGATCAAATAAAAAAAAACTTAGCCCACAATGTTAATGGTGCACCGTCTTCCGCAATGTTCTTTTTTTTAACAAATCATCTCGTGGAGATCCGCAACGGATAAGCACGATCAAGCGCTCCGCCGAGCGGGAGTAACGGAGTCCCGCTGAAGGCCGCGCCGGGGCGGCCCTGGAGCCGAACGGGTCCGCCCTCCGCCCGAGACACCCCGCGCCACCCACGCGCAGGCGCCGGCGCGTGCGCTCGAGAGCCGCCCCCGCGCGCCTCTGGACCACTTTGCCCTCCCCCTCCCGCCCGGGCTAGCAGCAGCGCCTTCGCCCGCGACTCCCTCCAGACAACTGTAGCAAAGGCGATCGTTCGCTCACTGGCTGACTTGCTGACTTTTGACTGACTTTTTGACTGACTTTTGACTGACTTTTTGACTGACTTTTTGACTGACTTTTTGACTGACTTTTTGACTGACTTTTTGACTGACTTTTGACTGACTTTTTACTGTTGACTGACTCACTGACTCATTGTCTCATTGACTCAGTGACGGACTAACTGACCGACTCATTCCGGGCGCGTAAACAGCCACGGTCGTTATTCCCGTAAGTGTGGCGCATGTTTGTCCCCAGGAGGAGGCGGTGATCTTTCCTCTCTGAATAGTAGGATCCGGCGCCGACCTACCGTCGGCTAGCGTGGCTTTCCCCAACCAGGAATCTCCCAACAGCTTGGCACCGCCGTAGCCGAGACAAGCTCTAAGCTCCCCACCGGTCTCCCGGCATGTGTGTAAGTGTAGTGAATGCGAGTGACTAAGTGTGTGTGTGTGAGTGTAAGGGGTGAGGATAGGACAAGGAAGAGGAAGGAAAAATTACTTGCGGTCCATAGCTGGTTTGTTAAGATACTACTTCAGTATTCGCCTGGTGTTGATCGGAGAAATCACGAAAAAATACTGATCAGAGCAGCCGGCCACTCGAATTCTCCTTCAGTCAACGGTTGAACTCGATCCAGTTGCCTAGCTAGTGTCGAAAATCCGGCCACCGTTGGAACTCAATCCTAAGACATTTCGGTCAGAGGCATTGCAGTGACATAAATTGAAGCCCTGAGGCACCTCTTCTGGTGCAATCGTTTGCCTTTCATTTTCTTACCGTTACGTGTTCGTGGTTCGCAGATCCTAAAGGGACGTGCGCCTAACCCTATTCCGACTTCGGAAATTGATGTCACTACAGTGGCTCTGACCGGTAGGTCTTTGGTTCGAGTTCCGACGATGGAATGATTTTGGACAGTAGCCAGATAGTTAGCTCTATTTCAGCCCTGATCTGAGCGGTATATTTCCGTGGAGAATGATAGAGCAGTACTCTAACAAAAGAGCAGCGGACCACGTGAGATCTTTCCTTCCACTTTTTTTGTCCTTTCCTCATACCTTACTTATACACACCTACATCCACATACACTACATTACCACACATATGAAAACAGTAGAGTTTGTCCCGGCTGCGGCGGTGCTCCGCTGGTAGAAGATTCCGTTGTTGAGAAAAATTGCCGCAAGCCGACGGGTAGGTCGGCGCCGGATCTCGCCATCCTTCGGGGGAAGATCACCGGCACCACCCGCGATAAAAACATGCCCTATACTTACGGGAATAATGACCTTAGCAGTTGACCGGTAGCGGTAGCTCAGTGTATCAACTGATGTCACTGCAACGCTTCTGACCGCGAGGTCCTAGGTTCCAGTCCTGACGGCGGCAGGATTTTCGACACTAGCTTTTCAGCTAGGTCAATTCAGTCGCTGTCTGGAGGAGAATTCTAGCGGCCGGCTGCTCTGATCGGTAGTTTTCCGTGGTTTCTGCGATCAACACCAGGCGAATACCGGAGCAGTACCCTACAAAACGGGCCTTTGACCGCGCGCGATCTGCCCTTCCTCTTCCTTGTCATATCCTCTCCCCTTACACACACTTACACTAACAGGCACTACACTACCACATATTCCGGGAGACCGGTCGGGAGCTTAGAGCTTGTCCCGGCTGGGCGGTGCCCCGCTGGTGGGAGAGTCCTGCTTAGGGGGAACCCCACTAGTCGATAGTAGGTCGGCGCCGGATCTCTCCATCCAGCGGGGGAAAATCACCATATCCCGAGAAAAACATGCACTACACTAACGGGACTGGTGACCGAGGCAGTTGACGCGCCCGGAAACACGAAAAAATCAATCAATCAAAACCTTAGCTGTCGACGTGCCCGGAAACATCAGTCAATCTTCCGACTTCCGCCCTCTACGAGACGAGTTACGGCCGCCGATTTGCCTCTCGCTGGAACAAAGGCGAGCATTGGGCGACACAGGCAGACAGTCGCTGAACGTAGAGCGCGAAACTCACAGAAACCGGACAGGTATAATTGGGCGTATACGCGCTCATTCATGATGCAGTGAAATATGACACGCACAAACGACGGGTGGTGTCATATATCTCAAGCTTTTGTCCGCCCCTTGCAACTGACTATCAGGTAGCGGCTCGACTATTATGTTGCTGCACGGAAAACGGGGCATCGTTGTCCGAGCTCGGAAATACCGACACTTCTGCAGTTCTCTGAGCTTTCTATTCAACGGTAAAACCAAAAAGTAACTCAAAGATTTTCCAATCTCTTTCAGGTGTGATAACAAATAATTAAATTGTGTATTTCATTTTAATTTTGTGCGTTCATTTTATTTTATGTCATCATGGGGGCATGGTTTCTTAATCCTTGGAAAGCGTGAGGATGTTTTTCTTAGCGGAATGGCAATTACATTTGATGCTGCAGAGAGGCGTAGGAAATAGTTGTGGTTTAATGGATTTATGAACGATAGGGATTAATCGCGATGATATTGATTATTTCGGAAAAATCAGCGAGTGTTGGTGATTTTACGGAGACATTTATTTTGAAATGTATGAAAGCGATTGAGATTTGTAACCATATGCTGTAAACCATATTGGGAGGCGTAAGCTAAAGTAGGACGAATGTTAGGTTTCTTTAATAGAACGACATTTGTGAGTTTAAGTGACGATCTATTGAGTAACGGATGTTGTCAGATTGATTTCCCATAGGCCTTATTTATAACCGAGTTGATGTGTTACTTCCAAGTTAGGCGGCGGCCGAGATACACTCCAATATACTTGACTGGCTCTGTGGGCGGCTGCCAAGGAATGGAAGTTTGAGAAAGTGAGAAATGAGGTGTTCGGGATTTTTACAGCGTGTATATTGTTGCTGAAATTTTGACTAGGTTTAGTATAATCCGAATGTGAAGCTTTTGTGTTCCCAAGAAATATTTTAGCATAAAGTTGCTCTGAAAATTATGAGATGGAAAGACTCGTGGTGGTTTTATGATAATTGCAAAGACTGAAGACTGAAACCTGGTATCGTGTAAATAGGAATTTACGACTGACACGTGCCTTGCCTCTCACTAGACACCCAAACTTCTTACCAGCAGTCTGATCTTTCATTATCACATATTATGTGTCATTCCTCGTCACCGTAACGTACTTCACCTACCTATCCTTGCCAACTCGGATAGGCTAATGTGCTCTTTGTCAGGTTAAAGTCCGAAGTTTGCTTCGAAGCTGTTCCTACTTCGAACTTCCTCCACACATTTTACAAAACAATGAGTGCGTAATTCGGTTGTTATCCTAATTTGGAATTAAGCCGCAACTTATAAGCAAATTTCAATATTACTTTCGAATATTACATATTTTAGTAGTTTTCATTTGTTAAATAATACAAAAGATAATTTGCTACGTGGCAAAAAGCAATTCAGCGAAGGCAAGAAGAGAACTGAAAAAGGAAAACTAAGACATCGTAATTTATTGAAGAAAACATTAGCAAATTATATTTTAAATATTTCTTTTAAATATATCTTTTTGATGAGTAACTTAGACGCAGTCACAGACTGTATCTACAGTATTTTATTCTCAATCCATCTCAGCCGTTTTTAAATGTTCGACCTTGGTTGCCTTATGCCAGGGAACGTACTGGTGAACAGTTAGATAGTACCGGTAATCAGGAACGTGCAATAACTAAGACGCCATAGGTGCACCGCCTAGAAAGCGACCTTGCGAGCATCTCTGAAGGCGGAGAGTGTCCGTCCCTCTCTCACTTCGAGCTGCTCTTTCCGGAAAGGAATGTCTTCAGGCTTGGCTTCTGGGGCCTAGTCAACGGACGCCAAGCGATTGATGCCCTAATGCGTATGGTTCAATCGTACTCGAAGAGCATCAACTGTCACCGATACCTATCGTCTAGCAACACCAAATTGAACGACGGAGGGAAAGTTACCTAGTGGAATGCGATCGTTATAAAAGGGTCACAAGTGTCAAACAAAATTTTAGCGCATGCGCAATGAACGTTGTTTTCTGTGCAGATCACTTGCCACTCCATTTCGCGCTGCCTTGTGTCGGGGCCATGGTGGAAAGATATAGGTGGGCTACTCCGGCGCATCGATCGTCTGGGGAGCACCATTTTGCGTCGTTAGCCATGTCGCCGCAACAGGGGCACTTCAGTCGGTCCGGTGGCCGAGATTGCTAAGGCAGTAGAGTCGTAGTGATCTCGTACCGAAGGGTCGCGGGTTCCAGTCCCGCCTGCGGACATGGTTGTATTTGTGCTCGTCCTTTCACTCCTTATCATGACCATTTCGTTTCACCCTCATAGTTACCATAAAGGTAATGCCAATAGTAGTCGCTATGTCGCTAATGATCTAGCTGTTGATGCGACCTAAAAGAATAAAAAACAAACAAACGGGCACTTAGTTTAAAAACGCACCCCAATCGCAGGTTGCCATATTCCATGGACAGCGAGAAGTGTTGAGAAACATTTTGAAAGTGTCATAAAGTGACAAAATTTAACGAAAAGTAACAAGACGACAGTGTAATTCAAATAAAAGTTGCAATATTTAAAAAGATGCTTCATGTGTGTTTCAATGGCGTATAACAAGGTGATGATTTATGGTAACTAGCTGCATTTAAAATTCTCGCTAATATTGTGAGGAAACTGGTGTCTGAACCTCATTGGGTGAAGTCTGATACGATGTGCAAGAGACCCCTTTGGACGGGGCTCCGCCGGGGAAGGTTTGGCTTGCGACGTCGCCAATCCCATGCGAGGGCCTTCGTCCGTACGTCTCCACGGCGCCCACGCCCGCCGCTCGCTTTCGAAGCAGGAGAGGCAACTATGGGCAAATGTATCGATATGTGGTGCTAAACCAAACGCAAAGCTAGAGACCATCTTAACATTTTAGTTGCGGGCGCGGGGGAGCTCGCGGGCGCGGGGGTGGGCGCCGCGGTGGATGCGTGCGCGGGGGCGAGTGCGGGCGCGAGTGTGGGCGCGAGTGCGGGGGCGGGTGGGTGGAGGTGGGAGCGGGAGTTGGGGATGGGCGGTGTCGGCTGACCGCCGCTTAGGCGCGGCGCCTCATTGCATCCAGGGGCTCGCTGGCGCAACCTCAAAACAATACGGCGCAAGTGGCGCACGCAGCCGAGCGGGACGCTGCAGCGGGGCGTCGCCTTGGAGTTTTTCTAGGCCCCGCGATGCACCCGGTCCCTGGCGGCAGCGCTCCGCAGCTTCAGCTTTGCGCACGGCCGTACCATTGCCCAGCACACACTTGCACAACGCAGTGCTATTTTATTTTGACATTCCGTCACTCATGCGGCCATTCGTAACACGGGTGCTCGCGCATTGGACTCCGTTCAACACACGGAATGTAAAGTTTTCTTTTCTTTTTATTAAAATCATTAATACACTTTTCTACTATATCTTTCTAATTGAATACACTACGAAAAGAAACAATAAATAAATACAAAACATTTTTGAAGCTTCTATTATATTTCCGATAAGGCGCGTCCACACGATGCGTTTTTTCTGTGCGTCACGGGAATAAAATTGCATGCGCAAAGTTGAAAGCGAACGTTCAACACAGCGCACGTGCGCTACCCTGTCCACACGGTGCAACTGTGCGGTGCGTCAGTTCTGTTCAATGGATCCAGCAATTTGCGCGGCAATTTCGGCAGCTTATTTTATAATAAGTCGGAAGAAGAGAAAAAAGAGGCGCATGTGGATGAGAGAGTACTTCATGCAAGGAAAACACAGCATTATTCGTGATTTGCGAAGCGACCGTGATTTATTTAAAAACTTTACGAGAATGTCTCCTGACGATTTCTCTTTTTTATTGGAACTTTTGAGGGGACGTATTTCAAGACAAAATACGGTGATGAGGAGTGCAATACCAGCAGAAATAAGACTAGCAATTACTCTGCGTTACCTTGCTACTGGTGACTCTTACACCAGCCTAAGTTTTATGTTTCATGTTTCGAAACAAAGCATTTCAGAAATAATTCCTGAAACTGCAAGATGCATCAAGGACGTTCTTGGGGACTACGTAAAGGTAAGCAGTTTTTTCTGAAACTATTCTTTATCATCTTGCATGTTAAATACATAATCATGATCCAGACTGGATATGATGGTGGAGGTGGAGGGTGGTGGTGAGGAGGATTGAGGCACGGAACTAATTGTTATAAATAAATACATATAGGTAGGCTGTTTTTTGTAAAACTTTTCTTTATTGTATTACATTTTAAATATATAATCATGATCTGGAATGGTCACAATGGTGGAAGAGGAGGAGGAGGAGGGGGGTGAGGAGGAGAAGGATTGGGGCAAGGAAATAATTGGAACTGCAGGATGCGGGGTGGAGGAGGTGGAGGAGGAGGTTGTGGTTTGGGGGACACAAACCAAGTTCGCTGCACTTAAATTTTCTTCGCTTAGCTCTATATTTGTAATTGTTTTTAATAGCTCTAATTGTGCTATTTTCCGTAGTCTTTCACTATTTAAATTTTCAATTTTTTGGGCTATTAATTCACCAAAACTGGAATATTCATTCCTTCGTTGCATCACTGAAAATGCCTGATTCATAATTTTGAATGCATGCTCTTCCTTTTCATCATTCGTCCTCTTCTTGGACCTGCGCTGGGGGGTGGGAGTGGATGACACTATGACAGGGCTTGGTTGACTGTCAGGCGACAGTATGTCTTCTGTCCCATCTGTCATGTCTTCAGTTTCTAAAACTACCTGCAAAAATTAAGAAAATTTTATTTTTCAGATACCAGCTAATGAAGAAGAATGGGAAAAAATATCTGAAGATTTCAACAGGAAATGGAATTTCCCCAATTGTATTGGGGCTGTTGATGGAAAGCACGTTACCATACAGTGCCCTGATAACAGTGGAAGCACGTTTTTTAATTATAAAGGCCATTTTAGCATTGTCCTCATGGGAGTGGTAGATGCCAATTATTGTTTTACTTACTGCAATGTTGGCTGCCAAGGTAGAATTTCAGATGGTGGGGTTTTTAAAAATACAGAGTTCAGTATGAAGCTCTTCAGTAATGAATTGAAATTGCCTCAACCAAACCCCTTCAGGGCGAATTACCCAGTATCCCCTGTTTTGGTAGCAGATGATGCCTTTCCCCTATCCCCAAATATAATGAAGCCATTTAAAGTGGATTTAAATAAAGGGTCTCCCAAGAGAGTATTTAATTATAGGCTTAGCCGAGCACGACGCATTGTCGAAAATTCTTTTGGCTTAATGGCATCGGTATTCAGAGTTTTAGGAAGCCCATGGAGTTAAAAGTTGAAAATATAATAGATGTTACACTTTGTTGCATTTATCTGCACAATTTTTTAAGAAAAAGTGTCTCATCAAGAAGCAGATATGCTCCTTTCGGTGTTCTTGACTCTGAGGATGTCAATAGCAGAGATATTATATTGGGGTCATGGAGGCAGGTGACAGCCAATGACACTGGTCTGAGACCTCTAGTGAATATTGCAAGGAGACCATCAGTCCATGCTACTAATGTTAGAGAGGAATATGTGGAGTATTTCATGTCAGATATGGGATCAGTGCCCTGGCAACATAAATACCTTACCTAAGTTTATGTAAATTGTTTTATTTAATCTTTATAGATCACACACTTGTCAATAAAATGATACTCACCTCCAGAGTTGTTGGATTTATTTCTCCTACTGAATCCTTTGTCACACCAGGACAAGACACATCCTTTAAAAACATAAGTGGCTCAAATGCGAACCACTTGGATACATATACATCATTTCCTCCACTCCCACTTCTTCTTTTAGATACTTTGTCAAATTCCTTGCTAAAATAGGAGCGGAGGCTTTTTATTTTATTCTTAATGTTAGGAATTTGACAATTGTACTTGGATGTCAACTGGCTCAATGCATCTGCAACATGATAAATAATATTAATTTTTGAATATGTGAATAATTTGATAATTTTCAGTTTACTTTTACAATCTTACCTCCCCTCAATTGCTTATTGCAATAATCTTTTTTGGTGGAATTCCATAGAACTTCCTTCTCCCTATAATCCTCAATGAACTGAAGGGTAAGTTCGTTGCTTTCTAGAGACATTCTGAAATTACAAAACCTTGATTTTAAAAAATTTTAAAAATTTTCCTTAAAAATAAATTAAAAATTTAGGGAATTAAATTAAACACAAAAAAAAAACAAAATAAGAATGCAGTACAACTAAGTCTCCTCTTCTCACTGCAACACCGAACTAAACATGGAAATAACCACATGTTCATTTTTACTAGTTTCCATAGCTTCTTAAATAAATATGTATTGAAAATTGATATTAAACTCTGCACATTCTGTTAGAATATTATTATTAAAATTTATATTACCATAAATATATAATAAAAGAATAATCTGCACTAAAATCGCAAATACGGACACCAGGACACCACACAGAAGGACTCGCACAACTACTCAAAGAACTCTGCACGGCTCTGTATTCCGGATGACTTCGCTATGAAATACGCATTCTTTGGAGAAAGCGCACGAGAAAGACGAACGAGATTCCCATCAGCTCTGGGAATGCTTGCGCTATTGCATGCGATGAACAGCTCCATCGGATAAGCGAGGAGAAGCCGAAAATCGCCGGCTAGCATGCGTTGGACGCATGCGCAAAATTGAACGAAAAGACGCATCGTGTGGACGCGCCTTTAGTCGCACGGCCATTTGTAGAACGAATACTCGCGTGTTGGACTACGCCCAACCCCTCCATTAATTTGTTTTCTACATCTTCCAGTATTTACGTTTTTACAAAGAGAAAAAAATTCAAACATTAAACTCTCTCAATTAAAGAAAAAAATTTTTTTATCAAGGATTCAAGAACACCGTTTCATACGCAGTGAAAAGTATGAACACAGTTTCATACGCATGTTGATTCTGGCAAACAGGCACAACGATTTTACATCAGGGTATGGCGACACAGTGCATAACATAGAAAAAAATTGTATTGATACCCTTCTCAGACACCGTTAGAGCGATAGAAGCTTTGTTTTTATTCGTGGAAGGCTAACATTCTTTTTATTAGAAAATAACTTTTGTTTGACTATCCAGAGCGCGAGTGACGGAGTGTTAAACTTAATCTAGCAGTAGTGCACACTTTTTCGAATTATTGGAAAAAGCTATAGTCATTACAATATTGCAAATTCTACCCAACTAATTCTTCAGCTATCTGTTGGAAATCTCCGAATCAAACGAAACGCGCGAGTTTTAAAAAAATGCATATCTTTAATATCATGAAAATTCACAAGTTTACATAAAAGTTAAATTCTGTCATTGAGCTCGTTATCACTATATTGTGATCTTCGCTTAGAAAAAGTTGAAGAAACAAATAAATTACCTCACGTGTAATGTGAACTTGCGCGCTAAGAATCACGATATAAGAGACGCTTCTCATATTGCAGAATTCAGTGACGAAAGAAGTCCACTTCAAAACTGTAATGGATTTTTACTGCTGCGGTGACAAACTCGTTATAACTCAAAATTAGGAGAAAACTACTAATATGTACAAAAGTGTTCATAAAATGATTCAGAGATTATTTGTGTAATAGACGGCATTATGAAATAAATATTTTGCTTCAATATTGCAGGAGAAAACAAATTCAAAACACTGAATTTCTCATTTTAGAAATTCCAAAGGTTTTAATGAAAATCGAACCTATTTCACGTTATTATGAAAATTTTGATTTAATCCTGTAAAAATAAAGAAAAAATTGTAACATTTTTTTTTTTTTGAGAAAAAATTTTAAGAGGATTTATTTGCGTTTCGTGAAATGGAGACACAGTCGCGTTTCAGTGAGACAGCGGGCTCACCAAGGAAGGGGTTCGACGATTGTGGTTGCAGCCTTCCCTTTCTCCTGCGAGCAGCCTTCAACCGCGTTGGCTAATTTTTATTAAAGACGGCGATAAACTGTTCAATGACTCATTTTTCTCCGAATGAAAGGATCTCTTGACCTCAAGTCACTTATCACGAAAACATGTTAACTCTATACAATATGCATTGACCTTTCCAGAAAGATATGACATATTCCTCCGTATAGTATTGAATCAATGTTGTAGTAACTTCATAGGAAACGAGAGTTGCGAAAGAAACCCCTGTAATATAGAAGTAACAGATTTGAAACAATGGGCGTTTTAGGGCGGGTCGTGACCTCAATGCGAAGTTCACTTTAATCCAGAGTGGATCTTAAAAAATGTGGCAGGATGGCTCTGATGTCTTCGTCATTGAACCCTACAGTTGATGTCACGTTGTTTAGTGCATTTAGCACTATCCAAAAAGTGCAACTAAAAATTTTTGACCATTTTTTAGAAAATCTGGTTTTTAAAATTCCACGCGAAATTATACGAAAACTACTAGTATTTTGAAAAATTATACATGTCATTTATTAAAAAAATAGGAAGAACAAATTTCATTTGAAGAAAAAATCTACCTTCAATACTGTTGTTATACGAAAAAGCAGACAAAATATTCCGTTCGCCATTTTATATGCGTACTTTCCTCTATCTGATAAATAAAAATTAATCTAAAACTTTGCAGCCGTTTTTGAGAAAATATTAAAAATGTTCTTGAGGCTTCACATAAAGAACCCCCCAAATTAAAATGACTATTTCAAATTCCAGGTGTGCGACATTAGACAGTATCAATCAGGAATAACAATTTTGATGAAAATTCTCCATAGAGTTTAGCCACTAGCGTTGTTCACAGGCAAACAGGCAGACTGACGGACGGAGGGACGTACGATTTGAAAAAAACACTTTTTCGATATCAGGGGACCCTAAAACGTGTATTTCCGTTGAAATGTCGAAATTGACTTCCCCAGTATTACACAACTTTCTCTTATTACTCCGTACATTCATAGTATTACTCCGTATATACGAGAAAGTAAAAATGGAATAGGTTCTGCTGTAAACGAATTTTTTATATCAACGACCCACAAAACGTAGATTCTGATTAGAAAAGCGTATTAGAGGAAATAATTTACTACGATTAGGAACAAGAATTATCTACTTCTCAGAATTATCTACTATACGAATTTTTTGTGCACGAAAAATCGCATTTTTTCACTGCAGCATTATATTTTCCAATACTACAGATGTAATATGCGAGAAATTAAAATAAGCTTCGTGGGCGATCGTTTGCTTGCTTTTAATTTTTATCTTCTTCTTCTTAGTCGTTTGGTTCACCCTCAGGTGGATCTTACGGCGCCTAACGTCTTCCGCGCTTCTCTATTGTTCCAAATCCCAGGAGGTATTTGCCATCCAGCCATTGTCTTTTTGTTGTCTCTCCAACCAGGTCGCGGCCGGCCTCTTTTCCTTCTTTCTTGCGGTTCCAATCCAAAAGCTTCTTTGAAAGTCTATTGCTCTGCATGTGTCCAAACCATATCAGTTGTTTCCTTTCAATTTCGTGCAGTATAACCTGCTTCAGGCCCATCATTTCTTTAATTCTTTCATTTCGTATTTTCTCTCTTCTTGAGATGCCAGCGGATCTTCTAAGAAAGTTCATTTCCATGACCCTCAACTTTGTTCTCATTTGTTCTGAGAGTTGCCTTATCTCCGCACCATGCAATACAACGCTTTGGATTATTACTCATAATAATCATTAGTTTTGTTCCTTTACTTATATTCTTGTCCCATAGGATAGAATTCAGGGTACCGATGAGTTTTCTGCCTTGTGCAACCCGGTTCCAAAATCTCGGCCTCATTAAGCCCCTGCTTCACAATTTTTACCCCTAAATATTTCAGTTCTTCAGTTTTCTTAATTTTGTATCCTGTGTCCATAGTTATGTAATCGTTATTACTATTGAATGCCCAGTACATTGTTTTATCTAAGTTGAGTGTCAGGCCCCACTTTGCGTATTCATCTCTTATTCTTATCAGCATAAATTCTGTATCATCTTGGTTGTGCGCCACAATTACCTGGTCATCAGCGAACTGTAAAGTACACCGGGAGCGGTAGCTCAGTGCATCAACTGATGCCACCGCAGCGCCACTGACCGGGAGGTCCTAGGTTCCCACTCCCACAGTGGCAGTATTTTCCACACTAGCTTTTCAGCTAGGTCGAATTCAATCGCTGTCTGGAGGAGAATTCTAGCGGCCGGCTGCTGTGATCGGTAGTTTTCCGTGGTTTCTTCGATCAACACCAGGCGAATGCCGGAGCAGTACCCTACCAAACGGGCCACGGACCGCGCTATCTTTCTTTCTCTTCCTTGTCCTATCCTCTCCCCTTACACACACTTACACTAACATGCACTACACTACCACATATTCCGGGAGATCGGTCGGGAACTTAGAGCTTGTCCCGGCTGGGGCGGTGCCCCGCTGGTGGGAGAGTCCTGGTTATGGGGAAACCCCACTAGCCGACGGTAGGTCGGCGCTGGATCTCGCCATCCAGCGGGGAACGATCACCTCGCATATCCCGAGAAAAAAACGTGCACTACACTAACTAGACTAATGACCAAAGCAGTTGACGTGCCCGGAAACACGAAAAAATCAATCAATCAATCTGTGAAGTGCAGAGAGTTAAGTACATATCCAACGGTATTACCATTCTCGCACAACTCCTTTTCCTTTTTTGCAGGACCTTATTCACATAGATTTTGAACAGTGTCGGTAAAATGCAGTATCCTTATCTTAGGCCTTTTGTTATTGGAAATGATTCTTTCAAGTGATTTCCCACTTTCACTATTTCTGCTTGCTCAGGTACAATTCTTTCACTTCAGCAATGAGTGTACTATTCATATTTAGACTCGCAGTACCTCCCATAATTTCTCTACTGGCACATTGTCATATGCTTGTGCGATATCGAGAAGGCGATGAGTAATTCTCTCCCCGTTTGCCACTTCTTTTGCATTACCTGTGATAAACAGAATAAATTATCAATGCAGGAGCGCCCTGCTCGAAAGCCATTTGTTCTTTTTCTTCATCACATTCCTTTTCTAATGATTTCTCAATATCATCCCATATATCTTACTAAATGTATTAGCTACTGCTTTCCCCTGTAATTCTGCAATGTCTTTCCTCCTTCCTTCCTTTCTTATGGACAGGCGAGATGTGTATTACTTTCAACTCATTTGGTACATCTTCGATATTTATGCACTTATCCATTAATAATTGTATCATTCGCATTAGTTTTGGGTTTTTTTAGCAGCTCGTCTGGGATATTTCCAGGTCCTGTGACTTTTCCACTTTTTAGTTATTTTACGCTCTTCTCTACTTCTTCGATTGTTATTTTTATGTAACAATACCCAATTTATTTCCAAACTTCACTTGTTTTCTTCCTACCTATATACATTTCTATTTCTTGCATATCCCTTCCCAAGACTTTGTTTTTCCTTTCTTATCAGATTTCCTACTCTTCTCCGTGGACTATGTAATCGTATTTGTCTTTGTCTTCATAGGCACTTAACCACTTTTCAAATATATGTTTCTTTACTTTAATCTCATTTATCAACTCATTAATCCAGTATTTAGTCTTTTTGTTTCTTCTTTTGGCCGCTTCTCCTAACGCTTCTTTAGCAGTCTGATGGAGGCATTTTTTTAAGTGTTCATATATGTCAGTATTTGTTTGTTCCGTACTTTGATTTAATAAGTTATCTAACCTATTTTGATAGAGATAACTATGTTCCAGTCCTTCCAAGTTATATTTTATTTCTTGTTCGCTTTCTTTCTTTCCTAAATCCCTAGAATTCTCTTTACGATGCTTCCTGGGAGGGAATATTCCACCTCTGTTAATGGTCAATTTCTGCAAGTTTTTCAGGAATACGTGGAAGGGAATTTGTTTGGATTCGGTTGGTTGTGTCAGATTTTGGTCGAGGTTAAGTACATTGAATGTGGGAATTTGTGGTACGGAGAAATACAAGTTGGAGGCGAGGTACTTGATATGATTGGCAATGGTTTCGATGGATAGTTCTTTGTGGAATCGGTCGTTGGTGACAAACCAAGGGGCGTTGGTTATCCTGAGGAATTGGTTTTGGAATTTAGTTTTGGAAGATTTATATTCTGTTAATAGTTTTTGCGGCATTAATCCAGATGGGGCGGGCTTGCTCGCCGTGAGGATGGAGAGAGAGAGAGTGGTGCGCCGAGGCAGGAAAGGGCCCCGGGCAGCGTCCCGGACGAGAGAGTGGTGAGGCGGCGCCGAAGGAAATTGGCTCGTAGTTGCCATTCGCCCACTAACGCGGCTTCCGGCCGTTCAAACTGCGAAGCGAAATTCAGCCAGCCCAGGCGGTCTTTTTAGCGTGGCAATAGCCTTGCAGATGAATTACTGTATGACCTACCTACATGATAAATGAAGAGCAGTGAAGGGAACGGCAAGCAGAAAAAGTCATTTCAATGTCAGGGTGAAGGGAATTATCGCGATCGCTGTGTAGGAATACATTCAGAAAGGATTTAGTCTTGAAGATCTTCTTTTTCAGAAATACCTTATTTTGTTCATTGGTGTAAGCACCGCTTAGTTTTTAGGATGAACATTTCGAAAAACGTATGCACTTGGTATTTTATTCGTTGCAATAATGTTGTATAGAAACTGCTAATATCCTGTAACGTTAACTGACAGTAGATCCTAAGAAAATTGAAGGCAGTGTGTCGGAAATAAAAATATCTATTCATTTGTAATATTGTTTGGAAAATTATGGATCAGTTCTGAAAAATTATTTGTAACTTGTAACTGGGACGAAATGTATAAAAAATATCTCAGATAGGCAACTTGATTAAAAAATCTTCACTTCAACGTGAAACCCTATCGTTGGTTTGAAAGCGTTTTCTTACAGAAGCCCTTTCCTCATTATTTCTCATCAATAGTAGGTGCAGCATTTCAAAGGCATTTGTCTCATTCCTTTTCATCGCTTACAAAGAATACTCTCTGTAATATTAACAAATCTGCAAGAAAGATATTTGAATCAGTAATTTCGGGAAAGGCATGAATCACTGAAACGAATATTTGGGACCATGGTTGTTTGAATATTTGGCTTGAGTCTCCGTCACTGAATAAGTACATTTCTTTAAAGTTTTCTGAATCTTTTAAAATTTATCAAGAATTAATGAAATCTTTGGGGAACTATCTAGCAAGTGTTTTATGATTCTGATACAAGTTTTCTATGTAGTGACCAAATTCTGAATATTAATTGTCTGTTTTAAAAAATCCTGCACGGGGATGGAGGGTAAAAAGTACCTGCATGTAATCAAAAGCAATTCTTAACATCGTCTTACCCCTTCTACAATAAACCAACTGATTTTGTGTAGTGAATAGCTGATCTTCACTTGACAACACACAGAGGTTCCAACAGTTGGCAGGCAAATAGGCAAGGCAATGGCTCCTCAGAGCAAGATAGGCAAGTACTATTTTTAAAATAAATCAGTAGTATAATTTTGATATCTTTTATATAAATCGTGTTACAAACCGCACATTTTCCCCTTTCAAGGGATTGTCGACTGGATTGCCTTTTCGCATTCAACGCTATTTTTTATTTCTTTTTAGACCAATGTAAGAAATTGTACTGAAGAGTGACATTGCACAACTTGAAAGAACTGCCGGAACTAAGTATCTCGGTAGCCCTGACAAAGGGAGGCTGAACTTGTGTTGTCTGGTCACGAATATACAAGTAATGGACGGGTTTCCCGACCTCAGAGGTATACCCTTCGCGGATAAAAGCTGTCTGTTCTGCGGTTTCTTGCTGTCACCTTTTAGGTTGAATGCCCAGCATTAACTACCAAGTTGTTAGCGAAGTGGCATGCCAAAAAATTTGCTTAGCCAATGTACTAATACAGTAAACCCTCATTAACACGAATTCCAAGGGACCGAAATAATCGGAGTTCGTGTTATAAAAAAATCGTGTTATCCGAGTATTATAAATGTTCATAGAATTGTAATCCCTTGCCGGGACCGCAGGTTTTTTCGTGTTACAGCGAAACTCACATTAAGTAAATTACAGTGAAACTCATATTAAGTGTAAAGGAGGGTTTACTGTAGCAAAAAAATTGAATAATGACAATAAAATAAATAGCAGTTATTTCTATTTAATAATATTTATTATATTAAATAATCATTACTAACTTCTAAGAGGTGAGGTGGTTTCTGGAAACCTTTCATGTAGTGGAATCACATTACTGCAGTTGATTGTAGATTGTAAGAACAAGGTATGTTCTTGAAATTAGAGATTTCTATGTTACTAATTTCCGCAGAATTTGAAAGGGTACCATGCATTTTTCGACCTTTCGAGAGGTGTTTGTAGTTTCGTTAGATACCCAGAAAGATAAAAAAAATAAAGAATATAAACAAGGAATCTGTTTAGATTTTCACTGAAAAATTGAAATTTTTGATAATGTAATATACTATTTTCGTATGACTTCGATATGCCTTTTCTCATACTGCATATTCGGATGGGTTTTTCATACTCATACTTATGACACAGCTGACGTCATGCGCCAGCTTCAAGGAAGAGGCTGACCGCCATTAAACATTGCTATTCATTTTTTATTCTTGATATGAAAAAACTTTTGTTTATACAAGTTGATTTAGAATTATATAAGAATTGAATAAGAGTTGCGATACACTACTATGTTACTCAGGACTATGTTTTTCTCACGACAATTTTTGTAAATTTATTTTACTTATTGCAATGAAATAGGAGAGTATTTTGTTTGTTGCTCTTGACCAGTTTGACTGCTGCTTTTTGGAAAATCATTTTATGTGTTTTTAGCACCATATTTGCTCTGCTGCATGCAACTAGTTAGAGTTAATTAAAATAATATTTTTTAAAAAATATTTTTCTATTTCATATGTGCTTTCGAATATTTAATTTTAATCAGTGTAGCAATGTAAATTTTGTTCGTAATCTACAGGCCTGATGAGAGAACAATAAAGTTCAGAAATGTCGGCAAACTAAAGGAATTTAGTTACTGATCACATCTATTTATAAAATTTAAAAGAATTTGGCGGCCGTGAATTCAGAAAAATGTATTTCATTATCGTAGTAATATCTTTAAGCAAACATTTATTTATTTATTTATTAATAAATACCATGTTCTCGAAATTATTCAATTTCAACCATGGAATGAAAATACATTGTTACACTTTTAGTCCTTTTAAAATAACCGAATTTCAAAATACCCCTAGTTTTCTCTAAAAATTATGTCTGAAAGTGCACGTTTTCGCAAGCGATTTTCTTTTTTACAGCCTGGTACCAAATCGAAAGTCGGATTACACGATTACGTAAGAGTTTTAAGGCCAGCGACATAAATGTCAGCCCTCTGCCGATTGATCCTTCAGGGAAAAGTTGCGCTGCAGTGCGAGTTAGCGACGAGGGAGGGGAGGAGTTGAAAGTCATCGTTCACACCTACTGCCCAAAGCACCATCAGTTCATTTCACAAGGAAAATTCATATTTCATATGGTTCTAGAATTTAATTGCTCCTTGCAGACAAATTCACCTTGGAACAGCAGTTATCCTATTTTAATTTAATATATTATGTCTTTTTTGACAAAATATTATTAAATTACTCATTCAAATATTTTCTGTGTATAAGAGTTACGTTGTTACATTCGATAAAATTAAATAGTTGATAGTTATAAAGTTATAACACATGAATGCAATGCAGCTGTACTGAATTTCTAATATTTAATTTCAGAGACTAGAACATTAGTTAAATTATGCGTTTCAGTATTAAGTAACAGTAACTTCGGATCAAAGATTACTTAAAAATGATATTCACCAACAGGGAGTGTAAATACATATTATTACAGCTACGGCTTGTGGGAGGAAACTTGTAAAAATATGTCCGTTTACTACATTAAAATCCTGAGAGCCTTTGGCCCAATGGCTTTTTGTCGCCACTCGATTATTAAAACCCTTATAACGCCGTTGGTGTCTAAATAAATATTGTTATATAGTTAATATTACACTATAAATTAAGGTTCAATTTACCTAGCAAAGAATATTTAACTCGTGAAGGAGTTCGAAATGGAACGATCACCTGACGGAGAGATATAGGTATTAATCAAACTTTTTCGAAAGTATTTTTAGAATGGACCCAAGGTTATATTTTAGTGTTCCTGGGAAAATCCAAGCGAAATAACACCAATTTTTGTTTCAGCAATTTAAGGTTCATATGCATTCCTGACAAAGGCTCTTCCTTTGCGATAAATGAATAGGTACGCATCAGAGGAGTGAAAGCTTTTCTCTAGAAATGTGTTGCACACATTTCACTGTTGTTGCATTATTCATGGAATTCACTTTTTCATGACGTGTATTGAATGCCTATGGAAGCATTCAGAATATCCAAAGATAAGAGGCGTTACTGAATGATTACGAAATACAAGGAAGTGTAAGGGCGTGCCAATAAAAGCAAGAGTGAGGAGGACATGCACCGGGAGAATATATTCCCCTCTCGTAGGCCAGCAGAAAAAATGCCCTTTTCATAGGACTTCCACCGTAATCTGTATTACTGATTTCGTATATACGCATAATTTAAACTAAGCAGCATCTTACCATGTTATACTTGACAATGGTTTTGATAGGTACCCAGAAAAACTGAAAAAATTCAATATCAACGAAATAATATTTTATTATCTTAATCTGCAATTTCTCTAACCCGCGACGAAGAACATGGACAACATGGATAAGAGCAAAAATGTATTGCCTTTTTATCGTTGAGAATAGATTTTATTACATGGGAGCTTTTGTTTTTCAAAATTTAAGTAGTATATATCTTAGAGTAAGGATCACAGAATTTTGAAAATGTGCACACAATTCACTTTTCCCCATAGCACGTCATACGCAGTTTTTAACTGTTTTTTGACGTAAAATAAATAAATAAATAAGAAGAAAGAATCTTTAGTATTCACGTCTGCTGTTTCAAAGCAGCCGATTTTGCAGCTCCCGGACCAGATTTTCTCCTCCTGTTTTCGCAACTGCATGTTTGCTGCTAAGGACCACTAGTTTTATGCTAATACCAATCTTATTAGTTAGTGTAGTCAAAAGTGCAACGCATTAAATAGGTGTTCAAAAATGCATCTACCATGTGTGGTGTGAAGCATAAACATTAGGTGCATATCATACTTTTAGCCCACACTTCTTTTAGGTTATATTGACCATTATTGAATCAAAACGTGCAAAACATCAGCCCTTTTAATTCATTTTGGAAAGTGGTTTCAGGCATACTCGCGAAAATACAGGATAGTTAAGAGATAGTAACGTAGGTAGTGAAGCAAAGTGAAGTGATACCACGCGAGGAGAAAACCTCAAACTTCGAAAACTCTAAATAAACGTATTTTATTTTAGTTCAGAGATGGTGGTTTGCTTGAAATTAAGTATTTTTAACAAAAAAAAGTTAGGCTTAAAATGTGTTTCTAAGTGACAAGCTTAATCAAGAATCATGTCAACGTTTCTCTTAGAGTCACCGACTAAAATCAATGAAAGCCAGTAAAGACCTTCACCTAATGTACGTTCATTCACATGGTATCTCAATCTAACTGCAAGAGCTAAGGATTAGTCCCGCACAATTTGCTTTCCGCGATATGCAATCGTGAGCTCACTGCAACGCAATGGACGGTGTCTCCGGCAGCGCAGCGCAGCGCGGCGGCGGAAGGCCAAACAATGGAACGCCGACGGCGCCAGCGACGCGAGACCGCAGCCACCTGCGCCAACACGCAGAGCTGGAGCCCGCGCACCTGCCAGCGCGCACTCCCCGCACGCACGCGCACGCCGGCATTTTTTTAAACAGATGAAAGCATATGGACAAATGGAACGTGCCGAATGGACACATGTCATGTACTCTATGTGCAGGAACACAATTCCACGCGTTCGCGTTCCTGACGCCGGCAGGATTTTCGACACTAGCTTTCCAGCTAGGTCGAATTCAGTCGCTGTCTGGAGGAGAGTTCTAACGGCCGGCTGCTCTGATCGGTAGTTTGCCGTGGTTTCTCCGATCAACACCAGGCGAATGCCGGAGCAGTACCAAACGGGCAACGGGCCACGGAACGCGCGCGATCTTCCTTCCTCTTCCTTGTCCTGTCCTCTCCTCTTACACACACACACACACACACACACACACACACACACACTTACACTAACATGCACTACACTATCACATATTCCGGGAGACCGGTCGGGAACTTAGAGCTTGTCCCGACTGGTGCGGTGGCCTGCTGGTGGGAGAGTCCTAGTTAGGGGGAAACCCCACTAGTCGACGGTAGGTCGGCGCCGGATCTCGCCATTCTGCGGGGGAAGATCACCGCCATCTCTCGAGAAAAAATGCACTACACTAACGGGACTAATGACCAAAGCAGTTGACGCGCCCGGAAACACGAAAAAATCAATCAATCAACCACGCGTTCTCGTACCGGTCGGGGACTTGGAACTTGTCCTGGCTGGGGCGGTGCCTCGCTGATGGGAGATAACTGGTTGGGGAAAACCGTTAGCAGACGGTAGGTCGGATCTGTTCACCTAGCGAGGGAAGACCACAGTCACCTCGCGAGCAAAAACACGCACTACACTTACGAGAATAATGACGCGCCCGGAATCACTAACAATCAATCACACGTTCTCATGCGTATATAAGTTAGGTGTGTCAGTAGAATGTCCGTAAAATATTGTAATACCCAACTTTAAATGTAAGAATAAAATATTTATGCACCAAGGGCGTTTAAGGTTTCAAATGATCGAGCGGGGACAAAAAGCCCGAAGGCCGTTGGCCCGAGGGCTTTTTGTCGCCGTTCGAACATTAGAAACAGTTCAAGTACGCGCCACATACAAGATTTTGTTTTTTATCTAATTTCAGTGATCCAGATTTCTTTTTTTCTAATTAACTAATGTTAACTTGAATCGGTTTGTCTTTTATGTTTTCTCTCGTAATTCACTCTATAAGAGATCACGGAATATCATTCAACTATTTTCATACTTCTCACCTAAACACGATTTTCTCGATCCGGGTAAGATACTCGTGTATATTGAGCTCCATACGGATAAAAACAAACAAAAACGTGTCATTAAAATAAAAAAGCATTTTATAACCCAACAGCTGTTGTAGCATAAAATACAACTGCTGTTAGATTTTATAATCTAACAGCTGTTGGATTATAACAGCTGAAGACTCCAATTCATTAGAGAGGTTAAGATTCGTATGTGCCTGCATGTTCCATTTTACACAGGTTTACAGAAAAGCGCTTTTTGCATTGGCCAAAAAAAACACTATTGTTTGAAGTACATGGTGACTATAGCATTTGTGGAGAGTACCTTATAAAGCGTGATGATCATTCCACAAACGTTTATAAATAGAAAACACACATATAACTCCTACCACTATGAACCTCTTCTCTCGATTTATTTAAGAATAAATCAAATAGTAACGTTGTAAATTGATTGCACGGAAGATTATTTTATGTTAATCGTGGCGACCGAAGGCTGAATCGTCGCTGTTGACCTGGAAATACAGTGTTGAAGCGCATCAAGTGAACGGTATTTTTTAAAAACAGGTATTTTATAAGACCCAACTACTTTAAAAAGAACAAGTGTTCGAATCACCGCCATGAGTACAGCGCAATCCGTACATGTTTCATGAATGCACGTATTAGAGCATCTTATCAAAATGTAATCATCCTGGTTGCAGGCCAAACAAGGTAAAACACTGCGGCGGCGGGAACCGTTTTTATTTTTTTATTTGTTTGCTTAACGTCAGCAACAGTTAAAAACTGCATGACTATGGGGATAAGTGTGTTCTGTGCACTTTTTCTTAAATGCTGGGATCCCTAGCCTAACCCATACACAATGTGAAGTCTGAATACCGAAGAAAATGAGCATTTTGTCAAGAAGAAAATTGAGAAGAATACGACAATTGATTTCCCGACTTGCAAAAACTCTCTAATAATTTGGAGCGTGTTTGGTAACCTAAAATTTTAAAAATCAAGTACTGAATATATTTAAAAAATTAAAAAAATGTTGAAATTAATATTACTTTTCTTATTCATTCTCGGAATAGTGTAATTTACTATACAGATATAGAGTTATATATCGTTGGAGTGAGGGAGAGCGCATCTTGTCCACCTTTTTTTCACTCAGAATAGCGCACACTGATGATGCTAAATGTTTCCAGTTTTACAAATTCAATATTTTTTGGCTCCCTTTTCCAGAATTTGCTGCAACATCCAAGCTACTAATCACATGATGATACAAGGAAATTGTTTCTTGAAGTAGGTGTCATCATCTAAACTCTGGAACAAATCAAAGTAGCATAGGACGCCTTCGGAGTGAATAGAGTTGCAGAGCAATGCATGCAAAGTCGACAGTTAGGAAATATAAGCGTTGCCAAACTATGTGACATTGTCTCTAGTTCACACTAAAATGGCAGTTTATTGCAGCCTTCCTCAGAAGACGTTAGTTAAGGTACTAACCGAACCCCAATATCGGCGATGCAAAAATTACCAGTTGCATGTTATCATTTAATTCTTCTTACTATATATTCAATGTTTTACTTGCGTTTATTTCTTGCTATTAGAGCGGAGAGCGGTTTTCTAAGTTACGTAAGAATTGTTATATAAGTTATAAGAACTAATGACTGGTAATTTAAAACCGAAAGACAAGAAATATCACAGGTTTATATATCATAGCGATGTGCCTAAACTAGCTGGACCTGTACGAATATTCCACTTTCTAAATCAGCGTTTTATTACTTTCATACTGGATCCCAACTTCGGACGATCCAGCACCTGAACTGTACTATACAGCATTATAGGTCGGTCGTGACGAGTTTATTGACACGTCAATTTAATTTTACTCGAATTTCAAGGTTCCACTTGATTTTGACCATCCATCGGACTGGGGGACTCTTTGAAGAGCTAAATTTCCAAACTTTTTTTTAGAAAAAGGTTCAATAAAGTACATTTTGGTACATTTCTGCTTAAAAAGCATGACTCGGGGTTTTGCTCCCCATGTTTCTTTACGATTTTCTATCGCAAGCCGCCGTATTATCAGTGCCACACCCCAGCGGACGGTCGGCAACCGGTCGCCGGGCACGGCGCACGGCAGTTACTGCCGCATTGCGGCAATACAACAAGTGTTTGTGTGTTTTTTGGTAAAAGTAGTATACTCAGTTGAATTAAATAAAAAGATTGTGAGTGAATGTCAACAAATAGTGGCCCCACAACGGGGCAATTAATAAAAGACGCCACTGACGTCTTAAATGACACGGGTTCACATTTGGTGAGCGACAACGAGGAAATAATGGAAGATGAATCAACACATACGCAGCAAATTCAACATTTGCAAATGCAACTGCAAGTTCAGCAACAACAAATGCAACAAATGGAAACTACGCCACAAGAACAGCTACATTCCCAACAACAACAACCCCAGCAGCAACCAGAAGCAACTACGCCCGATACAAACACCACTCATTCGGACAGTAATAACTTGGGAAATAATGTAAGTACTTTTCAAACTTCAAATCCAGAAGATTCTTCTAGGCCCACTACTTCCCTTTCAAATCAAAATTATTCTTCATCTTTTACAACTTATCATAACGATAGAAAAAGACCAAGATCTAATGATAATGTAAACTACACAGTTCCAACTGCAAATCGGTTTGAAGTTTTAGGCGAAATAAATGACAATGATCATAACATAAACAATGAACCAAATATTAAAATTCCACCAATAGTGATTCACAACTATAAAAACTTGCACGTACTACTAAATGATATAAAGAAGTGGTTAAAAATGATTTCTCAGTCAAAATAGTTAATGATAAAATAAAACAACTAAGAAAATACAACTAATAAAATTGAATTTCACTCATTCAGAGACCCGTACAGTAAGTCATTTAACTGTGTTATAAAGGACATCCATGTAATATACAGCGAATCAGAAATATTTAATGAACTAGCAAAATCCTACCCAGTGAAAAAGGTGTCAAGACTTTACGGCAAAATCGTGAACCATTAACAACATGTGCTATTGAACTCGAAAACAATGTAAAAGGTAGAAGTATTCTTAGTTTAAATAGATTTATTTACAGTGTTGTAAAAGTACTACCAAGATCAAATAATAACAAACCAATTCAGTGTAAAAATTGCCGAGATTTAACCACACACAAGCTAACTGCGGCTTCGTCCGAGATGTGTAAGATGTAAAGGGATCATCATTACTCAAAATGTAATATTCCAAAAACAGCATAACACCGGTATGTGTTAACTGTGGTCAAAATCACACAGCTAATTGGAGAGGTGTGAATACTATAAAGATATCTTAAAAAACAAATTTAATAATTACAAAAGTAAAGTCCCAAGCGCCACTTCTAACCAAAATTCACAAGAAACAACCTTTCAATATCAAAATAGTCAATTCCCCCCAATGAGACAAAACCCACCAACCTCACCTCTTTCCCAAACTCGCCTCAAAATCAAATGAATAATAGTTGGTTTCATAATAACCCAATGCACAACTTGCAAAATTCACTTATTCAAAACTCTATAAATAATGGATTTAAACCATAAATCCCAGCTACTTAACATTTTAAACTGGAATGCAAATGGAATTAAGAGGCAAGAAAACCAACTTCGATACTTCCTAACTTATTACAATATCAAAGTAGCCTGTATCAATGAAACACATTTGCAACCACACATTAAATTCTCAGTACCTGGCATAGAAACGACAGATTATCTACAATTGCATCAGGAGGAGTGTTAATCTTAATACATAAAGAAATAAAACATGAATACATTAACAGTCCTTCTAATCAAAATTTAGAGACAATTGCCATCAAAACAAAAGTTAACAATCAAAATATAATAATAATAGCAGCTTATAAACCACCTAACAAATTATTCCCTCGTCATATATATGAAGCTTTATTTAAATATAACTGTCAAATTATGATCATAGGTGATCTAAACAGTAAAAATAAAACTTGGGGATGTAACGTCACCACCCAGCAAGGAAGAAACTTGGCCAATCTGGCAGACCAATTAAAATTTAAAATTTCAGCTCCATCAGAACCAACACACTATCCATACAATCCAAATTCAATTCCAGATATACTGGACATAATAATCACAAAACATTTTAATTTACCAATTTTCCAAACAGTAATTCCAGAATTAGATTCAGATCATAACCCGGTAATAATCACCTTTCAACCTAATGACCTATCTGATTATTATTCTCCGTTTCCTACTAAGATTAATTGGAATAAATTTAAAGAATTGATTAAAAAAATTCCGGAAATACACAATTTAACAAATCACATTAATCAACCATCAAAAAAGTTTCTACATTTATACCTCGATCCTTCAATTCTTCATTAATAATACCTAGAAATATTAAAAACCTAATAAAAAGTAAACACAATTTAAGGAGATACTGGCAAACAAATCGTAGACCGGATATCAAAAGGAAAATTAATAAACTATCCAGAATTATCAAGATATGATAATTTCAGGACTTCATAAAACAAATTCACCCGTCATCGCGGCACTTATGGACCACAATCAAAAGACTTAAAAACCAAAACCAAGTATTCCACAACTCACATATGGATCGACAACAGCAAACACAGATAATGAAAAATCAATTTAATAGCAAAACATTTCGAAAACTCATTTACAAATAACCCAGTTGTCAATCAGAATTTCAAAGAGGAAATAGAAAATATTATTAACCTCCAGACTCCTCCTGTTCAAACCAGAATAAAATATATTTCGCCTTCGAAGTAAAACATGAAATTAGAAAACCAAAACCAAAAAGCCTCAGGACACGACAACATTTCAAACAAAGCTCTCAAGGAATTGAGTATGAATGTAATTGGGAATAACTGCGATTTACAACGCAGCATTAAGAATAGGCTACTTCCCAAAAGCTTGGAAAATCGCACAATCTTACCCTTTTGCAAACCCAACAAGAATCATAAAACCAGAAAACTACAGACCAATAAGTTTGCTCCCAGCTCTCACAAAACTATTTGAAAAACTTATACTAAAAGACTTCAAGAATTTGTAACAGAAAATAATATAGTCCCTACATCACAATTTGGTTTTCGACAAAATTATTCTACCACCCATCAACTTCTAAGAATTACAGAATTCATAGCAAATAGTTTCCACAAAAATCAATACACTGCAGCTATCTTCATAGACATCTCAAAGCTTTTGACAAAGTATGGCATCATGGCCTATTATACAAATTAAAACAAAAGATACCCGGACTACCTGTTCAACATAATTAAAAGTTTTCTCAATGACAGAGAATTCAGGGTTAAAGTAAACCTCGCCAACTCAAACCTGCACAAAATCTCAGCAGGAATACCTCAAGGCTCGCCACTATCGCCAACCCTATTTAACATCTTCATATCAGACATACCATTTCTAATTAATTCACAAATAGCCCTTATGCAGACGACACGCACTGGTTGCCAAACATAATGTCTTACAAACAGCCATCAATTACCTTCAGGATGATCTAAATCTATTCACAGACTGGGCAGATCAGTGGAATATCAAAATCAACCAGAGTAAAACACAAGCAAAAATTTTTTCACTGCGACAAATAAAGCCTCACACACAACTAAAAATAAATAATATTCCTATCAAATGGGTGGATAATTCCCAACCTATTAAATATCTAGGCGTTCTTCTGGACACCAAACTCAAATGGAATAAACATTTGCAAACAACAATCAACAAAACTAAAGCAAAATGGTTCATTTCAAACACGCAAATACATACAAATTACACAAAATAAAATCTTACGAAAAATAGTAAAAGCACCATGGTTCATTTCAAACACGCAAATACATGACGAATTGCAAATCCCGAACATAACAGACTTCATAACAAACCAAGCTCAAAAATTTTTTGATCTACTCCCAACTGCAACTTGTGCCAAAGATTTTAATCTAGGTCAAACCGGAGAGCAAGGTCTCCGAATAAAATCAAAATTTCCAAGAGACTGGTTTCGTCCCCCATAAATGAATACTGTGTGAATAGACCAAAGATATAATTATACATTTCGAAACCCCAAACATATTTCTCTATTATCTATACTTAAAATAGCTATTAAAACTGAATTTCTTAGTTACCGACGGAAACCGCAGTTAGGTTATAACCAAATGTTAAAAATCTGGTAAAAATTAACCCTCTGAAAAACATGTAATGTTGAACAGATAGAAATAAATTAAAAAAAAAAAAAATTTCGATTTTCTGTCACGTTCTCAGCAAGTTGCCTCTCATGTTGACGCGAGGTCCCATGTTGCCTCAAGTTTTCAGTTCATCATTTTCCCTCACATTCTTAAAGCTTTTTCCATCTTTTTCATTCATGTTTTCCCCACATGTTCTCCCGTCAGAACCTTCTTATGTTTTCTGCATGTCCGCCAAGGGTATCACCCAATGATCTGCATAAGATCAATACATATTAATCTGTATCGTAACTGCGATTCGTAATATCTAATTTACTTGTTTTTCTTACGAAATGTTTTAAATTAACGTTACGGTAGCGTATAGTGCAGTGACTATCTTGTCGAATGAAAAGGAAAGTTTGGAATAGCTAAAATACCCAGAAAAACGGAGGCTCCCAATATTTTAATAGAAGGGCACCAAAGATTTTTCGCAAAAATTGCAATCTCCAAAAACATATAACTTTTGAAATCAATTTTTTCTAAATAAATGTTTTAAAAGTGAAAATAGCTTCCATCTGGAATTCAATTTCCGCCTTTCTGGCAACCAGTGTTACGAAGTGAGGAATCATCCAATATGCAATAGAACTTCCAAAAAGGATATAGATTATGGCATAAAAATCTTAATTCGGGATCAAGAAACGCAAATCTAAATTTAAGGTCCTAGAATGTTGAAGTGTAATGTGTGTTGTGAAGTCGTAAGCTGTGATGTAATGTGTGTTGTGGTTTGCATGTGCGCCTGATTTCCCCAAACAAGCTTTAATCTACAGCTTTTTTGTTGTTCGTCTTAAATTCCTTTGATGCAGGATCGCATGTCACTTTATCTAGCAGTAACATATTTATGGGGTTTTGTGACCAGTGTTTTTCTACAAACCGTCCAAAACCATATTTCCTTAGCATATTATATAAAGAGAACATATCTTTTTTTTAACCATTATCAATGATAGTACCCTTGAGGGCAATCTGGTGAGGTCTGGTGAGGCGTCTGGGGGCTGGTGAGGCGTAGGCAAGCTTCCTTTCTCACACTCTGCCCTGTCTTTTGTCATCTAACCAGAGTTGTCATCTAACCAGGTTGTCATCTAACCGGAGCTGGCGAGTTGGTGTGGTAAAATGCGGCAACCCGATTTAATTGGTGCCTTTTGCGCGCGGCGCAATCCTGTACAAAGAGTATCAACTGTCACAGATACCATAGCGAATGGTGACACCACTTTGAGGGACGAAGAGGAAATTTTTCGACACCAGCCCACAGACCGACTTGGGTGTCTCGGGGCATCACCTGATGCCACCACAGTGCCTTTCACCAGGAGGTCCTAGGGTTCGAGTCCCGATGGTGGCAGAATTTTCGTCAATAGATAGGTTGGAAATGTGGTCAAATTCTGCCTGGAGGAGAATGTGGCCAAATTCACAGTCTGGAGGAGAGTTCTAGCGGCCGGCTGCTCTGATCGGTAGTTTTCCGTAGATTCTCCGGACAACACCACGCCAATTTCGGAGCAGACCCAAACAAACGGGCCACGGACCGCACGCGATATTTGCTTCCTCTTCTTTGTCCTATCCTCGCCCCTTACTGACGCTCCCTTACACTTATATGCAATACACTGCCATCCATGTCGGGAGATCAGTCGACAGCTTAGAACATGTCTTCGGGGGGGGGTTCTCGCTGGGAAGATGCCTGGTTGGGGAAAACTCCTGCGGCCCGACGCTGGATCGCGCCATCCAATGGGCAAAGATCACCGCCAACTCCCACAATAAAACGTACACTACACTTACGGGACTTATGACCATATCAGGTGGCGCCCCCGGAATCACCAATCGATAAGAAATCCAGCCCAGGGGTGTAAAGGGGACCCATATGTCAACCATGTTTTTCACGTGTCCAAATTGAGGGTTTTTCAGTGCGGCTCAGCTGCAGCCGCCAGCGTTTCCGCAGCCTTGTGAGCGCGAGGGGCGGGCGACACAAAGGCTCGCTGGGGCCCTGGCACCGCGCGCGACCTTTGCCTTATCGCCCTGCGCGCCGCCTCCGGCGCGGGGGCGAAAGCGCGATCTCAATCGCAGCGCTGCCGCATTGTTGCGCAGCAGCGCGCAGCGCCGTGGAGTGGAGGAGTGGGTGGAGACGAGTGGGTGGAGACGAGGGGGGTGGAGACGAGTGGGTGGAGACGAGTGGGTGGAGACGAGTGGGTGGAGACGAGTGGGTGGAGACGAGTGGGTGGAGACGGAGTGGAGTGGAGACGAGTGGAGTGGAGACGAGTGGAGTGGAGACGAGTGGAGTGGAGACGAGTGGAGTGGAGACGAGTGGAGTGGAGACGAGTTGGTGGAGACGAGTGGAGTGGAGTGGAGACGAGTGGAGTGGAGACGAGTCGAAAGGCGCTGGTGTGGATCGCTGCAGCCTCCGCTGTCCTCTCCGTCCACACGAATCCAATCCGCCCTTGTGGCTTCTGAGGTGCAATGGTCGCGGTCGTATGTATTACGTACGACTTAAGTTCGAATACGACTAAAGTCCGACTAATTCCCGAATAACCTAGTTACAATAGCTACTTGGCTTTCTGGGAGACGCCGCGTCCCGGGCATTGGTGCCAAGTGCCTTTGGCACCTGCGCCTAGGACGCGGAATCTCCCGCACAGCCAAGTAGCTACTGACCCCGGCCGCGGAAGCCTAGGCTCTAACCTAGTTACTGTTCACATTATCTGCAATGGGTGAATTATGTACGAAGAAGAAACAGCTTCGACGCATATTTCGGCTTAAGCCGGATGATATTGTAGGTCGTCGCTAAAACAGCGTGGCAGTGGCGGTGTGGGCACCGGATGGTAGAAAAGGGAAATAGGGGGGGCAATGAGGCGGCGCAGCGTCGCGAGGGCTATTTAAGGGCCGTGAGAACAATAGCTCTTCCTTCTTGTGATACTGGCAGCGGCAGCGTATGTCGTCCGTGAGAGGTGCGAACGTGCACGCGGCGCAAGAAGCCGGCAGTTATTGTCGTGACTAGTGAGATATGTAGTCGGTCTCAGGGCAGGCGGTACTACGCACGGCGAAACATTAGGTAGTATGTTGCGGTGTGGTAGCCGTTGTAAATATCTCTCCTCGCAGTGGGGTCTATTTAGTTAGTGAATTGTATACAGTGCATTGGTTATTTGTGACTGCGGTCTAAAAACTTGAGTCTGTGCAACACACAATTTCCGATGCATTTTATGCCAAAGTATTTCTTGCGAACACACAAGACTCTTCGCATTCCTCCTTACACTGTTCTTTAGCCAGCACTCTGCGGCAAATACCAACATTAGTCGGAGGAAGTACAAAATTATGCTTTTATTGGCCCTTAAACACGTGAATCGACATATCGGACTTATGTGCAAATTAATCCTGATATTTGTCATTTTCAGACTTAATTCGTGACATCCTGTAATGCAACCGCCCTCCTGGGACGATTCTTCGCCGAGTGCAAAAATCATTGTATTTTAAAATGGAAATTACGCAACCCAAAAGTGCGTAGTTTGAATAATCGTACAGTTTGAACTCTGGGAAAGCGTTTTATTGTGAGATGGAATGGTTTTATGGTGAGTGGGAGCTGTCGCCACCCCAGCCAACAAAGGGCAGTGGCCGCCACAGGGCGCGTCACATATTACGAGCACTCAGTGTGGCCGAGACTTCTCCCCACCCGGAAACAACCAGACCTTAAATTTTACCCTGACGGATCCTGATTGTTGGGTTGCCGACCACACCAGTGACCCTCGATCTACCAGAAACGAAACAGGTTCACGCATTACATGAGGTCGGGAACCTTGAGATTTCGCCGAGCCGACGAAGCTGTTTCTGATCTTGAGAGCAAACGGTCGCGAGGTTCAGCGTTTCCGCCGAGGCCTGCTACCCAGCGAACCCGCTCCGCCGCCAAGACCTGGGATTTGCTGCAGCGCCTCTGACCGGGAGGTCCTAGCTTCGAGTCCTGACGGCGGCAGGATTTTCGACTCTAGCTTTTCAACTAGGTCGAATTCAGTCGCTGTCTGGAGGAGAATTCTAGCGTCGGCTGCTCTGATCGGTAGTTTCCGTGGTTTCTCCGATCAACACCAGATGAATGCCGGACCAGTACCTTACCAAACGGGCCACGAACCGCTTGCGATCTGTCCTTCCTCTTCCTTGTCCTATCCTCTCCCCTTACACACACACTTACACTAACATGCACTACACTACCACATATTCCGGGAGACCGGTCGGATCTTAGAGCTTGTCCCGGCTGGGGCGGTGCCCCGCTGGTGGGAGAGTCCTGGTTAGGGGGAAACCCCACTAGCCGACGATAGGTCGGCGCCGAATCTCGCCATCCAGCGGAGTAAGATCACCGCCATCTCCCGAAAAAAACATGCACTACACTAACGGGACCGCGCCCGAAAACACGAAAAAAATCAATCAATCAATTAAACCTGGGACTTGGGCGACGCCGCCGCTACCACCGCGCGTCTTCCTCAATGCCGCGCGAGAGGAGAGAGATTCGCGGCGAGTCTACATCATATGAATTAAGACCGAGAAAGCGCCACAAGTATGTGCACCAGTTATCCGGCTCTGGACTCGCTATAAGAGCAATAGATAAATTTTTTTATTATTATTTATTTCCACCTGTTCGGCATTTCTGCCTTTCAGGGATGTTAACATTTCAACATAATGATTGTCATTCTTCTCACGCTAATTGTCCTGATTGTTACAGGCTGTTTTCAGTGTATAATTTTGAAAATATTGTATACTGATGGGGAATTTATATTCGTAATCGTCTTTAAATAAAATATTTGTGATTTAATATGTCATATTAATAGATGTTGGGAACTAGTGCCGTTGAATATTTATGGAGGTCTGAATTTATCCTCGGGAAATCGTGAGCATATTCTGTTTGCTTTTGGGTAGTTTTTGCCAAGTTTGAAGATGGGCGTGGCTGGAGATCCTGAAAGAATATCGAAAAACTTTTGAGAGGATTTTAGTATGTATTCTTGTATTGACTCTATTCGTAATTCTCTGTGAAGTTGCTTGTTACTAATAAACCAGGGAGCCTTAGTTATTTTTCTTAAGTATTTATTTTGAATGATTTGCAGTTTTTCAATATGTGTTTTTGCTGCGGTACACCAAATTGGGCAAGCATACGTGATTGTTGGTCGTAATATCGATTTATAAATTGAGGTTCCACATTCAATACTTAGAGCTGATTTAGAGTTTAGTAGAGGATACAGTTTAGCAATTTTTGCGTAAGTTTTATTTGTAATTGTTCGCGCGTCTAGCTCGCGAATCGATCGCGCAATGGCCGAGCTTTGTCGTCGCTATTTCCGCCAGCGCCTCTCTGCTGCAGTCGTTATTCGGGACGTCCCGAGGTTCCCGACGTCATGTAAAGGCGGCTCCACACATTCGTTATTCGGCGAACAGCGAGCAACCAGCTCGCAGAATACCGAGTAATGTGGATGAGTTGCTTGCAATTTGTCGAGTGACGACGAGGTTCGCCCTACCCACCGCGTGTCGGTCTTTTGGACACATCAAAGGGAGCGAACGTTCGCCGAACACGTCAGCTGCTCGGGATTGGGCGAGCGGTAGCTCCCTGCTCGGTGGAGCCGCCTCAACGGGTGAAAGCCGAATGTGTGGAGCCTCTTAACGGGCGGCGCGGCGGGGCGGCGCACTGTGTCGCTGAAGGAGCCGGCGCTGACGCCCATGGGTGCACGCCAGGGGCCAGCTACCAGCGCTCGGCCCAAAAACCATCTCGTCCTCCAGAAGCCTTGCCTCGCAAGGTGGTGAGGGGGCTAATGATCCCAAAGAGCTGTAACCATTTGGTGTAAGTTAGTTTTTAATTGCGCAATAAATTGCGCTGTAAATTTATAATCTATGCATCATGTGACCATCCCATCTCTAATTTTTTACTCTAAATTATTAAATTCATGGAAACGAATTGTGAATCTTTTCATCATGCGCCATGGTATGCCTTCCCACCACAGATACTTCCATAAATCCATAGGAGCAGGGCAGCTGCATCATAATCGTGGAAGGAATTGTTGTTGGGATGTTGGATCGCCGTCGCAGATCGGTCGCTCACTAGCAGATAAATGACAATAAATACTATGTAGATTTGGTGAAGGACGTACTTTGATTATTTTATATTTTGCGAACGCAGTATAGAGAGCAAACGACAGTACATTCTAATATAAGAGAAACAACGATATGCAAAGGGTTCGTGGCGTTTGAAACAACGTGCTTTAAGGGCAGAAAATTCGAACCCAACAAACGTGTACAGATGCTTTTTAAAGGTTATTGTCACTAGTGACGAAAGTTAGACCCACTACTTCAATAACGTAAACATAGGCCTTGCATGAAGTTCCGTCGCAAAGAATAACCTGCATCATACGTTCCTTCTGCAGGTAGGAATATGGAAGTAATGTCTGTAGTCACTTCCATAAATTCTTGATCGATGTGAAACCCTATAGAATATGAAATCGCGAATTCGCAGAATTCGGTTCACATGTGAAGCAGTGCATCTGCCGGCCGTTCAGTGAATATCAGCGAAATGCGACAGCACGACACATTCAATGTCGATTTCATTGTTCATCCTCACCCACATAAGTCCAGGTTGGCGACTAAAGCTGAATGAACACATGACTGGAAATGATTTGATTTAGGTGATGCAGAGAAAGACAAAAGAAAAACTATGGTTTCATTGTCACATTCTTCAGTGACGGTATCAAGAAGCTTGTCACCCGTTGAGAGAAGTGCATTCAATGCCAAGGTACTTATGTGGGACAATGATAATGTAGAGAAGACCAATGAAATTCAAGAAACTTATTCTCTCTTGCTCTACTGTGTGGATTTGCAACAGGCAGAGGCAAATGGAAATCAAAATGCAGAGAATATGGAGAGCAAGAGAAATGCACGAGACCCATTGCGAAGAACGTGTTTTAAGTTCAAAACAATCTACATTATTATTTTATAACGAAATCATTTTCAATGAACTTGCCTACCACTTCCGAACAAGTTCCATAGTCTTTGGTCACCATTGTGAATGGTACCGCCGCATGGAGCGATTTTATTCCTAATTAATACTTTTTTGAAGCGACAACGCAGTTGAAAGCTTTTTTACTTTTATTAATACACACGTTGACTCAGAAGTGAAGGAACAGTAAGAGTTTAATAACAAGACTGAGTCATGATAGCAAATAATATGAGAGGATGAAAAACAGTTTGCTGAGCCCATATTATATCCCAAGAATTCCATTTCGTCAAGTTACTTCATATTCCTAGAATTATGTAAGTGAAAGTATCCCGATTCTAATTATTTACCGTCATAAACATGTCAAATGATCCAGAGGTGGCCAGCACAGAGATTTGTTGAAATTCGAGCCGTTTTTCCTCTTCAGTAGGGTGTCAATGCGTTTCTGGAAGCCGATTACTTCACAGGCGAGGTCTAGAGGTACGCGAAGAGGCGCTTGGTCCAGCTAATATTCGTCGAAGAGCGAAAAGTTCTCCGAAAGAAGGCGGGCGGCGCGCGTAAGCTCCAAACAAACAACTCGCGACTGGGCGCAAGATGAAGAGGGGAGCGGACAGCCAGCGCAAAATTGGGCAACGCGCTGGCAGCGGGAAATACCCATCGCGATCCAGTGCTCCGCCCGCCCCGCCCCGCCCGCCCGCCCGCCCCCCCGCCCGCCCTCGCCCGCCGCTCGCCCGCTCGCCCCGCCTCGCCCGCCTCGCCCCGCCTCGCCCCGCCTCGCCCGCCTCGCCCCGCCTCGCCCGCCTCGCCCCGCCCCGCCCCGCCTCGCCCCGCCTCGCCCCGCCTCGCCCCGCCTCGCCCCGCCTCGCCCCGCCTCGCCCCGCCTCGCCCCGCCTCGCCCGCCTCGCCCCGCCTCCGCCCCGCTTCGCCCCGCCTCGCCCCGCCTCGCCCCGCCTCGCCCCGCCTCGCCCCGCCTCCCCCGCCTCGCCCCGCCTCGCCCCGCCTCGCCCCGCCTCGCCCCGCCTCGCCCCGCCTCGCCCCGCCTCGCCCCGCCTCACCCCGCCTCGCCCCGCCTCGCCCCGCCTCGCCCCGCCTCGCCCCGCCTCGCCCCGCCTCGCCCCGCCTCGCCCCGCCTCGCCCCGCCTCGCCCCGCCTCGCCCCGCCTCGCCCCGCCTCGCCCCGCCTCGCCCTGTGGAGACCTGTGGATAGCACATAACCCACAAATCAAACTTTGGATTGATTCATTTCTGTATTCAGTCGCGTCAACTTCTATGGTCATAATCGCATAAGTGGAGTCTATGTTTTTCACGGGAGGTGACTGTGATCCCCTTGCAGGATGACGAGATCCGTCACCACCTACAAGTCGGCTATGGTTTTTTCCTCAACCATGTGTCTCCCACCAGCGCAGCACTGCCCCAGCCCGGACAAGGTCTTAGCTTAAGTCAGGTCTCCCGACGTGTGTGGTGGTGTAATGCATGTAAGTGATGTATAAGTAAGGGGAGAGGATAGGACAAAGAAGTGCAAGGAAAGACGCGCGCGGTTCGTGGCCCGTTTGTTAGGGACTGCTCCACCATTTACTTGGTTTTTATCGGAGAAACCACGGAAAGCTGACGATCAGAGAAATTTGTGTTGGAATTTTACTTAATTTGATTCACAACAAATTCAATATATTGATAGAATTACATCCAAAGAGAATTCCCGATATAAATACGTATTTTTTTAATTTTAAGATAACGATTTGAAATCTTTTTATTTTTTCAACTCTATTTATTGAGGGTGGCGTCGAAATGAATAGACCCCCTCCCCTGAAAAACTTTCTCGATCAACTCATACCAGTAGGTCTATTGCTTGACGTTCGTCTTACTTCCTATTACGTCAATTCAGTGTCATTAGCTCACAGCTTAGTTTTTGGTTTTCGAAGTCTCCACCATGAGCTCTGACGCCTCATCTCTTTTAGTTCCGTTGATTACTCATCGGTTTTGCCAGTTCTTCCCCTCCTCCAACATCGCATCTGTAAGCGAAACAGACTCTGAAACGCATGCTGGATGTTAATTAGAAGTCTTCTTTCTTTGAACCATATTACACTTCGAATGTTTCTTCTGCTTTCGTTTTTGTTTTTCATATCCCTTCCACTTTCAATCTGAAGGGTTATATTTTTAGTCATCATGAAAGAAAAAAATATTTCGGTCTACAATTAATTTTTACGTATCTTATTCACAGATATTAACTAAATGACCCACATCGTCAATCGTTTGGGTAACTTTTAATTATATTTGACTTTCTTTTTATTATTAGACCTGAGATTTAATATGTTAACAACATATTCACGTTAAATCAATTATAAATGGTAGCCTTAAAGAAATTTCCTTTGGCACCTTGCATTAGATTATGTGAATGTATACATCCGGTGTCTGGACCTCGCAGTTGACTCTCGTTTAGGCGACCAGAGTTCTACGCATCTGATTTTTGACGCATCCGTTTACTTCCATAAAATCTATGTAATTTTCCCTAAGAAGAATTAAGAACCCCGTTTATTCTTAACATTTAAAACCTTGTTTATTATTATGTAACATTCGGAATGAAATTCTATAAATTACCAGAAGTTTTGTTAATCAAATAAAATTTCAATTTTGATCAGGGATTTGAGTTCCTTACTAAATGTACGAACGATCTGTTGGTTGAGAGAATACGCATTAGCCGACTGAACAAACTTCTGATGTTATCACAGAATCAAAATATTACATGGAGTCTCGGTGTGAACTTCAGATATTTCCACAATTACGCAAAGCGCGTCCTGGTCAGCCTCTTTATTCAGTTGTTATGTAAATAGCAGGTATCCTTGTTTTATTTCCTCTGAATCAACAACATGTTGGCATTTCGTTCCCATCACTTACTCATCATGATAAAGTGCGTGATTCAGAAGCTCACGGCAATTAACTCTTCCTGTTTCAGTGAAGCTAACGACCTACTTCCGCAAACAAAGGGCAGATTACTTGTTGGAAATAGTGCTAAAGCATGCGTCACTATGCCTCACGCCATGTAATTGATGCGGGCTTTTCCGACTTACTATTGGAACTTATATAATTGAAATTGAATAAGATTGTTTTTGCAGATAGATGTACTCCAGTGTACACATGCGTGTGTCCGTATTCATGTTTCTGCAATTGTATAGTTCGATCCATATAGGATGAACTGTTTCATGAAATGAAGTGAGTGGGAATCGCCCATCTGCATCCCGCAGTCAGAGTTTCCTCACCCCGGCATCTGAGCTAACCCCGGTCATTATTTGTTACATGAAAAGGCATAGTCCTACTCCCCTACTGCATCCCGTTTCGTTCGTTCGGTGTTTCAGAAGGTGTGAAATGTTTTGGTGTTTCCTGTTACGAAATGAAAATATAAAGGGTACTCTCAGTTAAGATGGTAAAATGTTCCCCTAACCAAATGACATATGAGTGGTTACACAAATAATATTTTTGAAAGGTTTCCTAGCTCCCGTCTCACCACCCACACCCCTCTGGAGAAGAAAATGTGTTTTTTTAATTTTATTTTTTTCGGCAACGTAACACTATTTTATCTTACTGAAAAATGTAATAAATTAGAAGACAATTTATACTATTAGAAAAGTATTTTTTAATACTTTCTCAAACCCAAAACCCAAACCTCAAACCCAACATCGACCCAGGCACGAAAAAATCCTAAACCTTCATCTCCGAGCATTTGTGAAGTTATTCGCATTTTTAAATTGCTAAGCCATAAAAAAATAAGGCTTTTGTAGTCAATCACTTGGCTGTCCGATAGAAGAGGGCCGATTCGTCCAAGAGGAAGGTCAGAGAATGGCGTCTGAAACGTTGGTAACTGTGCCTAGGACGCGGAAAGTGGCAGGTGCCTAGGACGCGACGTCTATCGGACAGCCAAGTACTAGTAGAGCCTAATTTTTTAAAACTATGGCCCAGCAATTAAAAAATGTCAAAAACTTCACAAGTGCTCTAAGATAAAAGTTGAAGATTTTTTCGTGCCTGAGTCTGTGTTCCAAGACACAGGAAAACAGGTCTGGCAAATCCGGGTTCAGCCTGTTCCCCTTCCACACATGTCCCCACTTATCCTTCATTTGTGACCGAATTTTCTCATAAACTAACAAAAAAACGTCTTTTCTTAGCGTACGATATACTTATGCAAAGGATTAGAAATATTTTAAAAAATACTAATTTGTAACTAAATTTCAAAATCAAAATATTACTGGTGCTTGACAGTATACAAATGTATATAAAACTAAATAAATGCACAACTGTTGCAGTCTTTTCAAAGTATATTTAAATTCAAGATGAATTAAAGGCGGGAAATGTTTTTATTTTTTTAACTGCAGCTCAGTAGACGAAAAATCTTTAAAAAGTGAACAACCATTTGTGTTTTAAGAGGAACGTTTGAGATTTTTTGAGCCGTTTCTAAGACAATAAAAATTATTCTTTGTTTTTTTTTTTCAAAAATATTTTTTGTGTTTGAATTTGGGTTTGAGAAAAATTCAAAAAATATTTTTCTGATAGTATAAATTGTCTTATTATTGATCATATTTCTTTCAGTCAAATAAAATAGTGTTAAGTTGCTGATAAAAATTAAAATTAAAAAACACGTTTTCTGCTCTAGATAGGGTGTGGGTGGTGGGACGGGAGCTAGAAAACCTTTCAAAAATATTATTTTTATGTTAGAATTATCATGTAACCACTCATATGTCATTTGCTTTAGGGGAACTTTTTCCCATGTTAACCTGAGATACCCTTTGTACGAGTGGAATGAACTCTTAGTAAAGAACAATTGAGGAATGTAGCATTGGTTATCATAGACGCGAGTTTTGTTGAGATAAACTGGATCGAGTTCTCTAGAGAATGGACGCCTTAATGTTGGCCGAAAATATTAACGTGACAGTCTGATTTTAAAACACTAATAGTCGCGACTTTAATATATTGAAATTTTTGCGAAACCTTTCACCTACGAAACTTGTTCCACACAAATTGGTAAGTTATATTCTTTGCCACGCCCGTTTTCGCCCCAAAAATATGGCAATTAATTAGCAATTAAATAGCAGTAAATTATTTGACATGTTTTATTCCGGTGTGCTGACATGGCTGTTCCTGCTTCACACCCCTCACTTTTAGCCTTTGTTTTTATAATATAATCTATGGCATTCCCTTGAGTAGGCTGCTGGTAATGGCAAATACATTTGCCCAGACTTTCAGAACAATGATACAAAAGGAAAGAAAAGCAAAATCCTGTATAAAATCATGGATAGATAACAGCAAGGGAATATGTAGCTTATTTGCTTTTGCATGCAGTTTTTATTACCCGACAGCGAATATTTGATCAATTCTTGCCAAAAACTCAAACCAACCAAAAACCAAACGCTCATTGCCATCTGCATTCAGAAATCAACTTGAATATGGGGTAGGGTAGAGGTCTTAGAATTTATGAAAACGTGCACACCCCAGAGTTCGCTTCACCCCATAGTACGTCACACACAGTATTCAACAGTTTTGGAGATCATAAGATTTTATTCACATTCATAACGGCTCTGCGCGTGGCACCTGATAAACGTCGTTGACGCGTTAGGAATTCGCCTGTCCTCCCCATTTTAGCAAACATTTTCGAGAAATTAATCCTAACAAGATTAAACAACTATCTTTAAAAAATTCACCTCATAGCTCTCTACCAATTCGAATTCACTAATAAACTATCCACAGCACACCAACTTTTGCGAATCTCAGAAAATCTTCACTCCTTCTTCCAAAAAAACACATTTTTTTATGGCAGTTTTCATGAACATTGCTAAATCTATCGACAGGGTATGGCATGAAGGTTTAATTTATAAACTTTTATCAATAGGCACCCCTATATACCTTTTCAAAATAATTAAAAGCTTTCTCACCAATAAAACATTTTCAGTTACTTACATACAGTTACAGAAAATCAAAATTCGAACCCTCGCCGTATCACAGCTGGTCTACCTCAAGGATTACCTCTCTCTCCACTACTCTATAACTTGTACACAGCCGATATGCCTACATCAAGATTAACTAACAGAGTCCAGTTTGCAGATGATACCGTAATCTACATGTCCCATTCCTCAATTAATTACATAGCTATCGAAATCCAATCTCATTTAAATAAAATAGAAATCTGGGCAACGAAATGTAATATTAAAGTCAACCCCGCGAAATCTACAGCTAAAGTCTTCACTTTCGGCAATATTCCTTCCCCATGCCATTTAAAATAAACAACACAATCCCTTGGACTCCTCATTACAATGCCGTTAAATACCTGGGTCTCCACATGGATACTACTCTCAACTGGAAAATACACATAGATCCAAATAGATACAAAATACACAAAGTCCAACAAGTCAAACCCAACATAATACAGCTAAAACCACTTATAAATGACAGTAAACTTTCACTACTTAACGATATCACCTTATACAAAACCATTATTAGACCTTTTCTCCTGTACGCTTATCCAATTTATACAAATGCTGCTAAATATAATATCAACAAACTTTAGATTATTCAGGACAAATACTTACGAACTATCACCCACGCTCCATGGTTCATTTCCAATAAGCAATTACACCACAAACGTAACCTAAAACCCATCGCACATCACGTAACCTTTCTTTCCAATAACTTTTATTCCAATCTAACCGTCATCAATCAAGATAGACATAAATATAGGAAAATAAAATGAAAACCCAACTAGAATAAAAAACAGATATCCTATCCATTCTTTTCTGAACATTTTTACAAATCTTAGTAATTTTTAGAGGTGCTCGGTGAGTCCCCTCGTCAATTGTAGTTTAGAGTTAGTATGTAAGAATTAGATATAAGTCAACAATACATATGAAGAGTTTTATGTAAATTGAACCTTGTAAGTCAATCCTGTACAAAATAAAATTTAAAAAAACAACAGATAATGGCTCTGCGCGTGGCACCTGATAAACGTCGTTAACGCGATAGGAATTCGCGCAGACGCCAAGCACTCTCATCGCACGCAGAAAACGATCGCAGAAAGAATATACTGCAATACATTTGATTTGATTTTTTCGTGTTTCCAGGCACGTCAACTGCTTTGGTCATTAGTCCCGTTAGTGTAATGCATGCTTGTTAGGAGATGGCGGTGATCTTCCCCCGCTGGATGGCGAGATCCGGCGCCGACCCACCGTCGGCTAGTGGGGTTTCCCCCTAACCAGGACTCTCTCACCAGCAGGCCATGTCCAGCGACGTCGAAGCTCCGACCAGCCTCCCGGAATATGTGTAGTGTAGTGCATGTTAGAGTATGTGTGTGTGAGGGGAGAGGATAGGACAAGGAAGAGGAAGGAAGATCGCGCGCGGTCCGTGGCCCGTTTGGTAGGGTACTGCCCGACATTCGCCTGGGGTTGATCGGAGAAACCACGGAAAACTTCCGATTAGAGCAGCCGGCCCTGAGAATTCTCCTCCAGACAGCGACTGAATTCGACCTAGCCGAAAAGCTAGTGTCGAAAATCCTGCCGCCGTCAGGACTCGAACCTAGGACATTCCGGTCAGAGGCGCTGCAGTGACATCAGTTGAACCTGCTACCATCACGCTACCGCTTCCGGTAGTGCAATGGAACGTACTGCTTTCTGTGACAAATTGAATTTTTTGTGCAATGTATGTGCCTGTAATGTTATTTTTTCCGCAAGATATTTTAGTCACTAATGACCTCAGCTTTCTAGTTGACTTAAAATAAATAAATATATAATAAAAACAATCGCATCCCAGAAGTTGCGACTATCATGTATAGAGCAAAGGACGCTAAAAACCAGCACAGATCTCATTTTAGTTGAACTCTGAATTTTTTTAAATTGCAAAAGTTAAAAAAAATGCGAGGAAGTACATTCTGTTGTATCACCACTCATTATTTAAAAAGATAACAGATATTCTAATCCATACAGGGTGTTCAGGGAGGAAACGTCCAAAATGAGAAAATAAGCTCTTAAGACAATTTTAAACATTTTTGTCTAATAAACTACTTGAATATTCTGAATGGTCAGCCACAATAAGCACTCAAAGTTTGGTTTGAAAAAATACTTTCTATGTATAAATTTGCAGAAGTATAGAAACACTTCAGAAACATGTAAATTGTTTATTATTTACAAAAGAAAAGAATTTATTTGCTCAGAAAGAAACATTAACAGAGAAATAAAAACGCAATCTAATTGTGTAAATCGGGTGCTTTTTTGTTTCTGAGTTAACTTTTCTTTCAGAACAAATTAAATTATTTATCAAATATGCTTCAAATTGTCTTAAGAGTTTATTTTCCAATTTTCGATTTTTGCTCCCTGGACATCCTGTATATTGATCTGCCAGTGGCTCCAAATAGTTAGCTGGGAGATTGAAAGCCCCGTGGGCACTCGGGGATTTCTCCTTGTCAGCGCCAGTTCGGATGCCCTCCACGTCCGGCAGTCGGCTGAAGGTCTCGCGGAGGCTTCCTAGAGGTGAAAGCAGCGGATCTATCCTCCCAACCTGCTTCTGCTAGTTTAGATCACGCTCGGGGAGCCCCAGCTAAAGACTCGCACGGCCTCCCAGGAATTCACGCGTTGGCTCAAAACACAAAGCAAATTTGCAGAGGGAATGTCAAAAAATAAATTGGGATTCCAGGAACTACTGTCCGATACCCGGAATTGCACCGATTTGCAATATTAGTCCTACTGGTTAACCTGTGACTCCCGACGTGTCAAGCTGGAAAGAATCAATAAGCTACATCAGTTTGCAGCCAAACATAAAGTAGGCACGTCAAACCGCGCCCGCTCGAGCTACTTGCCCGCCTGGGGAACCCGGCGCTCCTACGGGCATGGGCAACTTCCCTTGACTGCGCACTCATTTCCCCATAAAATCCAGGAAGGAGTGTACATTCGCAAGCTGGAGCGGCGCGAGGCGGTGAATAGTGGCTTCATTCGAAAATATATTTGCCAAATTTTTTCTATCAAATAACCGAGAATTGTATTATTTTTATTTCCTTCACTACCTATTGTAATTATTATTATTATTATTATTATTATTATTTGATGTTTATTTTCTTACTAAATTCTCCCTAATATAAATATCTTTGCTAAGTGACTAGAATATCTTTGAATGCCGATTTCCTTCCTTGTTTCATTTATTCTTTTAAAAATTAACAATTATTGCTTACGGACGGACAGCGCAATAGACAAGGAATATGTGTCTTTTAAACCTTCCAACATGAACCTAGAGGTATCACTCTTAAGAACAGGATTACAAAATCAAGATACTTTTGATTCAATTTTTTTTTTAATTTTACTCTAACTGAGAATTTGAAATCGGACTGATCTATTATTTCATTTTAATGGATCATTTCTTCGCCTTAAAAAGAAAACAGGAATTAATATAGCTAAATTTGTGACAATAACCGTCAAGTAACTTCTCCCAAAAACTGTCATCGGACAGGTTTGCAGCGATGTACCACCATTCCGTAGCATTTGTACAACCCTTACTTTTAAATCTCCCGTCATTTCTTTGGACGCAGTGCCCACGCGTTCTAGTAAGCTTGTACTTGCCCGCGAACTTGATATGCCTGAGGATTTTCAACTGAGACATAAGAACTAGAAATTCAGATTCGACGAAATGAGACCTGCAAAATTCTTTAAGTGTAGTGTATCTGACATTTCTTAAAGAACTGAATTTTTAGAACAGATTTCATTTAAGACAAAAATCTCTGCCTTCAATTTTGTAGTTAAGAACTGTTAACATTTTACAATTTTCGAAAATACAATGAGTTCCTTGGAAATGTGACTGGCACGAATTTTTTACCGTCCTTTGATATACACGTACGACAGACGTTTTTTTCCATCAGTCGATTTTTCGGTATCAAGGACCCAAGAACATTGATTCTGAATACACAACGTGTTAGTGGAAATGATATAGGAACAAGATTTATCCACTTTTTCGCTACGAGAGCCCGGCAATAAGAGATTTACTGTCAAAAACCGCCATTTTCCGGTGCACGATTACAATTCTTTCTCTTCTTAAGTACATTGGTAGGTTAGTTCACTTTAAAATGGAGAGTAAAACACATTATGGTTGAATATTTACAGGTTAATATTATAGTTGGAGTTAATGTAATATACATATTTGAATCACCAACTGGGTACGAAATACCAAGCAGTTCACGAAATTAATGAAGAAAATTTGTAGTGAAAAAAATCAAGAAACCCATATTAATCTAGCAGATCCTATATGACATTCATTTATAACATTATAAATGGCCACCCAAAGCGTCCAAACTGAAGAATTTGAGAAAAGAAATTCCTTTGCTGCAAACAATTTTAAGCAACACTTCCCGCAAACGTAAATATCCTCTCCTGAGCCAATGTTTTCTTCACATGTAAATCCTGCTGGTCAGCTTTCTAAAAATCCAATGTACAAATGTGAATGAAAAGCGGAAGTATGAAATTTCTCCCTTTCGATTTCACAAAATTAGCGTATACAATACAAAACTGCTTAGAAATGCTCAGAAATTGACTCGTAAATAAAATTGCTTGTACATAAAATTCGTCGCTGATAGTTAACTAATACTAAGTAATAAACAATTTATTTTCAGAGAGTGAGTAAAAACTTCATTGATGTATATCATGATGCAAAAGGAAAAACTAAAATTTGTCGATAGGGACCTCCCCACATGACTCGGCAGAGTACTGTGGAGATACAAGGCGAAAGACCACCGCCGCCGCAGCCGGCGCCTGAGTGTCTGCCATGCAATGATAACATTCCTCGCGAGGACCGGAGATAACCTAAGTGGCGCGGCAGGGTCTGGGGAAAATCTCACAACTTATCTCTCGTGTCCATTTAATTCCCCGCTGCATTGCATCAGACAAACAGAATGACAACCAGCATGTTGTACGTTTCAAACAAATTGTGGTCAATGAAGATCTGAACAGATGTAAGATAAATAGTGATGAACGGCAGGAATGAGATATGTAGTTAGTCGTCAAATAACACAATTGCGTAGATTGGAGTGGCAGGCGATATTTGACAATATGGAATCAACTGAAGAAGTGAAAGTCCAGAAAAAAGTATGAGAACTTATTTTCATTCAAATAAATATAGCGGGCATTCAGTTTGGGTCAGGTTTACGAACAAATGAGGAATCTCAAATACGGTACATAATTACAGACTCCTCAGCCAAGGGAACAATTTTTGAAATGAATGTAATTTATTTTTTTTAACCAATTTTTCCAAAATTTTTAAATGGATTACTCTTTATTCTCTTCAGCGACGCCAATAAAACGAACGGTGAATGAAGAACAGTAGGCTACTGTGTTTTTCATTTCATTTAGATTTCGAAATCTTGGCGAATAGTGTATTATTCTGATTATACCTAACTTCCTTATTATTACACCACATCGATACCGTATTAAGTAGCTCAGGGGATCAATTGAAGTCACTGCGGTGGCTCTGAACGAGTCCTAGGGCTCGAGTCCCGACAGTGGCGGGATAGTCGCCACTAGTGATATAGCTATGTTAAATTCAGCCGTTGTGTGGAAGAGAATTCTAGCGGGCGGCTGCTCTGATCGGTTTCCGCTGTTTCTCCGATCATCACCAGGCGAATGTCGGAACAGTGCCATAAAAACCGGACCAAGGACCCCGCGCGATCTTTCCTCTTTATTTATTCCTTCTAATCTCCCCTTCAAAATTCAAAAATATACACCTAATTCTTCAAATATACTACCTACAAAACGAATTTAAAAATAATATAGCCTCTATTATTATACAAGCTTCTTTCTAACTATAATTGAAGTCCATTGTATTTTAATTGACTGTCATTTTAATTTTGTGATTAAGTGAATTTAAAAAAATAATATTTATTACAAGTTTACATCTTGGGCCTATATGAATAGATTGAAAACTTACGTAAGAAAATAAGGAAGTAGGCGTTATAGAATTCTAAGTTTATCCTAAATAGAAATATAGGGGGCCGACCTGGATGGCCGAGGTGGCTAAGAGCGAGTACCGACTCAGCGCTTCGATCCGAAGGGTCGCGGGCTCCAGTCCCGCCTTGGGCATGGTTGTTTGTCCTTTGTCTTTGTATGTATGTGTTGTCGCGGAGGGCCTCGCGTTCTGCTGACCCCAGATCAGAGGAGTCCGCAAGTGTGTTGGTGTCTAGTGTATGGTCGAATATACGTCCTATCAGGATGCAAAAGGTAACCGGCTGTCGGCTGGATAAAAACCCTAGAAAGAAGAAGAAGAAGAAATACAGGGGACGGTGACATTTTGTGAAATAAGCGGAAAAGAAATCGCGGGGTGAAGCGGGGCGCCGGGAAGACGATGTGGACACAGGAAGACGACGCCATCGCGTCGCAGGGGGGTCGGGTGGAGGGCGCGCGCAGCGAGGCGAGGCGGTCGGAGACATTTGAGGGGCGCGTCCCGTCACAATGGCCCCGCCGCTTGGGCAACGAGGGCGGTTGTGAGGCGTGACGGCGGCGCCGCGGCGCAACGCAACGCAACGTCCTACAAGCGCGTGGCACCGCGCCGTCACCCGTCCTCGGCGTCCGGCCGTCGCGGCCTCCCGCCCAGGGCCGCCCCGCCCCTCGCCGCCGCTGAGGCAAGGCTTCCGGCCACGCCCCCTCCCCACGCCCTACACCACCAAATTCGTCATCTTATGAAGTAAAATATCTATTCGTTAAAGACAGTCAATTCTAAATAAAATGTTTTATTGAATGGCATATCGTTTCACAGACGTCGCGGCCTCCCTCCCCACCACACCTCGACACACAACCCGCCCTACACCACCAAATTCGTCATTTTTTAAATGTTTTTAAGGTTGCTTTTGAACATCTTGGTCATATAGCGATCACTTTGATTTTTAAACTGTAGGGAGAACACGTACGGACAACACAAATACACACAAACATCTATGCCCGAGGCGGGATTCAAACCCGCGATCCTCTGGTCCGAGACCGCTCCTATTGCCTTAACAATCTCGGCCAACATATCGGCAAATTCGTCATCTTATGAAGTAAAATATCTATTCAATTATAGACAGTCAATTCTAAGTAAAATGTTTTATTGAATGGCACAACGTTTCACAGACGTCAACTCGTAATTTGCTTGTTAGTTTGTTCATAGTAAAAAAAACTAGAAATTTTACTTCCAGTTTACCTGCAATAAGTAAGGAAGGCACTTAAAGAACCAAATACACTCAAACTGATGAAAAGTAGATAAATTACAAAAATGAAACGAGCATTAACCAATTTTTCTGCTTCGTAAGATGCCGTTAATTATAATTAACAAAATAATTATTTGTTTACCATAAAGCAGAACATTACAAAAGGAATTAAACTAAACATCACATATATCAAAACGCTGGCGCAACCGAAATTTTTCTGTCGATGGAAAATAAATGTAATGTCTAGTAGACTTGAAGTTCTCTTATTAAGAATTGTTCACTTATACTTAATCTAAAATTTGTTTCCATTTTTTTATGATCAGTCATTTAAAACGTATTCAGTTTAGATATTGAATGACTTCCGTTACTGTAGAAAATAATTAAAAACAAATGGCATCGGTTTCTGGGGTGAAGCCCCAACCCTCCACATTGGTTTACACCACTGTAAATTGATTCAGTGGTGAGGTGTAGTTGACATTTACATAATTGGAATGATTGAAGGCGTTGTCATTGTCAACATTGTGACTCCCAGACAACTGATGATGATGGCTAAGCCATCGAAAGCTGCTATTTGTGAAATAAATACTATTGTTGACAATGACAACGCCTTCAATCATTCCAATCATCCCAATTACACCACTGTACTAAAACGAGACAGAATTTGTACATTTTCATTAATTCAATATTATTACTCAATCAATGCAGATCAGTAAAATATGTCATGCGACCGAACTTTGTCAATATATTGATAAGCATCTGTAGCCTACGAAATTAGTGTCTGCCCGTCATCTTCCCTACCGTTTCGTTTCCCGCCGCCACTGTCATCGCCGCGACTGCCCCCGCTGCCGCCGCAACTAGAGTTGCCAACCGTCCTCTATTTAGAAGCATAGTCCACCATTGACGTCAATTGTCCTCTCGTCCTTCTTTTGTATTTTAGATGTCCTCATTTTAGTAATTTTTTAACATTTGTTGTCATTTATTTTATCACGTGATTAACATCTATTAGGTTGTACCGTTCATTGTTTAATTTAAAACAGAAAGCATGAATATCCTTTTTCTGACGCTGACACACGCATGCATGATAGTGTGGCGTCATACGGGTGTAATCAGTACACAGACGAGAGTGAGTTGTAATAACAGCAGGTTTATTCACAATTTAGACCGTAGTCACAAATAACCAATGCACTGTATGCAATTAACTAACTAACTAGACCCCACTGCTAGGAGAGATATTTACAACGGCTACCACACCGCAACATACTACCTAACGTTTCGCCGTGCGTAGTACCGCCTGCCCTGAGACCGACACATGTCTCACTAGTCACACAATACTGCCGGCTCCTTGCGCCGCCTGCACGTTCGCACCTCTCACGAACGACCTACGCTGCTGCCTCCAGGATCTCAAAGAAAGAAGAGCCATTGTTCTCACGGCCCTTAAATAGCACTCACGACGCTGCCCGCCGCCTCCATTGCCTCCGCCCTAGCGATGCGCACACCCTGTCAGAAAAAAACCGTGCGTCATAGCTTCTGCCTCTCTCTACGCATCCGGTGCCCACCGCGCCACGTGCCCACGCTGTTTTAGCGACACGACGCTACAATAGTCTCTCTGTCAAGTGACTAAAATAAAAAGAGACGCTCAGACCATATTTATCTGCATTTTGTGAATGAATCTTTTCACTTGAATCGCGAATGGAAAGAATAAAGAAATAGACCATACGTTAGTCTACAATAAATATTTATAAAAATGTGTAGACACGTGTTTTTTTCGCTTGTTGAGTGTTCTCCCTTTTCAATGAGCATTGTTGGCAACCCTGGCCGCAACCGCGTTGCAATCCCTGGTCGTAAAGTACACCTCAGATGCTTATTTTTGCTGGTGGATGCACACAGGCTCTCCTTCTGCAGATTACACCATTACCCTGAACATTCAGGAATATGAGGCAACGCAATTAATTATAGCAATAAGAGGCAAGTCACGAACTGTATTTTTTCCGTTTCGTTGTGAGGGTCGACTTATTGTTCAGTACTCTCGCTCGGCGCAAAGCTATTGGCGAATCACCTTCATTAAACCCTCTATACTTTCCTTTTCCAGCGTGTTGGTTGGTAGTACAAATTGCTTCCCTTAGTAATGGTAGTTTAAAATTTTAGTAATGATAATCTTGAGGACACTCCAAGAAATTCAAAACATTCTTTGAAGTGTTGTAAGTGACTTTTACAATTTTTCCACAAGCTTTGAAACAATTTAATAATGTATTAAATTACAAGTTAAATAAGAGGTATGTTAATTTAAGGAATAACTCCACATACACGCACAGGTTAGGTGTGCGCATTAGGTAAACATGCTGTAAACGCATTAGGTTCTAAATTTTTATTTATATAAGAATGATCTTGGTTGTCCGGGTGACGCCCCGTGGAAGGCTGCGCACCCGCGCCGTCACCCGGACAGCCAGGATCATTTACATGACTCTGGCCGCGGAAGCCTACGACTTCATTTATATAAGAAGTTTGGACGAGAATTAAGAACCTATACAAAGGCGAGTCAAGACTTTCTAATTTAACTACATTATCCCAAATGTATTAATCCAAATAGTGAAATTCAAATCTGCTGAACTGGGAGCGGTAGCTCAGTGCATCAACTGAGGTCATTGCAGCGCCTTTAACCGGGAGATCCTATGTTCGAGTCCCGACGGGGGCAGGATTTTCGACAGGTCGAATTCTGTCGCTGGCTGAAGGAGAATTCTAGAGGCCGGTTGCTCTAATCGGTAGTTTTCCGTGCTTAGTCCGATCAACACTAGGCTAATGCCGAAGCACTACCCTAACAAACGGGCCAAGGACCGCGCACGATCTTTCCTTCCTCTTAATTACCCTATCCTCACCCTTTGCTTATACAAACTTACACTAACACGCACTACACTACAACACATTCCGAGAGGCTGGTCGGGGACTTAGAACATGTCCCGGTTGGGACGGTGCCCTGCTGGTGGGAGATACCTGGTTGAGGAAAAATCCGTTAGGCAACGGTAGGTCGGCGCCGGATCTGGCCATCCAGCGGGGGAAGACCGCCGCCACCTCTCGAGCAAAAACACACTCTACACTTACGGGACCAACGATCACAGTAGTTGACGTGCCCGGAATCATCAATCAATCAAATTTGCTGGAATACTTCACCATTGTTTCTAAGTAAGAAAGCTCAATTTAAATATGGATAAAGTGAAATTATACTAAGCAACCATGTTGGTTCAGTGAAAAAGTAGTATTTTAGAGGGGTGTTTGGTTAATATGGGGAATCTTTTTTTTTTTCTTCGAAAAATAGTCTATTATTAATTACTAGGCATCTGAATCTTGGGAGAGTGCTTGTCATATCGGGCATTTATAAAACTTTTTTAGTATTGAGCACGAATTATAAAAAGTGTAACATTTTTACTAATTTATATTATGCCTTTTTGACGTTGTATGTCTTTTCAGCAAGCACTGCGGATAATACGGATAGGGAGGGTAGCTATATACACACGAAAAACTTCTAGTGGGGAAAATACAAACTCAGAGGTTCACTATATCCGATGATATCAACTTATTTTCATATTGAGCACCAAAATTAATAAATTCTCCAAAGAACTGATTTTATTAATATAGGGATACGCAAAATTCATTAACAGCACAAACTGAAAATTTCAATACTTTCTTTGTCCTTAAAAAATCAATTATTTTCATTTGTTCGTTCATTCCTCGTTTCTCTAAATCCTTCTCTAGAGTTTATGCTGTCTCCATACTTGATTTTGCATTGTTCTGTCTGTTAGATTCGAAATGCGGTCTTGACACCTTTCAATGTCTCTTGCACTCTATACTCTCTGTCTCTATACCTTTGTCTTGCACTGTTGAACACATCCCACTCTCCGAAGGCCCTTCAACTCGCCTAATAACATACGAAATACACATAATTTCTAGGATCATTTCCTACGTTCACTATACAGAATCTTCTTAAGCTTATTTGTAATGTAACTGAAACGGGACCAGTGACTTACGTTCACTATAACCGAGGGTTCACAATATCCGAGTTCACTATAACCGGAGTCGACTGATATGCGAATCCGGGTATTAAATATAAGTAAAGATTTATCAGGCTTTTATCAAACAAAATATTTTTTTATTTCTCAGTTTTCGACCATGTTTTTGGTCCTCATCTGGACAATAATCACAATTTAAAAAATATACGAGTGTAATGTTATTTATTCTTTAAAAATGTCCAGTGTGGAGAAAACTTGTGCAAATGTCTTGATTTGTTTAATATTCACTACGGTGGATGACAGTTTTGTTACAATTTTGTTTTTGTTTCTTTCCTTCACATACATTTTCAGCAAGTGATGGGAGAGGGAATGGGAAGGGAGAAGGAGGGAGAACCCCCACCGGGTCAATTACTCACACGGACTTAACACTAACTGTCGGTCCTGATTTTTAGAATTGTTTACTCTTTTTTTAACTACATTAAAAAAAATTATATCCCCTTCTGATTAAAAAATAAACATTTAAATCATTATAAGTTTTAGGACTCCCTATAGCTGTTCATCACTAACGAACCTTCAGTTTCTTGTAGATCCTAGTTGGGTCTGCAAGGAACATTCAATGCCTTAGAGGCTCAATGCCTCGCTTTCCTTGCACTTCTTCGTACAATTAAATAAAAAAAGCATCAAGTGACGAGTCGTGTGTGCGCTGGGATCAGATTCCAGATGCAATCGAAACTCGCGTGTGACATTGATAACCCGATCTTCCGGTAGAGTCGATAACACGGTCGTCGGTTATTGATATTCCAGATGTTCTTCCAGGAAGTTAAGGTTCTATTAAATCAGGTTCTGTTAAATCAAAGAATTAAAACTTAGGTCATTTTCATATCCGCCGTCTCATTAGAAAAAATAAGACAGAAATGAAGCGAGCAGCCGTTTTCAATATCATTGGCCACGGTTTATTCTCACTTGATTCCCGAATCCCCAGATTTCCTCGAGAATGAAGCTCAGGCACATGATAAGTGAGAAAGCGAATGCCAATTTTCATTTTAACTACTGTGCTGAGAATACATATAATTTTTCTGGATGTAGTCTCGTAAAAAGGGTAAATTAAGAAAATTACTATTAAAAGAATGGACGGTGGTCGTAGCTTTTAAAAGGGTGTAATAAATTAGTTTTTGGTGTATCAGCATTATAAACGACCTTTCCTGTTGCAAGAAATTGTTCACAATCTGTCATTTTACGGCACAAATTATGATGTATTAGCATTTTACGAAACGATTGATTGCATCATCACACATTCAGCCAGTCACAATGAGAGAATTGTGGGGAGGAAGAGATAAACGGAACGGCCGACCATCGTTTTCTCGCACAGAAGTCAAATGCCGGAGACGTCACAAGAAAGATGTTTCGAAAAATTAAGTTTGATACTCTTATACATTTAAACAGCTGACATACAAAAAATAGCGTATGCAACTCGTTTATAATGTTGATTTATTGCACTCGTACAATTTTGAAAACTCGCTCCTAAAGTCGCTCCATTTCAAAACACGTAGTACTCAAAAAATAAAGCTTAACATTATAGAGTAACATCATAAACTACTACTCAGTCTATTCCGAAAAAAACCGATCGTTGAGAAAGGTGGTCGTTCAAGACCTAGAGTTTGATTGATTGATTTTTCGTGGTTCCGGTCCGTCAACTGCTTCGGTCATTAGTCCCGTTAGTGTAGTGCATGTTCTTTTATCGGAAGATGGTGGTGATCTTCCCCCGATGGATGGCGAGATCCGGCGCCGACCTACCGTCGGCCAGTGGGGTTTCCCCCTAACCAGGACCACCACCTCCTAGAGTTATAAAGCCTGCTCACTGTTTTGTGACGTCACCGTAGGTAGTCATGAAGAGCGTTGGTCATTCCTCGCTTACAATTTCCACAGCATTTCCACAGCCCTAGGAAAACCGTTTTCACTCCTTTTGTATTAAAATTATCAATTCATGATTAAAGTTCTTTTAAGTACATTTTCATTAAACATTGGTTTTCAATACAGTATATTATAACCTATTTATTGAGAATAAAACTGTTGAATTTACTGGAAAATTATCAATCTTCTGCAATTTGTTTGATAATCTATCATTTTTTGACAAAACTTAACAAAAACATCTTTCCAGCGTAAATGTTTGACTAAATCATTTACTGAATGACCATTTACACAAGCATCATGAAAGAATTCTCTCTCAGATATTTTAAGATAGTGGGACAGCAAACATTTCTTTCATTGGTGACTTTTGAAGCATTTCTTATTACGAGGAGTCATTGGGAGCAGTCACCCATTTTCATCTTACATTTTCTTCAGTGCATATTCCAGGAAAATAATTTTTTCCCTTTTTAATACAATAGTATATCAATGCATGATTAAAAACTTTGTTCTGAGCACATGGTTTTATTAAACATTTTCTTTATAATAAACATATTACATTGAACATAATTATTTACAATATAATACACATCTATTTACTGAATTTACTCTGAATTCACTGAATTTATTGGAATGTATGTAGTTTTCTCTGTAATTTCCATTTCCAGTCTTTCTCGCTTTTCATAAGGGCCTTCCGTCTGGAAAACTCCTTGGTAAGGTGAGCTTGGACAGTTAGGAACACATTGACCCTGCATGAGGGGTAAACAAAATTTAATATGTATAATATAATAATAATAATTGAGTTGCATGAGGGGTAAACTAAAATTGTACAGTGGTTAGTCTATAATATTAAATATGTACATAGAATTTAATTTTCACTTTCAAACCAATTTTACCAAAGAACAAAAAAAATTAATTTGAAATTAATTCATGCACCACTGAGACTTTTGCTTTCGTACTTCCCCAAGGTAATTCCTTTGACATAAATTATTGTTTTGTTTTAGTAACTTATTCATACAAGTTACAGGAAATCTCTAAGATTGTTTGTGAGGTTATGCATTTTTTTACGCATTATTTACAATTGAATTATATAACTTAAGTGCTACTATTCTAAGATTTTTTAACTGATAGTTTAAGTTTTTACTATCACTATTCACTTAACAGTATACAGAAAATAGTTGCAAGTTCAGCATCATATTACAAGGAAGAATTGCAAGATCTAATTGCAAACAACTTGGCTTCGTGATAGAACATTAGGAATATTACTAAATAATGTACACTTAGCAACTTACATACAATGTATGCTTTGAATAAACATAATAAATGTAGGTTCCACATGTGCATATGAACCACAGCCTCACCTTCGAGGATTTGGAACGAACAAAATCTTCTCTGCGAATAGCAGCGTCAATTTCTTCCCAAAGCAGGATCTATTGGAAAACCAAAAACATGTACTTTCCAGGCTTCATCGCAATTTCCTCGACACCTCGGAACTACACATCTAAACGGCATATCAAACCGACAGTATAATACAAGTATGAACTGCACCGAACACACGGACACCAGATAAATTCAACTGAAAACAACATGTCTGCGTCTAGCCACCCATGCCTCATGACTACCTACGCCGCCATCTAAGTGACGTCACGTACTAGTGAGCAGGCTTTATAACTCTAGGAGGTGGTGCCAGGACTCTCCACCAACGGGTACCGCCCAGTCGGGACAAGCTTTAACCGGCCGGTTTCCCGGAATACGTGGTAGTGTAGTGCATGTTAGTGTAAGGTGTGTGTAAGGGGAGAGGATAGGACAAGGAAGAGGATGGAAAGATCGCGCGCGGTCCGTGACCCGTTTGGTAGGTACTGCTCCGGCATTCGCCTGGTGTTGATCGGAGAAACCACGGAAAACTACCGATCAGAGCAGCCGGCCGCTAGAATTCTCCTCCAAACAGCAGCTGAATTCGACCTAGCTGAAAAGCTACTGTCGAAAATCTTGCCGCCGTCAGGACTCGAACCTAGGACCTCGCAGTTAGAGACGCTTCAGTGACATCAGTTGATGCACTGAGCTACCGCTACCGGTGACTGTCAGAGGGTTTCACTGGAAGTATACATGGGATTTTTATGTCTTTTCTGACAACCTAAATTGAAATAATACCAAACAAATCAGCTTAGTCTAACGTTTGTTTTTGGTGAGGGGAGGACACTCGCGCAGAGGGTCTCGATCCACGATGGCTCCCCAAGTTAATGCAATGGGGGCGCAGGTGCGGAAAACTCGCCCGCCATATCTAACGTAGCTTGTCTTAGCGATTCGCTTCGTCTATCAGCTTCACCTTCCCTTGAGTTACGACGAAGCCACTGAGGCTTGACTCCTGCGGCGGCTCAACCTTTGGAGAAATTGAGTAAGCGAAATCGCCAACAAAACATCGATGTTCAAAACGAAAATATCGATGTTATTAATATCGCACAAGACTCTCGGTGTTTTTCAAAAATTAATATTTTGGGGACGGGGATTATTTGATGATGAATGTGTTTATTATTTATAATTGAAAGTTCCCTAAAAAAAACAGTCAAAAATGATCAGAACAATTAACAAAACTTTTATTATCTGATTTCATAATACAAAATTAATACTGTTTAAATGGACGAAAACTCGTGTGACTTACTTTTCGTCCTTGGTCACATTAGTGTCAGAGAATGTTGTATTGAGAGAAATTTAAATTGTTTCATATTTTATGGTACTATTTACTTTCTTGCCCTTAAGAAGGAACTTCTTAAAATAGAAAGTTATGTACGAATGCTGTCCGTAATGCTGTCCAAATGCTGTCCTACGTCCGTAATGCTGCGGTAACCTCTAACATGTGGTGTAGCCAGAATCCATGTTTTGTAGGTCCTTGTTACTGAAAAATCGAATGACGGCAAAACGCCTGTGTCTGTCAGTCTGTCTGAGAGTCGGTGAACAACGCTAGCAGTTAAACCGTTCAAACGAAATTGATATTTCTCAATTGATCTGGCTGATGTCGCGGCCCCTTGAATTTGAAACCGATATTTTAATTTTGGGGGTACTTCAATGTAGCCCTTAGAACATTTTCAAAATGTTAAAAAAAATGAATCCATCGTTTTTGATTGAATTTTGTTGTTGGATAGTGTGAATGACGTTTGAGAGAATGGTATAGGTCTCATTTTCATTGAAAACTCTGATTTTTTCAAAATTGCAAAAATTCAACGTTTTTTCGGCGTCGTCCGACAATTACAATTTTGATCACTATTTCACTCGTGAAATTAAAACAATTGGATATAACTATATATACAAAAATCCCCAGTTAGGGCGGTGTACCTCAAAAAGTTTACCGCTTTTTCTATCCAATTTTTCTTACCGCTTCTCCCTACTGGCCAATCATAAACTGTGACACATCTCTCTTAGACAGTATGCATCGATCACTATGTCGATGTCCAATAAACTGCGGACGTTCTATAACATAACATCTTTGTTTTTAATGTAACTTTCAGTTATTTTCAATATTTGACGCATTTTGGAACTCTGTTAGACATAATTTCACTCATCGAATAGTCCTATTAAATACCAATCGTGCTTTGGAAATTTCCAGATAAATCCTCTCATGGCTTCGTAAATTGGGAATTTATCGACAATTTCCGAAGCATTCGTGATATTACCAATGATATTTTTATTCTTAATGTAATGTGTCCATCAAAAACAGTTCTTCAAAACAGGTCATGTTCAATATTTTAAAAATTGAAAGCTCCTTCAAATGTAATGAAGGTAGGCTTCTGGCAAATTATTCTTGTTTTTCTGTATTAGCTCCTGTAAATACTGTAACATTTAAATTTATTCAAATTTGTTTCATTTCTAAAAGTAAGAAATGGCTACTCTCCCGGACAATGGAAATAAATGCAAATAAGCAAGATTCGTTTGAATTAGACTTTTTCAAGTTGTAACTGAGTTTTTAGTTTGGCAGAAATTGCAATATTTTAATTTTACATAATTATTTTCAATCATATGAGAAAGTATGTGCTGCGGTAGCACCGCTAGTTCATTCAAAAATAAAATGTCGATAACGTAAAAACTTCAAGCACAAGAACATCGATGTTAAAAAATATCAGCTTCAAAACATCGATATTTCTATACAAACCCGACGACAAGTTTTGAAAACAACGACATCCATGACGCTATCTACCCCTAGTGGTATCACCTCGCCTTCGCGATCAGAAACAATATGAAACGCAGAAAGATGGAATGTGGAAAGTTACATCATGCTTAAGTTATTCGAGAATCGTTTTGTGCCCTAACTTTAATTACTCCTTTAAAAATAATTAAAAAAGTCTTCCTTCTCTTTTGTAAAAAGAGTTCGTTTTCTGTTGATTGATTGATTTTTCGTGTTTCCGGGCGCGTCAACTACTTTGATCATTAGTCCCGTTAGTGTAGTGCATGTTTTATCGGGAGATGGCGGTGATCTTCCCCCGCTGGATGGCGAGATCCGGCGCCAACCTACCGTCGGCTAGTGGGGTTTCCCCCTAACCAGGACTCTGCAACCAGCAGGGTACCGCCCCAGCCGGGACAAGCTCTAAGCTCCCGACCGGTCTCCCGGAATATGTGATAGTGTAGTGCATGTTAGAGTAAGTGTGTGTGTGTAAGGGGAGAGGATGGGACAAGGAAGAGGAAGGACAGATCGCGCGCGGTCCGTGGCCTCTTTGGTAGGGTACTGCTCCGGCATTCGCCTGGTATTGATCGGAGAAATCACGGAAAACTACCGATCAGAGCAGCCGGCCGCTAGAATTCTCCTCCAGACAGCGACTGAATTCGACCTAGCTGAAAAGCTAGTTCGAATTTTGTTTCTGTTCGTGTTTTGCTTCAGAAACACAATTGAAAAGTATTTTGTATCCTAATTAGTTTCCAAACGTTGCATCACTGGGTGTACTAACTGATTTGATTAAATTTTCTATTATATTTTTATTTGCAGTCTGTTTCATCAGAACAAGGAGCAAAGTTGGCATATTTGTAAGCCATACAAAGAAATTGTGCACTCAAGGATTCTTTTTATTGACAAGTAGGATGAGATAATTATTGAATATAAAAATAATGTTAAACTTAAAAATTGTTATTGTAATGTATTTATTTATCATGTATCGGCTGGTCAGAATGAATGATTTACTGCCGTAAAACTTCTACGTTCAGACCTAAAAAACAATTACACACGACTGCGTTTTAATTATATTTCATTTATGGGAATGATTTTTTTACAATAATTGATTGAAATGAGTCTCATCGAAGTGAGAGTTCATTCATCTTTTCTGAATCTAAGAATATCTCATTGAAGCGTTCATTCGTCTTTTCTGAATCTCAATAATATCCTAAGGTTTTTATTACATTGTTTTCCTTCTTTGACTTGTTAACATCCCCGGTTAATAGTAATGTGTATTGTTTTTAATACTGAACGTAGAAGTATTACGGAAGTGAATTTTTCACTCTGACCACCCAATACCACGTGGTAAATAAATAATTTACAAATAACAATTGTAAAGTTAAAGAACATTATTACATCTCAATTCATACCAATAATGCAATAATGATATTGAGTGTTTCAACTATTTCTCATTATAATTTTTTGTTTGTCGATTTCCAAGAGTGGTACATTGTCCCATTTCGAACATATTTCAAACGGGATACTCTCCAATGTCGAACAGCAGAACTTTGTAAACATCAGTGTCTATGACGGGTCATAGTACCACTACATACTCCCAGATATTTCGTCGTGAATATTCATGAGTGCTCGTGCTTTTCACCTGCGCAACATATAAGTGAAAATACGAATTACTATCAGGAAAACGATTTTTTAACATAAAAAATGCTTACTTTCGAAATAATATCCTTACTGATAGAATCTTCCTACACATTTCAAGAAGAATATTGCAATTATGTGACACTGAAAGTCAGTCTGTTAATCTACCAGTTACAGAGAATTGATCTTGACGACGAGAAAGATAAGATACTATATGATACCAATACGGAAAACTGCATGTTCATGAGTAACGAAATAATGTTGCAAGAATGCAAAGCGGTTCCAAACTTGACAAAATATAATGAAAGAAGGTACCATACAGCATACAATCTATACAAAAAGAATCAGAAAGAATCATCTACATAAAGAATATTATAGAATTTATATTTATTATTATAGAATTTATATCTAGTATTATATATTAGAGAATGCAATGTTCGTGGCGGCTTTGATCATCACAGCGATGATGCGGCGCTTAACTACAAATGCATATTATGGCAACACTAATCAATTAGCCCCGAAGAGTTCGCTAATATATCGAAAACTGTAAATATGAGGTGAGTATCTAATAATACAAGGGTCTGATAAAAGGGCGCACGAGTTAGATTTAAATGCTACCATCACGAACGCAAGATCATCCCATGAACTCTTTGCAGTGTTTCCGCAACGTTATTTTGGTCGAAGAGTGTGTCTTGCATCAACACTTGCTAAGTTACCAAGTTGTAAAATTCGAATTTTTTTGTATTTTTCTTAAGCTTTTGCAATATAATATATTTGGAAGAAGCGTAAGAAGACATTTTTTGCAATATTGTGGCCGGAAGATTAAGTGTAAGCGCTCAGGTAGCAAATTTCACAAAATTGTTTTTTTTTTTATGAACTTCATTTTCTTCGGCAAAACGTATGTAATAATGAGTTTATTAATCAACTTGAAGTATTCCAACTCAGTATACCATTTACGAACCCTTCTGACCGAGATATTCCGGGGAATAAATTGCGAATAGTAGACTTTCAGTTCTTCGAGAAGATCAACATGACATTCGTTTTAGAGACAGCACACAGCGAAAATAGTGACAAGCTATGGAGAGAAAGACGGACAACAAACAAGTTAATGAAACATTATATGATACGTCGCAATGACAAAACTCCGGTGACTCGGTGGGAAAAAACCTACAGGGTCGCTTATACACGAAACAAAGAAACAAAGTTTCGCCTGGGAACATACCGATTCGCTGGCCTCGGATACGTGATTCTCTCGTCACAAATCCCGTTGTAAGCGCTTGCATTTCACCCAAATTACGATCACTGCGATCCTTACAGTTTTATTTAATTGGTACCAACAACGCTTAGTTTTAAGTCCTAGTACTCACTCTCTGCTGTCAATTTAATTAATCCAATTACTCTTTTTGACTTCATCACAAAAATGTTATCCCTTCCGTCTGCTCGTCCGTCCGTCCATCAGTCTTCTCGACCGTGTGCCCGTCCGAGTTTTCTGCCCGTTCGCCTGCCAAAGCGTTCGCCAGTCTGCCCGACTGTGTCCCCGCCCCTCTGTCCACCCGTCGGTCCGTTCGCCCGTCCACCCGAAAGTTCATTCATCCGCCCGTCCGTCCGTCCGCCCGTCCGCCCGTCCGTCCGCCCGACCGTCCGCCCGTCCGTCGTCCCGTCGCCGCCGTCCGTCCGCCGTCCGTCCGCCCGTCCGTCGCCCGTCCGTCGCCCGTCGTCCCGTCCGTCGCCGTCCGTCGCCCGTCCGTCGCCGTCGTCCTGCCGTCCGTCGCCGTCCGTCCGCCGTCCGTCGTCCGCTCCGTCCGCCTGTCCGTCTCGTCGTCGTCCGCCCGTCGCTGTCGCCTCGTCGCCGTCCGCCGTCGTCCGCTCGTCCGCCCGTCGTCCGTCCGCCTCGTCGCTCGTCGCCTCGTCGCCCGTCCGTCGCTGTCCGCCGTCCGCTCGTCGTCGCCTCCGTCCGCTCGTCGTCCGTCCGCCGTCGTCGCCCGTCCGTCGTCCGCGCCGTCCGCTCGTCCGCCCGTCCGTCGCCGCCGTCGCTCGTCGCCCTGTCCGCCGTCGTCCGCCGTCGCTCGTCCGCCCGTCGTCGCTCGTCGCCCGTCCGCCTCGTCGCCGTCGTCCGCCGTCGTCCGCCGTCGTCCGCCGTCGTCCGCCCGTCTCCGCTCTCGCCGTCGTCCGCCGTCATCGCCGTCGTCGCCCTCAGTCCGCCTCGTCCGCCCTCGTCGCCTCAGTCCGCCGTCGTCCGTCGCCGTCCGCTCGTCCGCCCGTCGCTCGTCGTCCGCCCGTCGTCCGCCCTGTCCGCTCGTCCGCCTCGTCCGCCGTCGCCCGTCCGCTCGTCCGCCCGTCGCTCTCCCGTCCGCTCGTCCGCCCGTCAGCTCGTCCGCCGTCCGCTCGTCCGCCCTGTCGTCCGCCCGTCCGCTCGTCCGCCCGTCTGCCGCCCTCGTCCGCCCGTTCGCCGTCGTCGCCCTCGTCCGCCCGCTCGGTCCGCGTCGCCGAGCTCCTCTGTATGACTGTGAACAACGCTATCGGTTAAGGGTCGTATTAATGAAGCTCTGCTAGCAGAGCTCTAAGTGCCCTGCCATCTGGGGGCTTGCTAGGAGGACAAGGGGCGACTGGAATTGGCTGACGGCCGCTTATAAATCGCAAAACCGAACACTGGCAGCCTGTTAGGTCTGGCAGTCCCCTGGCAGAGGTTTATAAATACTGCCCTAAATCATAAGCAGAATTTTCACCAAAATTGATATTCCGTGATTCATCGGACTGATGTCTCGGTCCCTTGAATTTCAAACGGATATTTTGATATTTGGGGGAACTTTATAGAGAACCTCAACATTTTCAATTTTTTTCAAAAATGTTTCAACATTTTTTCTTTAAATTTTTTCTTGTAATAAAGCAAATGATGCTTAAATCAATTCTAGGTCGCATTTTTGGTATATTCCTTGAATGTTCGAAAATTCCAAAACTTTTTTTTTCCTTGATGAAATCTGTTCATCAAAAACAGACGTTCAAATAAGGTCACATTCAATTTTTGAAAATATGAGTAGGTTTTGCATAATTTTGCGTTAAACAGAGGCAATTTTTAACCAATCTTAAACATTTATTTTCTTTAAAACGGGGCTCCAATTTTGTAAAAAATGTTTTCCTCGTATGTACCAAAGAACGGTAAAGAAAGTAGTGTTCGTCTCATTTTCGGCAAATTTTTTGTATTTCCGAAAATTGCATAGGAAAATCACCATTGCAAACGTACAATATTGATAAAAGAGACTTTTTGGTAAGTGATCTGTTATACCGTTAGCCAGATTTGTCAGGAATAAATTATTTTAAAATATCAATACGATAATTATCAGATTGTGACTCAAGTAAAATTATCTCAAATGTGTAATTTTATCCTAAAGCTTATGTAATTGTGGATCAGTAAATTCAAGATTTATATAATTATAAATAACAATAGGAAAAAACGTGTTTAAGAAATAGATTTTGTGTTAAAGATTTTTTAATAGTGCAACAGTTTTTCTCACGAAGATTACAAATAAAAAACAATAACTGTTTTTAGAGCCGATCATACTATATCCAGCTCGTATTCCGGAGAGCATTTTCTTGCTTGCTAGAGTACCATGTCATTATAATTTCTTGACTTTTCTAAAACTATAAGTTATGATTCCGATGAATGAAGGATACAAAAGAAGAAGGAATTTGTAAATTTTTTATTATTATTATTATTATTATTATTATTATTATTATTATATTTTGTTGTGTCATACTAGAAAACAGTTAATTACGTTAATATTCGTATGTTTTTGTAATCAATGGCATCTTCATTTTTCCTGTCAGTCGATCCCTTGAGCACCATTGATATCTTAACAATTTTATCGACCCTCAGGCGGTCAATACCGACCCCGTTGGGAACCCCTGCTCTAGCACATGGGACAACCATGATTGGAAGCAGGGCTGCATCCAGCACTAATCTAATGATGCGACTCGAGCCGCGGGTTTTACATGATGAAAGGTCATGGGTTTGCGGCTCCGCCACCCCGATTTTTGTTTTTTCTGCGCAGCAGCCGATACGTCAGACGCACGTGACCACAACACGCGCACTTTATTTGAAAGGACAAGCCTGACCGGGGCCGCCATGCTGCATCACAAGCGAGGTGTTGAAAAAACTTATGAAAGTGACAATTTTCAACCGTGACCAACCAAAAACAACACAATGAATGTGTTGTTCAAATAAAAGATGCAATTTTTTTAGTTCATACATCAGTTTTAATGACTTTTAACAAGGTGATAATTTTGTTATATAATTATAATAATAATAACAATAACAATAATAATGTCTTTATTAATGGCGAGGCTCAGGCCATAAGGCCTGCTCTTCCGCCTAACCACTTTAATTAATTTACAAGTTTAAAAATTACAGTACGCCTTATCTGGGTGTATTTAAAATTCCCTCTACAATTGTGACGCAAACTGTCGCATGAAGCTCATTGTCTGAAGCCGGCTAGGCACTTCCATGCCATTGCACGGAGTTTTCGACGCCGCGCAGTTCATCGAGGAGTCCCCCGAGGGCACAAACTCCACGGCGCTCGCACTGCGCCATCGCCTTGGCTGCGTGCACGCCAAGGCACTGCCCGCGCCGCGCCGCGCCGTTGAGGGCGAATGAGAGAGCGTGCGCCTGAGAGCGCCCCACGCGCGGAAGAGGGCGCTCTAGCACGCGATGACCTCTCTCACACGGGGGGAAGTTCATCAGGCAGGAAATAAAGGAGGACTAAATCATCTCTTTGGGTGCACAACATACTGCTTACTTTGTAGCAATTATCATTCATTAAATTTTCACCATACCGTTTACGAAACATGTGTCTTTTCGTTTCACTTACTTGCTGTGTGTATTCGATTTGATAAATTACTTCATTAACTCGTTTTTTTTTTGTTTTTAATTTGTTGCGTCTATCTTGACGCAACGCGTTCCAAGCCCTTAATGGCATTGAGCGCTTTGATTGTGGAGAATCCTCATTAATGTGCTTTATTTTAATATTATGTCAAGTCTCGTCACGTCGCAGCAGTCAGTGCTTTTATCCCTTCGGCCAGGGCTCGACGCCGTTAGATCCAGGTTCCTGGCCGGTACCCAACCACGAACCGCAGAGTCTCGAATTCGCTTAACCTTCGTGACTTCACGGAGCGTAGTAACGAATTCTGGCTAGCGCCGCCGGCTATTTCAATTGATCTATCATAGTATATAAGTAAATATTCTCTCGTTTGTTACGTTTTCGTTTATTCTATTCCTGAATATTTTACCTAAAGGTCACGAAATGCTGCGGTAGGTTGACTGCTGATAACTCCACCAATGTTTTTTTTGGTTTGTTTTTTCTAAAAATTACTCCGAATTTTTCTTTAATTGTTTTTGCTATAGAACAAAGGACGCTTAAAACTGGTGTCTGTCTCATTTTCGATGAACTCTCTGAATTTTCGAAAGCTCCCAAATTCAGAATAATGCTAGAAAGTATGTGCTGTTATATCATCACCTTTCTGAAGATATCTAGCGTTGTATGGAGGGGTGTATAACAATTTAGATTGAGAATCAAAATGTGCGTTAACTATAATGTTAACACAGTGCCACAGTAATGTCGAATCGATTATATCGATTTCAAGATAACATCCACCAGACAATATCAATAGATTCTGATATTGCAGATAGTCAAATACTAAAAAATTGTTGCTTCGTACATCGAAAGTAAAAGGTATAACTTCTGTTGAATATTCAATATTGCATATTTAATTATACCGTTCTTAATTAAAATGTTCTCTAGAGAAAAAAATGCGACTCCGTAATATCATATAAAGATATTAGTTATTTTTAAAAGTTTAGTGAGACAATCTGAAAACAATTAGGTAAATTCTTAGAACTTTCTTGACCACAAATCTCTTTCCCCGTCCTTTTCTCTCGGCTCGCACGGGCCTACCGCTGCCATCTGCGTCCAAACCACCTCAATCATTTGCGCAGTCCATTTCTTGGCTGTCAACTAAACCATTCCCAACCACACCAACATCGTTTCAACGTTTGCCTACTTATGGCTACAAAATCGACACATCTCATACTCTTGGAAGGGAGCATTATTGGAGCATTTGTCTAGGAGCGTCCAGAAGGAGAGAGGGGAGCTGGGGCAACTTGCCCCCTCCCCGATTTAATGCGGACCCAGAATTCTTTTTCATTGAAAGAAATGAAAAATATATTTATCTCTAATCCAAATTTAACGCTATAATTGATTGATTGATTTTTTCGTGTTTCCGGGCGCGTCAACTACTTCGGCCATTAGTCCCGTTAGTGTAGTGCATGCTTTTTCTCGGGAGATGGCGGTGATCTTTCCCCCCCTGGATGGCGAGATCCGGCGCCGACCTACCGTCGGCTAGCGGGTTTCCTAACCAGGACTCTCCCACCAGCGGGGCACGCCCAGCCGGGACATGCTCTAAGCTCCCAACCGACCTCCCGAAATATGTAGTAGTGTAGTGCATGTTAGTGTATGTGTGTGTAAGGGGAGAGGATAGGACAAGGAAGAGGAAGGACAGCTCGCGCGTGGTCCATAGACCGTTTGGTAGGGTACTGCTCCGGCATTCGCCTGGTGTTCATCGGAGAAACAACGGAAAACTACCGATCAGAGCAGCCGGCCGCTAGAATCCTCCAGGCAGCGACTGAATTCGACCTAGCTGAAAAGCTAGTGCCGAAAATCCTGCCGCCGTCAGGACTCGAACCTAGGACCTCCTGGTCAGAGGCGCTGCAGTGACATCAGTTGATGCACTGAGCTACCGCTCCCGGTTTAACGCTATAAGTTATTTCTGAAGCTTGTAAAAATGAATTCTGTTTATGAATTGGGGAAGAAGGACATTTTTTGTTTGAAATGAGGAGCCCCCTTGGATCATCTTCCCCAGGCCCTGGGTTTCTCTGGGCGCCCCTGCATTTGTCTCCTGAAGGGCGTTTTGTGCTCCGTGGAACAGAGTAGGTCAGCCACAGACGGAAGGAATGTAAGGTGGACATTAGAAGTCGTTCGACCTGCTAGCTTCATCACCCACCGCGCTGGGTGTCCCACAGACCACCCACCCCGACCTATCGCTAAGCCTCGAGTGAAGGACATATCATGGAATTCTTTACGCGTTACCCATTACTGAGAAACGCAGGCACTTTGGACCCAAGCGTGGCATTGTGAAGATTACGACTTGAAAACCTGTTCCCTGCACCCTGTGAGGCAGTTATCACGAATACTCAGAAACTCTTTCGGAACTTCAAAATTTTTCCTCACTCCCTGACTGACTAGAGGAACTAACCCGCTCCAATGGATCAGTGAGCGCTTTGCGGTAAACTCTGGTGCGTCGCTGACAGGGAGGTTCCAGGGTTCGAGTCCCTGCGGTGGCGGTTTCTCGACTCTTGCTATATGGTTAGGTCGCATTCAACATTCTCTACAGAGGAATATGATCCTTTGGCTGCTCGGTTCGGTGGTTTTCCTTGGTTTCTCCGAACAATACCAGACGAATGGCGGAGCAGTACCCTAATAAACGGACCACGCGCGATTTCTCCCCTCCTCTCTTCTTTCATACACACCGTCAGATGTCGGAAGACGAGTCTGGCGCTTAAGAGTTTGTCCCGGTTGGAGCATGTGTGCCTGGAGAGGAAAACCCTGCAATCCAACATAAAGAGGTCGGCGCTAGATCTGAAGGATCAGCGTGGGAGGATTATTGTACGAAGTTATACTCTGGAAATGTGGATCTGATATCGTAGGCTCCCGCGGCCAGAGTCATGATCTGGGCTGTCCGAGTGACGCCGCGTCGACGGCTGGGGTGCCGACGATTCGACCGACATATCGCGGTCCTCTTCAGATGTCCTGCTAGATCAGGCCTGTACTAGCCCTGTACTAGCTACGAGTGTACTAGCCCTGAAGAGGACCGCGATATGTCGGTCGAAACGTCGGCACTCCAGCCTTCGACGCGGCGTCACTCGGACAGCCCAGATCAATGTGGATCTGTTCAGAATATTTGTTTGTTTGATTAATTGTTTCATTGTTGTTGGTGGTGGCGGCGGTGATGACCGTGGTTGTTTTTAATGATATATTTAGCATTAGTTTACGTTTACCGGTTGATTTAACTCGCGGCAACAACTAACGGAGGTTTTGGGGAGTTCCCATGATGGCAGAAACTAGCCAAACAGCTGGGTCGAGTTCAGGCGCTGTCTGAAGGACACATTCTAGCGACCTGTTACACTAATCAGTGGTTTTTCGTGGTTTCTATGATCAATCCTGGCAAATTCCGAAGCGGTGCCGTAACAAACGGACTGCGTGCGATTTTTCTTGCGTCACTCTTCTTCCCATCTCTCCCCTTTAAACACACACACACTTGCACTTACATTCACTACACTACCATACATGTTGGAGCTAGTCCCGACTGAGGCAGTGGCAATAGGGGGAAATTCTTAGAGAAAAACTTCGCAAGTGATTGTGAAGGACCTGCCAAAGTTCACCTTCCAATGGGCGAGGAACACCGCCACCTCTTCGCTATAACTTTACTATACTAATTAAGCAATAGTAGTTGACACGCCCGGAAACACTAAATAATCGAGTGTATAGCTCCCCCTACGCCCCCGATCTTGGTTATCCTCTGTTCTTATAAACCACAGTGGATGTGGAAATAATGTTTCAGTATTTCCCGCTACAGGTCAAGTATGAATTTACTTTTCTGCATCAAACATTCAATTTGTTTCTTTTTGATTGTTAAAAATATACAAACATCGAAAAGAAAATAACTTAATCGTATAATGAGATTACTTCATTTCATAAAAATGTGGTAAAATGTTATTAATTTTATAGAACCAAAAAGAAAATAAATTAAAGCGGTTGTCATCTTCCAACGCGTGTTCTTTACTTGTCCTGCTTCTCGATCTGCCTTGCATGTTCATCTGTAATTGTACTTGAATCAAGGATATTCCACTCCTTAACTTGTCCATCTCTGAAGTGGAGGGAGAGAGCGACTTAAGAACGAACTTCGAGACAGAGGCTGCAAATTCACCTTCCACTGATTCTACCGTCTCCCTGATTCTGCGAGGTAAACTTTCAGAAAATCGCGTCGGAGTAACAGCTTATAGATCAGGGTCACTCGTAAGGATAGAAATTATTAAGAGCACCACAACATGAACTACTTTACATTCCTAATAATCTACTCTGCATTCACTGCTCCAAGCGAGCTTTACATTTTGGCCTTGATCCCCAATACATTCACATGATGCAATTATTTGAAGGTAACAGTTCCTTTGCATTCACAAATGTAACATTCAAGAACACTCCATGTTTTGAATCTTGAAAAGCAGTTTTATTATGGTTAAATAATGTTAAGGTGTTCTAGTCATCACATTACTTCTCCTCATTTTGTATGTCAGCCCTAATTCGTTTCGAGTTCAGGATTCTCCTGGAAGGCAAGTCCCCTAGAGCCGCTGATATGTTGACAGGTGTGATAAAAATGCAATTATTTTAAAATCACTTTCTGCAATCAATATTAGCCCTTAGAGGGCCACATTCACTCCTGTCGAGGACGCGAAGCCAAGTGCTCTCTTTTCTATTCCTTCGCTATTGAGCTTCCCAAAGATTGAAGAACCAATTCTTCCGAGGCAATAATTACAGAAATTCGGAAATTTTCACATTAATTATGACATGAATGGCAATAGTAATTCACCTTCTATCCATCTCATCAATAGATGTATCATAGTATAATACTTTTGGTAAGTCAACATGGAGGACAGAGGGTGAGTAATGTCAACACAACATATTGTATTTCAATTATCATCTCACTAAGCAAATTTTATCTGGAACTTATCGACAATTCGTTAGTTAATACTATTCGATCGACAATCACAATCTATGGAATCTACATTAATTAACCGCTGCTAATTGGAGCACAAAATTTAAGCTTCTTAAATTTAATGTTAAAAAAGTTCATGATGTATTTAAGCTTTTCACATACATGTGGCGTGGTTAAAACACGTGGAAATTGCAGGAATGAGATCTCACAAAACCACATACTAATCATGAAGTCGTCAAAGATACGTCTTCAAGGCTCCCATAGTCTAAATAAGTTAGACTTTTTTTAAAATAAGTTTTATGATTAGACAGTAAGCTAAATAATATAATTTTAAAAATTATACATTTTTCTCACAACAAAAACACATTTTAAAAATGCCGATCCGGTGGCCGAGATCGCAAAGACCGTAGTGTCGTAGTGATCCCGGACCAAAGGGTCGCGGTTTCGAGTCCCACCAAGAGCATGGTTGTATTTGTCTTTGTCCTATCACCCTTATCATCATCATATCGTTTCCTCTTCATAGTTACCTTACGTTAACTCCAATAGTGGTCGCTAATGACCTAGATGTTGATGCGACCTTAAATAATAAAAAAGAACACATTTTAAAACTATTCACGATATCGTTCGTAGGCCAATTTGTGCCAAAAATCAAGGACAATATTTCGCGAAATCATGAACATCCATGGAAGGCCTCTGCTAAACGACGCTGGTTCCCAGGCTATCTGCTGAATTTACTAGAGCATTTGTCCAGTTCCTGGGGCAGCACAGAGCGCCGCAGCTGCTCCTCCGCCAACCGGCCTGCAGGAAAGCTGTGCCCAGCCATCTGCCGCCGCTCGCCAGCCGTAAATCTCCGGACGCGTATCTATAGACGGCGAGGCGTCCACAAAGCAAGGCCCCGCGCCGCGCCGCGCCCGTGACCGCCCCAAGGCCGGCGGCGGCGGCGGGGTCCGAACCCGGATCCTTCGTCCGCCCGCACAGTGCGGACTTCCCCGCCGGGAGGGCGAAAACCCGCCGGCCGCCCCGCCAGAGCCACTGGCTTCTCCAATTACCAATGGCTGCTTGTTTTTTCTCGTCGTTAGCAGCTGAGTGCGAAGCGTTCCTTATTTCGTAGGCGAAAATCGAATTTATGACGTGTAGGTTACCGCACGGTGTTCCTAATAACTAGGTCAATATTACAGGGTACCCCTTTGTCATCGCTTGTCATAATTTAGCTCCAGCAAAATACCATCTCTGATAATATCATTCAGAATACTTTTTGTTACAGTTTTTTGCAATTGTTTCTAATTTTTAAGTGTTTGTTTATCATCTCTGATACTAATCTGATTCCGGAGCTCGGAGTAACTCCCAAGTTCGTGGGATTGAAGGCTGCGTCCAGGTCTTGGTATTTTCACTTGGCGACTGTAGCGTGGAGCGCTTTCCCTGATGTCATCTACCTTCGTCCCTCAGCACTCGCTATGACTTTTCCTCCTTTGTACAATGGGAGACAAAACCAAACACTGCTGTGACTACCAAAGTACGGTGTAAAGTCTCCGTAGCCTGTGCTAAAAAATTAGAATGCCACGCATCAGTCCCTTATCATCAGATGATAAAGATATGTCAATATTCCATTTCAATGAGTGCGACATCAAGGTCAGTGGTTGTAAATATTTGAAGAGAGATGGAAATATTTCACATTCGATTGTTTTTCTATTGTTTTCCACCCTTTAAGAATATTAACTGCTTCAAAAGTTTAAAAGTGACCTCAAGTGAGGCAAAATACGATTATAAACCCATCCAGAATAACATAAATTAATATTGAATATTAAATTAATAATTTAACCATAACCATAAATCCATTATTAGGTTCATCGGAAGTTTAGTACACGTGAGATAGAATGAAATGTGTACTATTACAATTTAAAAGTATTATTTTCTTTCATGAACGTTATCTCCTGAACCGCCCTCATTATTCCTAAAATGAAAACAATGAAAATTTTGAACGATAATGAATAATGAACGGATTATAATTAAATGTTAGAATGAGAACAAACGAAAAGTGATATCTGGAAATAACCTGCAAGTAATCCATTACGTCCACCTAAAATTCAACATCACGGAACAGTCAGACGAATCCAAATTTCGGTTTTCGTCCCTTCAGTGCGGAAAATTATGCACTGTACGGCCTCGCCATCCCGCCGGCCCGTCCTCTAACATGGCCATCTGTTGCACGTATGGAGCCGCGGACAATCTACGAGGCGAGCGCGGATTTGATTTCGTAGATACAGCCCTTCACTTGACATTTACGGCAAAGGACGGCCTGCACCGTGCCGTACACCACGTTTTCTTGCCGGCGTCGGGTCGCCTTGTTTCTTCAGGAGCGTACGCGAAGAGCTGCGCTGCATGCGGCGAGGCTGTTCGGGTCGCGCGCGCCGCAGCGGCGCAAAAAGGAACTTACGACGACGTTGGAGGCGGCGAGGTAGCCTTGGCGTGGCAGTCGCGGACGATTTTCTTTGCATACTTGAGCGAGCCATTTCTTCGTCCGTTCTAACGACCGTTTGTTTCATGGTTTATTTTCTTGGTGGGAGAAAAGTACAGAAATTTAATGCAGTAGTGCCAATGCTTAGAGAAATACTGTAAGAAGGGATCGCTTTGACAGGTACTGCTTGGCCACTGCTGGAAATATCATTGCAAGTTACGTCCACGCAATCATTTTGTCAGCGCGTTCGTTTACAGTTAGTAAATGGCTTCATCGCTATCTTTTGCAATGTCGTCGCCCTGCATGACGTTCAATTGTTTTCCGACTAGGTATAGTGGAATCTTCTTAGAGTAAACCCTCTATATCATAATTACGACGTACGGACATCGTTTCGCTCAGGGGAGCTTTCATTGCCATCAGAAATATTTTGCATTTCCTCCTGTACAAGAAACTTAAAAGCTTCTTCGACTCTACAGCTACGTCAGTGGTTACGGACTGCTCCGTGAAACCCTACGCGTCAGTAGATGGCATTGCAGGATGACAATAAACCTCAAAAATCAAATTTAAAATTAATTTTAACATGAAACGATACCGATATGATTCCCGATACCGAGAAAGTTCATGTTGTGCCATAGTATAATATGTAAATGATAAGTGTCTTGATCTTGTTCAAACGATCCTCCCGAATCTATCTTAGATCACTGTGCGAGGGAGTTTGAGTTTGTGACTGAAAGCGAGAGTGAGTGTGTATAAAGAATTAGTGAATGAAAATGTAAGTGACTGATTAAATAAATGAATGGATGAATGACTGGGTATTGGAAAAGGATAGAGAGAAAGACATAGTTACCTATAACGTACTCCGGAAAATATAATCTGAATTTAACACATGAAATGAAGTGTCATGAAATGAAATGTGACACACAAAATAGCCCAATGAAATGTGTTAGTCGTTCACCTGATAAATAGCTGACTTAATCGGAAAAAGATCCTATGCAAGACTAAACATTAGGTTGTTGTTAAGCGTCTACACAGCCAAAAGAAAATTGTATTACATGGATCTTAACAGTAAATGGGAGGCGAGAGTTTTCACATTCCCTGTCCATGTACGTAAATATTCTATAAACATTGAGTTTGACACATTGAATACTGACAGACAAGGATTATTGTGGGAATTCTGATTTGGTGTTGTTGACGTTCTTATAAGAAGAAATAAAAGAGGTCATCTTCGTCAACATATCAACATTGACATGTTGACGAAGATGACCTCTTTTATTTCTTCAGACAAGGATTAGTTGCGATTCCACGGAAATAAAATATTAAAGGGTCTAGGACTAAATTAAAATAACTGTCTTCAAACGTGATTTTATAATCCTTTTTAACGGATCTAATAAAAAATCTGTTTTTTGTCTACTCGTAATGTGTAATAAATATTAACATTTTCCATTAGACATGCAATCGACATTTCATACAATCTGATGTAGTAATTCGATACGGAATGTAAACACATGTCCCAGAAAAGAATAAACCACATTGATGGTAGAGAAATGTCACATTCACGAGTTTGTATCAGCAAGGACACGCAAAACAAACACTCTGATATCTCTGCGAGGTAAACAGCATTGCTCCCTGCTGACTCATTTCTGCAAACTAGCCCGCAGGCCGTGCACCACAAATCTGACCGGTTTTACAACAGAACTAACGAGTTGGTCGGGTGATGTTTATCACTTACACCTACTCCCGAATGAAGTATTACCAAATCACTATCGACGTATAAAAGCGAAAAAGCAGTTATCTTAAACCCCCGAATAACCCTATCCGCATCAGAGAAAAGACAGTATGAGCATTGACGAAGTGTAGTGATAATAATGATGATGATGGAGAATTTCAACACGAAGATTTGATTGGTCTGCATGCAGGTGAGGAAGAAGATTTTCTATGTCCTCCTTCTCCAGGACAGGTGATAACGGGAGCTATTTCCCGCTGCTTTCCATAGAGATGAGGGAAGAGGTGATCAAGAAGGGTGAAGGTTGATGTGCCGAGTAATTTTAACTGGGATGATTGTTCAAATAAGGATATAACCGTGAGGGTTTGAGATGTATTCTTCGCTTCAACCACACAATACGAATATCCATAACTAAGGCGCGATTTTAACCAGAATTATTCTACTCCACGAATCTGGTGAATTCCTGGTCCTGTGCCATCAAGGCCTAGAAATACATTCGCTCACTTGTGTTTTAAACGAATTGTAGTGATAATAGTAACAATGATGGTGATTATTCGTTCTTACTATTAACTTCAATTTTTATATTGTATTCACATCGTAGGAAGATCAAAGAATAATATTTGATGCTCACAACGAAAGTTTATTATTGTAGAAAAGTATGTACAAAATGAAACAAAAATCACGTGAACATGAATGTAACAAAACCATAAAAAAACAATGAACCAACATATCAAGGCCACTATAATATTCAGTCACTCTTCTTAAATTAACAACTGTTACATGCTATATTACGTTACTACTTGGTAGGGTAACCTTCCTGTGAAATCACTTCTTTCCTTCGATTCGGCATAATTGCAGTACTTTTTATGTATGAACTGTCTATCGATACCCATACTTCCGTCAATCTCCTCTTTAATTCCTCTCATGTGGAAGTTTTATTTTTTGTAATCGTGCTTTCATTTTATACCCCAAATGCTTGATTTGGTTAAGGTTCGGAGACTGCGGAGGTGTTTTGAAGACCTTGGGGCAGTTTTAGAGAAGTCACCTGTCCACAATGTAGGCTTTATGTTTTGATCTTTGTCCTGATAAAACTCCAGACAAAGATATGTACCCCTGAGCCATACGCCGTACTTAACAGTACCCTGCAGATTTCGTTGTTGTTTTTTTCTTTATTTTCTTTTTAGTGTTCCTTGATCTCGCGCCACACCCTAGTTCTGCCATCTGTGTGCCACAAGATAAACTTGCTATCATCAGCAAAAATAACCACCATTCCTTCCTTTCCTCTTGTTCACATGCTGATCCGCGAACTTCAGCCTTTTCTTTCTATTGATCTCGCTTATAAGTGACTTTTTCGTAGCCACTTTTCCATTAAACTCTTCGATTGTTAACACTTTTCCTCATTGTTTCGGGGTGCATTTTTCTTCCCATAGTTTTCTAACCACTAAGCAGCAATTTTCGGCGCACTTAATCGAGGATTCTCACTCCCTTTTTTCAATTAGGCATCTCTCTCTTCTCTAACAAGACTCTGCAGACGACCCTTTGCCGGGACGCTTTCTATTCTAGCCTCTCGTTTGTATCGCCTTACGATGTCGTGGGCTGTACTTTGGAGCTGATTGAACATTTTGCCCATTTCCATTGTAGAATAGCCCTTTTCATGCTTGAACACCACACGCTATTTCTCGTCAAATGTAGTATTGCGTCCTTTTCGGCCTATAGTAGTACTTTCAAGCACATAAGGAAGTGTCTCGAACTTTCAACATTAGAATTTGTGTAGCCGCAACGTCTCTTAAGTTTTTCAGCGCAGATAAGAAACCAAACAACAAATAATTTCCCTAGGTGGACGAATATTAAAGTGGGAGGGTTTGTGGACGTTTTGAACAATCTTGCGAAAACGAAAAGTTTCTTTCGTACTCTAAACAATCAGCGTGATAAAAGATTTCATTGGGAGTGTTGTGTAGTGTATGTACTTCCCTTCCGCGTTTCTTGTTTTATTAAACTATTCTAGATCAATTACGATGTCTGTTTGACCGAATATTAAAGTGAGAATTCAAATACTTTATTTGACAAAGATTATGCAAATATATTATATTGGCAATATATTTTTTTCTTCAAAAACGCATTAATAAAGCTCTGACAAAGTCGATCCGGTGGCTGAGATTGCTAAGGCAGTACTGTCGTAGCGATCTCGGACTGAAGGGTCACGATTTCGAGTCCGCCTCGGGCATGGTTGTAGTGTGTTGGTCGTTTCATCCCTGATCATCACCATTTCATTTCATCTTCGTAGTTATAATAACGTTAACTCCAATAGTGGCCGCTAATGACATGTTGATGCGACCTTAAATTTTAAAAAAACGCATTAATAAAGCTCTGGTAATGACTTGAAAATACCTCCGTCATCGAGGAAAGTTTGGAATGGTTGATAGGCTGTCGCTGACGCGAGTTCCCCGAAGAGGGCGCGTCCAAGGCCTCGCGGTGAAGAGTGAGAGCGGAGAGCTGCGCCTTTTGGAGTCCGACCCCATCGGCGACACGACGTCAGCGGAAACACCCACGAATAAAGCTAGCGACGCCCGACAGTCAAACCGGGAGCGGTAGCTCAGTGCATCAACTGACGCCACTGCAGCGAGTCTGACCGGGAGGGTCTAGGTTCCCACTCCCCACGGCGGCAGGATTTTCGACGCTAGCTTTTCAGCTAGGTCGAATTCAGTCGCTGCCTGGAGGAGAATTCTAGCGACCGGCTGCTCTGATCGGTAGTTTTCCGTGGTTTCTCCGATCAACACCAGGCGAATGCCGGAGCAGTACCCTACCATACGGGCCAAGGACCGCGCACGATCTGTCCTTCCTCTTCCTTGTCCTATCCTCTCGCCCTGGCACACACACACTAACATGCGCTACACTACCACATATTCCGGGAGACCGGTCGGGAGCTTACAGCTTGTCCCGGCTGGGGCGGTGTCCCACTGGTGGGAGAGTCCTGGTTAGGGGGAAACCCCACTAGCCGACGGTAGGTCGACGCCGAATCTCGCCATCCAGCAGGGGAAGATCACTGCCATCTGTCGAGAAAAAACATGCCCTACACTAACGGGACTAATGACCAAAGCAGTTGACGCGACCGGAAACACGAAGAAACCAAACCAAACCAAAACCGACAGTCAAATGACGAACGTTAAAGTGCGTCTGTCGTAGCGCGTTGTGATCTTCATGCGATGAACTCTCTATCTCCTCTTTTCTTTTACAGGTTTCTTTCCAATGTAACACAAATCCGTGGCATCCATGTCTTCTCGCACAAGGCCACAGGACAAATGTCCGTTGCACGGCTGTGATCGTGCTCGTGTGACCTGCCAACCAGCGGATGTCAAATTGATAGGCGTCAATGACGTCCGTTTCGCGACGCTCGTGTGGTCGCTAGCCTTATATTGAGCGATTTGCCATGTGAGGCGCAGGTGAGCTCCACCAATGAATCCTTCGATGTTATGCGAGGCGTTGGCCTCGTCTCTCACATAAACGATTAGTATTACTCAATCTATTTACACATCCATTCGTATAATATAGTGCTTCCATATTTCAACGGATTTCCTTGTTTCAAATTGATACGAAACAAAGAACCCTGTTAAAATACCGCCACCCTTAGATTCGACACAAAATTAAGAACGCCTCAAGGATTTCTGTCCTGCAGTTCGCTCCACCTCACATTCATTTCCCCCGCGTCCCGCTTGCGCTGAGACTCTATTGAACTCCCATTTCATTTTAGTCGCGTCATTTTCAATCGCTACAACATGGCCAATCACTTTATAACGGCTCGGCTGGGTAGAAATGCAGACGAGATTTCACGAACTGCATTTTGTAGCATCACAAAATAGTATGGCTAATCATTGAATAGCCCAATCACAGAGATTGGAATAATTTAGATGCGCTACAATAGCACATACTTTCTCGCACTAATGTTGGAACATTACGTCATACTGAAATATTTAAATTTCTGTCCTATTAGCACCTCGGCTATAATGTGAAAGTGTCCAATTCAACAAATTCAAACGAAGGGTATCTGGTGCAAATCTGCATTTACTTCAATTGTCAGGAACTGTATTCATATATTACCTTAACAAATGAAACAAACTTGAATATATTTAACTGTTACAGTATTTGCAGCACATAAAAGCAAGAAAACGCAAGGATAATTCCGCATAAGCCTATCATCATTTCATTGAAGTGAGCTTTCAATTTTTGAATACCACAATCAGCGATCAAAACTTCTCAAAGTAAAATAGCGTGTTTGCTAGTTCTAAGTTAAATTTATTACTTTCCTTCAATCTAGTTCCTTTCAAAGAATATTATCTACATCATTCAATCACTAACACCTACAATAATGGGATGTATTCGAAAAAATTTGAAACTATTGTGTTGCCATTTTGCAAAATGTCAACGCGTCAAAAGGGGCGCGCCAAATTGGAATTTACATTCCGATTTTTTATTTTTTACAATTTTCGAAATAAGAAAGTGTCCGAAAATTGGTCGATCTTTAAAGTTCATTACTACATAGAGGAAAAAATTAATGAAAAATTGGAGCCGTTTCTGAGGAAAAAATAATTTAAAATATTGCCTATGTTTATGTAAAATTACGCAAAAAATACACATATTTTCGAAATCCTGAACTTGACTTATTTGAAGAACTTTTTCTGATGAACATATTTCATTGGGAAAAAATTTATCTTCATAATTGTAGTTGTAGGAAAGCGCCGAAAAAAATGTTCAATCTTTGCAATTTTCGGATTATCAGTTATTTCGACGCGAATGAGCACTCTTTGTATAAGCGTCCTTTACACCATCAGAGGTCAAAATTTAACCCCAAAATTTGGTGTATATTTGGAAACTTTGAAAATGTCTCAAAGGCTTCATGTAAAGTAGCCCTCAAAATTAAAATGTTTCAAATACAATTCGCCGTGACATCAGCCAAACCGATTGGGTACATCAATTTTGGTGAAAATCTTTCTAACGTTTAGCCGCTAGCGTTGTTCACAAACACACGATTTGCCATCTATCAATTTTTCGGCTTTATGAACCTAATAGAAAAACAGAAATGTGTAGAAACGGCCAAGGGAAGTGTCAAAGAGAACAGTCGATTGTGTCGACCAATAAGGAACACTACCATAAAACCCGACCACTATAAACGTCACCAGTGCGCATGCGTCAGCCATTTCAATTGCAGAGCACGATTCCGCGAACAATTCGCCACGAACAATAGGCTGCCGCGACTGGTGGCAGGGGCGACTGGCAACGGCGGCAGCGGCAGCGGAGACGCGCGGCGTTCGGGCAGCCCGCACACAAAGGGAGGCGCTCCAGCGTCCACTCGCCGCCTCCTCCCGTCTCTCTTCCGCACTCAGTGCACGGGTCGCCCCCGCCACGCCCACCCCGCCACGTCCGCCAACACCACGGTTCGCCACGCCACCACTCGCCACGCCACCACGCGCCACGCCACCACTCGCCACGCCACCACTGCCACGCCACCACCGCACCACGCCACGCACCGCGCCATCGCTCACCACCCCGCCTACCACCGCCACGCCACCACCGCCACGCCACCACCGCCACGCCACCACTCGCCACGCCACCACTCGCCACGCCACCACGCGCCACGCCACCACGCGCCACGCCACCACGCGCCACGCCACCACGCGCCACGCCACCACACGCCACCCCACCACGCGCCACGCCACCACACGCAACGCCACCATACGCCACGCCACTACACGCCACGTCACCAAACGCTACCCCACCACGCGCCACCCCACCACGCGCCACGCCACCACGCGCCACGCCACCACACGCCACGTCACCACGCTACCCACCGCGCGCCACCCACCACGCGCCACGCCACCACACGCAACGCCACCATACGCCACGCCAGCTCTCCCCACGCCATGCTACGCCAGCCACACACTCCACCCACGTCGTGCCATCCCATGGCATGCCATTCCACATCACCTCTTACCACGTTTCGTCACGCCGTCCTACCCATCCAAGCCCAAGGCATCCATTGCGGAACCCCGCCTACCCCACCTTGAACGCCGCCGCCTCCAGCGGCGCGGCGCCCCCTCCGCGCTGGGCGGGGCGTCGCGTGGGAGCGCGCGCGCGGGCACCGAGTTCATTTCCCTCCGCGGCCGCGCGGTGGCTCATCGCGGCGTTGCGCAACGGCCCCGCGGCGCCGCTACCGCGCGTTGCGTCACGCGCCGACAGACGCCTCTCACCGGGCGGGGGCAGCCTACCTGCGAGGCGGCCGCGAGGGCAAGGGCGGGGTTGGAGAGAAGGCGCTCGGGTGCTGGCGAGGGGGGGGGGTGGGCAGGAACAAGGGGGGGGGGGCGGAAGAGGGCGGGTGGTGAAGACGAGGGCGGGGCGGGGTGGGCGAAGGCGCTGTCGGGCGCTGGCGAGGGCGAAGGCGGTCGCGGGGTAGAGGGCAGAGGCGGTAGCAGGAGGAGGGCGAGGGAATGGGCGAGGGGGGGGGCGGGGTAAGGAGCGAGGGGCGGGGGCGATGGCGGGGGCGATGGCGGGGGCGATGGCGGGGGCGATGGCGGGAGCGATGGCGGGGGCGAAGGCGGGGGCGATGGCGGGGGCGATGGCGGGGGCGAAGGCGGGGGCGAAGGCGGGGGCGATGGCGGGGGCGATGGCGGGGGCGAGGGTGAGGGCGGGAGCCAGGATGAGGGCGGGGGCTAGGGCGAGCGTGGAGGTGGGGGCGGAGGCTATGGTAACGGGGCGCACCAAGATGACGTGGCGTCACCGCGCCACGAGCTGCGGAATCGGCGGCCCTCGCTGTCCACGAGTCGCAGAGGAAAGTTACGTCACTTTCTCCGGACCGTAGAAGATGCAGCTGACAAGCGGCCGACTACTGCGGGCGACCACACTCCGGAAGCGCGGCGGCGGCGGCGACCGCTTCAGCGATGGCTCGAGGCAGAACCACATATGGCGGAGCGCTGACAGCAGGAGGCGGGGAATGACCTGAAGTGGACGTTATGCGTGAGAGTGCATATGAAAAATGAAGTTCGGTTTATCAAATAAGAACCGGGAATAATCAGAAGAGGTGTCGGAATACAACAGTAGCTGCAATGAAGGGACTGTGGTTCAGCGTTTAAGATACATGCGATATTGACTGCAAAGTCATGATAGTTGGTGTAAGTAGGAAACGGGAAGAGAGAAAGAAAGCATCAGCCATTGTAGCGTTGTTTAAGTAGTGATTCCTATTAATGAATTTTACCTAATGTACCGAATACTTTTAAATTCAAATTCAAATTTAGACAACCTGCATTCAACTCGGAAGCCAACACGAACAATTTCCTATTAATTTGTTTCAATAAATACATCACGGGTGTGGCTTAATTTCAAAGAATGATTTTTTTGAAGGACAAATTTGGTTAGATGCGGATATAGAGATGAGGGTGAAAGAAAAAGATTCTCATTTATTTGTCACAAGAGGCGTGGCTGCGACGGTAGGTGCGCAGGGAGCAGGGCGGCAGGGGAGGGCGGCGGAGCGGGCAGGCGAGCGGGCGAGGCGGCGGGGCGGGCGGGGAAGCGGGCGAGGGCGGGACGGCGGGGCAGCGGGACGGGCGGGGACGGGCGGGGACGGCGGGACGGGCGGGACGGGCGGGGACGGCGGGGACGGGCGGGGACGGCGGGGACGGGCGGGACGGGCGGGGACGGCGGGGACGGGCGGGACCAGGAGGGGGGGAAAAAAAAGAAGGGACGTACAAAGCCAGCAGCTTTGAAGCTAAGGTAGCGGAGCTAATGGACTCGTATTGGCTCTGAGACGACGACGTGACCTAGCATGTTTGCCGACCAGCTATTAGTGGCATAGCCCTGAAGAAGGACAACCAGACGTTGGCAACTCTATAAAACAGCGCAGACAGCTAAAGCACCTACAGTTGTGGCAAATTGTAAAAAAAAAAGTTTTGAATTGCGCGACAGTGTTCAGTACTGTCGGAGTAACTCGAGGAAAATGAAGATACGGTTATTTCGATATACAGCAGCGTTTTGTCGAAATATTCTTTTTAGGTTAAAATACTACTCACGTTTCCGACCTTCCTCGCGGTTCATAATTCTTATTCGAAATTACGCCCGTGACTGAGGTTGCACCGGTGGTCACGGTCTGGGGGGGAGGGGGAGTGTAACGACGCAGGTGGTTGCGTCGCCGGAAGTGCGAATCGCCGCTCGTTTCCTCATTTCCACTTCCTTAAGACCTTCAAAACGGCGAAAAATGCCAGCCCGCGTTGCGAAACATGTTACGTGGCCCCTCGACTGCTTGCGACGAGCTGCAAGAATGCCTCTATTGCATTTTATGAGAAAATTACTGCAGTTGGAAAATGGTCGGTTTGTGGAGTAAATATGGAACACTTAGGAAGTGGAAAAGCTAGAGAAGAAATGTGTACAAGTTGCTATTTTCCCCAACTCTTCTTTTTTATTGCTCAAAACGTAATACGTCTTTGAGTATTTTGAATAGGCAATAAAGCAATGTATGGAGCTTCAAGGTAAAGCGTTTATAAAATCACTGCATTATTGGTTAGTCTACATAAACATATGTTCCCAGAGCTGACGTTTACAGGTGCATATTTACTTTCACAACAAGGGGCGGATCCGTGGAACATGTGACTCACTTCCTCTAGGTGAGCTGTCTTCCATAGAAATCGTGTGTCCTTATTTCACGTGGCTTTCTCAGCCCCTAGTATGTACTCACACGCACTATGAAGGCGTTCTGGTTTCCCCCTCTCAAACAAAGAGACCTTCATGTCAAACAGCAGAAAGTCACTGTAATGACAAGAGTCAAAGCACACCTTAGCAAGGGAAAAGAATAAAAGAACTAAATTATGAGGCGTAGGTAAACGAGCTAACAGACATTCTTCTTTAATTGCTACAAATAATTGCGTTTTCACATTGCAGGTCTTGTATTTATTTAGCTAAAACCTTTTGATTTTTAATTCTTATATCCCAATCCTTTATTGATCAACGAATTTTATATATATATATATATATATATATATATATATATATAAACACAAAAATAAATAAAATTTTTGTTGCCTTACAAGTAACTTCGTAATTCTACAGGCAAGTTCAAGGGTGTGTCTAATTTTCAAGAGACTCACTGACCCTTGGATAGACATCAAATTTCACACACAAGTTATTATAGTAAATAAGCGGTGACAATCTGATGAATTCAATTTATTTGTTCTCATTGAATCATACGATGTCCTAGTAGTATCCTCACATTGAAAGAACTTTTTCTTTAATGAAGATAGACGTCCTCACAAAAAACTTTTGATCATTCCATGTTGAATTGTAGTAGTCAATTATTTACACCTCTTTAATTTTAAATTGTATAAATACATGCCCTAGGATGATATTTAATTCTATAATCAAGAATTTCTTTTTCCTAGCCATCTACGCGGTTTTCACATCACTTCCCAGTTTTACTCTTTTTCATGGGAGAATGCAATTTTACAAGCAAAGGCAGCTAAGTACCAGGAGACTTTTTCACGGGAGAATGCAAAGGCAGCTGTGGACCACAATCCTAAAGGTGGTGGAAACCAACTGTGCACAATTGCAACTCCTCCCATTATCTCTGAGCGCCAAGCTTTCAATAGAGCTGTCGGTCTACTATTTCGTTCTCCCTCCGGCGTGGGACTTCACAGCAGAGACAAGCGCCCTTCTCTATACAGATAGATATATTTAGATATAAATAAATATAGGTATTTATTATTCCTGCAGATAGGTTTATGCAACCTGGTGGCATAACACTACAATTGACAAACAATACAATTAGGAATATTAATACAATATAACTCTGATGAATTTTAAAATAATATCATTGATGACAATAAAGGCAATAAAATACATTTTATGGCTATCCTATAGAGATATATAGTCTTCTATATTATTTCAGTAGTATACCTTTTGAGGTTCTCGAACGCCAACTATCTTTAGAAATGAAAAAAGAATTTCACGTAGACGTAAAGAATTGTGTTTTGTCTGTAAAAAAAATGGAGGATTTGTTTTCAAAAAACGCACATAAATATTTATGTCAAATGCAACCCGCAACACTCGCGCATTTTGCGGGCGGGCACGAGCACGAGCATGGCGGGCCCAGGGCGGAACGGGGGGGGCTGGGCGGGCGTGTGCTAGGCGTAGGGGGGCTCAGGTACGGGCTATGGTGGGGTGGGGTCGGCGTGGGGCGGAGGTGGGACGGACGTGGGCGCTTGTGGGGCGGGGCATGGGGACAGGCGCGGACGTGGGGCGGGGGCGTGCGCGGGAGAGGCGCGCTGGAGCGGACAGTCGGTGCGGGTCGGCAGGGGGCGGGTGGTCCGGGTGGTCGTGGGCGGGCGGGAGGGGGCTCGGCCGGGCCCTTGACACTCTTCCCCGCTTCTCACAGCGGAGGTCCCCCGCGCGCCGCGCCCCGCCGTTGGACAGGCAGGAGAGCCGCGATTAAGAACGAGATGCGCCGGGAGATAGAGTGACTATCTGCCGTCGGCGATCGGCTGATTTCTATTTTCTCAAAGGAGGTGCTGACGAGAGAAAATGACGCCTCAAGGCGAAGTAAAGAATATTTTGGTAGAGATTCCAAGGGAAGGACGCCTGTGAAGTTTTGCAATGTCGGGAAGCTGGCGATATGCATTTTCTCAGAGATTTCTCTAACTCTAAACGAGTCACAAAATTTTGAATGTGTTGTATGCTTTACATACAGGAGTAAAAAGCATGTCCTTATTTCCTTTATCAGCCATTCGTGATGATTATTTTCTTGTGTACATTCATTACATTAACCTGCTTTGAACCATTTTATTTTGTAAGTTTTGCAACCACAATTTTTAAGACATTCAAGAAATCTTATAATAAATAATTTTTTGGAAATTCTAATTTAATTTAAAGTCGACATTATCCTTAAGACAGTTTCCTATGAATCTGAATCAAACTTTATTATTTTTCTGACTCTTCACTCTATGTGTGTGTGAAAAGCCTACGCGCCTGTGAAAGCCACGAAAAATGTAATATTTAAAATGCTCGTGTGAAAGCGCAATTTATGCTGAGGGACATACGCAGTATACAAATTGTGAATCACAATATCTGTATGACTTTTAATGGGCAAGAACGACCACTCCATTACAGACAACAGATTGTCACTATCGAATTTTAAAGAAAACCCTCGACTTCATCTTTAGCTGCCTAAGTCCTCAGTAACACCAGCTGCACCTTACTTTATCAACGCAGTACCACTAAGATCCTTTAAAATATAGCTCGAATTATCTCTATTTGAAATGCAATGCTTGATGTTCGAATTGACGTAGGAGGCTAGGGGGGAGGGGGCTTAAGTGTGGAAGAGGACGAGGGCGATTTTTTGATTGATTAGTGATTCCGGGAGCGTCAATTGTTAAGGTCATTATTCCCGTAAATGTATTGCATGTTTTCCCGGGATGTGGATGGCGGTAATCTTCCTCTGCTAGATGGTGCGCTCCGGTGTCGACCTACCATCTGCAAGGGGGACTCTCCCCAACCTGGCATCTCCCACCGCTCAAGCCGGGACAAGGTCTAAATTCCCGATCGGACTCCCGGCACGTGTGATAATGTAATGCATGTAAGTGTGAGTGTGTGTGTGTATGGGTGTGTGTATGTAAAGGGGTGGGGATAGGACAAGGAAGATGGAGGAAAGGTCACGCACGGTCCGTCACCTGTTTGTTAGGCGAGCAGCAGGGTAGCGATGTAGATGGCTGCGGAAGCAGCAGGGTAGAAGGGGCGATGAGGGGAAGCAGGGGGAGCAGGAGGAAGGACATGACAAGTAATGTGCAGAACGCCGATCCGGTGGCCGAGATCGCTAAGGCAATAGTGTCGCGGGTTCGAGTCCCGCCTCGGGCATGGTGTTCGTCCTTTCACCCCTTATCATCACCATATCGTTGCATCTTCATAGTTACCATACCGTTAACTCCAACAGTGGTCGCTAATGATCCAGATGTTGATGAGACTTAAATAACAAAAAAAAGATGCAGTACACGTTACAGAAAGAAAGGTACAGAACAGGTATAAGAAAGGTACAGAAGCAACAGGGACAGGAGGAGGAGACGCTGATGAGATAGAGCACCAGCGGCGGCAACGTCACGGCTATTGCGAATGAATCGGATCGGCGCGGGGCGGCACGGCGCGGCGTGGCGGCGTCGCGGCGGTGGCGGGGGCGAATTGGCACAGTGCGGGCGGCGCGTGGCGTGGAGCGCGGGGCGGAGCGGGGAGCGGAGCGCCGCAGACGGGCAGTCTCGCAACGCGCCCCACTAAGGCGGCGAGACAAGGCGAGGCGCGCAGGGTTCAGCGGCAACACAGCGAAACCCGTTCGCAGCCCAGCGCTCGCCTCAGGAGCCACGGAGCTCCCGGCACAGGCGGCATTCGCCTGCTTCCCCCATCTGCCCGGTGTGAATGGTGTGTGGGCGAGTCCGTTTCTTCTGCCGCCCAGCTCATCGTCATTCGCTTCGTGTCGACCAGGAATGCGTCATCGCCAACATCGATGTTTAAAAGTATCTATCATTAAAATTAAAACATGGATATTAAGAAAATATCGTCCCAAAACTCTGGATGCTTTAAAACATGGATCTCCTTAAAATTGTTCAGTAACTATTAATATTCAAGGAGGGGGAATTAATACAGGTGCTCGCGTTTATTAATTTTTAATTAAGATTTAACTGGCAATAAAGTTAAAAAATGATAAGGACAATTAATATTTTTTTATTGATTGGATAATTCTAAAAAAATACAGACTTCATTTATCAACAAAAACTATTTTAATTACTTTTCACTCTTGGTCATTTTGGTCTGAAAAGGCCAATTAAGAATAACTCAAAATTATGACAAATTTTTACTATGATGTTGATTTTTGTATTAAAAAATAAACTATCAACCATGTAAAACATCGAACACAAAACAACAATGGTAAAAAACCATCGGCTTCAAACAATCGATGTTAACTTCTTCGATAATTTTATAAAAACATCGGCATCAATGTTGCATTCCTAGAGTCAACATTATCATCATCATCATCATCATCATTATCGTGCATCCATCAAATCCATTCAGTTCGGATATTTCACCTGTCTATGTATTTTTCATATACAATCTTTATATAGGAAGAGACAATTTCATTTTTTAACGTCATAAAACTGGTTATTGCCATGTGATATTCCTAGAAACGAAAAAAATAGTTGTTCACAGAAAAATAATGAAATGTCACCTCTTTCATCACCTAAAATTATGATTTTACGGTTTCTCAAAAGAACAAAGGAAAATAAATTCATATGAAAGAGGATAACAAGAAACTAGAAAAATTGAACTCGTTTTTATATAGTTTTCCATTACATGAGTTCATGAACTGTGGTAAGAAATAATAACTGACAGAAATTAAAATAAGCTAATCATGTCAACGAATTAAAATGTTTCTAACTAAATATATGGCAGTTTTTTAATACATGTAACATTTCAAAACAAATTTAATGCGTCAAAACATATATAACGTTTCCGTTAACTTAAAAAGTATTAAATAATACACTCAAGCCACCCCAAGTAAACCATAATATAAGAATGAAATCAATATTTTCAAACTAAAAAAGTCACATGTGAGAAAAGTTTTAAGAAAACCGTTCTTGCTTAGTGTCAATGTATCAGCAATGTGAAACATTTCAATAATCAAAATGAAAAGTTTGCATGTTTCACGTGAATGAAACACACATCACATATTAGGTTTGATAGGACTTTCACGCTCCCAAAAGCATGTTTCTTAAAGGAAATGCACCGCCTGACGACTATATGTAGGTAAAACCTTTTTCACTGTGCAAGCTCGTGAGTGTAACTATGGACTGGTCTGTCGTTCTTAATCCTTTTCGGTCGTTGCTGACGTTGGAATAACTGTTCTTCGCACGTTATGTGCATTTTAAGCTCGTGCTTGTTCCTAAAAATCTATTTTCTTTTGGTGGGTCGTTCGTTTGTCTGCTTCTGGGTCATGTTTGTGTTTCTACAGCTGTACTGGGTGATCATTAATCTCCGAGACTACATGCGACGGACGTATGTCTTAGTTGTGTAGATTTCCATGGCTAGTCGTTCTAGTTATGCTGGTACGATCACAATAACAAATGTAAACAGCCCACGGTTGACATTGCAAATGTAAAACATGTGTCTTGGAAGAAAAAATTGACACGTGCACTGCAGTACTGGGCATTCTTTAAGATGTATTTAAACGATGGGAGGAAAGTGTGTAAGTAGAGTGTTTTCTCTTCAATTCTACCCTTTAAAAGAAATGGGCGACAGAGTGCATCAAATATTTGAGTCAACATCCTGATCTTCAAGAACATTAAAACGTTCTCTTCATACAATTTCAATTTGAAAGAGCGCGGGAAGAAAATGAGACATTAAAAACTACACGTTTGATTCAAAATTGACATCAGTAAATAGAATTCAAGGACCCTACAAGGAGGAGAGAAAAATATTAAAATTAAATTTGGAATGTAAAGAAAAGTGCAAATTACCTAGCAAGGTCTTAAAATATTGATCAATGTTCCATTGACGCAACTTTATATATTATATCTTAGGGCAAATTTTTAATTGAATAGTTCCAATTTCTTTTCTAATCGCCAAGCTAACTGCACCTAGCAATCTTTTACTTTCATTAAGTTCATATAATTTATCAATGAATTTTACCGCCTACTTTGTTCGAAGTTCTAATTTTCAGAAGGTTTCTAAGACACTCCCACTCAGTTTTCCACTGACCAATTAGCTTCGTGTGTCCCAGAAACGAGATCAACCTACATTTCTGTTATATCAGACCAAAAAAGGTCTGGACGGGTAATGAAGTAAAAATTAGAAGGCGTATTAGAACAGACAATATTCCTTCATTTCCAAGTTCTTTCTTACAACTAACACGTGGTGAAACGTCTTGCTTTACTTTCTTCAGTTTCCTCAGTGCCTTTCCATATTTCTAGACGGGTCTTAGAATCTTCCCCTGTGCCGTTTCCTGTAGGGAGGAAATCAGTCTCCTGTGTCCGCAATTCTAAAGTATCTATTCGTCAAAATCTAAGTGAAGATACGAAGTCAGAATGCAGATATTACAGGTAGACCCAAAATGCATATTCGCAAATAAAATGTTACTTCTTCAAGAATATCTTTCAAAATTAAGAAAAGGTCGTAAATACGTTCTTGTTAGTTTTTTCAGAGCTTTTCAGGATTTCTGGAAGAATCTTGGAACTTCGCTTTAAACAGAAGGAAAATCTACCCCTCGAGATCCACAAATCTGTAGCACTTGTTCTTTAAAGAATTGACAATATGGAGCCATAAACTAGAAGACAGGTTACTTGTCAAAAATTCTATTATTAATTAAGAAAGAGAAAGGAACATATGTTACTTTCTTCCCTAGTTTCCCTAGAATCTTTCCAGTTTTCCAGACAGGTTTTTACCCTTCTTTTCTGCAGCTTTCAAAAAAAAGAGAAATTGTCTCGTTTCCCACAATACTCACTTACCTGTTCAACTACTGAATCAATTCAAAAAATAAGTCTGGACTCTGCGAATGCAGAAACGACCAAAAGACGTATTTCCGGAGAAAAAATGTCACCTTATTCCAGGACTTCTTCAATCAAGACAATCTCAAAAATGTGAAGTTTAAGATCTTAAACTTAGATCATAAAATGGCAGACAAAACGACACATTCACAAAGTCAAGTAGCGAAGTTTCTCAGATTTTTTTGTAGGATCAGCAAAGGTACTGACTTATACAATGTCACTGATACTTGTACATTTTTCTCTTCCTTCCTTATTTACGAATTTATTCCATTCCTTAGGCAGAAACCGAACTCATATTCTCTCGTGCTTTCAGACAAATGGGAAACTGTTTCCCGCGACCCTCAATTCTCACGAACCAGTTCATCAACCCAAAACGTAAGTCTGGTCGCAGAGGATGCAGGAAAGCCCAGAAAGCAGCCACGTTTTCCAGAATTTCTTCTCCAGTGAGAACACGAGAACTGAGGGCCATAAATTCTTTCCTCGTGGCGGCGTTGCAGGAGGCGCGGCTGAGCGACGGACGCAGAGGCGGCGGAGAGAGGCTGTGAGGCGGGATGCGCGGAGCAGAGCGGCGTGGCGCGGCGCGGCGAGGCGAGGCGCAGCCGGGTAGAAATGCGAGGAGAAACGCTGTCGCGAGAGCGGCCCGCGCCCCGCTCGATCGGTGCGCAAACAATCGAGGAGATCGCGAGCGGAGGGCGACGCGGCGCACCTGACGTCGCTGGCGACCGCGCGATAATCGGCGAGCGCTCACGCTGAGGCGCGGAGGAGCGAAGTCCCACACGCTCACACATGCTCACCAGCGCTAGGGCTTCTTAAGAGCGCGTCCACAACGTCTAATGTTTTGAGTCAGGTAGAAGACCAGGCCTGTAATATTTATTATTACTATTGCTCCGATTGTTGTAATTATTACTATTATTATTAATGTTTTATCAGCAGCAGTAGTAGTAATAGTAGTAATAGTGGTGGTAGTAGTAGTGGTGGTGGTGGTAGTAGTAGTAGTAGTGGTGGTGGTGGTAGTAGTAGTGGTGGTGGTGTGAGTGGTGTGGTAGAGTAGTGGTGGTGGTAGTAGTAGTAGTGAGTGGTGGTGGTAGTAGTAGTAGTAGTGGTGTAGTGAGTGTGGTGGTGAGTGAGTGGTGGTGGTGGTGTGTGTGATGTGAGTAATGTGAGTAGTGTAGTGAGTGGTAGTGTAGTAGAGTAGTGGTGAGTAGTAGTTGGTAGTAGTGAGTAGTGTGGTATGGTGAGTGTGAGTAGTAGTGGTTGTGTTGTTGGTAGTGGAGTGTGGTGTGAGTGGTAGTGTGGTGTAGTGGTGTGTAGTGTGGTGGTGAGTGAGTGGTGGTAGTGTAGTAGGTGGTAGTGGTGGTAGTGGATTGTGGTGGTGAGTAGTTGTAGTGGTGGTAGTAGTAGTGGTGAGTGGTAGTGTGTGTGGTAGTGAGTGTGGTGGTAGTGTTGGAGTGGTGGTGGTGGTAAGGTGGGATGAGTGGTGGTGTTAGGTGTGTGGTGGTGAGTGATGGAGTGTGTGATGTGGTGTAGTGTAGTGAGTGGTGAGTAGTGGTGGTGGTAGATGAGTAGTAGTAGTAGTAGTAGTAGTAGTAGTGTAGTGTAGTAGATGAGTAGTGTAGATGGTGAAGTGGAGAGAGTAGTAGAGTAGTAGTAGTGTAGTATAGTATGGTAATAGAGTAATTAGTATAGTGGGAGTAATGTAAGTAGATAGTAATGTAGTAGTAGTAGGGAGGTGGTGGTGTTATGGTAGAGGTTATGGTAGAGGGAGTAGCGTGAATGGTGATGGTGGTAGTGGTGATAACAGTGGTGGTGGAGACGTTGGTGGTAGCAGTATCATTATTTGAAAAGATGTTCTGCATAATTCGAAATTAACCAATTTTGTCTGAGAAAAATTACTTTCAAATCTCAGAGGATAATTATACACCGTATTTTATGTCGTCAAAGAACAGTAAAAATGTATGTGACGTATGGGGAAGAAGTTCAACCTGCGCACGTTCTCTTGAGCTCGAGAATTTCTTCCCCGTCGTTAACCATAATAGTTGAATCAAAATGAGGTTAGTAACATTTAAAAATTAGACATTTTCACTCCCGTGTTATACTTGCATGCTTACTTGCAACGGTAAAGTAACTACAGGTTTGATTTTTTAATATTGCTAACAAAATAGTGTATATACCCGTGGATCTACTACCACAACAAGAAAAAGGGAGTCAAAAAACGTGCGCAAAGTAAAGCTACATTTATGTCAAGGGCCCAACTCAGCATTTGCTCAATGGATCGGAGAAAACCTGAGTGAGATACGGGTCATTTACCCAGCCGCTTAAGTACACGATTTATTGCAGGTGTATTAGTTTTTTAAAGTTATACATAATACAAATGTAAACTAAACCATTATATATCATAGTCAAAATTAATATTATTTTTCTTTTTGATGGTCAGTAGTCTCTAATTGTAAATAACAACATACACAAATACGTCTCATCTTTCAAATCTATCCTAAACTCTGATTATTAAGTTACTATCTTCATGAACTTACATAGGAATACGAGTTTGTATTTTCTACGAAATATAAAATATTAATACATATTCCTATTTTAGTAAAGACTTCTCTCTTGAGCATGAGGTGTGAAACTTATTATAAATATTGCTGTATCTAATGCATGTGCACAAGTAAAATACACATGAACGTAATAAGAATACACACGTGTATTCATAGATGTTCAAAATAATGAATTAAAAGCATTAATAACCTTTTAACATCTACAATATTGTTTCACTGTTCTCCTTTGTACCAGACTTCTATGGTTTCTAATTATTTTATATATATGTAATGTTGCATGTAATGAGCATGTAATATGTTAATTAAATACATATGTATGTATGTATATGGCGTTATTGGGTCGGCAGTCCGACTTCGCCGGCCAGCTAGCGGTGTCCCAAACGCCTGGGCCTAGTTAAATTTCCATGCTTGAGGGTAAGAGCGACATGAGGCGAACATGACGTATTCTCTTCACCATAACTAGCAAGATTCGCCTCTTGAGCTTTTCTTCGTCATACAGCTAGAGAAACTGGGTCGATTTTTAAAGGAAAGCTACAACTCTATTGTTGCACAACCGAGAATCAAACCCGGGACCATAACATGGGAAGCTAGTATGCTGCCCATGAGCCATCCCAAAGCCCACAAATATATATATATATATATATATATATAATATAATATATATATATATATACATAGAAATTTTCTTTCCTTCTGTTTCCAACTACTCCAACTGTCACCGAATTATTTAATTGATTATTTTTATGTTGTTAACTATACTTTGAGTAAACAAGAAGCAATTAAGTAATTCGGCGACTGTCTTAAATGTGATCACAAAACCAAACAGTTTTTACATTACTCAATGCCAACACTGGCGTTAGCTTTCTTTAAAATATTTACACGCGTCACTGCTGAGACCAAGAACTTTTTTAAATGTTTTCTTTGCCGTGATTCTTTTATGTGCACTTGTTACTTTAATGTTTAATTCGCAAACGATAAAATACTTGTGATCATTGAGCATGTGCATTTCTATACGTTTACTTTTACAGCACCTTCACACTGTTTCCGAACTTCTAGTCAGCATCGCTTTAAAAATTCAATCGTCAACTGTAAATCAAAAATATTATGGATTTTTTGTTTTGAGACAAGGTGTAGCAATAGGTGTATTCTGAAGATCTTTTCGATCGCGTAACGATCATCATCAGAGCTAATCTTGCAGAGTCTGGGTGAAACACGAATTTCTGAAGAAGGTCACGATCGAACTTTGCTACGCGATCGAAAATATCTTTAGAATAAACATATTGATACCTGCCGACACCTTGTCTCAAATTTTAGAAGGTATCTACCTCAACAGCGATATTATTAATATTATGGAAGGAAATAGTAACGAATATTATCATGAACGAACAAAATAGTATTCGCAGGCTATTTTTCTCCGAGACTCCAATGCCTCCTTGATATGAAAACAGAGACTACTAAAAGACGGCGGTCAGAGTAAACAACATAAGTAACATAAGAGCAATAATTACCCTTTAAAGCCAATTAAAAGACCATTGCAACTCTGTTTCTCATATCTCATGCAAAAGACGCTGTTCGGTAAGGGTCAATAAAGTTTTAGTTGATATACCCGTATAAATCCTATTTAATACTAGAAGTTGGAGATTTTGACTTTTATCGCTATATTCTGAGTTCTCCGGCAGAACGGACGGGGCGACGCGATCTGAAGGCAGACGGCGGCCACCCCTGCTGGAAGCCATCGTCAGCCGGGCGCGCTGGCTGCGGGCGATGGAAGGAGCTTCGAGCCGGCGCTCGGCCGCCCAAGCCACCGCGCCCGAGGACCCGCCCCGCCCCCGCCCTCACGCCCCCCGGGCCCCGCCCGCGCTCTGGGGCGGCGGGCTGGCCGGCGACCATGAGCGGCGGCGGCAGCGCAGCGACGATTGGGCGAGGCGGGGGCGGGGCCGTCACCCCCTCATCACCACCACCACCACCGGCGCGGGGCGCGTCCGGCGGCGCGGGGAGGACGCACGTCATCGCGCAGGGCGAGGGGCGCGGGGGCGGCGGGGCGGAGAGAAACACTGTGCGCGCCGCCGCCGCCCTCCGCTGCCGCCGGTGGTAACCCGCTTTTCCCTCCTCCCGCCGCCGTCGCGCCGCGCCGCCCCGCGCCGCGCCGCCGCGCGCGCGCCGCCTATATAAAGCCACCGGCCGCCGACAGCCGCAGCTTCACTCGACGATCCTCTCGCAAGGCAGACGCCAGCGCGGCTCTCTCACCCGCCCAGCAGTTGCTGCAGCGACGACTCCACCGGCGGTGAGTAGCGGCGCGCGGCGACAATGAGGGAACCGGCGGCGGGACTCGCCCACGCGCACGCCCAGCCCAAATGACATGCCTTTGCCGGAAAAAGTGTGTGTGTGCAATATTTTGGTGCTATCAAGGTCGAGGGTGAACAAGTTCAGAAAAAAAACGCGTTTCGTTGTTTGTGGAAAAAATATCAAGTGCGTCGAATCATTTTCTAAATTTGGGGATTGAATCTTCAAATTTTTACGACAATAAGTGCTTCGGCCAACAGGATTAATAAAACATAATTGTGAAATCACGAACGAGCGAAAGATGTGCTCCTGTCGGTGAGGAGACCAAGAGGTTTGCCGTACACTCCCGCATTCAAGTCTCCCGCTTACACTGCCGGATATCCGTCTATTACCCACAACGATAGACTATTAAGAAACACTTAATACTGACTTCTTCATGAAGGTTTGATAATGAATAGTTTATAACAGTCGTGAACAGACAAACAAAGATTAAAATTATAATTTCAGAAATAAAAATAATTAAGTAGCAGTGTTTTATGAGTAAAAATATAAAGTTAAATATTACAATTTCTTACAGTACAGAAATTGTTTTTCGTGCACGTTTAAAAAAAGGCAAGCTTACAATACCGATAACTTGCCAGAGAAGAGTATCTAGTTGTGTAAACACGTTCGGGTTTATCTCAGACATTGATGCAGCAAGTTTCTTGCAATGTCTGAGATTCCCTCCCACGCGTTTCTCCGGCGAGAGACTTCTTTCGCGAACACCGCCGGCAGGCGCACGCCGTAGTGGGCCGGAGACAACGGCGCGCGGTAGAGCACCGGCGAGCGAACGGGCACCTCCGGCAGATGTGGCGCGCGGAAGAAAGCGGGGCTCCTCGGGGCGCGGGGCATCTCCGGCTGACGACGGTCGCGCGCCGCCCCCTCCGCCCGACCCCGCCTCCGACACCCACCCCACCCCGCTCCGCGCCGCGGGCAGCGAGAGTAAAAGTAGAGAGCGGCACTGGAAAGGGAGATGCCCCCCGGGGACAGCCGTAGAAAGTACTCGCACATTAAAAAGAATCGGAATCGTGCGGCGATGGTTGAGATATGAGACCACCGCACCGATCACTCGGCTAAAGAGAAAGAGGCGGGAGGATAGGAGCGACTCTCATCACATTAGTTTTGACGCGCGGCAGAAGATGATTACTGTTGGGTACTTCCATATTCGTGCATGCCATCCACAAGAAAGGTAACACAGACCTCGTTTCTTTACACGAGCTATGCTGAAGGACATTCACTGTCAATCAAAATAATTCCTTGAAATAATCTCTCACTTAACGAGGATAGTCTTAAAAAAATTTAGTCGGAAATTCGTTTATGGAATAAGTTTCCGTTCAGGCAAACAAAATCAGATAAGGGACCTTAAGCTACTGATATTTTTAGAGGTTTAGTGTTAATTACACACAAAATAATTTCATACACTTCTTGGCCTTCGGAAACAATATATTCGTAGGTGCACACGACAAATTTATTTTCGTCAATTCAGGTTCTTTTTTATATGAAGAGTGTCTTCTGCACAAAACTTGATGTGATGAGCGAGACATTCGTCTCACGAAGAGAACGGTCGTGTTGGCCATGGGAGAGGCAGCAGGAGGGAAGGGGGCGCGAGCGGGGATCGAACGGGAAATCGACTGGCGTTGCGAGGCCTCGCCTGGCTTCCGGTAGCCGCTCGCCGACTCCCTTTCCCTTCTCTCGCCAACACCCCGGCACCCGCTGCGGGGCGGGGTGCGGAGCGAAGCACGTAGGCTGCACCCAAAGGCCAGCCGCTTTCCAGTGCAGCGGCGGGGGGCGGCGGCGGCGGTAGGCGAAAGGGCGGGAGAACGGCCGGCTGGCCGTCGTCGCTTTCGTTTTCTGCAAGAACCGCCGCTCGATCCCCGGCGGGGGCACGCGCGCCGCCGCCCCCCACCCCCCCCCCGCGCGCGCGACCTGCCACTTTCCCTCTTTTCGCGGCGCCGCGAACTCGACGGTGAGGGTGGGGGGGGGGAGGGAGCGGAGAAGGGCGGCTGCTCGCCTGTGACGTAACCAGGTCGTGAAGGGGGTCGGAGCTGGAGCGGGAGCGGGCATATAAAGTGCAGACGCCTTGATTCCAATGGTTGCTTTTGGCCTTTTATGCTTCTTCGACTAGACGGGTTCTGGAGGGGAAGGTATTTGAATTCTGTAGAGGGGGAGGTACTAGAAGCAATACATTCTACGTAGCACAACTTTTAGATGCAGAATTTACCGCTAATATTTGACATATTAAAATGATATATAATTTTTTTTGTTTTTTTTTTGCGATTTATATTGTTGAAGTTGCTAGTATGAGAGATTGTCTCAGAAGATGGGCCGTGTAGCTTTAAATATGTATTATTTCACAACTCAACCACAGAGATGTTTTATTTGCTAGCATTCGCGTTGTTCAAACGATTTATTTTGATGTGAATCTGTCGAACTGGTGACACCAAGAACACTTTCACGACACACTTTCCTGTCTTAGGGGTTAAAAAATTCACATTCACCGAAAATACCACCAATAAAATCCATATTCACACGCACCTAACATATACATACTCCTCGACCATACACATACACACAACATATACATACTCTCCATCATATACTACCCTCCAACTCATATACACATCCAACTACAACTCATATACTACCCTAACACACAAACATACCTGTCCCTAACACACATCTGTCCCAACACACACAGACACACACACCACACCTGTCCACAACACACACAATACTATATACACATAACTATAATTAATACCTTATAATCAAACATTATACATTACTAACACTCCAATACACTTTCAAACACAATCATACACATTTACACCATACCACATAAACCTCTACATTAACAGTACACATGTAAAACTGCATACACATAATTAACAAACGGATATCACACATACACACACACACATGTGAAATAATCATTGATGTCGTGTAAAATGCTGATACTACTACATACATACATACATACATACATACATAAACACAGTGTTTGAAATATTTCTATGATGAAGTTTATGGCTCATCCTCGAGGGAATTGGTTTTCTGCGGTGAATAAATTATTCTTTCCAAACACAACAGGGCAGGTGAACTTATTCCTCCGGGTTACTTAATTAACGAACAATACTGAATATTGAACGTTTTTTATTATAGTTGCGTCACGTCTGAATTCAAATTAAAAAATTGAAAGTGTCTTTCATATTAGAACGAGTAATCATTCGTTTGTGTGACGTTCATTACAAGTCGTCAATCACAGTAGGGAAAAATGTTGGGGACGCGATACTGAAACTCAAAAAAACGTGTATAATTCTCCCAATACGTCACGTACAGTCACAAATGTCACAGTTTTTAATGTTTTTTGAAAAAAATAAATCAAATCCATGAAAATTCGCCTATATCAGCTTTTTACTCTCTTCCTTCACGCTGAACGAAAACGGAAAATGGCGGAGTCTGGAGAGGCAGATATAGGAACTAGAATAAAACTAATATAATTTTCAGAAGTTAGGGATGAGTTTATACAATTTTGCAAGAAGGGAGGTTGGTCGAGGGGATTGCAACGTTGGATATTGCACTGAATATCCTAAAGGTCATTGGGGACGCGTACGTCAACACACACACACACACACACACACAAATAGGTGCGCGCATTCTAAAGCAAGAGGGGGACAAGTAAATTTCTGAGCTCAGTTTTACATTCAAGTTTTTTTACTTATACATGTCATATTTTATCAGTAAAACGTAATACCGAGAATGAATTTTTAAAATTGATGGTCAAAGGTTCACATAAAGGAGGGGGAAGGCTCATGGATCAACCACCCCCACCCGCGGAAGCCGATATTACAAAAAAAATTTGCTTTAACTAATTTTCTTTACCAACGAAAGTCATTCAATGTATCAGTTGTTTACGTTATAAAAATATTAACTATTTACCAACAAATAAAATAAATTTTATATACAGAAAAAATGAAAAATTATTTTAAGAATCATGCACACAATATCAGTAGCCGCCTCATCCAAAGAAAAATCTTGGTTGCGCCCCTCTTAATGATACAATTAACACTTACAATTTATTTTACGTTGAACCCCTTACAGGCTACCAAATGGATTGTTACGTAACAAGTCTCTAAATTTTCAGAAAGAGACGAAAATCAGGAATTGAAAATATTTACGTAAATAAAATAATATATTACCAGCTACGGTAACGTTTTCAAAATTTTCATGGGGGATCATGGCATACAAACGCATGCATGTACTTACGTATCACGTAGGATTATCTCCGAGCAAAGGGGACAACAGTATTTCGGTGTGCGCAGACCATGAAGCTGTTCGTGTGCCTGTCCGTGGCCGCCTTCGCCGCCGTGCTGGTCTTCGGCGCTGACGAGAAGGATGGCGAGAGGCCCAAGACCTTCCAGCGACTCATCCCCGCCGACGTCCTGCGTGGTGAGTACTCATCTTCTTTCTTCTTTTTTATTTTCTCTTAATTGATTTGATTGATTGTTTGACTGGTGATTCCCTTTGATTGATTGATTGACTGGTGATTCCGGACGCGTCAACTGCTAAAGTCTTAAGTCCTCTGCGTGTAGTGTATGTGCTTTCTTGGGAGGTGACGGTCATTTTTCCCCGCTGGATGGTAAGACCCGGCGCTGACCTGCACATCGGCTTGCTATCTTTCCCCAACCAGGTATCCCCACCAGCGGGGCGGCGCCCCAGCCGGAAAAAGCTCTAAGCTTCCGACTGATCTCTCGGCATGTGTGGTAGGGTAGTGTGTGTAAGTAAGAGGTGAGGATAGGACAAGGAAGAGGAAGGAAATATCGCGCGCGGTTCGTGATCCGTATGTTGGGATATGCTCCGGCATTAGTCACGTGTTGATCGGAGAAACCACGTAAAAGTGATCGCTTCAGAGAAACGTCACAATATCACCTGAATTTCCATGTAAATAAATTGTGTGATGACTACGAGGTGAAAATTAATGGTATACTTTCGCCAAAATGCTCAAAATGCGTACCCCAGTCCCTTCACACCAATAGAGTAAGGGTATTCACTTTATGCCTATGTTTTGCATGCGAAATTCACGATATTTCAAATTATTGTTGAACTAATGTTTCCAACCACAAATCACGAAAAGGTATAATGAAATATTATGAGGAAGTTAGCTAATCCTTCGGTATGTCGAAGACGTGACTCAACGTAGATAAAATTCATCCGCACGTTTCGGTCTTCCGTTAATTTTTTATACAGTACACTCAACGACGAGTGCCACTAACATTTATAACAGAACATCCACAACAGAACACGTCGTTCGCGGAAGCCAAATTAATTTATTCGGAGACATGTCGATCCCACGCGATGCCCTCGAGAGATCAAGGCCGCGGGAACGAGCGGCGCCATGACAGAGGCGGCGTTCAATGCGCCATTTGCATCGCAACGACGCATGAGCAGGAAGGAGAGGCGCGACCTCGGCGTCGACGACAGGGCACTGGCCACCACGCTGGCACGTAAGGCCCCCCAATAAGACAGGAAGCAAGATGCAACGAGAAGAGGGAGTTTTTGCACGGCATAGCGAACTGCAATATCGATCTCGTTGCGCATGCGCAGATGCGCAAAAGCGACGTCAAAGTCGAACCGCGCCTGCGCATATCGATAGTGCTGTCGATTGCTGTAACGCTTCGCGGTGCAAAAGCTGCTTAATTTAATTCGCGCTGCTAAAATCAAGAACCTTGAAGACTTCACGAAAGAGATCACTGAGCCAGTAGAGCTTGAACGAGTGACCTTATATAGTATCTTATAGTAAAAGTTTATTCTCAGGAATATATATTAAGGTATTATCTTAGTTGAAATTGGCTGTGAAATCATTTATTTTTTCTTTTCTTTTTTTTCACATTAGGAACATTACATTTTTTCCTATGAAGTATATGAATTTAAAATGTTGAATATTTTATAAATTAATTTTAAAAAAACCTAATTTTTTCCCCTAAGAATCGGTTGCGGCAGTAACACAAAATTTTTAGAAATGCGATTAACACAGTGAGACTATTTTTACCTTGAGGAAGATTTCTTCTCTGGATCATCGAAACGCGCATCCAAAACCCATAATTTGATACACATTCACCTACAACATAATTGACTCTGAAGCCGCGATATGGCAGTTCCTCGCGTCGTGCCGTGCGACTTCTTTCGCCTCGCGAAGTTTTCCCGACCGCGTTCCCCGGCCATTGTTCTGCTGTCGCCGCGCGCGCGCTGAGGCGGCCTCTTGCGCCGCGACGCCCACCAGAGCGAGAAATTGCGAATAAAAAGTTATCTGCCTTTTACCGCGACGCTGAGGTCATTCACAGCGTAAAACGCCAGCCTACTGCCTCTCCTGCAATTACGAGCGCGCGGCAAATCTGTTTTGAACGAACGCGTGGCGCCCTTCGAGACGTCTCAGAGCAGGCCTTCGATGCGTTGCACCGCCTGTCGAATGATCTCTTGGAGTGGACGCGGTGAAAAATGAAAGTGAAGTAAGTCAGTGTTTTGGAAATTTTAAATTTTTTTTTTTTTGTGAACGAAGAAGAGAATAATGGAATATGAAAGACGAAATTTTATGATAACAATGATTTCAAATTCTTACTACAGAAATTTTGTTTTCAAAAATGACCCTTTATGTATTTCAAGGAACGAATGCGTCCTACAAAGATTTGAGATGTCAATATCAACACAAAGTCGTATGATGGCATGAAACAATTGACAAATGTAAAATAAATGACGCATTTTAACCTTTACGCAATACAGGCATTTTTGAACCTTTGTTGTATCAAAATTCCGTTGAGGGAGACATGAAGTACGCCACTAATAGAGAGTTTTTTCACGGCGAAGCGTTACAGCATTGACAGCACTTCAATCTCCTGAGCATGCGCGCAGTTTGAGAGTGGCATCACTAGGGAGTTTTGGCACGGCGTAGCATACAGCAATCGACTGCTGGCGCGATCTTCTGCGCCTGCACAGATCGATAGAGCTGTCGATTGCCATAACGCTCCACCAAACAAAATCCCCCTACTTTCGCGCATCTGTCAATACGCAAAAGATGGAGATTACAGTCAATTGCTGTACGCTACGCCATGCAAACCTCACTAGAAAAAGTCTCCATGGAATAAAAAGCGAAACAGAAAGGGAAAGGAGCGTGTGCAGCCTCTTGGCGCGGAAACCCGGCGCGCGCAACCCACGCGTCCGCACGTGCGAACCCGCACACACCACGCCGCCCGCGCCGCCCCCGTTGCGTAAGCCGCGCGCACGCGCGTCGCCAACGGCGGCGGAAGCGGCGAGCGCCGCGCTCTCGCGGCAACGCTCCCTAACAGAAGACACCACGTCCGCAAAAGAAAAAAAAAAAATACATTTTAAAAATATTTAAAAAACACGAAGCACCAGAGATGAAATCGTAATTTCAAAATCTATTTTGCTACGATCAAATGAAAGTAATGAAACGACGTGCTAATCCTGCTAATTTCGAAATCTGGATGACTTGTATCTGAGGACGAGAAAAAAGAGGCCACCTCTTCTCTGATGACCTGAAAACACGCTTTTTTTCTTGCCGGACGGCTTCTCTTGGATTTCTTTTACAAAGTCATTCTTAACAGGTAAATCACCTTCCATGAAAGCCACAGTTTACATTAACAATTATTTCATCAGTAAGACGCATAAACAAAATATTTCTCCATAAAACATACATTTAAAAACCAAAGGTAAATTCTCGTACTTTTAAATATTGGGCATCCGCCACAAGTGCTCGTATAACGTAAGCTTGCAAAGTCAAGTATCGGGATAATATATGCAGAAATCATTGACAACGAAGTTTTCATTGTGGACGTTGCTTATTTCTCCCGGAGAGTTACTGTGCGACCCAAGATGACAACCAAAAAGCGAAGCATTTATCAACGCTCGGCCCAGAATCTCCTATCCCGAATGTGGGTTACGAGGCGGTCAGCATGAGTCGCTGTCCTAACGGAGGGAATGATTTTAGGAAGTTGAAAGTTGCACTCGCTGGCTGAATGTTCGTAAGACGAAGCCGCTGTTAAAGAAAAAACAAGGACTCGGCCAACTACTGGTAAATTATTAAAAAATAAAATATAAACACAAATAAAACAATAAATACATAAAATAAGAAACAAATAATTAGAAATTAAAATGGAGATGGATTCGCTCGGAATTAGTCATAAAGCCAAATTATGGGGGGGAAATCGACTACAATCTGAACTCAACAGGTCACACAGCTGGAACATGCTGGAAATATACAATTGTCCACATGGCTAGTACTATTTAGGCCCAATAAACACACAGTTTAAAAGTCATTACGTCGTGCGAGGATTTTCAATCCAACATACGACTACGAAGCAGTGGGAAATCGGAAATAAAAGTCAGTGTCGTCGATTGACATACAACCACCTATTCCATATCATTTCCATATTTATGCTCTTTCTACTCTCAAGAATCCATTAAACCCCATAAAGGTCATACAATTTCTGAAATTGGGCAGGACCGTGGACAACCCCACCCGTGACACAATGCTTACCGAACGGACAGCGATTTTTTTTTAATTCGTCTGGTCGTGGGCAGGCGGAGCGCGAAGCAATCTCGCGTGGCGTGGGTCGGTGCAGCGCGCTTAATTGGGGCCCCGGGGCAGCGCGCGCGCGAAGCGATGCGTCACGGGCGGCGGCGCTCGTTAGCGGGCGTTGCACGCGGCTCATCTGCGGCTAACCGCGCTAACCCGCACGTTGCGCAAGGGCGCGCGAGCAAGGCCGCCCGCCCCCCGGCCCCAGCCGCCTCCGCACCGCCCCGCTTCCGCCCGGCCTCCGCCGCCCCGTCCCGCCCCCCCCCCCCTCCCGCTTCGCTCCCGTCTCGGGCCGCCTCCCACGCCCCAGCCCAGCTCCGCCCCATCTGGCACTTCACCGCACCCGCCTCGGGCACCTCCCCCGCTCCGCTCTCGCTCCCACTCCCGCTCCAGGGTCTTGCGCCGACCCGCCCCGCTCCCATCTCGCTCCGCTCCCGTCTCGCCTGCCCCCCCCCCCCCCGCCCTCCCCGCCCGGCCACGGCCGGAAGCGCTCCGCGGCCACAACAGCCTTCCTGCCTTCGCGTCGCCTTCGGGGCTAATTGCTCTGACAGCCCGTGCAATTAGCCCCCAGACGTACAGAGGGCTTCGGTTAACTACCATCACTGCTTAAGTGGTAGAGGGGCGGGGAACAACACTAATCGACTACGTCGATTATTCATCACGAATCATTAAATTCGCACACACTAGCAGAATGGAATTGAACCCGGAAGCCAGCAACACTGTGTTAAGGAAGCTGACAGAACTTTGTACAGCGTACAGGAAAAACTACTGGGAAATCTGCAACCGGCAAAAAGAACTAGAAATTAATTACCGAGATGATTCACTTTGACCAGAGTTGTCGTTAATGCATTAGTCGGAAGCAGCACAGCACATAGAATAAGGAAAGAAAACATTGAAACTAGATAAACGTCATAGCGACGCATTTAACTTTGCTGTCTTAATGGGATTCCTGCAAATTGATGAATGTTCTCAGAATCATATGAAAATTCATGGTAACAAAGACGTTCTGTAAATATTGTAAAAGGACCAAACCGTTTGGCAAGCGAGAACAAATGATTGTTCGATGTAGAATGTAGACGTTAATTTTGGACTTCTTGGCTGTCCGGGTGACTCCGCGTCGTTGGCTGAGAGGCCGACGTTTCGCCTGTCATGTCACAGGCTTCCTCGTCACTGCCCTGATGAAGCCTGCGACATGACAGACGAAACGCCGGCCTCTCATCCAACGACGCGGAGTCACCCGGACAGCCAAGAAGACATTGACTCGAGACTCGGAAGCTTACGTTTACAGTTAATTTTGGAGTCAGTAGTTCTAAAAGTTAGGAAATTAATACAGTCCCCTCACAATTTGAGACTGCAAACAAACTACAACACAGTGGTTCCTTGGTTGTTAAGACGTAGTACGTCTGTACCGAAAGTGCCTTATGTAACAAACGAGTACAAACCAACACCAACCAAATGCGAACATTTATCTGACCTACACCTTATTCATTACCTCTATTCTTTATTATAAAGACTTAAAAAGGGGATTGATTTATATTTTCTAAAAATCTTCACATCAGCGTCGAAATAATAAAGGAAAAGTGTAAAAATACTGACGAAATACTTTTTCGGAAGAATCGGTTAAATTATATCTTTATACAGTTACAACCTTCCTTCTTTATCAATCTACAAATTTCGTGAAATGTAATGAAATATTTTATTGCGTACCGAAGCTTGAGTCGGAATTTCAGGGGGCTCAGAAATTTTCCCAAACACAGATCGTGACATCATCATTGCCCGACGAAGATAAACAAATGCAGTTCTTCCTGCATCGTTGCGCTTCTTGACGCAGTCGGTGAACATGACGCACATGACGCGCACGAGGGTTTGACGGCCTGACGCACGCACTGCGTCACCGCGTCCGTCTCACGCTTCGCTTCACATTGGAAGTTTGGTTCCGGTTTCCGGCCTAAATACTACGCAATTTGCATACGGTGCAGCCTCGACTCTACGCAACGTGTAATTTCCTAAATATGTTTATCCCCGAAGTAGATAACTTTTAACGAAAATAATGACATAAAAATTCCCTGCGGTGAGGGCTTCCAACTCACATGGGTGTGCTGCTTCGACGCACCGTCTTGTGCACGTTCGCAGCACCAGATATGTCACGAACCGTCACGTGACCACAACACGGGCACTTTGTTTGAAAAACCAGGCCAGACGTCGCTCGCCGCATGGCAAGCGAGCAGTTTGTAAGTGGTAGTTTTCAACGGTGACCAACCAAAAGAAACACGATGAAAGTTTTGTTGAAATAAAAGATGTAGCGTTTTTTTAATGTTTCATATATCTGTTTCAATGACTTTTAACAAGATGATGATGGTAGTTTGGTATTTGACTGCATTTAAAATATCCGCTAATATATTACGCAAACTGATGCATGAAGCTCGTTGGCCGAAGCTGGATAGGCTGCGCAATGACCTCGCAACGCTCGAACCAGCAAACTTGGAATTTACAGGGTAACACATCCTATTAAGCCACCTTTCTCCCCACAACTCACCGACCCCGAGACCTTTCTAAAAGTAACACGCATAGACTAAACGCTGGCGAAGCTTGAATCGGCAGGAACGAGGACTAAATCCAGCAGATGTAGGATTCCACGCTGGCCAGTGCCGCGAGCATTAAAAGGACCAGCGCAACGGGACCAAGGCTGGCGCCGCGCCGGGTCGCATTTCCAACACAAAGCGCTTAACGCAACGCCGGAGCCGGCGGCAAAATCGGTGGGCGTTTATTTCAGCAAACCCGGGATATGGGCGAGACAATGGCGCAGCGGTCGACTGCATCGGGGGCGGAGGCGGTGTCGGTGACCGGCGGAGATGTGACGTGCCGCGTCGCGCCGCGCCGCTCGCCCGACCTCGATATCGACCACTATGAACTAGGAACGCTTTACTCCAGGGCCATCACTTTGGCCGGCGATTAATTAAGTCACTCTTGGATTTATTTTATAAATGCAACGTTTTGACATTCCAATCTTGTACTCTCGTGAAATTATAACGATACTTTTTATACTGCACGTGATGATGAGGTGTTTGGAAATGTCAATCTACTAAAAAAAATTGTTCATTTACTTATAATAAATAGTAAATCCCAAGGGGTTACGAATTTCAACACATCTACGCTAGTACACAGAGATTTCAATGTCCGGAAACCCAATAAAAATATCACGGGTTTATATGATTTTCTCAAAACCTACTTTCCTCCACCTTCAGATCTACCGATTACTATATATTTGTATCACTTACATCTTATCATTGCCCTAAATGGTTGAAGTTGGGCGACCATTCGCGATAAAGTCCAAAACCCGAAAATCTGCTACTCATTCCATGTCTTTAGATCGCACTGCACAGTGTCGCCGTCCGTCACCAAACAAGTGAGGAGATTAACGTGGAACTTCTTCGGGGGTTGCAAGCAGCGCTGTCAGCGATTTTGCAATTCTGTAATTGTCAAAGAGATAAAGTGTACAACTTCGAGAGCAAAACGCGATATACAGACGCCTGAATTATGGACTGCTACCGATCTCATCGTTATCCAAAGAAAATTTCGTCGAAAGACATAGTTTACCATATGTACTTACGTAGAGTAACTTAAAATTCATGCCAACTCAAATTAAGTTCTTTATTAGAAAATTTGTTGTCAGGAGACTTGCCCAACACCTCGCGACAGAAGCTCCGCCCTCGTGAATTTTATTACGCGGTGCATCCAATGCCGTGCGTCGGAGCAGAAACTAATTGTCATCGACTTGTAAAAAAGCATGATGCAATGATAGTCATTGCATCATGGGTAAAAGGTTGGCCAGTGATCGGTCACGTCATAATCACGCATTCACATACAAAACAGCATTGTAATTCACTGTGAAGCCAGGAAGTAGATAGGGAACAGCTGGGAACAGTTTTGGTGAGATGACGACAGCACTGTAGCAGACTTCGTACCTCTAGGCTGTATCACGTTTCCGCGCGCGTCCGCCAGGGGCAGCACTGGAAAGGCACTCTTAGCCACGCCACGCCCCCCAGGCCGCAGCGCGCTCTCCGTGGAGCACCAGCAAACAGAGATTACTCAAAGGGACCGCTGTGAGAGCAACTACTTGGCTTCTGCTGGAAACAAGTGCAGATTACGTCTACACACTCAATTAATTACTGTGTTCATTTGCAGTTGGCTTACTCGTACATGGCCTTTACACTACCGTTTCCAATGCCATCACCCGATATGTCGTTGATTTGGTTCTCGATCTGACAAACTGGTCCCTTCTTAGAGTAACTTCTCTGTACTTGTGCACCAGAGGCGGAACCAGATGGCAATTTCAAGCCGAACACCCCTCCTCATAAATATTTCTGAAGTAACATTGAGCAATTTTTAGTATTTTTTTCTAAAATGTGAATTTATAATACGAGTACTCCCTTACAATGCGATGCGATCAATGTATTGTAATTGTTTGAAATAAATGAAGTACATTTTTTAATAATCTTGGGTTGGGGAGATGCCATCATGCCCCTGTGTCCCTCCACCAGAACCGCTACTGGTAGCTTAAATATTCATTCATTACACTTAGGCCTGTAGCCATGTAATTGGACGTTCCCAAACTTTTTTCAAGTAAAAAAGTATCGATGAAAAGAGTTCACCACTATGACAAATAAGTTTGAGTAAACATTCGTTTTACTTTCTCTTCGTACTTACGTAATAGAAAGAATATATTGTAAAAAAAAACCTGCGACGTCACTGTGGTGACGTTCAACCTCCCGATTGGATGACATCATAACAGCTGATTTATGTCAAGTGCAGTTATGTTTAAATTCAAGTATAACCGTGGTGGAAAGAGATGGGTGGGCTACTTCGGCACACCGATTTTTGCTCGTTCTGCGCAGCCCCAGTTTTCGTCACGAACCACGAGACCACAGCACGGGCACTTCGTTTCAAAAGCCACACCAGACGCTAGTCGCCATGTTGCATGGCGAACCCAAGTGTTGAGAAACATTTTGAAAGAGGCATAAAGTGTCAATTTTCAAGTGACAAACGAAAATAACAGATGAAGGTGTACAAGTTGCAATCGACTTGTAACAAGTGATATTTTGGTATCTGACTAGATTTAAAATTTCCGCTAATGTGTCGCAAACTGGAACCTGAAGCTCATTGCCTGGTCTGATACGATACGTAATAGCTCACCTATACTTGGATTTAAACATAACTACACTTGGCGTAAATCAACTGTTACAATGTTATCCAATCGGGAGGTTGAACATCACCATAGTGAAAGCTTCCAATTGGATGACATCGTAACAGCTGAATGACGTCAAGTGCAGGACTATATAAATCGAAGTATATATCTTTCCACCATGGGACCGGGAGCGGTAGCTCAGTGCATCAACTGATGTCACTGCGCGCCTCTGATCGGGAGGTCCTAGGTTCGAGTCCTGACGGCGGCAGGATTTTCGACACTAGCTTTTCAGCTAGGTCGAATTCAGTCGCTGCCTGGAGGAGAATTCTAGCAACTCTAGAGCTAGTGGCGGAGCTAAATTCTGGCTGCTCTGATCAATGCTCAATGCATCAACTGATGTCACTGCAGTGCGTCTGACCGGGAGATCCTAGGTTTGAATCTCAATGGCAGCAGGATTTTCGACACTAGCTTTTCAGCTAGGTCAAATTCAGTCACTATCTGGAAGAGAATTGTAGCGGCCGGCTATGCTGATAGGTAGTTTTCTGTGTTTTCCGATCAACACCAGGCGAATGCCGGAGCAGTACCCTACCAAACGGGCCACAGACCGCGCGCGATCTTTCATTCCTCTTCCTTGTCCTATCCTCCCCCTTACACACACCTTACACTAACATGCACTACACTACACATTCTGGGAGACCGGTCAGGAGCTTAGAGCTTCTCCCAGCTGGGGCGGTGCACCGCTGGTGGCAGAGTTCTGGTTAGGAAACCCCACTAGCCGACGGTAGGTCGGCGCCGGATCTCGCCATCCAGCGGGGGAAGATCACCGCCATCTTCCGAAACAAATACATGCACTACACTAACGGGACTAATGACCGAAGTAGTTGACGCGCCCGGAAACACGAAAAAATCAAATCAATCCACCATGGGCGCAACGGCGGCGGAGCCATCGGAGCCTCCGCAGGGCGCCGTAGGAGTCGTCGAGGTCGTGTCGTAACTCGGCGTGGCGCCGTTGCGCAGGAGCGAGAGTAGAGCAGATTAATTGCGGCCTTTTTATCCCAACAAGCGGTTGCGCGCCTTCCGGGAGAGCAGAGCCGGCAGCCGGCGCGGCCCCACAGCTCCACGGCGCGCCGCTCATAAGGAAACGAAAGGAGGCGAGGATTCTGACACTGGAACATGTTATGAGACCACGTCCCTGGTCAGAGGCTTCATAGACGAAACGTTAACCAATATGTTATTATTTGTTTCTTTAATTCATGAATAAAGCATTAACTTCACGGGTCATTAGCGACCACATTATTCATTTAACCTTAGGGTATCTGTGAGAATAGTGGATCGCCCAGTAGCATCTACGGGTACGCACCTTTTACGCAGTAGTACGCAGTAGTACCTACATGTACGCACCACACGCAATCCTGCGTCACTACCCAGCGGCCAGAATTGGGAAGGAATTAGGACAGTGGTAGGGTTCAAGACGCTTCACAAGGGTTGAGCCAGCTCATGTGGAAATGTTAAGCTCGTTTTGTCAGAACAAACTTCTATGAGATTGTCTGGGAATCGATCCCGGACCTCCTTGGTGAAAGGCAAGTGACTTTCTCTCTGAGCCTCCAGTTGGCTAATCTCTATGTTAGACTACAAAAAAACAAAAGAAAGAGATTTATTATCTTATTGATCAAGTCCGCTGTCATGTCCTGCAACTCTCACCAGGAGGTCTTAGGGTTCGAGTCCCGACGGTGACGGATTTTCGATAGTAGCACTTTCCCCTTTCTACCCGTTCTATTCAAACCGACATTTTTTTAATTACTGTGATATTGAATACCTAGTTTAGAATGTCGAGCTTTTCGTGTTCGAATTAAGCAATCTCAAAGTGACCTTAAAACTTATGAAGCCAAGAAGGCTGATGTTGGCAACCTGACGCTTTTCGCTCGTTGAGCAGTCCAGCGCCCGTGGACGCAGGGGCCGCGGCGGGGGCGGGGGCGGGCGCGTAAGCAGCCGCACTCAGCCGCAGTGAAAGTGCCCCGGCACGTTCTCTCGGGGCGCGGACCAGTCTCAAGCAGGCTCCACACATTCGTTATTCGGCGAACAGCGAGCAACCGCTCGCCGAATACCGAGTGGGGTGGATGAGTTGTTGCGATTTGTCGAGTGACGAACATTCGGTGTTCGCCCTACCCACCGACTGTCGGTGGTTTGGACACATCAAAGGGAGCGGACATTCGCTGGACACGTCGCTGCTCGGGATTGGGCGAACACTAGCTCGCTGCTCGGCGAATGCCGAATGTGTGGAGCCGTTTTCAAGCAGGCTCCACACATTCGCCATTCGCCGAATGGCGAGCGACTGCTCGCCCAATGAAGAACAGCTGATACGCTAAGCAAATGTTCGCTTCTTAGATGTGTGCGAAAGACAGACACTCGTTGTGTAGGGCGAGCAGCGAATGTTTGTTGTTCGGCAAGAGTAAACAACCCATCCACACTACTCGCGATTCGGCGAGGATCGCTCGCTACTCGCCGAATACCGAATGTGTGGAGCCGCCTTTAATGAAACAAATTCGCTACTGCTGGCTTTTTCGGGACGCAGCCTTTGGAAAAGCTAATATCCAAGGGAACTATTTTCCACAATGCGAGAATATTTAGAAACTGTTATACTATTTATCAAAGATCATGTTCTGCGACGTTAGCCTTTTCGAAATTGTAAAAAGGCGAGGGCAATATTGTCGCAATATGAATGAGTGACAAAGCTGAAAAGTCTGCAAGTTGAACAAATGACCAGAATTGCATTAGGAAAACCAGTTGAGGAAATTGCGAAGATAATCACGGAAGAACCGATATTTCTTACTTCTTCATCTCCTCGAGTTCTTTCCTCCACTTTCACTTTCACGAAAACTACATAAAACGCAAAGGAAGAACTCAACTCGCCTCTGGGCGATCCGTATTACGCTCTGCTGAACACTCTTTGAACGCGCAATATTTTTCGCTGAAGGGAAAAGTTATAAAAGAAAAGACGATATCGTGTTTACTATATTTTCTCCCAAGTTACTGTTGACTTGCTACATCCTTGTTTCTTCAACACAAAATCTTTATCGAAGTCTTCAAAATCACTAATAATTAATACAAAGGAATGAAATAATTGATATTTCCTAAAATAGCAATTTTCTTGCACGCTTGACCCAATTAATGAAAATGTGGGAAACAATCCTAAATGTCATTCAGTCAAATGTCATAAATATTCGTCACTGTCATTAGTGAAAAAATATTCACAAATTTCAAGGAAAAGGATGAAGTCTTCCCACATAAATATGAGTCAGACACATTTCTGTAGGTTTAACCAATTTGTAGAGAGCGCTGAGCCTTTTTGTAGCCTGGTTCATTTCCAACGCCAAGAACTTAGACGCGTGTAATCTTCGTCAACACCGGGTGAATCAACTGTTGCCTCTGCAGCGACTCAGACCATGAGTGCTAGCGACTGCCTGCTCTGATCGATCGTTTTCCGTGGTTTCTCCGATCGACACTAGACGAATATCGGAGCAGTACTCTCACAAACCGGCCAAGGCTCACGCGCAACCTTCCCTAGGGGCCCCTCCTTGTTCTAATTACGTGAGCGGAGATGCGCTTCCACTCACGCACGCACTGACATGCAGTGCCCTTCCACACACTTAGAGAGGGTAGGTCGAGTTCCGACGAAGACAGGATTTTCGACACTAGCTACGTAGCTAGGTCAAGTTCAGCAGCTGCCTGGAGGAGAATTCTAGTGACCGGTTGCTCTGATGGGTAAATTTTCGTGGATTCTCCTATCAAAACCAGGCGAATGTTGGAGCAGTATACTAACAAACGGGTCACGGACTGCGAGCGATCTTTCCTTCCTCTTTCTTGTGGTGTTCTCACCCCTTACTTATACCCACTTCCATTTACATGGAATTACAATTACTACTACCATTTATGTCGGGATTCCAGTCCGGAGCTTAGAGCTTGTACCGGCTGGGGCGGTGCTCCGGTGGTGGGAGATACCTGGTGGTCTGCGCCTGTACAACACTTTCGGGACCAGTGACGAAGCCATTGACGCGCCCGAAATCACTAATCAATCAATCAAGTGTACCCTCCTATGTGCTATATAGTTTTTAACTGTTCATCGACAACATAATTAAAGGGCTTAGTGCATGAAGGTATTAACTCACTTTTTAGTTTTATCATCAAATCGACTTTTCTATGAGTTCCTATTAATTCCTGCTACTTTGATGAAAATCACAATATTTGAGATATAAAAAATAAATAATTTACAGTAATATTAAAAAAATTCCATGCAAGTTTACTAAATCTCAAATATGTCCTTTGGCCATTTCTTTTAATTAACACCTTCATGCACTAATCCCTTCAATTAAATAAATAAATAAAATGTTTCGGTGAAACTGAGTGAGTGGTTGTGTGTGCGCAGACTTCCCGGGCATGTGCTTCGCGTCGACGCGCTGCGCCACCATCCAGCCGGGCAAGACGTGGGACCTGACGCCCTTCTGCGGCCGCTCCACCTGCGTGGAGCACGAGGAGGGCAACGGCCGCCTGCTGGAGCTGGTGGAGGACTGCGGCCCGCTGCCCAAGCCCAACCCCAAGTGCAAGCTCTCCGAGAAGACCAACAAGACCGCGCCCTTCCCCGACTGCTGCCCCATCTTCGACTGCGAGGACGGCGCCAAGCTCGAGTACCCCGAGATCCCCACCATCCCGCCCCCCACCACGGAGGCCGCCAAGGCCGACAAGGCCTAAACGCCCCCTCCCCTCCCTCTCTCCCGCCCTTTCCACCCCTCCCCGACACCTCTTTCAGAAAATTGCTCTGTTTTCACTTTCTAATGACGAGAATAAAAACCAATTTTGTTCCTTGAAAATATTCATTGTGATAATAATTTATAGTAGGCGAGATTAAAAGTATATAACAGGACAGCACGATGAGATTCTAAAAAGCAAGACTGTTTTTTTAATGAAGAAAACTGCAAAGCAAACTAATTTAAGTATCATGTGATTTTCAATTCCCATGCCTCTTCATGTTTCCATCGAATTATGCAATAGGCAGAGTTCTTGAGAAGAAGAGTGTACTAAGTCACATAACGTATGGCTACATGTCTACATGTACAGAAATACTACACTTATTGAAGGCTTTACTTCTGGAAAAACTGTTGAAAGTAACTTATATAAATTAAAAATTAATAATTGATAATTAGCTTACCAAATTAGTATGCTATAAAATGTATTTAAATGCACAGTTTTTCATTTTACTCTAATGTCTTCCATGAAGTTTAAAATAAACAATATTCTTAATGGAATATTCGATTAAAAATTTGAAAGAAACTTCAGGGCATCAGTGCAGATTTATGTTGCCTTAGATATGTAAATAAACATTTCTGTACACCAAAATAAAACAATTTATACAAAATAATTGGTGCATTATTGTTCTCAGTACTCTGGGAATAGATATAAAGTATTCCCACCCATCATTCGTCCATTTCCAAGTTATTAAGGTTTTCAGGAATCAGTCTCGTCTAATTGCAGTTAAATTACATTAGTTAGCATCAGTAAGTGCAAAAAATGGATGCACTCATTACTTAGTGAGGCAGCAAATGTAAGGAAGTTCATCAATGACTGCTTTCAGAACAATCCACTGTCTAATTTTGTAATTCTAAAGTAATAAATCACTTCGTATAAATTTCAAATGAACTTCACAATCAAAATACTACTACACTACATGTACACACTAAAAAATTATCTACACGCTTACATTTTCTTAAGGTAACGAACAAAGGAGAAAACCTCATTATAATATTGCCACTCCTTATCATTACCATACTCAATGGAGGCAATGAGTTCACGTCTAAATCAGCATATTAAGTTTAGTTGCATGTCATACCAACATCAAAATAATCTTGACGAAATTAAACTTGGGACCGACAAAATGCCTTAATTCTCCTACACTCAACACCGGAGACACTACCTACAATGTTCAACTAGTGGTGTTACAATATGGCACAGACTTTCTCGTGAGTGGGGGCTGCCTTATCAGTACTGCCCCCTTGCCAGATCCATCTATGTGCGCATAAGGGAGCCAAAGGCTTCCTCTGGCCTCAGAGCCACTCCAGTCAATAGCGCCAATGACCTCCACTCACAGCCCTTTGGCTTCTGTCCTTGTCATTACATACAAGTACATGCCCATTACATATGTGTATATGCCCGTCTCGGTGCTTGATCTATTGTTCTGAGTGTAGGGAGCCACTTTCTGAACTACACACATATCAGATCTCACGCACCGTAACCTATCAGGGTAAGGCAGACATGAAGGTGGCGAGGAAGGTAACTAGCTCACAAAAGTTCGCGGACACTATGTCCAGAGCAACTGGCGTGAGATTAATAAAGGTTGTACTACAAACGCTCCGGAGGGCGGTGTATCTGAAGAATCAACAGACAAATTGCTGCAAATTTAGCTATATTAATTCCCCCCACCTCCACCCTACTGTGACAATCCCATGTACTCGTCACACATTAAATTAAATAAAAGGTTAAAACGAAAACAACTGAATAAAATAATTAAACAAAAAATATATATTTATAATAAAACAATAAATTAATATATTTTGGCATATTAAAATTGTGAAAATACGATAAATATTGATTTGAAGAAGTCGATAAAAACAACGAAAGAAAGAAAAGACGACTGAATAAAAAAGTCTTTTTTCTGTCTGCTACGCAGAGGAGGAGGTTAGAAGAGGGAAAAAGGAGAAATGGTGCAGGATGGGCAAGAGTTGCGGTAACGAAAGATGGAAGAATAGAAGAGGATTCGAGACGTTAGGCCTCATTCACAATGCAAACTTAAACGTAACCGTAACATAGCCGCAAAACCTAGAAATGGGTTATAAAGCGAGATCATTCACAATGCCTTGACGTAAACGTAGACGTGAGACGTAAACGTAGAGAGCTCGCAAGCTCCAAGCTTCTACGTTTAAGTTTACGTCTAAATTCTACCGAAGACCAATCAGAGAGCAGCATGAAAAAAACAAATGCACAACAAAATCCGCGAGAAGGAAGGTCGACTCCAGATCGATTCTTGTTTATGCGTGTGTATTGGTGTGCGTTGGTGTGTATAGTTGAAAGGTAGAGCAGAGAAGTTTGTGGAGTTTTAGTACGAGTTGCGAAGTGTTGATTCGAAATGGCAAATAAAGCGCCTCCTTCTTCTTTTTAAATAAAGCGACCCTAAAATTAATGCTGCAGAAGCTTGCAACAGCACAAGCTGCACGCCCAAATCTCTCCATGACAAAATCTGAACGTGGCGTGAAATATATTTGCGGTACACAATTTAAAGCTCACTGCTCGCATATAACCTCAATAGGTAGGGGCGCAACAGCTGCTCGCAAATGCAAAAGGTGAAATCGATAGGAGATTCGAAAAAAAAGCTAGAAACGCATCGATCAATATGTTGAATTCTGATTGGTTCAGGCAAAACCTACGTTCCAGCTTACATTTGCCATTGTGAATGCTCGTTTTTACGTGAAAAGTTTACTGCATACGTTTACGGCTTACGTTACGTTTAAGTTTGCATTGTGAATGAGACATTATGGTTGCCGAGTTACGGCGAAAAATGGCGGACAGTAGAAAACGTTGTACGTGCCCCGACCTGGATGGCCGAGGTGGCTAGAGCGTGTGACGACTCAGCGCCTCGGTCGGAAGGGTCACAGGTTCGAGTCCCGCCGTGGTCATGGTAGTTTGTCCCTTGCCCTCCATGTATGGGTGTTATCGCGGAAAGTCTTGTGAGTCTGCTGACCACACACAGAGGAGCCCGAAAGTGTGTCAGTGTCCATATAAAGATGAGTGTGAGGGACTAGTGGGTACTCCGCGCGGGTAATGGAAATCGGCATCCCCTTAGCTGGAAAAGCCCCCGGAAGGGAAAAAAGGTTGTACGCGCGCGTGCTGGGCGGACGAAGACGAGTGACACCGAGGCGAAAACATCACACGGGTCAAGCGCGCAAAAGTCGCCTAGATGGAAAGTGACATATGACTTTGAAACGTATGTTTTAAGACTAATGACTTAAGACTGATAAGTTAAACGAAGTTTAACAAAGCATGTGTTACGAGAGAGTAAAATTTTGAATGTGCCATAGGGGGTTAAACAGCGTAATTATAAAATGTTTCGTTATAGGATTCATGTCTGTAGACGATAAATATTAACATGTTTTAACGTTTTTGTTGTGTTGTTACGAATAAAATTTGGTCGTGGCAGAACCGTTGATGACCGTAAAAGATGACAAATGATTCGTTACATTAGTTGACGACAGTGGTAAGCCCCAAATTTAGTATCATTTATTTCCGCTTCTCGTATGTGATCAAAGTGCGCGGACCATAACCCAACTGACAGTTCCTGATACCGGAACGAGGGTAGTGTTTATATTTTCTTTTTCATTTTTTCTTCATATAGTGAGGGTAAAAATAAATAAACTTATAAGAGAAGAAACGATAGTAGATATAAAAGAGCCCGTAAAACTACTAAATCAAAAAACTATCCATTAAAATGTAATGGTACTGTGTTATTACTAGAGAGCGCATCGAGCACTAAAAATGGAAAATAGGTAGGCAAAAAGGGGCTAGAAATTCTCAAAAATATGCACGTAAATAGGCATTTAAACTCAAAAGGCTCTTATTTATAAATAAAAACTAATCACTGTTGATATTTTTTGCTAATTTTACATTTTATTATGGTAACACATTACCACAAAGGGATGGAACCAAATGATATACACACGTCAACCACCGTAAATAATTAACTCTTCATGTAAATCTCACGTAGATGACAACTCAATCAAAGTTATTTTCATAGTAATTAGTATTTGTATCTGCCAAAGCCAAGACGAAAGTGCCAAATAGACACATTGAAACACATTGACATGGCAGTGTATTACCAAATACTGTTCAAGATGTGCTAAAGGAAACTGTGATCTCCTATCACTCAAAACATTTTTGAATCTTGAAAATGACCTTTCAATATCACGTGAACACATAGGTGCATACTTCAAAGAAGACAGTTCCACGGGTACAAAATTAGATGTCTCACTTTTGCCTTTCCAATATCGAACTCACTTTTACCATCGTAGCCCAACCCGGATTACATTGCAGTATTTTTTTCAATTTTTTTCATCACCTCTTTACCGATGTTGCCTGGAACGTGACTAAAATAAGTTTGAAGATTTTGAATTGTAATTACTGTACCCACAAGAGGCATATCTCTCTTTTCCAGCTTTGTTACCAGAGATTTTACTGAAATTAGTAGCGACACTAACCAGATTTTCTGAAAGATTTAGAGACACTAAGCCTTCTTTTGCATCAGATACAGCGACAGCTTGGTCTTAGTGAAAAGAAAATACAACCTCTTCTATATCAGAGGCATGTTCAACGTAATACAATGCAGCTTGAAATCACGTGCTCCAGAGTGTCAAAATTGGTTGAGGTGGCAGTGGATTGCCTGAAAGAGCCTCTTGAAAAGCAAAAATTCGAGATGGTGCCTTGAGAAACATTTTTTAACTGCAGATATCACAGAACTGACGGCGGGAAAAATGTACTCGAACGTTCTCTGCCACGCAATAAGCAGCGTGGGCCAACATAAGACATTCTAGGGTAAAAGACTAGGAGATTTTCTCCTGCCTTCTACATGTACGATGAAGCTTCGAATGAAGTTACGCGAGCGAGTTTAAAATTACGGTTGGCGAAAGCATACATTGAAATGGAAAACATGTCATCGAAAAGCAAAAATAAGGCGGAAAAAGGCATTTATCTCAGAATAGGCGCTCAATTCCAAAATAGGCAAAAATAGGAACTATAAAAATCCATTATTTGAATGCACTAATAATGAAACGAATTAATATATCGTCAGCTTATGATTCTGAGCAAAAGAATAAAAAATACAAAAAGAGCGAAATCCGCTCTCTAATTGTTACGAATGATTCATCAGATTTTAAATATTTATATTTCGGAAAATATTATTCCTACCATAATGAGTGATACATTGATGGAACAGGCTGTAATCTCTCCAAGTTTTTGTCATTTTGTCATAAATATTCAATATGTCCTCCTTTCGTCACACGACACACGTCTAATTTCGCCCAAACACGATGTAGCATTTCTTCGGAGACGGTCATTACAGCATCAACAATGCAATTCTTCAGCTCCTTTATTGTAATTGGCAATAGTGGTACTAAACAATGTGTTTGACAGGCTCCCAAAGAAAAAAGCAGGAACTGCGAGGTCGGGAGACAATTTGTACAGTTTGTTGACTTTCATGAACTACGATGGAAAATCTCTTTAACTGCCTCCACTGTTTTATTAAAATGCTTGTTCGGTTTACAGAGTCATCCATTCCAAAACGCAATACACTTTCTGCTGCATACTCGCTATTTTGGAAACTGGCGTCGTGATATGACATGCGTGAAATGACAAAAATTTAGGGTGCGAGGCGGCCGCGCCTGACCAGAGCGATCGCCTCCAGAGGGCTGCACCTATACTTGGGTTTTCGAAATTTAGCGCGTGAGGGCCTTGTCTTCAAGACGGAATATGACACGGCTGTTCGCGTCTTTCTCGGTAGTGTCGCTAGATGTCGCATGATCTGCTGGATACGGTCGCGATCTTGCGACGTCTGGTGGTACGAGGGAGAAACTCAAAAATCCGTGCCATTTTCCATCGTGAAGACAAGTCCCCCACGCACCACGTTACGAAAAGTACAGGCTGCCACAGACGACACGGAAGATCCGCAGCCTACGCGGATTGGTCGCAGCGAAAGTTTCGCGTCGCGTGTTGCCTTATGAACACGTTCAGACCAGCGCGGCAGGCGAGCGCGCGGCAACAGATGACAGCATTTAATCGGGGGTGAAATTTGTAACGCAGTCAGACGCGTTTCTTCCGCTACAGCTTGAGTTTCGTGGATGTCCACTCGTGTTCGGGAGTCTTCGCTCCACTCTTGGTCGAGCGACTGCCAACCGTCACCAAACACTGACTCATAATTGACGCTCCGGTGTGAACGGTCCCGCGAATTCCGCACCCGTGTCTAACGCGGAACTTTCCGCGCTGCGCCCGCTGCGGATCAACCGCGCTGGTCTGTGGGAGCCTTACAGCGAGTGGCGTGCGAGCGGGGAAGGTTGGCGCGGTCCAGAAAGTGCCGGGCGGCGTGAGTGGGCGCCGGTGGTCACGTGGACGCCCTCGGGTGGGGCGGAACCGCGGACTCTTCAATAAGAGGGACCGGATAAGGGGCGCACTACACTAACGGGACTAATGACCAAAGCAGTTGACGCGCCCGTAAACACGAAAAAATCAATAAATCAATCATAAGGCGTTCGAGTCGAAAACGACTCCATAGGTTTAAACCACTTAATGAACACTGGAAATTAAATATAAATAAAAATAAACACTTAGTATCACATGAAACACTTAATATCACATTTATTTCGAAAACAAAATATACAACTAAACAAAAATAATAATTGAAAGTTATTATGGATATGAACACAATATTTGACTTTGTTGATTTTTCAACTAAGCATATAATACAATAGATATTCTAGTGTTCCCCCTCTCTATATGATCTCTATCGAAACGTTTCTTATTTTATTTAATTACTAATAACAAAAACGTCAATCGTAACCAATTTCCGAATTTATAAACAATTTGGCGCCAGGAAAAGGTTACACTTGAATTCATGATTATCGATTACTGTCTTAGATATATTACAAATAAATGCAAATCCCGCTAGCTCGGTCGCGGGTTCTTATGAAATAATTGTTGCTACTTACTCCGCAACCAATTACTCAATCTGCCATCCATACGGAGTGGCGAGGAATCTGAAATAATTCTAAAATGTCTGCTTTAGAATTGCACGTAATGGCAAATGAGAATCAGCCTTCTTTCAAACTATGAATTACAATTTATTATGCATGCGAAAAGTTGTTAACTATTATCAATTATTATAAGTTATTGTTAGGTCATGACCATTTTTCTCGTTATTGCAATAACAGCGTTATAGAACCTTTTATCCTTTCGTGTATCTTCGCGCCCACGTCGCTCAATGTCGCCGCGTAGGGTAGACCAATCTTCCTTCCTGTTGAAGTCCACAGTGATCAGCAACCAAGTCGAAACTTCCTCCAACCACTTCACAAACACTGCCTCTACTCTTTATCTTCCGCCTCAGGTGGGCACCTATTTCAAACTGATTACTTTTTCCAAGCCGAAATAATTGCCTTCTAATATTATTTTCTATCACATAACTCGGCAAGTCACAATTCGCTGGCAAACTTTCTAAGTCAAGTCTTGCAACTTCACCGCGAAAATATTCTAAGTTCACTTTCCAGTTCACTCACGAAAATATTACAAGTCCGAGTTTGCAATGGTACAACACGTAAATTTTGGAAGTTCCCGTTGCACACCTAATGCGGAAATATTCAAGTTCAAGTTCAATGTTCACTCTCACGAAATATCCACGAGATAAAGTCCCGATTTGATAAATAACCTCAAGAAAAACAGCACAAGCGATCCGCTCACCACCATGACACGAGTCGGGAATGCCCTAATTCCCCATCTGATCCCCCAAAATCTCTCAAAGTGTTCGGCCTGTGTTTTTTTTTTTTTCTTGTCTTTTTTTTCAAGCTGGTGAAGAAGGTCAGACAGGACAGTTTTTCTTTTGCTGGTCTAGCATGTACTCACATATGAGTATTCACTCATAGGCACCCATCTCGAGCAGGTTCTTGTCCAGTTTCCCTGATCGGTTGAGCAGAGGCGTCTGTTGGTATTCATGTGCCCAAGACAAATCTATAATTTGCGCATGTCAGGATACTTCAAATTATGGTTGTTATTTGTTTTAGTGTAAATAATAAAATCACCCTTGAAAATATCAGCACTAGCGCAAAGCACCGCTACGAAAAGCTTTCTCTTATGCTGCCGACCGCCGATCTGGACACACCGGAATTGTTCGTGCTGGACGGAGAGAAGAATTCGCCGTATTTCGTCGATAAGAAGCTTGAAAAAGGTAATTCGTCTCATCATGTTAAAATAACGATACCATGTATGAGAGAATTGAGAATTTTAAATAATGAATATTCTGATAAATTCACAGAACGCATTACGCAGAAATATACTATTTTTCTATCAACGAGGAAATATATATTTCAACGTTCAAGAACGTATACTGAAGTGGAAAGCATGTGCTATAGGAAATGTTTCTTTCTATTTCCACCTTTTTTTGTCTTTCGTCTTGGCTTACCACATAAGAAATCCATTACGCGGAGATATTGAAGTCATATTGTATAAAATTCGAAGGACTGTGGTAGCGATTCACCGGAGCACGTGTTCACCGAAACAAAGGGGTTGCCACGACCTTGAAAGGATTTGGGTCGCCGTCGCCGCTCCAAGCTGTGGAAATATTTCTTCGAGACATGTTGAAAACTTCACTAGAGACTCTCAAAAAAAAGAACTGTTTAAAGAAGCGAGAATTATTATACAGAGATAGAATTCACCTCACAGACGTAGATAGTCGAGTAATTATATTAAAATCATTTAAACGTAATCTTTTACAATATTGCAGTCGTAAAAGGAAGCCAGATAACTAATTCCTGTAAAGAATTGTAAAAACCTATCTATTTCATTTTTCTATTAATTTGTTTAATCGTTTTCAAATTGTTCAAAACCAATAATTAGTAAAGGAGTTATTATTAATCGTACGTTCATTGCATAACGACATTTTCTGTCTTTGCTGGCTAAATTGTGTAAAGTAATAATCTACGTGAAAGTGAAACAACGTCTTGTATATATTTCATTCACTATTCAAGTGACAATTTCTTTCAAAGTGTATGTAAAGGGTATTTTGGTATGTGATTCTTTTTCAGTATTTTGTGTTTCCATGTATTATTGTCTTGTGTCAGGTATTTTATTGTGTTTTTTTGTGAAGTGAAGGGTAATATAATTTTATGTAAAGTGTTTATGCAAGTGTTAAAACGCAACTGCAGTTGTTAGGCAATCACGTAATTGCTAAAGGTAGAGCAAGTGATAGAATTTTTCAATGCAATTTGTAAATGCTAGATAAAATTGTATTCAAGTATTTAACAGAATATATTCAGAACGCTGTTCATAGTTAAAAGATTAACGTGCCTATGTTTATTTTATTACAAAAGCAGGTTAAAAGACGAACCCACTCCTGTAGGGCTGTTAGGGCATATAAAACCATTCCTAATTTTTGGTGTGACATTGTCATAACAAATCACAGGTCGAGTAATACTACCAGATTACTTGAGTGACCCGCTGTAGGGTTTTAGAGAATAGTGAAAAGGTAGAGCGATCACCGTATCAACCAGTTTTCATGTCTACTTCCGAGAATACAAAAGAATTTTAAGGAGAATAATAATTCACGCAAAAATAATGAAAAATAATGAGGATGTGTTTAACGCTAGTAACAAAACTAAAGCAATGTGGAATATCGTAAAATATACAACCACATCACCTCGATACCTTGTAGAGAATGTTGTTTTAAAGAATAATGTAAGTGAAAGTAATCCGGAAAATTTTGAAAACTCTTCAACCAACACTTTTCTAGAATTGCGGCTGATCTCACGAACGGACTGAAGCCACAAAATTCAACAACATACGCTTCACAAAAAAATTTCGGCACGATGTTTATTTCTGAAATTTCTTTCAGCGAAATCCTCAGAATAGTCAGTAAATTAAACAAAAAATATGCATCTGAGTTAGATGAATTTCCGGATTGTTTATTAAAAACTTGTGCATCTGCCATTATACACTCACATTTTCAATGCTTCTTTATGCACAGGAATATTTCCAGGTATTTTCAAAACAGCAAAAATTAAGCCACTTTTTTTTTAAAAAAGGGAACAAAATGAAATTCGAAATTACCGGCCAATTTCTTTTGTCAGTTTTCTCAAAAATATTAGAGAGGCGAATTATACGCGAATGGAAACTTTTCTCAGGAAAAACGAAGCGTTTTCAGACTCACAACACAGTTTTAAAAAATAAAAATCTATGGAAACTGCCATTCTTTTCTTTTATTAAAGGTGTTGCTTCATCAATGGACCAAAATGAAGAACCCATTAGAATATTTTTAGATCTTTTGAAATCTTTTGACGTTATTAATCATAACAACTTGCTCTCAAAATTACCTTCATATGGAATTCGTAGTATTGCCCTAGACTGGATAACCTCGTACTTGAAACATCGATCTCAAAGAGTAGAAATACCGTACTGGCTTGGACATTATTTACTTATTTCCCATTCTTTGCCAATTGAACAGGGGGTCCCACAAGGTTTGATCTTTGGTCCTATTCTCTTTCTGTTGTACGTTTACGATATGCCCTTGTCTATTAAAAATGGAACAATAGTTCTGTTTGCCGATGGCACGAATGTTCTTTGCAAAAACGAAGCAATAAATAGTACATTCAGAATGTTTAAATTGGTTTTGTAATAAATCAATAGTTAACGAAGAAAAAACAGTTTCAATACATTTTTGCATTACAAATTGGCAATCTTATGCTCCATTGAAAATCAACAATTTGCAATTGCTGACGTTAAGGTAACAAAATTTATAGGTCTCTCAATTCAGTCAAACCTCAAATGGAATGTACACATAACATTTAAACACTAAATGAAGTTCATTATGTTACGCATTCAAAATTCTTTCAAATTCTCACAGCCTTCATGCAGCTCGTTGCATGTATTTTGCAAATGTAAATTCCCGCCTAGATGAGGTATAATACTCCGGGGAAGCTTAACCTTTAGTACCCAGTCATTTAGATAGCAAAATAAAATTATCCGAATAATGAAAAAATGCAATCCACGTGATCTCTGCAAGCCTCTTTTCATTGAGCTTGGAATCTTATCATTGCCTTGCCTATTTATTTACGAATCTGTAGTATTTGTCAAAACTGACTTAACGATGGGAACGTATTTTCAAGTAACACTGATATTTATAATTACAACATACGTCGTAGAAATCATGCCAACTCCTGGAAAATCAAAATCATACCTGCTACGTGAAAGGCCCATCGCTCTGCGTAGGCAACAGCAGGGACACTAGTTAGGAGTTTAAGTTACCTCCCTTGAAGGACCTGGACCTGTCTCAGCCATTTCTTTAGAAAATGGTAATAAAGATAAACAGAAGTTCTCGATTATGAAAGCAACTAGCTTTGACTAGCTTCTGTTCCGCGCCAACGAAGTTTTAATGCTTGAAATGTTGTCATCAGTGCTCGCTGCGAGTTTTTGCCTTCAACTGTTATTGCTCGAGGGAGGGGGAAGCAAGGTCATCATTCAAGGAAAGTTGCGCGAGTAGTACGTTATTTTACAATGCAATACCAGATGGTATTAAACAATGAAATTCGGTACACAAATTTAAGTTAAAAATAAAATATTTTCTGCCGCATAACTATTTCTATATAATTAGAGTCTACTGATAATCAAAAAGAAATATGCTTATTTTAACAAAACATTAATATATTATAATGAATTACTTTACATTTGTATTGTATATTTTTTTTAAAAGGACTTAATATGCCTGTAACAAGTAATGCATTTCAGCTTCCGGGTCAATTACCCCCATCTCGATCGGGTTTTTGTCCAGTTTTCCTGATCCTTTGAGCAAATGCTGAGATGGCCTCTTGATTTGCTTCTGGACGTAAATGTACCTTCACTATGCGCATGTTTTGTTGAGCTCTCTTTTTGCTTGTAGTAGTAGTAGACGTTAGGTTGAGTTATTATTTTGTTAGCAATACAGAAAAATAAAATCTGCAGTTCGTTTACCGTTACAAATAAGTTTTCTATTACTCGGGAACGAAAATATCTAGTTTTTGAAATGTTAATCTCGCGCTTTTTTAAAATTTATTATTATTATTATTATTATTATTATTATTATTATTATTATTATTATTATTATTATTATTATTATTATACATTGTTTTTCTCGGTACTCACCGGATTTTTATTTGACTTTGTGTCGGATTAATAACCAAGACACAGGTCAATTCATATTTCATTTCTTTTAGTAATTTTCGAACAATCCTGCATGTGTCTAAGATGATCGATTTTTGCATAATTGTGTAGGTATATTTTGGCATTTGAATAAGTTCCAGATTTTTATGGATGTTATTTGGTATAACCCCTGTGCACGAAATGACCAAGAGAAATAATACGAACTTTTTGGAGATGCCATAGTGCCTTGACCTCAGCTGCTAGTTCTGTATTCTTTGTTATTTTTTCTGCATGTGCTGTTTGAAGATTAGCTGTTTGTGGAACAGTTATGTCAATCAGGAAGCCAATCTTTTGCCGCTTGTCTACGAAAGTTATGTCTGGTATGTTATGATTAATAGTTTTATCTGTAATAATTTCTCTGTCATAGTACAACTTATAGTTTAAATTTTCAAGTACATATCGTACAGTATCAAGTCATATGAACATATTTGTAATATGGACATGTCATTTCTTGTAGGTTGGATTTCACCGCCAGTTTCTAGTGAATAATATTTGCAACTCGATTGTGCCTATAGGTGTAATATGCATGGACAATTAATTTGAATCCTGATGTGATGTCCTGTATGCTCTCAACTGTTGTATGGCATTTTCTACATTTGTCATCAAATATATTTATATTATTATATTGTTTGTTTGAGGATATGTTTTCTGTAACTTTTAGTGTTGATCACTTGATCCTGTAGGGCGACCATGAACCCTTTAAATAGATCACCGTATTTTAGCCAAGTGTTTGAGACTTTTGAGGCTACATGAGGTTGTTTGATTGATTGATATTTTCGTGTTTCCGGGTGCGTCAACTGCTTTGGTCATTAATCCCGTTAGTGTAGTGCATGTTTTTTCTCGGGAGATGGCAGTGATCTTCCCTCGCTGGTTGGCGAGATTCGGCGCCGACCTATCGTCGGCTAGTGGGGTTTCCCCCTAACCAGGACTCTTCCACCAGCGGGGCACCGACCCAGCCGGGACTAGCTCTAAGCTCCCGACCGGTCTCCCGGAAGTGTAGTGCATGTTAGTGTGTCTGTGGTAGTGTAGTGCATGTTAGTGTAAGCGTGTGTGTGTAAGGGAAGAGGATAGGACAAGAAAGAGGAAGGACAGATCGCGCGCGGTCCGTGGCCCGTTTGGTAGAGTACTGCTCCGGCATTCGCCTGGTGTAGATGGGAGAAACCACGGAAAACTACCGATCAGAGCAGCCGGCCGCTAGAATTCTCCTCCAGACAGCGACTGAATTCCGCCTAGCTGAAAAGCTAGTGTCGAAAATCCTGCCGCCGTCAGGACTCGAACCTAGGACCTCCCGATCAGAGGCGCTGCAGTGACATCAGTTGATGCTCTGAGCTACCGCTCCCGATATGAGGTTGTTTTAGATCATTTGCATGGCGTCCATGGAGTTCCTTTCTTGACCACATGTCTATTTTGCAGTTATTTTTTGTAACCCGTGACGAAATGTCCAGCTCTTTGTTAAGGTTATGAGGGGTTCATTTTGTATCTGCTTGAACTATTGCAGTGTGTAGTTCTGAGGTTGCCTGTTTCTCATAATAAAAGTTCCTTAATGAATAGATTTGTTTGTAGCACAAGTTGTTTAGATCTATTAGACCTCTTCCTCCCTCACTTCGTGGGAGTGTCACTCGTTGTATTGCGCTATTTGGATGGTGATGTCTGAATTTTGTCAAAATTGTGCGGGTAAGTCTCTGGATGTCTACGAGGTCTGTGTCGCTCCACGGTATAATTCCAAATGAGTACGTATATACTGGAACTGCAAATGTGTTGATTGCTTTTATCATGTTATTACCTGTTATTTTGGTTTTCAGGAGTGCAGTGATTCTTGATTTGTACAGTTTTGTTAGAGACTGTTTGATTGCCTTATTGTCTGTATTGTCGTTTGATCACTGAGTGTGTTGTCTATCTTCTGTAACTTTCCAGTTTTGTCTACGTGAAGCGTCTTACACTTGTCAATGCCAAAACTCATATAAATGTCTTCAGAAAAAGTTCGTGTTATTTCAAGGAGATATTGAAGCTACCTCTCTGTAGAACTGTGCAGCTTAATGTCATCCATGAACATCAGATGTGATATGATGTGGATAGTCTTATTTTTACAAATTTGGTGAGTACTGTTAAGTTGTGTTGATAGGAGGTTTAGAGCCAGACAGAACAACAATGGGATTAAGGAATCTCCTTGGAAGATTCCCCGCTTAATTCTGATGTCCTTTGTTGTGGTTGTTAACTCTTGCTGCCTTAAGGACAATGTTGTTCTCCAATGAGTCATGATATATTCCAGAAAGTTGATGATGGTTTCATTAATTTTGTATATGCGGAGAACATCAATAAGCTAACTGTGAGGAACGCTATCAAATGCTTTCTTATAGTCAATGTATGCCAGGTGGAAGTTTCTATGGTTTTTATGGGCTTGTTGGAGAATGACAATATCTGTTAGAAGTTGTTCTTTACATCCTTTATGTAATCGTCTGCAATCTCTCTGTTGTTCTGTCATTATTTCTCTGTCCTCAATAAAATATTGAATTTTACTTGAAATGCATGAAGTCAAAATTTTGTACATTTTGGGAAGGCATGTATTGGGCGGTATTGAGATGGGTTCTGTACTTTTGGGTTTCATGTATGTAATACCTTTCGTTAGAAATAAAGGCATGTCACCTGGGCTGTTAATGACTTGTGTGAATCACTGGGCCAAATTATGGTAAAGCGATGTAAACTGCTTATACCAAAAATTTTGAACGTATTCTGGGCAGGGGGCTTTCCAGTTATGGGTTTTCGCAATTGCAGAGCTGACGACTTTTACTGTGATCTCTTGATATGACATTGGATCTATATTTTGAACATTATTTATTTCTTCCTTAATCCAGCGTAGCTCACTATTGTGATGACTAGTTTTTCACCAAAGGGCTGACCAGTACCGTTCTAAATTTTGTTGATCTGGTGCACCGTTGTTCTCTTGTTGGAAATTGCAGTTTTGTCTGAGTTGTTGATAGAACAATTTTTCATTCTGATGAAATATTGAATTTTGTTGTGTACGTTCTATTGTTTCTTTGTATCGTCTAAGTCTTTGTGATTTAGCTGCAAGTTTCTGTTTCAATTCATCTAAGTGTTCTGCTATTACATTTGGATCAATGGTGTTATCTCCCTGGTTCTTGTGTTTTCTGGATTCATGTTTTCTGATCTTTGCAAGTGTTTTCTTAATTTTCTTGGCTAATTTCTTGTTGTTTGATTGGTTCAAATATTGCGTTACTCGACCTATTTCTTGTGTAAGATACTGGTTTGATTTTCTTGCTGCCATGGTGGTTTAGTATTTTTCTTGATTGACATCCCTTTTTGACTTTCTGACTGATCCTTTAATTTAAAACCAGAATTTACAGCTACGGTAGCAGCTGCACAGTGAACTATAAGATGTATATCTGTTAATGTATCTTCTCCTTTGATCTGACAGGACAAAACATGTTCATTTATATATTTAATAATTTGGGCGAACCTGTTGTTTCAATTGCTGTTGAGTTTAGGTATTCTGGGGCGAAGAGTTGGATCTAATCCTGAGTACTTGAGAAAAAGTTCCTGGTATATGTCAATTATATCTGATATGTTGTCTTCCTTGGCATCTGGTGTTGATAGATTCATATTTGCTTCATGTAATTGGGTTGAATTTGGAACTTCGTGTGATAGTTTGTGTTAAGAGGTATCCATTACTGGAGGAAAAGATTTGTGCGACTACTTCCAGTTTAATTTGTTCCAACCTTACTTTTGGGATTAGATTGTTTTTAAGTATAGCGCTTTTCTGATCTACAAGCCTCTTTTCTGTGACACCAATATGGGGAAACCTTTCTCTGAATTCAGCATACAGATATTGTCTGTATCCAATCATTTCTATTTCTAAACGTGTGGCTCTGTAGTAGACGAGCATAATATACTCATTCAAGTTATTCGTCCACTTCATACGTTGCCTCACTTTCCCAGCCTTGGTGGTTGCGAGCAGCTGCTCGGGCAAAACACTGTCGACAGGTGAAGCCACAGATTGTGGGTTGCTTCTCCGGGATTTGGCTGTAGTTTGTTCGGGTGACCCGGTAGGCGCCCGCCTGTTCAGCGTCCTACCACCGCGGTGGTAGCACGATCCTACCACCGCGGTGGTAGGCGGTCCTACCACCGGTGCACCGGTGGCTCGCATGCTGTCACGCCCGGCACCGGCTCCAGACGTGCCTCGGCGCTCCCCGAGCAGTGGCTCTATTTTCGAAGCCTTATGACTTCTTAAACATCTCTCCATATTAGGTATGGGTAATTGCCATAGCCCCAAGCACCTATAAAACGGTGCCAATTGCTCGTCTTCCACGTGGCACAGTTGTTCTTTCTAACACGTAGGGTTGGACTTAAGAAGACATGCAGAAATAGGGGGAGAGGAAGAGGGGGGATATCACGGGGAGTTCGTATTTCACCTGCAGAAGGAAAACGATGAATGACAATTTAGGACAGGGGCGGGATGAGTAATGAGAGATGGATAAATTTCACAGGTAGGGACAGCGGACAGTTGCTCCGGTTATTCGCCTCTTACGACAGGGAGAGATCCCGTGGTGCTATTCTACTAAAACCCCCGGTCACCGTACGGGTTTTATAATAATAATAATTATTATTATTATTATTATTATTAATTTGTTCATATTTCAACTATTAATAAGTTAAATTGTTGGGAAGGAATTCTGAAACTCAAGAAAGCGTGCGCAAATGATTTTTCTCCCCATATGTCATATAGTTTTGTTTTTGTTACTGTTTTTGACTAAATAAATATCAAAATAAATTTTTAAAAAAGTGGCACCGACACTGGCGGCCGCAACTACTAAGTTGAATATTTTTGTTTTGTTTGATTGGGAATGAGAGAACGGTAAATTAGTGTCCAATTTCAAACAATCGATAAGTATCACGTTCCCTGAAAAAGACGGGCTTTATGTACTCACCCCCTAAAATAAATTTATTGAACGGTAAATAGTGCCATTGTATTGTCCTCGTTATTAGTGGAGAATTAGGAAACCGTTTCAATTGCCTGCCCGTTGTGGGGTCAAGAAAGGCAATTTAATACCAATATATTTTGTGTACCTTTTCCGTTATACATATACCAGTTCACTAGGTGAGAGATTCAGTTCCTTCGACACGAGAAATTTTGTTCGCCCTAAAGGAATCGAGTCTCTGCAATGTGAACAGATGAACGTTGTGATACCAGTCAATCAACATTTACGCGGTACATTTAAACATTAGTTTTACACAAAACGCATAGTATTATTACAATTTAATAGTAATTTTATTACTATATTACTAATTTATTAGTGCTCCATTAAATGCTCTATTTTAATCTAAATATATGCTCTATTTTATTACTGCCGCTTCGAAACACTCCGCAAACCCATAATACGACTAATTTTATATTACTAGTTGGTAAATCGGAATTTTATGGTGGACACACTTCCTTTGATTCAGTGAAGTGATTATTTATATTTTTCACGCTAAATATCAAATTTTATTGCCAACGTAATTTTATAACCAACGCATTTTGACACCAAGTAGTCCGCAACGTGCTACTGCACGTCGCTACCCGACGGATCCAACGTGCTACGTTCGCGAGGGCCTTGGGCCGAGGGAATTGTTCATCTCGGTAGACAATACAAACCAATTTAAAAGACTTTTAGAGCGAAAAAAAAACACAGAAATTCCACACCAAAAAACACGCAATTTCACGCCGACACAATGAGAAAAAAGTATCATGAAACGTTGTTTTTTTTTATGAAACAAATGAATAATTGTAATTTCTTATTACGAAGAGCCAACATGAATTTCCTACAACTTTGTGAAAAGTTCAAAACGGAGGAAGAAGCAATAGATTTCTTCAACGAAAAATAATTATTACATAATTTATTATAATATTACATACTTTGATTTATTTATGTCATTTTTCTATACTTGCATGATTTTTTTAGTTGAAGTTCTCGTGGTGTTTGCTGAAATTGGTGTATTATCAAATGTTAAGTGAAAGGTGGAATTGCGTGCTTTTTCTGCATTGTAAGTCTTTTAAATTGGTGTGATTGTCTTCCGAGATGAACAATTTCTACATCACATCGCAAAAATATATAATGCGAAGCAATAGGTGAGTTACTTTTCTAACTATTTATTTATTTATTTATTAAGAAATTCTTAAAAGTGAGCGTTCCCTTCGAAATAAATTATCTTCAAAGTGAAATGTTATGTGAAGCTAATGTTTAAATGTACCGCGTAAGTGCTGACATATATCACAACGTTCATCTGTTCAACGTTCACATCGTATGGAACCGATTCATTTAGGGTGAACGAAATTTCTGTTGTCGAAGGAACAGAATCTCTCGCCTAGTGAACTGGTATACGTGTAACGGAAAAGATCCTATTTTGTTTATTATTATTATTATTATTATTATCATCATCATCATCATCATCATCATCATCATCATCATCATCATCATCATCATCATCATCATGATAGTCATCATCATGCTAACTTGGATGGCCGAGGTGGCTAAGAGCGAGTACCGACTCAGCGCTTTGGTCCGAAGGGTCGCGGGTTCGAGTCCTGCCGTGGGCATTGTTGTTTGTCCCTTGACTTTGTATGTGTTGTCGCGGAGGGCCTCGCGTTCTGTTGACCCCAGATCAGAGGTGCCCACGAGTGTGTTGGTCAAGTGCAGAGAAGCACACATTTGAGCCCCTTCATGGGGCACTGGAAAACCCGCGCCCCACGAGACCCAGTTGGCATAATCCCCGACGGCCCTTCACTTTTCTGCTCTTTAGATTTTTCTTCCCGAAATAGTCAGTCGGGAGATTGAACTGAGAGTGCAAACCATGGCAGGTCCCGAACAAAATCGAGTAGTTGGGAACCGTCGCAAATGCACGGGCATAGTCAATGTTCGGTTCCACTAATATCTGTGAGCAGTTTTTCTGTCGCATGAACTTACAAACAAGTCCGAATGACCCTCTCACATCTGCTGTCGACAATGCGTGTGGCAGTGGCACGAACACTCTCGTCAAATATTGATTCTATCGTTTCTTTTAATGATGTGAAACTTAATGTGATTTTTGTGTAATAAAAACGATATGATTGTGTACCTCGTAATGCTTTGTTCTCTTTATTATTATCTCAAACTATGTTTCTATTTTCTTCCTTATATAAATAAAATTACTAGCAATGAAACATTTAGAAAAGTGTAGTCAAGTGTACTACAACAAGAATTAAATTTATGAAGTGCGTACAATTATTAACAATGATAGATCGTTAAACATTCTGTTCTTGTTATTTAATTACAAATAGAGGGTTCGGGCAGCGGTCACTTGCTCCAAAGTGAAAGTCAGTAGAAGCCCGTGGGGCGCGGAAGGGCTGCCACCGCCATCGTGGAGCGCGTTGCTGGGGCCCTTGTGCAAGCCTGGTCTAGTGTATGGTCGAATGTGTGTCCCATCGGGACGTAAAGGGTAACCGGCTGTTGGCTGGGTAAAAGCCCTAGAAATTATTATTATTATTATTATTATTATTATTATTATTATTATTATTATTATTATTATTATTATTATTACTATTCTTATTATTATTACTATTATTATTATTACTATTATTATTATTACTATTATTATTATTATTACATTCGTGCGGTGAACTAATCGAGCCGTTTCACATTTTATATTGTAACCCTTCAATCCATAGGACAACCTATATATTCTACACATCTCTAATGGCACCACGTTTATCCCGAATTCTCCTTTCATTTAGTGCTCCTTGTCATCAAATTCAATAATTCTTGGGTAAATCCCGAGTTTAGGGTGGCACGGTTCCTTTGATTCACTGATTCGGTTCATTAGAAGAGAATCGACTCCATGAACTGAATCCTTGTTTATACGTAGTAGTCGCATGTAGTTAAGTTCACAATTCTTTAACCAACGCATTTTTTCACCAGTGGTCCGCGACGTGCTACCGCACGTCGCTACCCGACTGGATCAACGTGCTACGTTCGCGAGGACCTTCGGCCCTCGCTCTCGAACTGTTCGCGCCTCCGCTGTCGCTCCGGCGCTCACGTTGTCTTATATACTCCCTCACTTTTAAGAGAATTTATTTTAAAGGGAACACTCACTTTTAAGAAAATGCATACCTTCCATCTGAGTAGACACACAAACCTATTTGAAGAAGACTGAAATGCGAAAATACACACAATTCCACGCCAACAAATTATCAGGTGACTTGTTCTCATTTAACATTGAACATAAATAATGCCTCATTCACAATGCAAACTTAAACGTAACGTAAGCCGTAAACGTATGCAGTAAACTTTTCACGTAAAAACGAGCATTCACAATGGCAAACGTAAGCTGGAACTGGCTGGAACGTAGGTTTTGCCTGAACCAATCAGAATTCAACATATTGATCGATGCGTCTCTTGCTTTTTTTTCGACTCTCCTATCGATTTTACCTTTTGCATTTGCGAGCAGCTGTTGCGCCCCTACCTATTGAGGTTATATGCGAGCAGTGAGCTTTAAATTGTGTACCGCAAATATTTTTAACGCCACGTTCAGATTTTGTCATGGAGAGAGATTTGGGCATACAGCTTGTGTTGTTGCAAGCTTCTGCAGCATTAATTTCAGGGGCATTATTTAAAAAAAAAAAAAAGGAGGCGCTTTATTTGCCATTTTGAATCAACACTTCGCAACTCGTACCAAAACTCCACAAACTTCTTTGCTCTACCTTTTACCTATACACACCAATACACACGCATAAACAAGAATAGATCTGGAGTCGACCTTCCTTCTCGCGGATTTTGTTCTGCATTTGTTTTTTTTTTCATGTTGCTCTCTGATTGGTCTTCGGTAGAATTTCGACGTAAACTTAAACGTAGAAGCTTGGAGCTTGCGAGCTCCTTAAGTTTACGTCTCACGTCTACGTTTACGTCAAGGCATTGTGAATGATCTCGCTTTATAACCCATTTCTAGGTTTTGCGGCTACGTTACGGTTACGTTTAAGTTTGCATTGTGAATGAGGCCTAATTCAGTTGTTATAGTGAACCGCGCAACTATAAACATAGGAATCGCGAGAAATAATGAATCATAAAAGGAACCAAAGGAACCGTGCCACCCTAAACCCGGGATCAACCAATTCTTGAAATTCTTTTTAAATTTTCCAAAGGCATTGTTGCACGAAAAATGCTTTTACCTTTTTCGGCAACCTATAAACTTTCCATTGATTCGTTATGTGGTTTGAAACCACCAGCTAAAATGAATACACCAATGAAGAAATAAAATCTTGTGAATTCAGATCTTTCCATGTTTCCTGATATGCTCGACGACCTTCTATGTTCAAATACTTCAATATTTTGTTTTCAATTGCTGGAGGAAAAAACCACATAAATGCAGAAAGTTCGTATTTCACTCAAAAGTGACCTCGGCAAGCGCACAATACAACCAAAAGCTTGCTCTTACGAAACACAGCACAACAAACTTAGGTTTAGGAAACGCTTACGTGCGCACAAGAGCTTGAAATCCAAACTTTCCCGCCAAACGCTGTGGCGTTATTCTGGACATTACAACCTTCAATCATGTATACAGATACCATGGTCGAAGTCTACAACAATCAAGCAGTGTTGCCAAGATAAAAATGAGAACGGTACTGCTACTGTTGGCTAGCCTGTTGTTCACTTGTAAATGAGAAACGGTGACCGGTCGACTGTCACGAGATAATTCAGGTTTTATCGTGATTTTTGTGTATTTTGTCATTAATTTGTTTTTAATTTTCAAACATGAGTGAATTTGTGTGGGGAATTAAGAATGGTGATTTGGAGCAAGTGAGAGATATCGTGGAAAGAAAGGTAAAACAGGACATCCATACGTTTGGTTAAATCACTGTTTCATCCACAGTGCTGAGTGGAATTGTGCACACCAAAAAATTATATGGTAATTGTAATCTTGGACTTCAGGAAATTGATGTCAACAAAGAAATCGATGGAAGGCCTCCCATTCACTATGCTGCAGATTACGGCCAAGGGGATGTGATTAAATATTTGGTGTCCAAGGGTGCTGATGTGAATGTAAGTGCTAAAAGATGTGATTGATTTGGCTATTTAGGTAGAGATGGGTTATTCAGCTGTTTCACTAATGACCCTAGACGTTTATTGAATACAGACTTAATTCAAAATTTGTTATTTTGAGTCAGTGCCACAATTTAAACATAAGTTTATCCACTCATACTTGTGACAAACATTGGAATTTATTACTTGAAAATATTTATGGCTTATGACTAAACAAAATCAGTTGACAAATTATTCTTTTAATATTATTGTTTTCCCATTAGACAGATCTAATACATCAGTTCCTTGTTTTGTTTTTAATGGTTTAAGGCAAAAGATAAACATGGAATAAGTGCATTGCTTGCTGCTGTATGGGAAGGACATACAGATTGTGTGAAGTTACTTCTTGAACAAGTAAGTTGTTCTGAGTGTCATATTATTTATTTTTATTTTTTTTGAACCTACAAGCAGATAAAATTTATGTTCCAGTCATTTCAATAACATGTTCATGACCAATGGTGTTTATACCACCATTATCCAGGTGGCAAACTAGTAATATATGGTGTAATGATGGGCAAAACTCATAAGTGTTGCTGAAATGCTTTAGAATTATTTCCTCTTTTATGAGAGCCATTGGCTATTCATGCAGTTATTACTTTTTGTATTTCATAATACCAACTGATATTGTATAATAAATATTGAGAACAAATAATTATTCTCAGAGCACTTTTCAAAAAGGAAGAAAATGTGATGCCTGAAAATCCAGTTTGTCTCCTTCAGAACATTTATTAATCATTATTTTCAAATTTTAGGGGGCTTCAAAAGATGGAAGTGCACCAGATGGAACAAGTTATGTAGATGCTGCAGAAAAAGAAGAAATAAAGCAGCTTTTGAGGAAATGAGATTTAGTGTGATTGACAAGACTTTGTGGCCATTTTGGCCTTGTTATTAATTTGTCTTTATGCTTTCTTGTGGGGAAGAAATATATATTAGAATATTGTGAGTAATGTCACTGACTTATCAAAGACATGCATCTGAAGAAAAGCATTTTTCTGATAATAAAGAATTTTAACATTGATAACAAATATTGATTAACAAGCCATATACATACATACATACTTGATGTTTTCCTTGTGGCTGCGATCAACATCACCTTTGTGTTGTAGAAGTGCCTTCGTTGTAAATGAGGCTTTGAAGTTTTCTGAAACTGCTTTCTTAATTTTGAAAATATTAAAATGTTATTTATTAGTGACATATTACTGACCTTTTGTGGTGTATAATTTTTTTATTATATTTATTTAATTTTTGTGTTTTAATCACTACTTTTGAGCTTGCAAGTTAATATTGCATTTTCTGGATGTGTGGTGCATGTCTTTATACTGCTCAACATCATGTGACATTACTGGCAATTTTTTTTCACCTGTCTCTCTGCAATTCAGAAAGTAACTTCCTAGTTCTCCATCAAAGGCTAGACATTGAGCGACTTTCTGCTACATTAGGCCTTGTGTTTCTCCCTATGCTAGACTTCTTATCCTAGTAGCTCTATATCAGGCCTAACATAATTGTGCAAACATCAGAGAGAAAGGGAGAGAAGCAGATTCAACATTCTATTGCTGATTCTCTGGCAAAATGGATATACTATGGAGAAGCTTAAGCATGAAGTACAGTTAACTCAGAACTCTAAATATTTAATAAATATGGGAAATTCCTGTAGTTTTTATATTTATATATATATATGAATAACCTGTTGCTTTATATTGACTAAATGTGGTTTTAGAATAAGCCTTTGTACAGATGGTTCATTATTTTATGTTCTTGATGCTGCTGTTCTTACCAAGCTTGCATTTTACTTGTATGATAAAATGAGTATTATACAGTATTCTCTAGTTCTTGTTCTCATAATATGCAATTACAGAATACTAATAAGTTTTATGTCATGAAAGTGGCCCATTTACAGTAAGTGGTTGGACTGCCAACTTAAATTTCAAACATATTGCTTTTAATGGAGCAGCGCTGAGCCACACAAAACTCGTGTTTAGATTCATTTGATATGATGTATCATAACTGAATGCTTATTTTCTGTTTGAGAATCTTGAAATGTACTTTTATAAACAGTAATTGCTCTGTGAGGGATCTTTTATTTGAAAGATATCTTTTTCTTTAAATATTGAAGTTTTCATTAGAGGCTATTTTATTTATATTGTTAAATTTATTTCTAAATTATAAATCTAAACAATCAAAATTTTACATATTTATGATATGTGATTGGTACTTTTTATTTATTTCTGACATGTTCTTTGGGTAAAGAAGGAAAAATTACATTAAGTTCTAGATGTTTCTGGATGAAAATGCAAACATTTGGATTAATTAGTTACTTGTATGGCTTATTAGTTGTATAAGGACAATTGTTACATGTGGAAAACATCTAGTCACAGAATGTCAGAACTTAGATCTCTGGTTGCTTTAATTATGGGAGCTATCAAATGGGGTGATGTGTGATATATAATAACTTAAACATGTTCTGTAACAAATGCTCCTTAAATTGAGATTAGCATTCAGGTAGCTCTTGATGACCCTTCAAGAAAATTCAGACATCTAGGTGCATTTACAGAGCATTCTTATAGATGAATGTTTGAGAAACCATTTTTGTCAACATGAATTTCAGATAGTTTTCAGTAAACTGAATATCATGCTTATATCAATTGTCAAGTATCCAAAATTTTGTAGTAACTGGTGGAT